>OY776111.1:198416765-199616765 GCA_963675035.1 Allygus modestus | reverse complement strand
AACTGCTTTATTTAATGAATGTTCATGTTTGTATTTAGTTATGCCCCTGACTGCTTGCCTCACCATAGGAATTCTGTAGTGTCTATTATACTGTCTGTGAGTATTCTTTTCTTACCGCCAATCTTCTTCCCGTCACTCAAAACTTTCCCTTTCATGTCCCTTATTAGTTTTCTTAGCCGCCCCACCCATCCGCTTTTGTACGTGGCCGACACATTCGAGTTTTCTAATTGTTAAGTCTGGGCCATAAGGTTTGCAGTCAACAACTGTCTGGAAGCCCTTCGAATCCCCATCCTCTAAATAATGTTTATAACGTATGTTACGGGTAGCCTCGGATCTCGAAAAAACTTGTTTCGCTCCCTCCACTTCCATCGCCCCACTTGAACCTTGAAAGTTCTTGCACTCATGCGGCTTAGCCTTACCTGACATTGTCTGTCATGTAGGACAGTATTTTGTAAGAACTTGTACATCTAATATTTTCCCAGTATCTATAATTAAAACTGACACTACACCATTCAAAGAGAAAATCCTCTGTGTTGCCCACATTCCGTCGATAGCGACACTCAGATCCCTTGGGTTACTTTTATCACTTTCATCCGTGTCATCCATATCTTCCGCATGAAATGTGTTTTGTTCCACAGCTCATCCTTCAATAGCAGCTAACATTGATTGTGTAGCGAGGGTCTGTAATGAACTCAATATAACAACGTTATAACGTTCGAACCGCAACGGAGGACTTGGCAAGTCGAGAATCCCGAATAAAGTTTTCCCAGCCTGCATGCCCTTTCCTATTGATCGTAACCCATAAAAACATTTTAGGTTTACTTCAAAAAAACTTTGTACTTTTGATGAAGTCCAAAATGAATAACTGTTCCCACAAATAACTGATAAATTTGACGCAAGCCTTTTTTGAGCCTAACATTTTCTTTCACATACGGTGAGTTTTCTTTCTTGCAGTTTTTGCAAATACAAAATTTCGTCAAACTCCGAGAAAGAATGTAAATGCCTATAATAACATTACCTTCAATTTCACTATCATAATTACAAGGTATTTCACCTATTTTCTTCTTGGATGCTGATGAAGATACATTAGGATTGGAAGTATCGTCTAGGCCTAGTCCTAGGTTGACATCGTTCAATGTTATACTAGGCCTTTCTACGCTGTCACTAGTGGAAGCTTTGTTCTATCCTACTACAGTGGAATTATGAACTTGAGTAAACCTATTTCTATAGAAACCCCCCTTTTCCACACTTTCTTTGTTTTAGTAATTTCATACAATAAACTCACGACTTACTAGCAATAATTACAGCTAAAAACACTGATTACAACTCACATAACCTCACAATACAAATGATGACTCCATTCCAGAATATAAACAGACAGCAAGTCTACTGTTTCTCCCCTTCATTCCTCTGCAGTGGGGATTAGAATTGACCTCATAAATAGAACATTAGTAATGTTTGTTTTTATCAACAGGGTCCCCACCCAACCGTGAAAACCGTGAAACCTTGAATAAGCCGTGAATTTCGTATACCATGAAAAAACCTGGAATAAGCCGTGAATTTCGATTTCAAACCTTAAAAATATATCAAACTTGAAAAACAATAAAAAAAATCTTATCAGAAAATATCACATTTGTTTTCAGATAGGGAAATGTACAACAGAATTATTTAGTATGTTGTTAATATGGTGAATACCGCGTCGTCTGCCTACTTGCAGATTGCAGCTTTGCGGATGATTTAGGACTGGTTCTGGTTTTCATGGTGCAAAGGAACTCGGGCCGACTCGGGCGACAGTTGTTAAGTTGCTGGTGTTTTTTTCACTGTCAACTGACACTTGTGTAAGACTATTTATGTGTCTTCTTTACTGTATTTCATTTGCCTATTGTTTTGTATTAGTCGGTCGTTAGCTGTTTTATAATTGTCGTTTATGGCTGTAAACAAAATTGCATCAGCTGTTAGTCATTTATATACTGTGATTTTTTTAAGCAGTAAAATAAATTCTGAGAAAAATCCGTTATATCTCGCATGAAAAAATTTGAGACAAAATCTGGCTGGCGTGTGCAACGTCTATTTTCATTCTTTATTCTAAACTTTAAAATTATTTATTCATCAGTGACATCAATAGGCGGCTCCTCAAACCTATCAAATTTCAAGCACATTTCCTTTATTTCATTAGCACTCTTTACTCAAATACAGGAGTTTAGATTTTGAGGGTAATTTTGACGAGGATTGAGGGTAATTTGGGAAAAAGTGACTGGCAACACTGAGCGAAGTAGAAATCACCAGCAACCGATAACCGATAGACCAATGACTTGACTCACGACGACAATAAAACAATAAGAAACTCTAAAATAATAAGTTCTTACTTTTTAAAAGGTTCACTTGGGATGTATGGTAAGGTTTTATGGTTCTGTGACATCATAATTGGAATGTTGGAAAGTTTTAAATAGTATTTGACCGCTGCGCCGCGTCTGCGTTGTTGTTTTGCGACCGGTATGGGTTATGTTTTTTAATATTTCGACCATGAAATTAACAATTTTTAGACCTTTAAACCGTGAAAAACCCGTGAATTTGATTCTTAAGTTTGAGTGGGAACCCTGTTATGCTTTTGTTGGAGTGATCAATTACCTTTTAGCGAATTTCCCCTATAGGGAAGAAGCTATTACCATAGGTCTCATGGTAAGACTTAAGCCCGAGACCATGATAACTTTTCATTTTGAGGTCCCCAGATGCCAAAAACACCATTCGTTCAAATTTTTATATATGTATATATATATATATGTGTGTCCGTAAGCACGATAACTCTCGTAAAAAAGGTCCGATCTTGATGAAATTTGATACAAATGTGTAAAGTACCATTTATTTGAACGAGTTCGAAAACCAGATGAATCGCACCATCCGAAGGGGGGTTTTTGGGGGGTTTTGTACCCCAAAAATGTGTTTTTTAGGGTTTTCACATGTAATTTTAATTTAAATCAAATTTTAATTCATACCATTGGATTCAGCTTAAAAAAACAAACAATTTGGTATTTTCATCATTGCTCTACGTCAATTGGTTACCGAGATATTGAAAGTGCTAAACACAGTACGTTGTCTAATGTTATTCTTATGGAGAAAATGAAAAATTGTATATCTCGCTTATTTATGAACATAAACTGGCGAAATTTGGTATATGGCTTGATCTGGTTGTGGTTTATTGTTGTTTGCACAAAAAAACAATTTTTCGCCTATGGTTCCTGTAGCAGCAAACCTAGGTACTTGGTCCCCATGTTATTCTTATGGAAAATACTTAAAATGTTATATATCGCTTATTTATGAATGTATATGGATGATTCTTGGTATGTGACTTCACTAAGATGAGTTCTATTGATATTTGCATAAAAACCCATTATTTTGTGTGCCTTGTTGCAGCAAACCTGGATACTCATCCCCAATGTTATTCTTATGGAGAATAATTAATATATTAAATATTGCTTGTTTGTGAATACATTTCTTATGAATCCTGTTAAGTGTTTTAATGTGTTATGTTATTTTATGTGTTATTCATTGGAAATTCGCTGAGTATGCAGGTTTGCTGCTACGGGGGTATTTTATATTTATTAACCCTTTGGCTGCCAAGCACTTTTGCTGTTTTCGTTGCGCGAACTGCCAGCTGAGATTACTAGTGCGTGACCTTCAACTGCCAGCGCTATTAGCCATATGGCAACCCAGTACTGCCAAGCCAAATCATGTGATTTAACAACGTTTTTGTTTAAAAACCATAACTTCCCTTATAAAAAAGATACAGTAGAAATCCAATTATCCGAACCCCAATTATCCGAATATCCAATTATCCGAATCGATTTTGAGTGAAATATAAATATAAAAATCAAGAAAATAACAGCGGGAGCGCGTGTAGCGATAATGCGCCGTGAGCGCTAAAATAAAAGCCCGCGCTGTTACCTTCCGGACGATATTTTCGCAGGGAACAATGAGTCATACCCCCTTCCCGCCCTGCTCATCATCAGTCGCTACTGTTCTTTCACCGAGATTATCGTTCGAAATGAGTACAAAACGTAAACGTGTTGTCCTTTCGCTAAGTGATAAACTCACTTTGCTCGAGATGTTCAAGTGAAATAACCAACATTGAACAGTAAAATACGTATAGTATGTATTGAAAAGAGCAACCAGTGTATATACTGTATTCAATTTAACTCCTGTAATTTAATTTGTATGACGTATATTCTTGATACAGTTCGCTCACTTTCTGTTCACTACATTTATAATAACTTTGTCGATAAAATTCTGATTTTTTATGTATGGTGATGTTTTTTGCTTAATTCCCAAGGTACACCTGATTATCCGAATTTCTGCATATCCGAATTGGCCCGATCCCCAATTAATTCGGATAATTGGAGTTCTACTGTAGAACCTTAATTTTTTTTGTTTTTATAATATCCTTTAATATTAATAAATACCATAATACTTGAGAAATTATAACAGACTTTGATATCATCACAATTCTTTATTGCACATTATAACTCATTTTAAAAAGTAAACATGAAAGGAATGAAAACAATAACATGACAAATCATATGGTATTTTATAAAATTTAACATTAATGGTGTAGCTGTATCTATATACACAATTTAAAGATACAACAGTTCTCCCCCACTTATTTGAAACTAGTTTCGGTCAGTACATTATATATTCATTGAAACGGACTGATCGTCTTCGATTCCGCAATGACCTTCGGGGTTCTGAGGCCATCTCTGGTTCAGGCAATTCTACATGTGGTTCTGGTTCAAGCTCTTCAGGCTGTTCATTAATTGTAGGAATCCTAGGAACATCATAAGATTTGGTAAGAACGTTTTTCTTTTCAGGTTTTGGAACTAGTGTTGACCGGAGTTGGTTTACATGACGTTTTAAAAATCTTCCTGAATCCAGCACAACTTCATAATGCCGTGAACCCAACTTTTTCTGGATTTGTCCAAACTCCCAAACATTTCGGTTGTTAACAAATAATCGAGCTTGAATCCTCTCCCCCACATGAAATGTACGGCACGGTTCAGTAGTAACAAGTGATGTATCGGGTTTGTATGGGAAAATGGCGTTCAGGCGTATCCGGATTTGACGGTTTAAATATAGTTCTGAAGGAGATTTTCCGCAGACAAGAGGCGTTGCTCTGTACCGAAAAAGAATACGCTGAACTTTATCTTTGATAGGTATTGAGTCGCCAGCTGCTGATTTCAACTTGTTTTTTAGTGTTTGAACATTCCGTTCAGCAAAACCGTTGGTAGCTGGATGGCCTGGAGCTATAAATTTTTGAAGAATACCATTAGCTTTGCAGTAGGATCTGAATTCATCACTTTGAAAAATCGATGCGTTATCCGACACAATTACCTGAGGATACCCATGGGTAGAACAAATATTTTCCAAAAGTGATATGGTTGAAGAGCTTGTTGGTGTATCTTTAACGACTTTAATTTCAGCCCATTTTGATTTTGCATCTACAACTAGCAAGAAAAAGTTATTCTGGAATGGGCCAGCGTAGTCAATATGGACTCTCTCCCAATTTTCCCCAGGAGGTTCCCAGGGATGAACTAACACTTTTGGTGGATTTGATCGAACAAGTGCACAACTTTCACATCTTTTCACTAATTGTTCGATATCACGATCAATGTTTGGCCAATATACATAACGACGAGCAAGTTGCTTCATTTTAGTCACCCCTAGATGAGTTTGATGGATTTCTTCAAGAATCTTTGAGCGCAAGGATCTTGGAATAAAAATTCGGTCTTGTCTGAAAATTATGCCATCAACTAGAGTATATTCACTCTCTTTTGAGTTAGATTTAAGGTCACGTAAAATGCTATTGAGTTCTGGGTCTTTTGATGTCTGTTCTTTGATGGTATCAGCTGTAATTGCTTCACTGGAGATTGTAAAAATAGTTTCACTGCACAGATGATTTACTTCCTCCTCAATTGATCCGTCTGGTGTTATGTTGGTAACTTGTAGAGGAGCTCTGGATAGACAATCAACATTTTGATTGTCTGCTCCTTTCTTGCACTTGATAGTGTAATTAAATCCTGATAGAAACGATGCATACCTGAGGAGACGAGCAGAAGTCATCTGTGGAAGTGCCTTGTTTTGATGAAAAATTCTGGACAATGGCTCATTGTCAGTGACAAGCTGAAATCTTTTGGCATACAGATAGTTATAAAAATGAGTTACTCCAAAAACAATAGCCAGGGCTTCGCGATCCAGTTGGCTGTAGTTAGTTTCTGAAACGCTGAGTGATCTCGATGCGTAAGCTATTGGTCTTTCAGATCCTTCAATGGTGTGGCTAAGGACAGCTGCAATCCCTGTTGGACTGGCGTCCGTGGTGAGGACAAGAGGCAGCGCCGGATCAAATGGTGTCAGGACGCGATCGCTGGAAAGTTCATCTTTGAGTTTGAGGAATGATGTTTCACATTTTGTAGTCCACACCCATTTTTTACCCTTTTTTAACAAAGATCGAAGATCGTATGTCATTGAAGAAAGGTTTGGTATGAATCTGGAGTAATAAGTGACAAGTCTGAGAAATCTTCGTAATTCATCAATGTTAGATGGACGTGGCATATTTTGAATAGCACACACCTTAGCTGGGGATTTACTGATCTTGTTAAATCCTACTTTGTGGCCTAAATACTCAATACTTTCACTGAAGAAAGAACATTTGTTTCTATTTAAATGCAAATCATACTTAACAAGGCGCTGGAGACACAATTGGAGATTATGACGACACTCTTCAATTGTTGCACCGTGGATGACTATGTCATCAAAATATGCTTCTGTTTTAGGAAGACCCATTAGAATCTGTCCTAAAATTCGATTAAATTCTGAAGGAGCTGTCTTGATCCCGAAACTAAGTCTGTGAACCTGAAAAGTGCCTCTGTGAGTAGAAATAGTCTGTATTTTACTACTTTCTTGATCCACTTTGATATGTAAATAAGCTTTGTACAAATCGAGTTTACAGAAAAACCGTGATCCTTTTAGACTGTTAAGAACATCGTCAATACGTCGAATCGGGTGATTTGCCTGTACAAGCCTGTCATTGACGCCACATTTATAATCCACACAAAGACGAACGCCGCCATCTTGCTTTGGAATTACAACTAGCGGCAAGCCCCAATCAGTCATAGTTACTGGAGAAATAATTCCATTGGCGACAAGAGAGTCTAACTCCTTGTCTACTCGTTCAAGTAAAGCGTGAGGTACATTACGCTCTTTAGTGAAAACAGGTTTCATGCCTTCCCGTAGTTGAAGTGATACCTCAAATCCTGGAACACAACCTATTTTCTCTTCAAAAATAGGTGCAAAATTAGTAAAAATGTCTTCAGTGGAATTTACCAGATGTATTTGAGACTCCTGTGAATCGTGACGATTTATAAAATCGAGTTCTTGTAGGTCAATTCTTAGTTCACGAATCCACTGACGTCCTAAAAGCGAATCATGACCACTTGGTACAATGTACAGTTCGCCAAAGAACTTTCTGCCATGATAGGACACAGTCACAAAAGTCTTCCCAACAGGCTGAATTATATCACCGGAGTAAGCCCTGAAAGCAGTGTCTGAGGGTTCAAGTGGAACATTCAGTTTAAGTTGTTTAAATTCACTTTCAGACATCAGGCTGTACTTAGCACCTGAATCTACTTCAAACCGTTGATCTTTGCCATTAAGTTGTACATTGATATAATATTTGTCATTATCACCTATTCAAATAAATCTACAACAGTGAGAAGCTTACTTAGGGCATATGTTGCACAAGCTGAAGATTCAGGATCGCTTTGAATGTAGTTAATAGAATGTGGGTTTGACTTACCTCGATTTGCCTTCATTAGTGTTGTTATGCAAACTTTTGCACAATGGCCATGATTTCCACATGAATTACATTTAATCTTTGATTTGTCTATTCTGCATTCCCGTATTCTATGATTATCCCGACCACATCGAATACAAAGATTTTCTATACCTAAAGCTCTGTAATCTAGCTGATTCCTTCCATGCTTGGAGGATCGGGGGACAGGACATAAAGAAGAGTTTTTCCTGAGTTGGTTAATCGAATTATCTACCATATTAATGTCATCTGAAGAATACTCATTTGAACTAGAACTGGAATGTTGTGTAAAAACTTGACTATCAACTTTTGAAGCTTCGAGTGCTATCGCTTTAGAAAGAATGTCATCAAAAGTCGTAATGTTAGATTGCAAAATTTGTTCTCTAAGCCAATTATCGCGTAGACCCCGAACAAACTGAGCTCTAAGAAAAACATCTGCAATGGAAACTGCCTTCTTACAGCTTAATTGTGGGTACATCACTGAAAATTCACAATCAGCTATATCACGGCGAAGGGCAGCAACAAATTCTGATATTGTTTGGTTTTCTTGTTGAAATACATTTAAAAAATAATGCTGGGCAACTACTACATTCTTTTTTGGGACTAACATTTTTTACTTTCTCCCCCTATACATAGTATATGGAGAAAGTATTGTTTTCGTCAAAATTTTCGAATTTGAGTTGTTGGTGGAAATATTCGTTTTGGTGCTCCCTGAACCCAAAAAAGTGGTTTTTACGTGATGTCTGTCTGTGTGTGTGTGTGTGTGTGTGTGTGTCCGTGTGTGTGTGTGTGTCTGTGTGGATGTGTACAGAGCTAGAGCCCTAACCAATGGGCCGATTTTTATGAAATTTGGAATGTAGGTACTAATCCACGATATCTCCAGGCGTTTTTTTTCATTTTTTTGAATTTTTTATTTTTAAGGGTAATTATCCCCCAAAAACCGCCAAAAATCATGAAAAATCCAAATTTCTCAAAATCGGCTCTAACGATTTTGATTAAACTTTGGTCGTTTGTAGAACTTTAGTTTTCCAACAAAATGACACCACCCGCATTCCTGTAAAAATGCGGGTTCAGAAATTACAGGACTTAAAACATTAAAAATTCAGTTTTTTTGATTTTTCATAAAAAAACATAAACATACAAAAATATTACTATTCACCATTAAAAAGAGCTAAAAAAACTAAATAATTCAGTATTTTGAATTACTATTCTACGATTTCTGGTTGAGGAGAAAATTGGAATTTTAATTTTGCGGTAAACGCAGTACGTTGTCCAATGTTATTCTTATGGGGAATACAAAAATTACTATTTCTCTCTTATTTACTGATCAATTTCATTCAAACTTGACATGCTTGTCAAGTTAGCATTGGCCAACAGAGGAAATTCGAAATATGTTGCCCCCTTAATAAACCTGGGGGGGAATAGGGGTCATTTCCCCTCTTAAAACCACGAGTGTAGCAATAGCAAGGATTTGGGTGGATGTTTTTGGAAACAACTTGTTTACAAGATTTTCTGTACATTCGACCGTGCTTTGTATTCTATATTTAGTAAATAAAAAGTAATTTATTCATTAAAGTTGGGCTGAAAGGGAGAAAGTATGTGTCAGTTACCTGATACCGTTTATTTAAAAGCTTCTAGTAAGTCATTCAAGTTAAGATCTCTCAAAGATTTTTCTGGTCCTATAAACGCAGCCAAACTGTTGTAGTAAATTGAGCCAATACTTACACACAATAACTGAGCTATTTGAGCTGGATCAGTGATACCCTTCATTGTGTAGTAGTTGTCGAATCTTTCTAGATAAAAATTGAACTTTTCCTTCCTTGGGTCAAAATTTTCAAAAGGTGGCACATAAGAAAAATTAACTGGATTATGTGGTTTGGGTTCTTGTAGTTGAATCAACATTTGCTGTAACATTGTTTGTTGAGATGCTTGAAAAACATTTAGAAGTTGTTGAAACTGTTCTGGATCCATGTTGGTAATTCACAACTGTCAAGGTTTTTGGCTCAGTAAAGGTTCATTGTCTTGATCATTCGTAATGTTTTAATATATAAGTTTCACCTTCGTCGCCAACTATAATATCCTTTAATATTAATAAATACCATAATACTTGAGAAATTATAACAGACTTTGATATCATCACAATTCTTTATTGCACATTATAATTCATTTTAAAAAGTAAACATGAAAGGAATGAAAACAATAACATGACAAATCATATGGTATTTTATAAAATTTAACATTAATGGTGTAGCTGTATCTATATACACAATTTAAAGATACAACAGTTTTGAAGGTAAATATATGATCTAAACACTGATGTATATGTGAATTAATAAGAGTACCTATTTTACAATACAACACAATAAATATGTATATAAAAATTTATTTTATAAACAAAATTATTTTTAAAATTATTAACTTTTGTCAAAATTACATGTTACTCCAAAATCCATACAATATTTGGATGTAGCATGTTTTTCTGTCTTAGTACACAAATTTTCATCCATTTTTGCCAACAATAATAATTAAAAAAATATATTTTAGAAAATAGTAGCAAAATTGCAAAAATCAGTTTTTTTAAAAAACACCCTAAAATAAACACCAAAGTAATATTTTAAGACGTTTAAATGTAATGTTTATATTATTTACATATATATTACTGATATTTTATAAATAGTACCTAAGTAAAAAATAAAAATTCAGTAAATAAACAAAATTTGAAAAACTTATTTTACTTACAGATAAGTAAAAGTAGTTGAAGAACCGGAGCACATTAGTTGTAGAAACTCTTGAGAAAAGCTTGAGATCTTTAAATACACTAAATATAGCCTGAAAGAATTCACACAATTAAAAATGTTAAATCAATAAAATAAGTTTCTTAAATAACTAGTATTTACATTGTTTGATTCTTTCCGAACTAATACTTGCAGTTGTGCAGCGTCGCACAGTCCAAGTGCAGACCCCGCTTACACTTGACAAAAACAGTCCTGGATCGCCTCCTCTTCCCCTCTTCATTTTTAGGTCCACTGCATTCAATGCAATCTTTTTCTTTTTTTCCGTCTAACTTTTCCACTCCATACGTTCTGTTTCCTTGCGCATCTCCTCCTCCGTTCTCGCCTCGCACTTGATTTTTTTCTGAAAGCTAAATTTTTTCTAAAGCTTCGATGACGGATATCTGGAATTGCAGCCTCGGCATTGGTTTGTCGGTGTTCATCTTATAAATTACATAGCTATTGAGGCACATTCTACCAAAATTGTTGAATACAACTTTCTTCCAGTGTTTCCTTGCCCTCCTCTCGTCCAAATAGGTATACAACATTTGGTCTGTGCCATCAATGCCCCCCATGCCATGATTATACTCATAAACAATTTGGGGTTTGGTTTTGATGGCAATTTTCCCATATCTTCTTATAGTGTACCTGACGTCTTTGGCTTTGGCATTTGTCGACAATAATATAAACTGGGACTTATTTGTTGGTTTTTCCCTAAATGCCATCTGGAGAATTGGCCCTTTCCGAACGTACACCTTCTTTCCTACATGATATTTCCCTCGAAGTTGTCTGGGAAGCCCTTTTCTGTCAACTCGCACTGTTCCCGTCAAATGTGTTTTATTACTATATAAAAACCTAGCCAGCTTAGTTGTCGTGAAAAAATTGTCCAAATATATATGGAATCCTTTCTTCAAAAGGTTACCCATTTCCAAAAGTTTTTTTACTACGGCATAGCCGACGCCAAACTGTTCAGAGACACTCCTATCTTCAAATGTAGCACCTCGATAGCAATAAAATTGGAAGCAATAGTTGGTGACAGCGTCGCACAACACCCACAACTTGATTCCCCATCGATGGTGTTTTTTCTTTGGGATGTATTGTGTGAGGGCGACTCTTTTTTGTTCCGACCAACGACTCATCAACGGATAATTTCTGATGAGGAGTGTAGAAAGAACGGAACAGTCTGTTGCAGTGGTCGATCAACGGTTGAAATCGTCCACACGGATCATAATCTGGAGTCCCATGCTGTGCTAAGGTATTAGCGTCGACAATGTGGAAAAATTTCAGAAGTATCTGGAATCTGTTTCTTGTGAACATATTTGAAAACCACTTGGTGCTTTGGGACGAAGAAACAAACCAATAGCTTTCAATTGACGGCTTTTGGATGATGCCCATATTTAAAATAACCGCAATAAATCCCTTCATTTCAGCAACGGTCGTATTCACCCATTTCTTGACCCCACTGTTCGGTGAAACATTATTTCCTCTTACCTGGATAAAACTTTGGGCGTACTTGTTTGTTTCTACGACAAACATGTTTATTAAGGTTGCCGTAAAAAACAAATGAAAGTAGGAAATGGGAGGACTATTTTGGGTGGGACAATGTTTCGGTCCAGTCAGTTTGAACGCTTAATCTTTACCAGTTGAAGGGTTAAAAATAAACTTAACTAAAGTGTGTGATGTAGTAAAGTGGTGTAGTAAAGTAGTGATGATGTAAAGTGCGTGAAGGTAGTGATGTTGGCCGGGTAAATAAAAAATGTGGGTATTTATGATTGTTATAACATTTAAGGGATTTTTACTAGGTTCATTGAAATTTTCATGCTGTAAGGATTATAAAAAGATCATAAAAGCTGTTTTGAGAAGTATATAACATGGTTACTAAAAGCATTTAACTTCCGAAAAAGATTGAGATAAATACAGTAGAACCTTGATAACACGACCCTCAAGGGGATCTCTAAAATAGTCTTCTTATAGAGCTGCACTTGTAATTGAGGGTCGGGCTATCAAGGTGGTTTTCATAACAAGACGTGCTATTGAGGTCACAAACGTTTTGCTATACCAAGCACATTTTTTATGAAACATTTCTAATAAGTTGTGTTGTAAGTAGAAAATTACTGTATAAATCAGTCATAAATAAAATAACATATGTAAAAGTAAAACAAAATTCTTTATTATTGCCATATAACAATAAAATTACAGTAATTAAAACAAGTATTAAAATTTATTGAAAAATACTAGGCCTAGTAGAGTTTATAATTAGGCCGTAATATTCATTTTACAAAATTCATGTTACTGTAAATTGTTCATTGCAGGCCTACTACTGTGATAAGTTTTCTTACTCAATAAAAACTATGCAGAACTTACGGCAGTAAGAAAAAAAATCAACCAACTCAGTTCACTAAATTATAGAGTTAATAAGCTCAAAATACAGAACCTTGATCTATTGTGAAATACGCAATAAAATAATGTTAAAAAATGCTATGATGCGACTGATCTGACTCGTGATAGATAAGGAAAGGCCCGAAGGGAAAAGGGGGGTAGGGAAGAGGTTTTTCTGTTGAGACCTGAGCCCAAGACATTGTTGTTTACATCAAAACATCCGTTCTAACCGTGGGAACTATGCGTGAGAAAGGTTGAGTCGTGCTATAAAGGTTCCGTAACGCAAAACGGCGCTATTGAGGTTAGAGTCGTGAAATAAAGGTTCACTTACCCAAAGAAGCGTGTTATTGAGGTGGGAGTCGTGCTATAGAGGTTCAGTTATTTGAAAAGGCGCGCTAAAGAGGTTTATTTATTAGTAATATGAAATGACAAAAAGACGTGCTATCAAGGTATTTATTTGAAAAGGAGTCATGTTATAGAGGTATTTATAACATTGAGTGTTATGGGAGATTCATGGGGATTAGAAAATCAGACTCATTATTGAGGTTTTCGTCTTATCGAGGGTCGCCGTAGCAAGGTTCTACTGTACCCATGACTGGGTATTTACTACTTTAATGGTTTTTGGAGTGTTAAAAAAATAATTCAAATTCAATTACATTGTGATTTTATTCTGTAACTGTCCAATTATAATTTTTTTTTTATATAGCATGTCTCATATTGAACCAGTTCCTTCATAGTTTGATGGATCTTTTACAAAAATTTCCAAGTCATTATTTATTTATTGGTAAAATCATTAATAAATTAATAAAATATCCTCAAATGTAATTATACATTGATAATAACAAGGGTAGTAAGGGTAGATATGAATTACATTGGTGTTTTTGTGTAGAATATCATAAATACCCGGGTATTTTACATCACTATGCATGGTTGTGAAGGATTGGTAAAACAAGTTTGTAACATTTTAAGAAGCAAATAGGACGCTTAAGCGGCCCAATTTAAAAATGACATAGAGTTGAGAAAACTTATCATTATATATACAAATTCCTTCAGTGTGTGTATGTACATCACATGTATCTAATAAAAAGTATATCTTGTAGAACCTCCATTAACCTAAATAAAGGGGGCGGAGGTTATTACACGACCCACTATAGTGTATGGCAACATACCGTAAATTTAGTGCCTTTTCGGTTAAACGATATTTCGTTTTAAAATATTTAGGCTAAGAGAGGTTTTACTGTAAACATTGTGTAATACCGTCAAAATGTAAACTTACTGAAACAAAGCATCATAATTTTAACAATTAATTAGCTGGTTAACGTTAGTAGACAGCTCGCTAACGTAAGCGACACATTAAACAGATCGAAACGCGACCTGCGAAAATTAGTTGTCTTTGGAATTGGTGCCTTAATACGGGCCTCTTGGCGAGAAAACTAACTTTGAGGTTATGTTACTCACTACGTAGTCTTACACTACGGCGTTTTTGTTGATGTTGATCTGAAAAGTTGAAAGTTATGCGCGTTAGCGAGCTGTTGCTCACATAACATACTGTGAAGAACTTACCTTTATATTT
Organism: Allygus modestus; assembly: GCA_963675035.1. Lineage (NCBI taxonomy): Eukaryota > Metazoa > Arthropoda > Insecta > Hemiptera > Cicadellidae > Allygus > Allygus modestus. The sequence goes on along the minus strand of OY776111.1, from coordinate 199,602,184 downwards.
GACAATTATTTCCAAACACAAAGTTTGACTCCAAAAATAGTAGGCGATTTCACATGTCAAACAAACTCCAAGGTCACTGGTGAAGAGCGGTATTCTCGCGAGACGCCGAATGATGAGACATGAAGGCCAATTTAAAAACTTCCGCCAATTCAGAGCGAGATCGCGAGTTTCACCCATAGACACATTATCGAAGGTCTGGGATTAGTTCCCCATACAAAAATAAAAGTAAATTCCCCCGTTGCATTAATAAATATTTAACAGACAATTAAAAACCAAAACATGAAAGCTAAACACACACTCGTGTCACGCAATACATCTGTATAGCGCGAGAACTCAAGTGAGAGTAACTCATCACACATGGCGGGGGAGGCAGGCCATGTGACGAGGCGCGGCACAACTTATGCAGGTTTGCCTAGACTGTTACCACTAATATCGTTATGTATAGAATTGTTTCGCAACTGAAGGAAACAGATTCCAGATATCTTAACATCATGAAACTTCTTTTTTTATCGTCAGTAAAAGCCAATGTCTGAAATAACTTCTTAGTTTTTACATCTCAGTACATGAAGAATTAGCAGCATACTCTTAGTTTACTGCTAAAGTCTGATTTTGAATTACTTAGAGGAAAAAATTGTTTGTTTAAATTAATAAAAATTAATGGTTTTTAGGAACGTCATGCTCAGAGGACAAAGGAGGGGATATGAGACACACAGATGAAGAGAGCAACCCTGATTCATTTGTAATAGTGAGTGGAGCGACTCACCCCTCTCCCATCCCCTCTCCATCCCCTACGCCCCACTGTAGCAAGGAGAGGGATGTTTTCAGGTTAGTATTGATTTTAAATTTTTCATTTTATAGTGGTTGATAATCAGATTAAACTAATATGATCAATCAATATGTCAGTGTACAGGAATAACTTAAAAATTCTCACTGAAAAAAGCTTGTAATATGTTTTGAGCATAAAACAATACCTACGTCATTATTTTGTGTATATTAAATATTTAGGGTATTTAGTACCCTATTTTGTGTGTAGTAGAATCATTGAGTCCCAGTCAACCTGTCGGATTAACCGAGCTAGTCATCAGAAGAAAACATAAAAATAAAGCTCTTAAAATTAGTGTAATCATGGTGATAAGAGATTTTTAAACAACTTTTTTATTAGCATATTACGTGTTGTTGTTACTTATGGGATGTAATAAAAGACGTCTTACAACACTTAAGATATATTTACACTTATACTGATTCACATACAGACGGTAAACATATATGAAAGGTGTTACTAGGCTATCGATTTCGACCAGTCACACCAGTCATCATCAGGCCAATGAGAGAACTGATAGCCTAGTATCCTAGATAGCCTAGTACCACCTTTTATATATGTTTACCGTCTGTATGTGAAACAGTATAATTGTAAATATATCTTAACTTTTAAGTGTGTATCATTACATCCCATAAGAGATTTTTATCCGTGCCTTGCCATGTAAGGTCTTTAAATTATTAAACGAGTTCGCACGCAGCACGCTGACGTAAGGGAAGTGAATATCCACATAAAAACTAAATAAAAAAATTAAAATCACTGTAAAACACATTTATTCCAATTTTTATTGAAATCTGAAAACAATGATATTTTTGGCTGTTCTGATGTTCTGATTTACCTGCAATGCTGGGAATACAATTTTGCGCAGTAGTACAAGTGTAAGAGAAGGTCCAGTTAGGCTTGAAAGTAGGCATGAGGTTGCTGGGGATGATAAAAGTACACCAACAAATGAAAAACAGGCTTTTCTAATATAAAACCCCCATAAGACAACTTACTGTGTTTAGTCTATATACATTTTCTTTAATATCTCAGTAAATATTTAAGCTAGAATGACAAGAGAGGGCTTAAAACTTTCTCCTCACTAATTTCCATCTGTTTTCATGCATTCATTTTACATCTGGGGCTTTTCTGACCCTTTTTGGGCCCAAAAACTCAAAATTTGAAAGATAAATCCCCATAAACGGGGGTTAGAGTTTTTGATTATTTTGCCCTACAAACTTGTCCATCTGATAATGGAAAGGAATGTCCCTACTAATTTTGAAGTAAATCGGACAAAAAATGGTGACCGCTAGATTGCAAACACACACACACACACACACATATATATATATATTAATTAACTTTAAATAATTGGTCCAGGACACATACACAATTTTAAACCAAATATGCATAATCATAAACCAAATAAGCATAAACAAATATGAAGTATAACTGAAATCAAAATAACTAGATTAAAAGTGGTCATACAGTATATACTTTTTTGTAAAATAGCACTTTTATTAAGATTGTAAGTCGTTATATAAGTCGTATATGCATAACAAAAATGCCACGTGAGTTTACATGAAATTTTGAAGTGTAACTTTGGTGGCAACCCGGTATAATTATTCCAAGATCAGCAAAATGATCCCTACAAAAAGGTTTTAGGGTTTAAATTTTTGGGAGCAAATCAAGCTATGTAAACAAAGGTTGATATGAATTAGAAATGTAGTTCCAAAGATAGGTGAAGGACCGTCTTTTTTGTTACTTGTGATAGGAAACTCATTTTGAAAGTATGTGGTGATTATTTTTGTGACGGAGAAGAAATAATACATGGGAAAACAATAAATTCGTATTTTGTTTGTAGTTATTTGAGCATACCAAACCACGAAATAAGATTGTTCTTGAATTTTATGTCACACTTCATTTTTGTTTCTTAAATTTTATAAATTAATCCAAGTTCAAAGATGAAACACAGGCTTATTCACACCAGAGACAAGTCCTTTACTGTTATTCACTGAAGAAATTCTGAAGTTTTAATATTTTATCTAGGTTGTATTTAGATGTTGAACCATAAACGACAATGCCACAAGCTATATGTGATTGGATATTATTGCAATATAATTGTCATACTAACTATATATGTGTGTATCCATTAACTAGATTTTGCATTTTTCTTAAAAAAATGCCAGAAGATAATTGTGTTGGAAATATTTTAATTTGAAAATTCCAGTTAAATGGCTCTCGATATACAAATCCAATTTTTCTTCTTTTTTTGAAAACCTTAACTGCCTGGCACCATAGGCTATTGACCTGTGGGGTGACGCACACGATCTCTTTGATGCAACGCGATGTCAAAGAGGGCCATAGGGCCTACGGGATTACTGTAAATTTTACTGTGTATTTAATAAAAGTTGGGCATTTTTTTTAAGAAAGTTTGTTAATATCGTCAAGAGTGCCAGATGGAGAATTAGTCGACTATCTACCATTTAACCCAATTGACATTGCTAATAACTCTAACCCCGGAGATAGTTCTAGATCTACTGTTTCTGTAAATGTGAATCCTACTGAATTTACGATTATCCTTCCTATAGGAAAAGGTTCTAGGGTTTTCAAAGTCTGCAAAACTGAAACCCTATTGGCCTTCCCCGAGCAAAGCTCGGACCCCCAGGTACTATCAGCAAAAACAGTAGACTTATTTTGTTTCTAAGGTTAGGCCGTCAGTAGGCTAAACTTAAACCATGAGATCTTAATAAAGTTTAAGTTATAAAGATTACTTAGACTAGGGTACTGTCCTAGTTTAACTTTGTTATTATTTGGCTAAAAAAGGTTTTAAGCCTAGGTGATTAATTAGTTTTATAATGGCTCATGTTATGTTATGGCCCATAATATTTAATTTAAATTCATTTGATTTGTCTTTGATAGATTACTTATGACTTTTTAACCAACTCTCCTGCGTAGGGTCTGTGCAGCAGTATTTATGTAAGCCAGTGAAACAAAGTCTGAAACAGGTATTTGTGTATAATCAATTAAAGTTTGGTAAAAACGTTATTTGTGAGTTGATAATAACCCTGTGATGTAAGACAGAATTTCAGGACCTAAGTAGAAACTTAAAGTATGGATAAGACAGTTATTAGTTAAGTTCTTTGAAAAATAACCAAAACCGACAACAGTTTTTTGTAAAAATCCGAACCGATAAAAAAATGCATCCGACCCAACCCCAATATGTACTATAATAAAACTGAAATAGACTTTCTCCAAGTAAATGCTAAATTTTCCTTATACTTTGGACAAAACTTAATCCTGACTTTAAAATGTTAAGGATGAAATATAATTTTGTTATAATCTTAATTTTAAAATAAAAAAGAAACATTAGACTTATGAAGTTTAAAATAAAAAGAAACAAATTATATAAAAAAACTGATACCCGTTAAAAGTAACAACTATGTGCGAGATATGAATATTTGGTTCGCAACAAACCAGCTACCTTACTGTAATACCATAGTAAATTGAATTATTATTTCTGAGTAAATCTTACCTCTTATTTATTATCTCAAAATTACCACAAATTTGGAAAGGATTCATGTTTTAAATTAATTATATGCTTTCTAGGTAAACTATCAATCGCCAAACTTTGGAATGAATTAATTTTATATTTTAAAATGTGATTAAAATCTATTTTTTTAAATATATTCTTAATTTTCTGTGTCAGAAACAAAACTCTTTTGAAGAATCAAAACTAGGATAAAAGATGTATACAACACTATTGTATGGTTGTTGGTATGGTACTTTGTATAATTTTGTAGAAATAATTCAAAATCAATGAGGGGCATGTTATATCTATAACAGGAAACAGAAGACAGATTGTGTATCAGAAGACATATCGATCAGCTCAAGAGTTGTGAAGGCGTTGAATTCTCTAACTATATATATATATATAACAAGGTCCGGTAAATACTAATTCTCACAAGATTGCTTTTAACATATTCTTATTGTACATCTGCAGCATAAGAGGAAACCACCATGCAAAATTTCATCTTTTTAGACATTGTCGTTTTTTTTTATAAGGTGATCACTATGCCAGTGAGTGAATGAGTCTGACAAATATAGATTTAGATAATATATCCTCTCTGTATACTAATGTTATTACCAATCTTCACTCAAAGTTTTAAATAAGAACTACAACAGCTGCATATGTAATAAATATTCTTAAGTTATATCCACTCTATATACTTATGTCATTTATGACCAATGTTCACTCAACATTTGAAATATGAACCACAACATCTTTTTATGGAATAAATATTCTTAAGTCATCATCTGGTTCAATATAAATAAATGCTTTGTCCATAAGAATAACTGGATCTTAAAATCACCGTGGGGCGGAGTCCTAAGGTGATTTAAAAAAATCCAACCAGCCCATTACTAACGCATGTATAGAACAAAGAAAAAAGTCATCGAAATCAGTGCACCTGTTTCCCTGTGAAAAGCGAACAAAACGTGACCAAAGCCGAACAAATTAACTTTTTTGAGGTGCCGCCATTCTTATCCAAAAGGCTTATGGCAGTTTAAAGTAGCATAAAACCTGTTCTCGCATGTATAGAACAAGGGATCAAAGTTACATCAAAATCAGTGCACCCGTTTTCCCGTGAAAAGCGAATAAAACCCCGTCCTTAAACGTTACCGACAGACAGAAATTGAGACAAGAGTTATTTTGGTGTAAAACAAAATGATATGCAAATACTTAAGGTGTAAAACATGAAGATATGCAAAAATTGCATAATTCAAAGCAATGTACAGACATAACTCTATATTTATTTATATAGGTTAAGAAATTATTGCGGACATTTTCTATGACAGTTTAGTAAAAACGATTTTCTTTTATATTATCATTGGTGTCAAAACAAGAAAAAATCTGCTTATAAGTGTAGTTTGTCTTCGCTTTAGTGAAATTCTTTTGTGTTCCAGGCGGAAGCGAGAAAATTCCTATGATATCGACAATATTGTGATCCCTTATAGCGTGGCTGCTTCTACAAGACTGGAGAAACTTCAGTATAAAGAAATACTTACACCAAAGTAAGACATATTGTTTAAATAAATATAATAATTTGTAGATTTTTTTTGGTTGAGGGTGGACTTTGACTATATGGTTCAATTTTGTGTTTGTATGTCTTGCTGTTTCTGTTTTAATATTTAATGATTTACAATCAAAATCTGTTTCAGAGAATTTCACCTATAAGAAAGAAGTTATTAGTCTATTAGGTGGTATGGTACAACTTAAGCTGAGACCATGATAACCTTTTGTCCCGACTTACCAAAAACACCATTTGTTCAAATTTGTATATATATACGTGTGTGTGTGTCCGTTATTGTGATAACTCCAGAAAGAAACATCCGGTTTCAATTAAATTTGGAACTAATGTGTAAAGTGATATTCATGACTTTTTCAATTCAAAAACAAGAATGATCGGGTCATGAGAATGGAATCTAATGGTGGTTTAAAATTTTGTTCACCAGTAAATTTTAACTGTTCGGGCGTTAAAAACGTTAAAAAAATCAACAAAACATCAAAGATTTAACTAACTACTCCTTTCAGAAGCTTAGCACTAAAAGGGTTAAATTATGTAAAAAATTGCATTCCAAAATTAGTTGATAATTAATTACAAAAAGCTACTACGTTATTTTAAATGGTAACATAAATTTGTAACTGTTTTTAACAATACAATTTTAGGTACTGAAAATCGTAGTTATAGATGGTATCTGTAAAGATAATCAAGAATCTTCTGGTATCGGTATCAATCGATAAATTTTGGTATCGACTCATCCCTAATATATATGTAATGTGTCCATAAGCACGATATCTCTCGGAAAAAAGGTCCGATCTTAATCAAATTTGGTATAGATGTGTAAAGTAGCATTTATTTGATCGAGTTCGAAAACCAGACGGATCACACCATCCAAAGAAGGGGGGTCTTGTACCCCAAAAATTATTTTTTTTTATTTTTACTTATATTTTTAATTGAAATCAAATTTTAGTTTGCACAATTGGATTCAGTTTAAACAAAAAAAATTTGGTTCTTTACGTCGTCAGTTGGTTACCAAGATATTGAAATTGCTAAACACAGTACGTTGTCCAATGTTATTCTTATGGAGAACAAGGAATATTTTACATCTTGCTTATGAATGTATATTGACAAAACTTGGTATATGGCTTCATTTGGTTGCCGATACGATTCATTTGGTATACGATTTTTTTGGCGATAGTTCTTGTAGTTCCCTGCGTACTCAGGCCCCATGTTATTCTTATGGAGCATAAGTAAAATGTTATCTCTGTTGGCTATGAACATAAATTAATATAACTTGCTATATGGCTTTACCTAGTTGAGTTATAAAAAACCATTTTTGGTGTTCCTTGTTTCAACAAACTTGCATACCCAGCCGCCATGTTATTCTTATAGAGAATAAATAAAATGCCATAAATTATGTACTAGCTGTTCCCGCAGGCTTCGCCCCGCAAATAATTGATAAAAACTATGACAGTTGTGTGTGCTGCATTCTGTGGTTAGCCCGTGGAACTACTACGAACTAAGATCAGCTGTTTGTGTTTTCCTCAGCTCAAACAAAAATTAATGTCCATAAGGAATACATTGGAACTTTGCCGGGGCCTCTGGCAGAGCCCTAAGGTCAGATCAGGATGAAATCCATGTAGTTTTTATATTTGATGCCTAAAGAATCAGTGTACAACATTTTAGCTCTCTACCTACATGGGAAGGTAGAGAATTAGTGATGAGTCAGTCAGTCAGCCAGGGCTTTGCCTTTTATAGATACAGATATTGATGAAACTTGGTATGTGGCTTAATGTGGTCTTAAGATACATATTATATGCATTGGAAATTCGCTGAGTACGCAGGTTTGCTGCTACGGGGGTATTTAATGTTGGGATTATTAGTATGTTTTAACCACATGCCATGGTTTATCCAACTTTTTGCCATTAAACCTTTTAGGGGAACCCCTAGCGGGGGTCTGGGGGTAGAGCCCCCAGCGAGACACCGGAATACTACCCCTAGAAAAGTATCCCCAAGAAAAACACCTACGTTATTTTGATGGTGGGGCCTATAGTCGCATGAAAGTTGACCCGTGACTGGACTCCTACCCCCAATACATTACCATTTTATTAAATTGCAATCACATTAACACTTAAATAATTAACTCAACAGTTCGGCCCCCAGAAATCTACCCCCAGAAAACTATCCCCAGAATACTGCCCCACAATGAACTAACCTCAGAAATCCACCTCCAAAAATCTATCCCCAGAAAACTCCCCAAAGAGCTTACCCCGGAAATCTACCCCCAGAAAACTAGCCCATCAAATCAAACTCCCCGCTGTAGGTAAATGGTAATAATAATAACAATACTTTATTGAAATAACAACTACAAATGTTGTGTATCAATGTTGAAAAAACAGAAATTTAGAAATTTTGTAAACTACATAGTAATACTAATACAATTAATTAATAAATAATATAAATATTTTAACAAATAAAAGAACAAGAATATGGTCTCAGAAATGTCAGAACCTTTTAGAATGCCTTTTGGATATTAATTTAAATCAGGTTATATATATATATTATGAATTATTTTATAATAAAGAATGGTCCCTGTATTCAGAGACATGATAAAATGATTTTTTTATTATAAATGGTTTCAGTTTTTTTAAATTTATTTGAGTTGTTTTCAAATTTTATACATTTAGGTAATTTATTTTAAAATGTCATACCTGCTTGTGATGGAAGATTGGAAAAAAGATTTAGTCGATGTTCCGTGGCCGTGTGAGATTACAATTTCTAGTATTATAATTATGGATATCCTTTCCTAAAATTTGTTCACATTTAAATTTGGAATATAATATTGTTTGAAATATATAAAGTCATGGCAAGGTTCAAATTTCAAAATCCCTAAAAGTACTTTTGCAAGTCTCTCTGAAAGTTAAATTGCCAATTATTCTTACAGACTTATTTTGAAGGATGAAAAGTCTTTTAAATTCCTTTTCGTTACAGCTACCCCAAAGAGTAATACCGTACGATAAATATGGATATATTAAACCATAATACGCTCTCAGCAGCATATTTTTATGGCAGTATTTTAATAATTCTCGCAAAACATAAATGTTTGAAGACACCTTTGAACACAATATTTAAATGGTCTGTCCAAGTAAGTCCTCTATCAATATAAAGTCCTAGAAACTTGGTACAGTCAGCTTCTTCCAGAATTTTATCGTCACATCAATAATGGTTGGACATTCTTTATCCTCAAGATTTTGGAGGCAGCAAAATTTAATAAAACTTGTTTTTGAATCATTAGTTTTTTTAAGTTAATTTCATCAAAAAATTGAATACATTAATTTAAATCTTTAAAAGCCTTCATTTCTAATTCAGAAATTGACGTTTCTGTTAGACAGAGAGTTGTATCATCTGCATATTGAATAATCTTTCAAAATTCTACTGACTTATTGCAATTATTAACATACAGCAAGAATAACAGTGGTCCAAGTATAGAGCCTTGCGGTACTCCAAATTGTAACTGTTCGCTTTCAGACAGTTTACCAGTTAATTCTACTTGCTGCCTTCTATTCGTTAAATATGAAATTAGTCATTTATGTGGCTAACTTTGAATGTCATAGCTCTTCAGTTTTCCAAAAGTGTATGGTGGCTGACACAATCGAAAGCTTTAGATAAATCAAGGAAAATACCAATTGTAGATTTGTGTTCCTCAAGGCCTTTAACAACTGTATGTGAGGCGGGAAGCAAAAAGGGACATCTTGTCGGCAATTTCCGATTTTGAGTTGTTAATATTTTCAAATTAAGCTTTTAATTACAAACAGTTTGTTAAAAACATTATGTCTCTACGATTTTTTTGTTCATGTTACAGACTTTGAGTTTTGTAAAGTAAAAATGGGTTTTGTGGTAAAAACGCATTTGATATCAAAACAAAGCCTAAAATCTATTCTAAGAAAAATTTGTCTTCAGTCTTTTTAGCAAATTTCCCCTAAAGGGAAAAGAAGCTATTACCGTAGGTGGGTGGCATGGTAAGACTTAAGCCCGAGACTATGATAATTTTTTTTTGAGGTCCCTAGATGCCAAAAACAATATTCGTTCAAATTTATATTCCATATTAAACAAAACTTAGATGCATTTATTATTAGAGAAAATATTACCAACCACAACACAAGAGGTAATACCCCCGTCGCAGCAAACCTGCGTACTCAGCGAATTTCCAATGTATAATATGTCTTAATACCACATAAAACCTTATACCAAGTTTCATAAAAATATATTCACATACAAGCGATATATACATTTTTAATTATTCTCCATAAGAATAACATTGGTGATGAGTACTTAGGTTTGCTGAAACAAGGAACACAAACAATTGGTTTTTATGCAAATATAAATAGAATATACAGTAGGACCTCGCTTAACCGAGTTGATTGGGACCGAGGCCACCTCGGATACGTCAAATCTCGGATAACACGGAATGTAACCTAAAAATCGTAATTGGGGTTATAAATAGCTCAAGATATGTTTAAACCATGAAATAAAACAATGATTTGAGTTTTGTTCAGTTTATTAGTACATACAAGAAATATCGTAAGATTGCCATTATAATCCTTAAAACATTATTTCTACCAAAAACGTAAAGAGGCAACGCTATAGCCTAAATTGCTAAAGGTTTGGTACGGTTAACGGTAATTTACGAAACATTGCTTTTGGTATACTATAACTAAACATACTGTAATACCTAACTGAACACACAATTCTTAGCTAAATTAATTTTATTTGGCAAAGAAGTCTTTGATTGTTTTTTGGGTAAGGTTAGAGCTTCTTCTGCTAGCAGCCTTGTTACGCCAGCGCCGCAGCCAGACTAAATCATTGGTTGTAGCCTCGTCTTGTTGTTCAATATAGGCCAGTGACCCCTCGATTATGCGTAGTCCCTCCGTATGTGAGATGCGATCACTCGGCCCATCACATTCGTCACTGTAAACATGATATTGTTTTTACTGAACCACGCTGTATAGACCGTAGTTATAAGTGTATAAAATAAGTTTTAGATTGGTTAATGAATAAAATTTAACTCAACAAGTGTGTAAACAAACGCTTAAAAAATAGTTGTAGGATTATTACTTATGGTTGAACATGGTAAACAATAAAAACAAAATCTTACTTGTCATCATCTTCGGGAGAATTCAGGATTTCAATAATTGCATCGTCAGTCAGGGCCTGCTCCTCATCTCCGTTGATCCATTCCGTGATGTCCTCTGCGTTGATGGGCTCAGCTACTGGGAGGTGGTTACCAAGAACCACAAGCTCTTCAATTTCGGGATTCGGTGGATTTTCTGGAGTAGCTGCATCTTTGCAGACTGCCTTTTCAATTCCGAAAAGTTTGCGCCATGACCTTCTGATCGTGTCTTCTCTTACGTTATCCCAGGCCTCTTGACACCCAGTAAACAACATCTTTCAACGTGATGAGTTTTAGAGCGTTAGTGACACCCATCCCGTCCTCGATCTTCTCCAATAGGGTTCTAAGCAGCCTTTTTTTGTAGTTCCGTTTAAGAGTTTCGAGTACTCCTTGATCCAGAGGCTGGATAAGAGGGGTAACATTCGGTGGCAAAAACAAGGCTCTGATACCATTGCTCACTAGCTCATCAGCATCTGGATGCGATGGAGCGTTGTCAAGAATGAGAAGGGCCACGCGAGGGAGTTTTTTTTTCTTCAGGAAAGCCTCAACGATTGGGACAAACTCTTCGTAAAACCAATTTTTGAAAAGATACGAGTCCATCCATCCATTTCTCTGATTGCGATATGTGCTGGGGAAGGTGTCCACATTACAGTTTTTAAAAGCACAAGGTTTTTTCGGCTTTCCTATTACGACTGGTTTTAGTTTCAAACTTCCTGCAGCATTAGCACATCCTAAAACTGTAACTCGATCCTTAGCTTTCTTATATCCAGGAGCAGATATTTCGTGCTGAGCAGCTAAGGTTTTAGTCGGCAACATCCTGAAATTAAGGCCCGTTTCGTCGCAGTTGAATATTTGGTCCGATGTAAGGCCCTCACTCAAAATCAAACTGCAAATCTTTTCTTTAAAAACAGTCGCCTCAGTGTCATTTGCTGAAGTTTTTCGCCAGATATATTAAGCTGTCGGACTCCATAACGGTTCTTCCATCGCATTAACCACCCAGCGCTAGCGGTAAAGGGTTCTTCGCCATCACCAAAAGATTTGTGGAAATCTAGCGCTTTTGCTTGCAAAATAGGCCCACTTATTGGACTGCCCTTAGCTCTCATTTCCGAAAACCATAAGAATAAAGCCTCGGATGTTTTTTCGTACTCACACTTCTTAAATGTTTTTCGCTCCGGATTGCAGTTAGCGTTTAACCTTTGAGCACCCCATTTTTCCAACTCGGCCCTTTTTCTCCTCCAGTCACCTACGGTAACCTCACCAACACCCAAGTCCTTAGCTACAGTTTTAATCGACTCACCCTTGTCAAGACGATGAATCGCATTTAGTTTTGAGTCTAAAGACACAACGACACGTTTGCGCTTAGCACTCATCTCTCTAATTAACACGCACAAGCTAAGTTAACAGCGATAAACAGAACTGAGTAAACAAATCAGTGTCAACATGAAATGGCGGCTTCGGCAGACTAACGACGACGGTCCCGAATTGCACCGTCTGCTACGCACGAACTTTGCCGAACCACCCCGACAACTGCCGACGTATGCAAACGCAATACAGTTCAGCGCGCGTATTGCGGTTGCGTTAAGTGAAGGCGCACGCTGTCAATTGCTCGTTTATTTGAGCGTGTTACTTTCTCTTTGAAATTTATAATACTGTACACATATTAGGACCGCCTCGGTTAACCCGGAATCTCGGATAAGCGAGGCTCGGTTTACCGAGGTTCTACTGTAACTACACCAAGTTCCATCACATACCAAGTTTCATCAATATTCAATCATAAATAAGCGCTGTATAACATTTTAATGATTCTCCATAAGAAAAACATGGGGCTGAGTAAGCAGGTTTGCTGCAACAAGGAACAAAAAAATGGGTTTTTAAGCACATATCAATATAACTCAACAAGTTGAAGCCACATATCAAGTTTTATTAATTTATGTTCATAATTAAGAGAGTCATTATATTTTACTTATTCTCCATAAGAATAACATGGGGGCTGAGTACGCAGGTTTGCTGCTACGACGATAATCAACAAAAAATCTTTTTTTGTACAAATATCAATATACCAGAACTACGTGAAGCCACATACCAAGTTTCATCAATATACATTCATAAATAATTGAGATATCAAATTTTATCTATTCTCCATAAGGATAACATTGGACAACGTACTGTGTTTAGCACTTCGAATATCTCTGCAATGGTTGGGCGTAGAATCACAATTTAAACACCAAAATGATTGTTTTGTGGATCTTAACTGATTGGTAAAAGCAAATGTGAAGTTTACAGTGAAATGAACTGAGGAAAAGCCAAAAACCTTTTCCCATAAGATTAACATGGGAGATTTTATGAGCAGGTTTTTTTTTATTTTCTCCGCAACCACTTAACCTAGGTTAATAATTCAAAATATCATATTATTTGTTTTTTAAGCTCTAGAACATGGTCAAAACAAAAATTCAGTTTTTTTTATTTTAGGGTGAAAAATGCAAAAAACTGATTTTTAGAAAATTTAAAAAACCCCTTCCAGAGGTCCGATTTTTCTGATTTTCGAACTTAGTCATAAATGTCACTCTACACATTTGAGCCAAATTTCATCGAAATCGGACGTTTTTTACTCAAGTTATCATATTCACGGACACATATATATATATATATATATATAAATATACATATATATAAATTCAAACGAATAGTGTTTTTGGCATCTGGGAACCTCAAAACAAAAATTTATCATGGTCTCGGGCTTGTCTTACCATGAGACCTATGGTAATAGCTTCTTCCCTATAGGGGAAATTCGCTAAAAAATGAGACTTGATATACCACAGCATAGATTAACCAAAACGGGTAAATCGCACAAGGTAAACTGTGTACATTTTTTTAATAAATTACCGATATCAGTTAGAACTGCACCTTTAAATATTTTTAAAACACGTTTGTATAGTTGGTTATTAGAAAATCCATTTTACTGTCTTAATGAATTTTTAAACTCTGACGCTACTGTAGATTTTACTTGGATTATCCTACTATAAAAATGTTTGTATTGTTTGTTTTTATTATTTTATAATGTCTTTGATGTATATGTATACATATACTATGTCTGAATGTGATTAGCTTTAACTTTGACGAAACCTATTTCATGTGATACTATGATCAATGGCTAATAAAGATTTCTGATTTCATATAAGAACCATGTCAATATCAACAATTTACGTTTGTAAATATAAATGTACTTTCTTATTTAGTTATCCCACAATTGAAACAGGCTGGGGCCCAGAGTATCAATAACACAGCAAAGGCTAATAGAATGTAATAAACAGTACTAAATAACCGATAAATGATGTTCCCATTTATTGGTAGAGAATTGTAACCCACATCAACTTTTACCTACAGCGGAAAGTTTCATTTGAGGAGGTAGTTTTCTGGGATAGTATTCCAGTGGTCGTACTCTGTAGATTGATTCTCTAGGAGATAGTTTTCTGGGGGTAGTATTCCGGTAGTCGTACTCTGCAGATTAGTCTCTCTGGGGGGCAGTTTTCTGGGGTTAGATTTTTGGGGACAGTTTTCTAGGGGTAGTATTCTGGTAGTCGTACTTCTCAAATTAGTTCTCTGGGGTTAGTTTTTCGCGGCCGGAAAACTACCACCAAACCTCTGACGTCAAAATGACGTTGGAGTTTTTTCATGGGGATACTTTTCTGGGGGTAGTTCCCCCCCCCCCCCCAGCGAGTCTGGCTTTATACAGGGGAACGTCAATAACTCAAACCTCAGTAAATCGAATTCCTTGATAAGTCGGGAAGTTTTGTCATTCCCCACGAACTTGCCACTACTATGCTATTTTACTTCTATAAGTCGTAGAGTTAGCGGGGAACAACTCAAGTTTTGTGGTCTTTGTTTTGTGATGCTTCTTTATAACTTGGAAGTTTAGCAGGGAAACCTCTGTAACTCAAAATACTGTAAAGTCACCGAACCTCTATAAGTCAAAGTGGAAAAGTTTGGAAGGAGAACCTCTAGAAGTCAAAATCGTACATTATTGGTTTGGATTTCAAAATCCCAGTTACTGTATTAGAGCATTCATTGTTCATGTTGTAACCCAAAATTTCCCCCTTCCCTTACCCCTCCTTGATGCCTTATCATGACCCCTACTTGGGGCCTGGCTAGCGTCATTTGTTAGTCTGAATTTGAAAGTCTTTGTGCTTGGATGATATGCGTGAAACGTTGTTTTTTAGAACCAACTTAGCTTCGGAGGTGGGGAGGGGTTTGTTTGAGGCAGGCATTAAGAAGGGAGCAAAATGACATATAATAATAAATAGGAAGGTAATCGTTGATATAAAGTAGGGATGAGTCGATTCCAATTCTTTTCGATCCCGATTCCGGTTTCGATTCCTACAAATCGATTCTCGATTCCGATTCCATCTATTCCTAATAATAGGTGAAATAGCAAAGTAACATGATTAAAGGCAATAAATTTTAAAAATGATCAAAGGCAATAAATTAGTCAGGTATTGATTTTTATTAAATAAATTGAGTCAATCAGTTGGTTGGTGATTATTTTTCATTAATAAAATAAACTTACAAAAATAAATAATTTAGAAAAACGAAGTTGAATTGCATGTTTGTTTTCATATTATTGTTATGCTTTAGTTACATAAATCTCCCACGATATTGTTTGAAATTGGTTTTCTTGAGTCATGAAACAATCAGTTTGGATTTTAACTATTCCTGACCTATAAAAATACATTTGTAATGTTAATGTTAAATTTAGGGTTTTAATGGTTGTAGATCAACGTTTTACAGGCCGTCTACTGGTCACGGAAGTCCCCGAAAAGTCACGGATTTTTGTATGAGGTCACGAAGGTCACTAAAAGTCATGGATTTTGACGCATAAGTCACGGAAAAATATTCAAGTCAAAATTAAATAATTACGAGAGTGAATAATTTATTACCAATTAATCATTGATGTTCACCCTAGTGCCAGTGACTAGCGATCCTGGTGCCTGGTAAAAGAAACCAGAGCATTTGGGCAGATTTGTTTACTATATCGCCAATCAACAGTCGCCCAGACTTTTACGTCAGAAGACTGTTGTCAGACTGTTTTTACGGACAGTCACTACGAGCGCTAGTGAAGCAGCCCATATCCTGCGCGATCGCAACATACCCGCCCTACCTGCCTACCTGATACGATATTTTGCCGATTGCACAATCTCACTAACAACCCTCTTCATTCAGTGGTAGGATATGAAGGTTACGAGAGTGTTAACGCTTGCCAGAAAAAAAAAGTATTGCTTAAACATTAGATTAAATGGTAGTAGAAATCAAATTATTAAATATAAGTACCACCGAAGATTTAATTATAATTAATTATTGACATCTTTTATGATGTCCTAACATGATGTTGACCACAGCAGTTATCATTGGAAGAGCTGAACAGTATTGAGAGCGAATCGGTATTTGGAACAGACTCCCACTTTAGGATTCAACTCATTTAATTTTAAATAATATGAAAAATTGTTGTGATTAATTAGTACAAAATGTACTAATAAGGTTATAATTTGGTAGTTTGTTCGTTGAGTGATTATTGAGTTTGAACTTCCAAGCAATTAGTTCAGCAGTTGTTGTATTTCAATTAGTGTTTAAAAAGTCCCCGATTTTTATTTTAGGGAGCTGGTAGACACCCTGTTTTAAAATATACTGTAATGTTATTTAGCAGCTTTTTGTAGTTAATTATCAAACTAATTTTTAATGCAATTTTTACATAATTTAAGTTAATTTCACCAGTATATTGTAGTAATATAGAAAAAGTAAATCCGTCTAATATTTAATATAAATTCATAATTCATGGGGAAAAACGTGGTTGTAAGATAATGACTCAAAGAAATAATGTTGGGCAGCTGACTGATTTATTGCTTTCAACCGGACCCCACTCCTCCCCTCCCGTCCCATCTTCCTTCCTTATCTCCAAGCTCAGATTTTTTGCCCCAACTCAAAACACTCTTCATGCCCTTATTTTTTATTTATTTCAGTCATATATTTTGTTAAACATTAGTTAGCGGCGTAAGTCTGGGTAAACGGCGGGAGTAGCCGTACAGTTTTCAATAACTCGACTCGAATTTTCGATGGTCAGCGGCGTAAATCTGAGTATACGGCGGGAATAGCTATACAATTTTTAACTACTCGACTCGAATTTTCTATAGTTAGCGGTGTAAATCTGGGTAGACGGCGGGATTAGCTATGCAATTTTCAACTACTCCACTTGAATTTTTGAAGGTAGGCGGTGTAAATCTGCGGGAGTATAGACGGCCTGGAATTGATAGAATCGGAATCGACTTTGGGCCATCGATTCTCAATTCCGATGCTCTAGCCACTGCACCTGGCTGGGCAGAGCGACGGACGGACGGTCGGACACGGATATCTAAAACTAGAAACATCTCAAAACAATCACCCTTCCTGCTTTGTTCTTCACCCACATGGGGGTTTTCCCCCAGTGCGGAATTAGCATACTGTTCGGTGTAAGTTTAGAGTACTCAAATTCAAATTCAAATTTCTTTATTGTTCGAAACATGTAATTACATGCATAAACATTGTCAAAGGTTCTTAATCTATTTCACAGTGCATATTTATATACATTTTTCAGTCACAGTAAAAGTCAAATTAGGCCTAAATATCAACACGATATATTTACATGAAATATCTACAGAAAAAAATTTACAAAGTACACGCGATTTATATTTCTACAATTGTAAATCATAAGGACACTTCATGATTAAATATCTCTTGAGTTCTGTCCTAAACGTATTTCCATCTAAGATTTTTATGTGTTGAGGAAGTGAATTAAAAAATTTTGCACCTTTAACATAAGGACTATTTTCTGTTGTTTTGAATTTTCTATTGACTCTATAAAAATCAAATTTTCTCCTTGTATTATGAGCATGGACATCACTATTTTTACAAATATATTTATTATCCAGTTTCAACAGCATTATAACTTGAAAAATATACAAAGCATAAACTGTCAAAACATTAAATTCAATAAATATATTTTTACATGATGTTCTAGGATTCACCTTAGCTAGTAATCTTAAGGATTTTTTCTGGAGGATAAAAACTCTGTCCATGTGTGTTTTGGCTGCACTTCCCCATAACAGTAGGCCATAAGAAAGATAAGGGTACACTAGGCCATAGTAAACTTTCATTAACATATCAGGATGAAGATAGGAGTTAATTCTTCGTAATAAAAATAGGCTAGGTGATATTTTTTTACAAACATAGTCAATATGTACTTCCCAAGAAAATTTGGTGTCAATATTAATACCAAGAAATTTACAAGATGCGACAGATTTAACACTAAAATCATTGCTATTTACAACAAACTCCTCATTTACACCACTTGGGCTAAAAAACACTAGTTGGGTTTTATCTATATTAAGCAACAAATTATTTTCTTGAAAATAAAGTTTGGACTCATTGATAAACGTGAGAACTTTATCTTTCAAAGCGGGATAGTCTTTCGCCCAGCAAAGACCAGATGTATCATCTGCATACATACTAAGGAAAAAACTATTGTCCAGTGAAATCTTAAAATCGTTAACATAACATATAAATAGAAATGGCCCTAAAATTGAACCTTGCGGCACACCAAATTTTACTACCCTAACATCTGATCTTCTCTTTTCTATTAGGTATCCATCATCATACATAATCTCAGTACATTGCATCCTATTTTTAAGATATGATTCTATTAACAGCAATAAACTTCCATTAACTCCAACATTTGACAACTTATTTAACAGAATTTGGTGATTAACCCTATCGAAAGCTTTCGATAAATCTAAGAATGTTCCTGATACTTTGTTACTATTATTTATAGATTCCAGAGCTGTATGAACAAATTCTGCAGCCGCAGATGTAGTGCTACGCCCTTTTCTAAAACCATGTTGAAAGTCTTTCATTAAGTCAAGAGAATTATAGAAACTAGTTAAATGTTTTAAAAAATTTTTTTCAATCAATTTACTGAAAACAGATGTAAGAGCAATGGGTCTATAATTCTGAACATCGGTTTTTGTACCCTTTTTATACAGTGGCCTTATCAAAGATAGTTTTAAAGCTTCTGGAAAAATTCTTTCCTTAAGTACATTATTAATAAGATGTAATAGGGGAGAAGCTAATTCAAACTTACATTTTTTCAACAAATATGGTGAAATTTCATCCCAGCCAGAGGTCTTTTTATTATTTAGACTATTTATTATATTCAGAACATCATCGTAATATATCTCAGGTGTTGAGATTTTTAACCTTTTAAATTTCATTCGGCGTTTTGGATAGTATTTACTGCTATCAACCATTGCTAGTATTAACTATTATTATCTTGATTGTTTGTAGATGTTATCACAATTTGAAGATTTTCAAAAGTATTTAATTTACATAAATAAATCTTAAATGACATTAAAACCCAATATTGTAGTATACAAATGTTGATAAACCTTTACTATATTCGTAATATTCCTTTAACCTTGGTTTTAACCGTGGTTATGGGTTATCCGTGACCCTCCAACCGGTCATTACCCCGGATAATCAGGAGTTGACTGTATCTCATTTTTTTTTCGAATTTAGGATTTATTTACTAACTTGTAAGATAAAAATCCCTTCACCTTAATATCTTGTGAAATGAAAAAAATCGGCTTTTACTTTTTAAAATTACTTCATATATCATACAATATGGCAGGCCTGACTTTTGATTGTGATTGTGAAAAGTTAGTATTTTTAGTGAATTTCCCCTATAGGGAAGAAGCTATTACCGTATGTCTCATGGTAAGACTTAAGCCCGAGACAAAAATAACTTTTTGTTTTGAGGTCCTGAGATGCCAAAAACACTTTTCGTTCAAATTTTTATATACAGGGTGTCTCTGAACTCTCTACCAACCTTTTCAGGTATTATTCCTGGACCATGGACAAGCCAAAATATCATATTCAAAATTTTGAAAACTCAAAAGTTACTCGTATAGCCGCCATTTTGTTTTTTCACATAGGAAATTTTAATTCGAGAATGGCTAGTTATAATTAAATGAAATTTGGTATTTAGCTTTATTCCCTAAAGACCTAATTACAGAAAAATTTTTTTTTTTTACAATCTTTAATTTCAAAATGGCGGCTGCCTAAAAATTTCAAACGTAAATATCTTAAAAACCGCTCATAGTAAAAAATTACACTAATTACGTTTTATTTAGAGAATTTAATTGCAAATCTAATGACACCAAATGTACGGAAATCGGTTTATAAATAACGGATAAAATCCATTTTTAAGATATTGCATTCTTGTCAATATCAACTGTTATTATGTGACATCGCTGCTAGCGAGCCACGTCGATCAGCTGTTTTAAGTATAATTCCACCAATCACCGTGATACTCTTACGATTCCCAGGGTTCACTAATGCTTCAAATAAAACATAAAATATGAAAAAATGCGTTAAAATTACAAAAAAACAAATGTCGTGGCCTCCGCGATCACCTGATCTTACTCCCTTAGATTTCTACGTTTGTGGGAGAATGAAGGAACTTGTTTATTCAACACCTGTGGAAAATGAACTGGACCTGATCGGTAGAATTGTAGAGGCGGCTGCGGTCATCCAAGAGAAAAATGAATTTGAAGCTGCCCGGCAATCCATGACATCTAGGTTCACGATGTGCACCTACACACATAAAAACCAAGAACCGACACCAGAACACACAAAAAAAACACAAAATTTTATAAGGATTCTACTCTTCCATGACTCATCGATTGCGTTATCGTGACCCTTAATAAGAAAGTCTGTGGAAGAGCACCTTGATAAGTCAAACCTCAATATTTCAAAATTGTCGATAACTAGAATTTTGTCTGTTCCCCCTAAGGTTGGAGTTATCGAGGTTCTACTGTACGTGACTATAAGATTCCCTTTCAAAGGGCTGGTTACCTGCTAGTTTTACTAAAATAAATTTGTATGTTTACTTTTATGGCAGAAATATATTTAATAAATTGAGTTATTAACTCTTTACCAGAACTACTCACACAACTCTACTTGGTACTTGAGCAGTTGGCTCAAATATGATTCAAAATTTCTTTTCGCCCACTCCTAACAAGTTAGTTGTCTTCTATTTGGTTAATTTTTATTTTTATCATAGGTGGCGAGTTCTCCCTGTGGAACAACCCGTTATTAAATTAGAGTCTAAGAATAATGGGTTGGTCAGGAGACCAAGTCAAGAAGAAGAAGAGGTAAGTACTATTGTATTTTCCTTTTTTTAAATGAATAGCTAGTTATGTTATCTCAAATATGTCATAGTTTTCATTACCTTGATAAATACAATTTTAAAATGAAAAGGCCTAAATATACATTAAATATTTAGGCTGCACAACTTGCGCTGCTCGTCTTGCACAGCATAACACACCAAAAACGCACTTACACACAGCCATGCTGCTCAGTCCAGTGTCATGCCGTAGACGATTACAATGTCAGTCAGCAAAGAAGTTATTGGCAGTTTTATTAATTGATCGAGGAATAATTGGTGTAAAGTAGGGGTGTGCGAGTATTGATTTTGTTAATCAAGTCGATTGGTGCCAATTCAGAGTGTCTACCAGTCACGGAAGTCACCGAAAGTCACGGAAAAATATCAAAGTCAAAATGTAATATCCAAGTCAAAATTAAATAATCACGAGAGTGGATAATTTATTATCAATTAATCATCGATGTTCACCCTAGGGTCAGTGACTTCACGATTTTACCAATTTAAATTGCTAATTGTAGTATCAGTTGTCTGCATTTTGACGGGACAAAATTATTGTGCCCGTCTATGTCTTTTGTGATGGCGTCTCACCAAAGCTAGGGTTGTTAAATATTTCTGTACCGGTGACTTTGGCGCTAATATTTGTTCGGCACTAAAGGAGCTGGTGCCAGGAAATCGTACTAACCAGCTCCATTGACTTCGGTGACAGTACTCATTCACTCACTCAAAATTCGCTGTCACTGTTTGGTTGTTTCGAGCGCCTAGGTTCGTGGTGCTGTCCCTGGAGCTGGGAGCTGGCGCTGGCACTGGTCACTGTCACTTGTCGCTGTTTGGTGGTTTCGAGGTATCGCCGCTAGGTTCGTGGTGCTGTCGCTGGAGCTGGGAGCTGGCGCTGGCACTGGTCACTGTCACTTCTCGCTGTTTGGTGGTTTTGAGGTATCGCCGCTAGGTTCGTGGCGCTGGCACTGGTTGGAGTTTGGCACTGTCGCTGGAGCTTGGAGCTGGGCATAGACGAGATGGACGAACCAGCACCAGTGAGTTCAGTGACAGCACGAGCCCGCATCGTTCGTGCAAGTCGCTGTTGTGCGTTTACTAACTAAAGCGCTGTTAGTTAATTAATTTGCTGATGACTGTTATTTGTAGGGGTGTGCGATGCATCGAAAAGCATTGAAATTTCGATTCGATGCATCGAATCGTCGATTCGATGCGGAAGTAATCGAAAGAGCGATGCATCGAAAGTGTTGCTATCCTAATCGGCAAAGTTCGTACCGGCTGTCTCACAGTCGTAGAAATAAATAAATAAAGTATATTCTAATGTTTGCGTTTTAATTTAATCCCTATTTTCCAGATGTATCCTTTAAGATATGTTTTAGATATAGCAGCTAGCACATAACACAGTTTATAACGTGGTTTGATTTAAAACAAATCGGCAGCAGACGATTAAATGACGACGATGACGCAACGACAGCTGCAAAGTAGTGATGGGAGAATCGAATGCAGAATCGAATAGTATACGAATACAGCCCAAGTATTCATGTATTCGAATACTTCAATATTGTATTCGAATTCAAATTCACTTGAAAGTTGGCGCAAAGTATACACTTTATGAAAAAAATCATTAGGACTCATTTATGTTAAAATTGCTGTAAATTGCATTTAATTTAATTTAGTTCATTAAATCTGGATAAATAACTACTAAACTCTAATTATAAGAACAGTTTCTGTTGCCAGCAAATGAGGGTGGTTTCATTTCAAGTGCATCGTCATGTTGCTCGTGTTGCTATGGTATTTAAATTTGTTCTTGCAACTTTTACACATCACAAACTCTATCAACTTGATTAAAATGTTCCGACACAGGAGACCTTTTGGGAGGCATATTGCACAGTTAATCACAAAAGGCTACCAATAGTTAATTAAAATAATAAAATTGAAATACAATAACTATATCACATAAACTTTCACTAATGAGTAGGCCTACACAAAAAACTATGATGCAATACCGCGATCACCGCAGCAGTCCGCGGACTATTTTGACATTTGAAAACAAACAACAGGGTGCGGGGAAGGGTGGGGAAGACAAGTCTAGACATGAATTCCAAGAATCCGCCGCGCCGTTCCGCCATCGCCAGTTATCCAGCCCGCCGGCGCAGCGTTCAGTACCGGAAGTATTCGAGTTCAAGTATCCGAATACGTATTCGAATACAGGGGTGTATTCGATTTGGCAGTATTCGATTCTTTAAAGTATTCGATTCTCCCAGTGCAAAGCAGTAATGGTAATCACATCTCTTCGGAAAAGTAGTTCCACTATTACGTTGTTAAAACATTAATTTGTTGGGGATTTTATAATTGAAGGAGAGTTATTTTTTTCAGAAACTAAGATTGATACCGGTTGTAACACTTTCGATATAATTGAAGTTAATATTAAGTTTGATATTCCTACGTGTTAAACAATGGCGGACCACGGAGGAATATTTTTGATTTAGAAGTCTTTATTACGCACTGATGTTACCTGATACGATATTCAGTGTTGCCAGATGTACGATATTTGCACCATAAGTCTTCTTATGATATCGTTAATTGCACCAAATATAGGCCTACTATTGTTGTTTACTATTAAATACTAGTTTAAATTAGTATTTTCGTAGTTTTTTAATACGTAAAATTGTGATAGTGAGTTATTTGAATAAAGTTTTAGGGTGGGTACAATAGTATTGTGTCAAAATACGGTGGTTTTACTGGCATGGTAGTAGTGTTTCCACTTGAGGGATTTTTATCCCATATATGGGATATTTTGGAAATCGGCATTACGTCTGCTAGTTTGCTTACAACCAGACCACCTTAGCAGAGCACTTCTAATCTAGTGGATTTTCTTGTCGCACTGGCAGTTGCGGGGTTTTCAAATTCTCACGTTGTTATTATTTTACCTACTTTATTGTAACTATTATTATTTTATAATCGTCTCAGAACAAACACTAAATCACGCCAATGAATATCGCTGGCCTGGCCATGTTGGAATTAACGAGGAAAATATTTGCTGTTATTATTACCTATGTCGTACTCTTTAGTACTATACAGTGCCATTATAAATATCTCTCACGGAACTAAATTATTTAACTATCACTTGCCAGCCTTCTGGCAAACCGCATCATTTATATATCGCATTAATCAAAATCCTTTGAGGTACTAAAATGTAAAATATAGGTGATTAGTAGATCTAAATAAGCTCTATCTATCATATAATATTTAACATCAACTGTGTTACTGTGTTGCACTGTTTGAAAAATTAGTGTGAAAGTGTGGGATATTTAGAAAATGTAAAAGGTGAAGTGTGGGATAAAGTTGGATTTTTTTTATCAGCTCGTAGAACGAAGCCGATAGTGAAGTCGCTGAATGTCTGAAATGCAAGCTTTAAGGTTATGTTTATGTTTACATTCCG
Source organism: Allygus modestus (assembly GCA_963675035.1). Taxonomy (NCBI): domain Eukaryota; kingdom Metazoa; phylum Arthropoda; class Insecta; order Hemiptera; family Cicadellidae; genus Allygus; species Allygus modestus. The sequence continues at coordinate 199,577,476 of OY776111.1, read as the reverse complement.
GTGACAAAGTTTATATTTTTTAGTAAACAAAAAACATTCAAACTAGTTAGTAAATTTATAAACAAAGGAAATTATTTGGTCATGGATGTTTTGGTTAATTTATACAGAGAAGGCCTACTGAATCATTTTGTCACTGCCCAAGTTGTGCTAGGCCTAGTAGTATGTTGTGATGTCTGCTTCTTTTTAACATCAGTGATTCTGGTCTTTTAATAACCAGGCAGTCATCATATTAAAATGTTTCCTTGTTTTTTCTCTTGTCTGACCATATGTATATGTTTGGTTTTGTACTACATCCAAATAGGCTAATAAGGAGTTATATCACAATGACAAGGCTGATAGTCAGGGTGACATTAAATGATTGAAGTTGAGTAGCCTAAACTAGGCCTACTTTTATTAAATTATATAACTTTACCAAAATTATTATTTTTGAACTTGTAATTTTTTGTTACCACTAAAGTCAAGTAGTTTGTTATTTGACCTTTACTAGGTTACTAAGTTTTACAATCACAGTTTGGAAGTTGTGATATTGCCAAAAACATTATTATTATATTTTTGATGTATTCATAAACATTTGATTCTTTTATCATCTAATCTCCAAAATAAATAATACAATGCTATTTGTTTACAACCAGTTCAATTATTTGTATTAGCCTACCAGTTAATTTGTTATATAATACTATTTAAATTAGTGAAGGAACAATGGCTATTCAAATAAAAACATCATAGACTGTGAGTTTTATTTACTGATTTAATAACAAATGTAATGTTGTCAAATTACAAAGGTTCGTGCTCATCCAGTAAACATATTTCTTGTATTTTTCACTGCAGAGTATTCTTGTGTATGTGCACAGGTTGGTATATTCCTCCTCCAAATAGAAATGCTGTTTTCTGGTGATGTCATTGTAGTCTCCAGCCATTAGGTACTCAGAAAGATACAGTTGTACAAATAATAACCACTTGTTGTGTACCTATTGAATAAAATTAACTATCTGAAATATCGTATATTCAAATCTTGCAAGGGAAATAAAAATGTTAAGTTCCGACTTGAAAATATGGTAATTCTTAGAGATCGATGTAACGTGCGGTACTGGCAAAGTAAATATCCGAATCCGAAAATTATCCGATCCGAAACCATTACTATCCGATCCGTATCCGACCCGAACTTAAGCTATCCGAACCGAAACCGATCCGAACTAAAAATTCACTATTCGCACACCTCTAGCTGTTATACTTAATATTGTTTGGTTATTATATGAATATTTCACCACTAGTCGTGCTTAATCAAATTTCCTCAATAAGGATAAAACCTAAGTATCAAGTATTTGAAATTATTTTTCTTGTCATGGTTTGATCTAATTTTTATTTAGTTAGTCAACAAACGTCATCAGTTCATGGTTATTTCAGGATATTAAGGTTATGAGGAAATAAAATCAGAAAATTATAACTAGACTTTGGCCAAGAAGGTAGATTACCCATGTTGGTAATAAACATTGGTGTATAGGCTGAGTTTTAATCACTGAAACATGTCGCATTGAATTGAATCGAATTGCATCGATTTGAATCGAAATTCTTTGAATCGCATCGTTGCATCGAATCGACATAAAATCGCTGCATCGCACACCCCTAGTTATTTGTATAATTAAGTATTCTTTTTACAAGCTTTCTTTATTTAAGTCTTAGGAACAACTTTATTATTTTACTTCCAGATAATTAATATTTTTTAGTGATACTCCTAAGTTTTTTCGTAGTTAAATGAGAATTTGTACTATGAATTATAATTATTACTTGTTATTCCTATTTTATGAAATATATTTAATTATAATGCCAATTAAGTGAGCTGTTGATTCCTTGTAAGGTCATGATCAACTTTGATAAATAACAGTGTGTCAAAAAGGGGTAATTTATCGCTGGAGTTGTCACGACGAACTGCGCCAGTAACTGGTGCGAAGTCACCAGTAAAAGTAACTGATAATTTTTTGGCGCTGTCACTGAAGTCACTGATCCGGCAAAGTCACTGGAGCGCACATCTCTAACCAAAGCCGCAGCTCGTCAGTGAATAAACTGAAATAAACTCTGCACCTGCAATGTAAAAAGCCGGGTAGACATTAGCGATCCTGGTGCCTGGTAAAAGAAACCAGAGCCTTTGGGCAGATTTGTTAACTTTAGCGCCAATCAACAGTCGCCCAGACTGTTACGTCAGAAGACTGTTTTTACGGACAGGCACCACGAGCGCTAGTGAAGCAGCCCATATCTTGCGCGATTGCAATATACCGCCCTACATACGATATTTTGCCGATTGCATCATCTCACTAACAACTCTCGTCGTTGAGTGGTAGTATATGAAGGTTACGAAAGTGGTAATGCTTGCCAGAAAAAACGTATTGCTTAAGCATTTTAGATTACATGGTAGTAAAAATCAAATTTTAAATTTAAATACCACCGGAGATTTAATTATAATTAATTATTGACATCTTTTATGATGTCCTAACATGATGTTCACCTCAGCAGTTATCGTTGGAAGAGCTGAACAGTATTGAGAGCGAATCGGTATTTGGAACAGACTCCCACTTTAGGATTCAATTTGTTTAATTTTAAAACAAATATTGTACTGCTATTATTTAACGGAAACATTTTTAAACATTATGAGCGTTTGAAGAGTTTAAGAAAGCTAATTTTAAATTATATGAACAAGTTTTGTGATTCATTAATACAAAATGTACTAATAAGGTTATAATTTGGTAGTCTGTTCGTTGATCGTTTTATTGAGTTTGAACTTGTAAGCGATTAGTTCAGCAGTTGTTGTTCGCACGTGATCGTGATTGTAAGATTGTCACTGATGTCACTGTTAGTCTCGCGTGTGAATGTGAGTTGCTTAGAATCTGTGATTTTTAGTTTTATGATTTAGTGGCTAGGCCTAAGAAAAAAGTGTAACTTTTTATTTTAATCTCAAAATGCCTGGGAAGTGTCAGTTTCAAGATACTTGTGTAGAAGAAAACCAGTGGTGTAAGTGGCTAAGAAAAAAGGACAAGTTCACAGCATTTTGTTGTTTTTGTAAAACAACTTATGATGTTTCCCACTCCGGAATAACTGCCATCAAATCTCACGAAAAGGGGAAAGCACATGCAGTTTGTTTCGAATCTACACAGTGGTAATCAGTTGACCTTGCATGCATTCAACCCAGAAGTTCCTTCTACCTCAGCACAAATAGACCTGCAATACAGCAGCCAACATGTAAATGTAAGCCTATGTCAAAGTTCTAGTTCAATGCAAGTAGGCCAAACCCTACCATCCAGCAGCCAGGACTGCAGTATGCCTATAGTAGAATCTTCCACAAATAGGCCTAAGTCAGGGATTAAAAGTTTTTTTGTGTGACTAATCATGTGTCAGCTCATTCAAAATATTGAGAGAGAACTACAAAATGTTTTTAAAGTTTTAAATAGGAATTAGTTTTGCTTTCTTTGGTGTAGTTGGAGGATAGTTAAAAAAGTGATAAGTGTTATTAGTATGCCTTTAAAATATATTTCAATTAGTGTTTAAATTATAGCTAGTGTTTTTTACATGACCCAAGATTTAGGCCTAAGTTTATTGTGCTTGTGTTTTTGTTCACAACATGGAACGGATACACGGTATGTGGGTCACTTGTGCATTAAGAAAGAACCACTGCAATGAAATATCCCTTAAATTCTTTTCCTTGTAATTTTATATTTAGGGTAGACCCAAACATTGTTGTGCTGATTTCATATTAATGTTTACTAAAGTAGACTTAGGCCTAAGCATCCAATACTGAATATATAAACTAGTGGTGGTCAAAACCAGAAATTTTGAATCTCGAAACCGAAACCGAAACTTACAAAATCGAATCTCAAAACTCAAATCGCGAAACCCTATTTACTTGCCTGGGTATGGTTATGAAAAATAAATCCAGTTACTCCAAATAAACCAATTAACTTACTGCCATTCTCGAATTATCCTAGAAAAATATTAGTTTCAGAACTACTAGTGAACCAATTATTTGTAGCTTAATTATAAACTTTGGTTAGAGTTGTTCTTTCACAAGTAAAAAGTCAATAATCCACAAAAGGTGAAGGTAGACGACCGATGACAGTAGGCTTTTGACCTTCACATTATTAATCAACACTCGGGCGTGATTTCTGTTAAAAAAACAACAATGACACAAAAAATCTCGGCAGTTTTGAGTTTTGATTCTCGAAACTCGCCGATCGAATCTCGAAACCGAAACTTTTCCAAAGTTTTGGTGGTTTTGAGATTCGAGTTTTGGTTTTGACACATCACTAATATAAACACAGCGGTTGTTATAAAGTTTTGTACCATCGTCAGCTACGTTCGATTTTTACATAAAACAAAAATGTATGGTTTAATTTCAAGGTCACCAATTTTTAATGATAAAAGTCAACCAAAAGTCCCTAAAAAGTCCCCGATTTTTATTTCAGGGAGCTGGTAGACACCCTGCAATTATTTTTGAGTTTCGGAGAATGTTTTCTCCATCGCCATTGCCACTGTAATGTTCGTCTAAGACTAAAATACCTTCTAAATCCTCGTTGTCGTCATTATCATAGATGTTTATGTTTTCATTAGTGTCCTCATCGTCGAAAAGTTCCCGACGAAAAACTCCAAGAGGTCTTGTTATACGTTCGTGGTCCTCTTCTACACTCAGCAGAAGCCTATCAATCCGATTGCGTTCAACGGAGTTCATGTTAAATTTTTCACACAACTATTATCCTTGGCATAATTTTCACTATTCACACAAGTCACTAATTCCAATGCCGTGAGAACTGACTAACGGTCAAACACACCGGCTATTCCGAGACGCACTTACTGACTCATAGTCGAAAACACCTGTCCTCTACGGAATCGTTCATTGAACTGACTGTAAGGGTTAGAGAATGACGGGAAGTGAGTCATGCTGTTCCTGGAAAGACGCGCGTGAGGTACGGTGATGGCCAGCACTGCCGACACCCAACAAATATAATTTTTATCTAAAAGACTACTAACCCGGTCTTTTAGACAGTTAAGTCAGTCCTCGCGGGTTAACAAAGCAAAGGTTCTCAGATATGATCTTATTGAGAGGGGGTACTAGACGCGGTAGCTCAGAGATAGAGCGCTGGCCTCGAAAGTCAGGCGTGGTCAAGCATAGGTTCGATCCCCGCTGACTACCATGATACTTTTCACGAGTGGTCACCATTGGCTTGTCCATGTGTCTAATGCCATTAATTAGCTGTTTTTAGATCACCATACAGGTCTATTGGGATGGTAACAGGCAGTTTAGTTAAAAAAATAAATTAAAAGAAAACAACCAGACAACTACATAAATTACTTAAGAATGGATGATGCGTCATTCAGTTACTTGCTCGAAAGAGTTCGGTCACACGCTAAAAAGCATGATACAGACATGATAAAAGCTATCACAGCAGAAAATAGACGTCATGCAGCGCCGTCATGCATAAATTTCCATCCAGTCTTTATTTCAGACCCGCCATGCAATGCATGCCGTGCCATGCATATTTTTACCACACACAGGAATTTTTCATCCAGCTTTGCACGCTCGTGTATGGGCCGCTTAAAGAGGGTCATTTTATAATTCTTTCTTCATTGCTAGTTGTAACTGCAGTTTGCTATTGGATATGTTTGTATTGAATGTAACGGTCAATATTATATGTTGACCCACTGTTTGGCACAGGGTGAGCCTTTTCCTATAACTGTCTTTCTAGCTTGGCTCCCTGACACTACTGGCCTAACTAGAAATATATAAACATAGTTAGAAAATTATATGAATTCAATTAAAAATCTCTTCATGCATCTTTTATGTACATAAATACATTGAATAGTGTCAGTACAGTATATTATGTAGGCCCTATAACAAGTATTGTTTAAAACTAAATAACACACTACATAGTGAATACACTAATTCCAATTCCACTCCATTATACTAGAGTATTTACAAGTTTAAATATTCCTCAATGGAGTACAGCCTCAATCCCACAATGTATTGTTTTAACTTAATTTTAAAAGTGGTCTGGTTTGGTTAATTTTTTAATAAGCTTTGTAGTTTACCCAGAACTTTAAAAAGAAGAGGTGTGTTAACTTCAGTGTTATTGACATGTTTAAAAAGTTAAGAATTTCAGCTCCATTTTAGTTTTGATTGGTTGAAAATGATTTATATGGTGGTGTAGTGTGTAATTGACAGATTTTTTCAAGTTACCAGAAATTCCAATGAGGGAATATTTTTCCGAACTAGACATCAACTTTTTTAATAACAGAATATTTTAATGCAGTAATGAATGTAATAGAAAAATATTTAAAATTTAAATATGGAATATTGTTTATTTTGTTATTATAACTTTTGTTCATTTTTACAATTTTGACATATGAAACTGTTACATGTCAGAATGAAGATTTGACAGAAGAGATGCTCGTAATTCGCCATGAGAAGTGTGAGCAAGAGGAAAAAAAGAAGTTTTCTACCTACTTGAAGCTACCCAATAGCATGGCCCGGTCACGGAGCCAACGTCGTGCCGATAGCAGAGCCGAGAGCAGTGGTGGCAATACACCAGGTACGTAATTGAGAGTTTTAAATTAGCTAAACAGAAAACATTCTACAGAACAAAAATTGTTACACCATTTTATACGGGTTTTGTCATTAGAGTCCCCCGAATTCATAAATTGTTTCCTGTAGTAAATCAAAAGAACAAAAAACAATTTATTGTATATGTTTACTTGATTAATTTCCATAGGCAATTTTATTGTAAACAATTTGATTAGGGGAAACACAGGTCATTCATGTTTTAGCAAATTTCCCCTATAGGGAAGAAGCTATTACCGTAGTCGGCATGGTAAGACCTAGGCCCGGGACCATGATAACTTTTCGTTTTGAGGTCCCCAGACCCCAAAAACACCATTCGTTCGAAACTGTAAATATATTTATATATGTCCGTGAGCACGATAACTCTCGTAAAAATTATCTGATTTTGATGAAATTTGGTATAAACGTGTAAAGCAGCATTTATGACTTTAAGTTCGAAAACCAGACAGATGGACGTATTCGAAGGGGGTATTTTGGGGGGGGGGTTGTACCCCAAAAATGTTTTTTTTTAGCGAATTTCCCCTATAGGGAAGAAGCTATTACCGTAGTCGGCATGGTAAGACCTAGGCCCGGGACCATGATAACTTTTCGTTTTGAGGTCCCCAGACCCCAAAAACACCATACGTTCGAAACTGTATATATATATATATATGTGTGTGTGTGTGTGTGTGTGTGTCCGTGAGCACGATAACTCTCGTAAAAACTATCCGATTTTGATGAAATTTGGTATAAACGTGTAAAGCAACATTTATGACTTTAAGTTCGAAAACCAGCCAGATCGCTCTATCCGAAGGGGTATTTTGGGGGGGTTTTGTACCCCAAAAATGGGTTTTTCGAATTTTGTACATATAATTTTGGAAATAGTCAAATTTTATTTTTTCCCATTGGATTCAGCTTAAAAAAACACACAATTTGGTATTTTGATCATTTCTCTACGTCAATTGGTTACCGAGATATTGAAAGTGCTAAACACAGTACGTTGTCTAATGTTATGTGTGTTGTTGTGTATGTGACTCAGCTGCCATGTTATTCTTATAGAGAATAATTAAAATGTCATAAATCATTTATTTATGAATGTATATTGATGAAACTTGGTATGTGGCTTTATGTGGTATTAAGATACATATATATGCATTGGAAATTCGCTGAGTACGCAGGTTTGCTGCTACGGGGGTATCTATTTTGTTTTTTCCATATAATTTTAGAAAAAGTCAAATTTCAGGTTTTTTCCATTTGAATCAGCTTAAAAAGACGGACAATTTGGTGTTTTGATCATTGCTCTACGTCAAATGGTTACAGAGATATTGAAAGTGCTAAACACAGTACGTTGTCCAATCTTATTCTTATGGAGAATAAGAAAAATTGTATATCTTGCTTATTTATCAACTTATCCTGATGAAACTTGGTATATTGCTTCATATCGTTGTGGTCTATTGATATTTGCACTAAAAAACATTTTTTGGCTGATAGTTCCCGTAGCAGCAAACCTGCATACTCAGCTCCCATGTTATTCTTATGGAGAATAAGTAACGTGTTATCTCCCTTAATTATGAACATAAATTAATCAAATTTGGTATGTGGCTTTACCTTCTTGAGTTGAGTTATTGATATTTTTATAAAACCCCATTTTTTGTGTTCCTTGCTTCAGCAACCCTGCATGCTAGCCGCCATGTTGTTCTTATGGAGAATAATTAAAATGTCATAAATCGTTTATCTATGAATGTATATTGAAGAAACTTGGTATGTGGATTTATGTGGTATTAAGATACATATATATGCATCGGAAATTCACTGAGTACGCAGGTTTGCTGCTACGGGGGTATATTTATATTTTTTATGAATCATAAAATATAACTCTACAATTAGGGAAAAATATGCTGCCACCACGGCGAATAACATGAGCCAAAAAGTGGCTTGGGTTAAAATAAAAATAGTAGACAAAGATATTGATACTGTTCATCGTATGTTGTAAAAAATTATATTAATATCTTTATTCATTATCTATATTCACTCTGGAGGGAGCAGATTCAGTACGGTTCTTACTAATTCAAAGGCATTTATTATTTGCTAGCACTGGTTCAAATACACTGCCTAGATAGCTGTAAGAACAATTAGTATTTGACTTATCACTCTGTAAGATTTTGTTGTTTATCAGTCTCTTCAATTGTTTCATAATGATTGCTTTGTTTTAGTTTTATGCACTTCAGTTGTAGGTTTGCTGAATTATTAAGTATGATTGATTGGCAAAATTATAATTATCCAGAATTTATTGAAATATGAATACAATTACAGAATATCATTATTAAATTTGCAGATTCAGTTGGTTTGATATTGGTGTTATTGGTGTAACAGATCCTATGAGCCCAGCAGCAGCGGACGGTGGAGTGTCGCCAATAACATCGCCTCCCGCAACACCACAGCCATCAGACTCTGACGCCTGTCACACTCGCAGGCGCACTCTATCACGCTGTGTCTCCCCTGCTGATATTCAACATGACGAGGTATAAAAACACACTTTAGACAGACTGAGGCTGAGCGATTGGGAATTGAAAAAAAACTTACTCAACATTATTGGTTCTGTTTTAGACGTAGACTCCATCAATGTCAGTGCTCATTTGACATGACCCCATGAGTATAAAAGTAAGAAAAATAGTATACAGATATTTAAAATACAATGAAACCTTTTGTCTCGTAAATCGACCTGCCAAAACCTCTTGAGCAATTTCTATAATTTTTGGTATTGATTCGAAGCCCTTGAACCGCCATTGAGCCCTCAAGCATTTTATTTTCGCTAGACGACGACTGCACTTTTTATTCACATGTTAATTTTTCAAAAGATTCTGTAAATTGACCAGCCAAAAATATTGGTCCAATTTCTATAGTTTTGTTGTTGAATCGAAGCTCTTGCATCACCATTGAGCCATTAAAGATTTTTGTTTGTTAAATGTATTTTTCTCAACGCTAAATGAATTTGACGTTTTTACTCCCATAAGAGCCCACTTTACTTTTTCTAAAATGTTCTACTATAATCAGCCAGCAGATACTACTGACTGATTTAAATATATTTTGGTCTAACTCTAAATTGAAGGTCTTGACCTGTGGTTCTTAATGACTTTAATGAGTAACTTCTTAATGAGCATGGGGGGCCTATGTATGACTGTTGGGCGCTTAATGATTTGATTTGGAACTGTATTGGAACGGATTTGGACGTGAGCTACATTGTGAAATACCCCTGTTCCAGTAAACCTGCATACTCAGCGAATTTCAAATGGTACTTCCCTACGTCATGAAGCCACTTAAAAACTTTCATCAAAGCATAAATAAGCGAGATATGACATTTGATTTATTCTGCATAAGAAAAACATTAGGACCAAATATGCAGGTTTGCTGCATCAAGGACTACAAAAATTGGGTTTTTATGCAAATACCAATGGACCACCAGCAGCATACCAAGTTTTACCAATTTATGTTCATAAACAACAAAGATATCTACATAAGAATAACATTATAGCTGTTGAGTAGGCAGGTTTGCTGCCATGGGGACCACAATGGATTTTGTTTGCAATTATCAGTAAACCCCAACCATACAAAGCTACATAACAATTTTCATTAATAAGCGAGATATAAAATTGTACTTGGTTCTCTATAAGATTATTGATTAAGTGACTCTTATTTGTTTTTAAAATTTAATTAAAAAGGGTATTTATCAGATTAACATTACGTCTATTTTACAATTTGAGTTTATGGAAATCTATATAAAAGGCAAAGCCCTTGCTCACTCATCACTATTTCTCCATCTTCCCAGCATGCTGGAGTGGAGAAATTAGGGCATTGCCCCATGGGGCTCAAAATTCCCTTATGGACATTCACTTTGGTTTCAGCTAATACAAATTCAAATATCTGATCCTCATTCATAGTAGTTCCATGGGCAAACCACAGGATGCAGTTTTTATCATTTTTTTGTAAAGTTATTAAATTTCTCTTTCTTAAACTTTCAAAGTCACACAACTATCATAGTTTACGCCGGTGAAGCCGCAACCGGTCTGCTAGTGATAAAATAAAGGAAGTTTCGGAATCTACTGTTGATTTGAATTATTTTGCTGTGTACTTAATGAAATATTTAGTACCTATAATTTAGAAACAGAAAATACATTAGGGATGGGGACGGGATTTGATTTTTGAGGTTGGGACAAGGTTTTTATTCCTTCCAAATTTTTGCAAATTTTCAGTGGTGATTTTTAACTTTATGTTTAAAATCCTGCACATAAAAATTATATAAAAACTTTTAATATTTAATTATTAGTCATTGAAATGCTATCAATATAATCTATGAGTGTAAATTTATAATTTAATCTATTAACAAAATTAATTATGTAAACAGTAGCCTATAGGGTCATCAAATAAGGTTACAGCAATAAAAAAAATAAAAAACTATGTAATTGAGAAAAAGTAATTATTCCATTTGCCAATTAATTGGAAATTATCAAGTAGCGGTGTGCGAATGAAAGGGACAGTCCTTTATCTTATCTCTTTCATTTGCGATTTGTTATATCTTTAACCACTGAATTAAATATATCAATTGTAAGGTGCAAACTGTGCAGTCCATCTTTACAGTATATTTTAAAACCAATTTTTAAAAATTACCACAGTTTTTACCCAAAATTTGGCGGTTTAAATACAGAATAACCCCACTTAATCTGACCTTGCTAACCAGAACGGTCTACAAGATATGGATAATCAATAATACAGAGGATAAGTCCGGTGTATGACTGTTGGCGCGCCAAGAGACCGCTCGCGCGGCGGTTATTAAACTTATGGGTTGTTTTGACGGGTTTTTTCACATACTTGATCCCCCCCCCCGAGAGGGGGTTGGAGGTTGACCCTAACTGCATTTTCCACATTCCCATATCGTTCTAAAGAAAAGGATCAGTGTACTGTGAGCTCTCACACCTGCATGTGGTGTAAATGCAGTTACTGTTGTGGTTACTTAGTATCATTTGTGGTTCAAGTGAAGTTTGCTATGGTAGAAATGATAGTTGATTACTTAAAGAAAGAGCCTTTTTAATGTATTTTTTTAATATTTCATATTTTATTAAACTTATGTTGTGAAAACTCCAAGATGTATGTGTAGTTTACTGAAATTAACCTTGAAATACCAGCAGTTGATTATCTGAAAAAATGCGTTATCCGGAACGATCCCGCCCCCATGATTTTCTTTGAACGGGGTTTTACTGTACTATTTTTTATGATAACAGATGTTTCTAATAAAATGAATTATTTTATGTGTTACATTTGCATACAATTACTGAATAATAACTCTTCCTCCATTTTTTTTATCGTTAAGTATTTTTTTTACAATTTAATTAAACTAATAGAAATCAGTAGAATAGAAATAATTCTCAAACTTGAAACAATGAGGACTTAATTGTCAAGTTTTAGGAAACTTGAGCAGTCAAAATGGATGTGACATTAAAACACTCATATTACTGTGCTTACGTTATACATTCATTTATTTATTGATTTATTATATCACATTTTACTTTTATTTATGTAGTGAATGGAACAATTACCCACTTGGGAACCCCAGTGTAAAGCCTTGCTATAAGAAAAGAGTGGATACAAATTCCAGAACAACCCTTAGCTGCGTAAACAATAGCAGACCCCAGAGCAGTAAAAACAATGCGCAAATGACCTTGGAAAACCCAGTAACCCACTCCAAAGTCTCTGGCGCCCTAGGGCGGTTCGGCACTAACAGACGGTACATCACAGGCGCCATTTTTAAATAAATACATCAGGTCACAAGCCCTGTCAAGTTTTACAGGATGTTTGAGTTTGAGAGTTTCTACTGTAATAGTGCATTAATTTTGATCCCCTAGATCCTAGCAATAACAAACTATGGGGCGGCAGTGGCATATCAGAAGCGCACGTTAAACCTTTAAATGTGAGATAACCAAGCACTGTATAAAAAAAAAATGTTTTGAATACAAGTTTTTATTCAACTAATTTCCAATATTATTCTCGCTGGAAGTTTGTTTCTACCCCATACATTAAAAAGGTTTACATTTAGTAACTTTTTCATGTTCCAATTTTCTTAGCTAATTATATTTTGTATCCTATATATTAATACGCTAGGGGTTTTTTCTTCACAGTCATAATTCGATAATAGCTGGACGGATTTTAATGTTTGAGGCATCAAATTAAAGGTATTTTTACTTAGATTTGCCAATACGTCTCAGAATTTTAAGAAAGAGCATCACTTAAATACAAGGGGTGAATTTTCGGAACAGCCGACAGCGGAAGTTTAAGCTACGTGTTGATTGAAAGTACGTTATCCGCATTATTCTCAGATGTTATCATCCGTTTTATATCGGATGTTTTGTTATGTTTGTTGAAAACTGAAGTAACCTTTCTTTGGGTACAAACTTGCTCGGATTCGAGCAACAGGACAACTAGTCATTATAAATCTGTTAACTGCCTGATCTGCGTGTTATTTACTCCGTTAAAGGTTTACATTTAGTAATTTTGTCATGTTCCAATTTTCTTAGCTAATTATATTTTGTATCATTATAAATCTGTTAACTTGCTGATCTGTAAGTTATACTCAGTTGGAATCCTCAATTCTTCCAGATAAGAAATATGTAAGTTTCATTACAATTGTATGATCCCTGTGCGATGGAGGATCGTTTTAATGAAAGCATTTAACAATTTACCGGCAGAAATCGCTCAGTTGACGAAGTTGACACGATAGTGTGGAGGGGGAAGGACCGTTTTTTTACTTCCAAAACTCCACTGCGTTAGAATTATTACCTCCACTGCAGGGGGTCCATTTTTTAATCGGGTGTGGTGAGTCAATCAACTCTCCTTACAGCTGATTTTAGCATTGTTTAAGTTCACCACGTGAGATATGAATTGGCAATGATTTATCTGTCAATCAAAAAGCCAAATGTAAACATTGACCAGTATACAAATTTTTAAACATTTACTTACTTTTTGAGCATTTTAATAATAAATCAAAGGTTATTCAACTGTATTTACACATTTTGTTTGGGCAAGTAAACATAACCTAGTTAGGCAGTTAACTATTGATTCCTTCTGTGATTCCTTCTAACATGAAGACGAAGAAGGTTATTTCTGGTCAACTCGCCCACTTTCAGTCATCAGCGTTTTGCCAGGTGATTAGAAATGGTTGTTTGTGACTGATTCAGTAAAAATATTATCTATAGTAAATCTATCAATGTTATACAAACGTTTATTGAAAACACTAATAACAATTTCGTGTGGTTGGATGTAACTAACCGAACGCTTACTTACATTTTATCTGTTAATCTGAAAATGAAAATAATAAATAGTGATTTGAGTAAGATAAAGTTTATTTTGTTACGTCTCAATCCCACGTACTAAAGATATGAAAAAAATTTGCAGCTTTTATACAATATTGATTACTATTCTACCTTAACACTACTTCACAACATTAATTTTATAATCTTTGTTAAGTCTCAAAATAGGTTGTAAGGGACATTATCACAACTTCCTGTGAGGCATCATATAAAATTTACATGCCAATTCGGTGCTTTGATTATTTTATCTGATCCCCGATAAAACTGAGTGTATGCTTTGCTCCAGGTTGTATACAATCTGTTGTAGCAGTATTTTTTAGGGGATGTCCATTGGGTTGGCCGATCGTCTAAGGATTCATATGGAGTTTATTATTAACATCTTGTAATCCTCAATTATTGAGTTTTTATTGAGATCAATTTATTTAATTTGGTGTTTTACTGACAATTATGATTTATGATATAGAAAATAGTGTTTTACAAACTAAATATATAGTTATTGTGCACATATGCTTGTTTATAAAGCGAAAATACTAAGACGTTTTCGAAAGTTGGTCAGGGGAGTTTTACAGAAGGGTCAGGGAAATAGAAAATTGAAATTCCGTAGAAACCCTAGTGTCATCATCACTGATTCACTGTGTCTTGTATGACATGTTACCGATTAGGAGGTCTTGTTGGTACAAAAATATCAAATGTATCTAGATTTGATTATATCTGCCATCTCCTGACTGATGTAGACTTTGGTGCTTCTGAGCAGGTTGATTAAGATTTTCTTATCGCCTGGTACCCACAGTGCGGATTCATTGAAGTAATAAACTATAAATATCCCAGCCAGGCTGGGATGCCTGAACTGATTTGATGAACAATTTTAGGAAGTTCATTGCAGCTTATGACAAAAACAAAATGAGCTGCTGAATAATTCAATTTTAAAAACTGTTAGAGGGCTAATAATTTATTATCAAACGTAGAAATAAAATTCAAATTTTGATTTTAAACACTCCCAAGATTACAAATATTTTCTTCAAGATCCCCTGGGAAAGTAAGTAATTTCTGCTTAAAACTAAAATTTCAGAGCATATGTGGTGGATTTAGCTTTACTCAAATAATTAATGTGCGTTTGAAATAATATGTTAATGACTAGTTTTACACCATTGCTTGGTTATGATTTTTCAGATGAAAATATGCTTACCCTCCTGTTCATAATGAAAAAAAGTTTCATGTGTGGAAAGGCCAAACATTTTTAACTGAAAAGAGGTGTAAGCCTACTTTTTATAGTCACTTTTTGAAGTCTTCCAATAACCAAAATAGTTATCAAAAGAAGTAAACAGACCAGAGTTATATTCCAGCCATCACCAAAGTTAAAACCGTAAACTTGTAATAAGACTTCATTATTGTTATTGTTGAAAGTGATAATTAGAAAAAATTGAATGCGTCTGCTTATGATGGGGTAGTCAACATTAATATCAAAACTCACTTTAGGCGTTATATTAAAATTCCAAGGTATTTCTTGGCTATAATTATAACGTTGTTCAAAAGATTACTTTTCATTTCCCTAGGATTTCATTTTGCAATATTTAATAAATTGTAGGAGGTTGTCAGTTAGAGAAATTTACTTAAAATTGTATTTCCAGGTTGCTCCTTATGAACTAAGAACGTTCCCTTTGAGTGATGAGACATACGACAAAATGTTAAGAGTCATGCCTCCAGGGCACCCTTTTAAGGCATACTCCAGCTCTCACCCTAACTACTCTCGTGATAGTGAAGTAAGTATAATTCTCCACAAGTAATTACATTTTTCATTTAGTAAATTGCCTTCTTGCTTGTTTACATGGTGATGGCTGTGGGGCAGTAGCATTATAACTCGAGTCAGAACCGTGTGAATCAATGGTTCATTTCAGAATTTATCATAGTGTAGTCAGTTGCAATACGTGAGTTTTCACATTTCACAGTCATCGCAAAACTACCAGATGCCAAAGGCTCTCAAGAGCTCCGGAAGTTGCTGTATGCCATCTCGGAGCTTTGTCCCATAAGACCAATGAAAACTTTGTGCCTCCGTTACTCCTTACCTGATCCGTCAAATAACAATTAATTTTTGTCGTCCTCTAGTGAAATACAATTTTGAATTTAGATTGTGTTCATAAATTAATTAGAGCATGTAGTGTTGCAGTTGAAAATTAAACATTTATTATGAAGTCATAATACCCACATTAAGAAATTTGGCATTGTATTTTACTAGAGGACGACAAAACCTTTAATTTGACATCAGGAGAGAAGTAACAGAAGGTACAAAGTTAACCTGATGGACCAAGATGACATCTGGCAACTTACGATGATTAAAAGACACTAATCTCCTCCTACATACCTTATATGGACAATTTATTGTTTTCTTCAACATTTTCCAATTTAAGCTATTGGTGGAAATATTTGAAATCCATGCTTCCTCAATAAAAAGGCTTTTAGGTGGTGTCTGTCTGTCAGTCTATATAGGGATGTGTTTGGACCTAGATACCAATCCAGTAGCCTGATTCTTATCAAATTTAAAAAGTATAAAACATACTACACCTCACAGCACTACAAAGTATATTTACAATTATACGGTACGGTAAATTAACACAAAAGATTGTGTAAGGCGATCGATTTCAACCAGTCACACCAGTCATCAGCAGGCCCAATCAGATGTTATTTTATCTTTGTTTTTTATAAATAAATAACTTGTATATTATAAAATTAACTACAGTTAAGTTGTCTTTACTTGCTGTTGCTCCGGCAACTGGCAATTCAGACAGGGGTAAACAGCTGATTATCTATAAAGGTTTTATAAATTAGTCAGCGTTGTTGCCTCTAAATGAGGTAAACGAAATTACAGAGATAAAACATAGGTTTATTTATTAACTGAAAACTACAATAATAATATACTTTCAATATGAAATACCCCTGTCGCAGCAAACCTGCATACTCAGCGAATTTCCAAGTTCCTTTAATATACATTCATAAATAAGCAATATATAACACTTTAATTATTCTCCATAAGAATAACATGGGAGCTGAGTACGCAGGTTTGCTGCCACAAGGAAAACAAAGTATGGGTTTTAATGCAAATATAAATAAAACAACTAGCCACATACCAAGTTTCATCAATATACATTCATAAATAAGCGATATATGCCATTTTAGCGAATTTCCCCTATAGGGAAGAAGCTATTACCGTAGTCGGCATGGTAAGACCTAGGCCCGGGACCATGATAACTTTTCGTTTTGAGTTCCCCAGACCCCAAAAACACAATTAGTTCGAAACTTTATATATATATATGTCCGTGGGTGCAATTACTCTTGTAAAAAAGGTCCGATTTTGATGAAATTTGGTATAAACGTGTAAAGCAACATTTATGACTTTAAGTTCGAAAATCAGGTATATCGCTCTATCTAAAGGGGTATTTTGTGGGGGTTTGTACCCCAAAAATGGGTTTTTTTGAACTTTTTACATATAATTTTTGAAATAATCAAATTTTAATTTTCACTATTGGATTCAGCTTAAAAAAACACACAGTTTGGTATTTTGATCATTCCTCTAAGTCAATTGGTTACCGAGATATTGAAAGTACAAAACACAGTACGTTGTCTAATGCTATTCTTATGGAGAATAAGAAAATATTTATATTTCGCTTCTTTATGAACTTATACGGACGAAACTTGGTAAACGGCTTTATCTGGTTGTGGTCGATTGATATTTGCTCAAAAAACAATTTTTTTGCTAAAGGTACCCGTAGCAGCAAACCTGCGTACTCAGGCCCCATGTTATTCTTATGGTGAAAAATTAAAATGCTGTCCCCCTTAATTATGAACATAAATTAATAAAACCTGATTTTTTTAATCGAGTTGAGTATTGCCAATTATTTTCTAGTTTCGAGTATTTTCAAGCGAGTATTTGCCGTCAGTTGGTAGTTTCAAATGGTGTAATAGGATTTAGATACAGGGGCGTATCCAGAGGTCATGTTTGGGGGGGGGCGGTCACCGAAAGTTAAAGTTACCCCTCTCCCTCCCCCTGGATGGACCCTGGCACCCCCATTATTTTTTGTAACTCTATGAAATTGTACAACAAATGAAAGTAACATAATATATCAATAATCTTGTAATCAAGAAAAAAAGCAATCTTAACTTTATAAATAAACAAGCTAAACAAAAATTAACTGTAGTTCTACTGCGCCCGACCGTGAATAAAAATAACAAATATCTAGACATCACACTTCTTTCTACATCATCTGTAGGCGTCTAAGAACAAGTAAGATGCCTAAATAAACAATTTATTTTAGTAGTTACCCACGCGAAAACTATTTACAAAACGTATTTGAAATCTGTAATACAGAACATTTACAGATGCGAAGATACAATGAGGAATGAGGCTGACAGCCAAGGTCAACCACTCGAAAAATGAAAATGTCGTACCACATTTTTACGAAATAAAATACTTGGCTTATGAGCTTCTGTTTGCACGCAATTTAATCTTTGTTTCCTCTTATTTCGTTACATATAATTCGAGGCTCTTTTTGCTTCTAGCCTAGCCACTGGATATTTATTGCCTAGCAACGGATTACGGGGTTTTATACAAAAATCAAACGTAACCTGTAAACAAAATACAGCTGATAGCAAACGACGGTAGGCGGGCGAAATCCAGTAAGAAATAATCATGGAATACAGTGGTAGCAACCTTTGCTGTGTGTGGCTAAAATGTACCTCCAAGACCATGTTGAGAAAACACTGCATTTTCGGACTACCGACTGGCAAAACTGCAACAACTTCGCGATACTTGGGAATATCCATGGTTTTGTAAGACGCTTTTAGGTGAAATACCTGTGGATCTAAGTACTGTGTTACATCCTTAAATGGAAGTTAAAAATTTCACCTGTCTAATGGTGGTATATATTCTATTACATTAATCGAACGTTTAGGTTCATTAGTTTGAATTTTAATGTAACCTTGTAGACGGGAGCAGCAAAATTCGACTCTTAGACTGTCCCCCCCTTTGGATCCGCCCCTGTTTAGATACCACTCCAGATTTGGTAATCTAAATATGGTTTCTAACTAACAAATGAGTAGCAATACAAAGTTTTGGCCAGTACAATCAAACTGGATTACGTATTAACAAACGAAACGCGGTTTGTCATACAATAAAACACGGTCCGGTTGTGATTTGGCCAATATCACCTGGTCCAGACATCACTTATAATCAATATTAGATGATGAAATCGTTAGTTACGGCAGAAATTACGCGGTCCAAGCGCCCTTTGCGGCCAATTTTACGTGATGCGATCGCCTTTTGCGGCCGTTACTACGCGTTTTTGCCGGTCGCAATCGTTAGCGATCGTCATTTTCGGCCAATTTTACGCGATGCGATCTCCTTTTGCGGATGTTAATACGCGTTTGGGACGGTCACAATCGTTAACGATTGTCCGGAAATCGGCAGGAAATACTCGCTTGAACTTTCGAGTATTTTTCAAAACTTCGAGTCGAGTTCGAGTACTAAAATACTCAGCCGAAAACTCCAAGTTTCGGCCAAAAAATAACGTAAAGTTTTGAAGCAATTTTGTCACATTGTGAATTATTTTAATCTTATTTACTAGGCTAGTTGGTATTTCTATATGGTGGTTTAAAGAATACGATATGTCTGTATACATCGTTTCTGAAGGGAAAATATAATGTAGCCTATTTCTCATAGTTAAACTTACAAACTATAATTAGCCTTTTTATGAAAAAAATAGCGGTTTCCCACATTTTTAAAGATAATTCATCATTTGACCAAATTTGCATATGAAAGTAGCATTTGGTCTGATGATTTATCATGTTGCTTAAGGTTAAATCTTAATATATAAAATAAACCCTATAAAACTTTGTTACGATTAGAACGCACACTTCCCGTTGTTCTACCACCATCACCTCATACTTGTAATGTTCGTTTTTGCGTCTTTTTTTACGAAAAATCCAGTGTATCTATTACCAGTTTCAGGATGGTGTCCAAAAACCGGGAATTACAAAAAAATGCTTATTGACAAGCTTTCATACAAGCTAAACGGTTTGTCTGATTTAACTTTTAAAATTGTTAGTCAGAAATTTAATTTTTCTATAACTTTGTAATTTAACATTTTATTCTATCTCCTTGGGTTATTTCATCAGAAAAACAAATATGGTAACAAAAATTGCCACTCTAAAACAAAATTTACTTGGTGTAATGCCGTACTTTACCATGTGCCGTGTTTATTACGAGTAGTGTGCATACATTCATACTTGAAATGTTCGTCTTTTTGTCTTATTATCAGAAAAATCCAAAAAATGGATTATAAGGGAACACTGATTAAATTGGCCTCAGTTCCCCTGCTTATAACGTCCAAACTCATAGTTGGATTCAAGTCTTGACAACAAATCAAGCGTTAGTCAGAAATTTAATTTCTTACAACTTCATTTAATTTTAGCGAATTTCGTCCATAGGGAAGAAGCTATTACCGTAGGTCTCATGGTAAGACTTAAGCGCGAGACCATGATAACTTTTTCTTTTGAGGTCCCCAGATGCCAAAAACACTATTCGTTCAAATTTATATATATATATATATATATCTATATATGTGTCCGTTAACACGATAACTTGAGTAAAAAACGTCCGATTTTGATGGAATTTGGCTCAAACGTGTAAAATAACATTCATGACTTTAAGTTCGAAAACCAGAAAAATCGGACCATAGGAAGGGGGTTTTAAATTTTCCAAAAATCAGTTTTTTGCATTTTTCACACAACAATTTTTAAAAAACTTAATTTTGGTTTTGACCATGTTATAGAACTTAAAAAAACAAATAATATGGTATTTTGAATCATTAAGCTAGGTTATATGATTGCGGAGAAAATCCAAAAAACGTGTTCATAAAATCTCCTATGTTAATCTTATGGGAAAATGGGTTTTAGCTTTTCCCCAAGTAATTTTACTATAAACTTCACGTTTGCTTATACCAATCAGTTTAGCTCTACAAATCAATCATTTTGGTGTTTAAATTGTGATTCTACGTCCAACCGTTGCCGAGATATTCAAAGTGCTAAACACAGTACGTTGTCCAATGTTATCCTTATGGAGGATAAATAAAATTTGATATCTCGATTATTTATGAATGTATGTTGATGAAATTTGGTATGTGGCTTCACGTAGTACTGGTATATTGATATTTGTTCAAAAAATTGATTTTTCGTTGATTATTCCCATAGCAGCAAACCTGCGTACTCAGCCCCCATGTTATTCTTATGGAGAATAAGTAAAATGTAATGACTCCCTTAATTATGAACATAAATTAATAAAACTTGGTATGTAGCTTCACTTGGTTGAGTTATATTGACAATTATATAAAAACCCTTTTTTTGTTCCTCGTTGCAGCAAACCTGCTTTCTCAACTCCATGTTATTCTTATAGAGAACTAGCTGATGTACCCGTCCTTCGTACGGGTTGTATATAAATGGCAGATTAACTAAAAATATTAACAACTCACATAATTTTACAATATTAAAATTACATTTTACACTTTTAAAGTAGAATTAAATTAAAGTTAAACAAAATATACTATGGCAGATAGTTCGGGTACTGTTGCCAAGTCGAGGAACTCTGTCGGGTAGTGAACGGTATGGTTTTTGCTACTCCAAATCGGTACACGTAACACTTTGGATTTGATTTTAGAAATAAAAGAACTCAAGTACAACAAAATATTAACCCTGTTTAATTTAACATTTTAAATACTTTGATACATTAATCTTTACATTCCAATAAATTAATAGTAATGTAACGAAACATTAAACTTTAAAAACATTGACAAACCGCTTTTAAAATCACCATTCTTGCCAGGTCATGTTTTCAATATAATTGTAAATAAACAATTTAAACTTGGAAAAATCATATGTTTTAAAAACATATGACTACTTGATTTTATTTAAATAAATGTAAATAAATATATACAAACTGTTCTAACAGTGGTCATGGTTAAATGAACGGTATTAAATATTGTATATGTTCGTTCCTCCCTTTGGAATAGACCTACATTTGTGTTGATCTCCGTTGCTTGTTCATTGGTGGACTGAGGATGGCACAATCACAGAGCCAGGCACTTTCCAGATTAAACTGTTTATGAACCTCGGTGTGACAAACTGTTAATCAATAAATCCTGTGATTCATCGATAGTGCCGAGTGAAGGATCGATGTTTCTGAGACCTTAATTTGTTTTTCAATGCCCCTATCTCAACTTTTAAAAGCGCATAAGAAAACTGATCAACCCCTTAATCTTCTCAAAAATACATTTTCATATTTACTGTTAAGTTCAGACGCTCAGTGGTCGGCTACATAAAATATATTTTTAGAGAGGCGTAGACTCGTCCACTCATGTCTCACTTACGACAAAGGGTCTGTGTGAGATCTCCAGAGAACAACACCGTGACTCCCCATGATGTTGTTTCTTATTTCCTTTAAGGCATCAAATTTCAGCTCTACTGGTTGAGTAGTTTGTGTGTTATGACTAACACGCTTATATTAAAGGCCATTGGGCCAGAGTCCTTGAGTATATTTGTGTCTGGAGTAGGTAAATGTCTGCACTGACCTATCAGCTACATTCCTACCAAATTTCAGATCCATCAGTCCAAGAGTATGTGCAAGATTGTTAAAATATTGTATTTTGATATTCCGGGGGGCGAAGCACATAAACATTTTCGTAACAGGAATAGGCTGCGTTTTTTTTCTGATGAATTAGTTATGTTCCTACCGAAATGTAACTTACAAAGGTCCAGAAAGTACTAATACTCATACAATTGCCATAAAAGTAAATTAGCGAAGAACCCTATAGGACTTTTTTAAACGTATCCTTATTGTGAATCTGCTGCATAAGGGGAACCACATCCAAAATTTTATCTTCAATAGACATTGTCGTTTCTTAGATAAAGTGATCACTATGTCAGTGAGTGCATGAGTCTGACAAATATAGATTTAGATCATATATCCACTTATGTTATTTATTACCAATCTTCACTCAACGTTTTAAAAAAGAACTAAAAAACCTATTTATAGAATAACTATGCCATCATCTGGTTCAATATAAATAAATGCTTTGTCCATAAGAATAGCATAGGATCTTAAAAACCCTATGGGGCAGTGTCCTAAGGTAATTTAAAACAATCCAATTAGCCTAAAACCTTCTAACGCACATATAGAACATAGAAAAAAGTTGCATAAAAATCGGTTCACCCGTTTTCCTGTGAAAAGCGAACAAAACATGACCAAAACCACACAAAATCACGTTTTTTGAGCGGCCGCCATTATTTTTAAAAAAGGCGTATGCCAGTTTATAGTGCCCTAAAACCTTCTCACGCATATATAGAACAAAGAAACAAAGTTTCATTAATGTCACTGCACCCGTTTTCCAGTGAAAAGCGAACAAAAACCCGTCCTTGAGCGTTACCGGCAGACAGACAGACATAAATTGAGATAAGATTTGTTTTGATTTCCCTAGGGTGTAAAACGTGAAAATATGCAAAAATTTCATAATTCCAAGCAATGTACAGACAAAACTCTAATTTTATTTATATAGATTAATTATACGGTATATTGAAATAAATATATATATATAATTGATGTACACGTTCTTCGCACAGGGGTTTTCCTTACCCGTTCTATAGTCAATGCAAATTTAATTTTAGTTAGCTTGAAACAGCTGTTGTTCTTGCTTCTGCTCTTTAATCTGTCAAATGTAAGTGCCCTCAGCTGTTCGCATTACAGTTTCTGAATGTTTACTTTCTTCTGAAATGTAAACATTGAAACTTATGACGTTCATGGGGCGTAGCCCGAGGGGATTTTAACGAAGTGAATAGGCCTGTGTGTTGCATGGGTTCAAGATCTACCTATGTGTAAAGTTTCAGCCCAGTCGCTTCAGTAGTTTTTGTGTTCACCCGGAACATCAGACAGACAGACAGACAGACACCACCTCTTCTTTATAATATTGTAGATAACTAGAATGTTATAAAGCACTTATTTATGATTGAATATTGATGGAACTTGGTATGTGGCTTCTCCTAGTTGAATTCTACTTATATTTGCATAAAAACCAATTGTTTGTGTTCCTTGTTTCAGCAAACCTACGTACTCATTACCAATGTTATTCTTATGGAGAATAATTATAATCGCTTATATGTGATTATATTTTTATGAAACTTGGTATGCGGCTTTATGTGGTATTAAGACATATATTATGCATTGGAAATTCGCTGAGTACGCGGGTTTGCTGCGACGGGGGTATTTTTTTCTATCTCTTACAGTTATTTCATCAAATCCACAAAAGTAAAGAAAGTCACTAGAAAAACTCAAAATAAGTGTTTTTCTTTTATAAATCAGCCTTAATTCATTACTTAAATTTAGCATCAAACTTGATCACATGTTTCCATTGTCCATAGGCCTATGTTTATTAGAGTGTTATTTTTTGCTGTTTACATAATAATTTTAAGGTTATGTTTACTTACTTTTTACTGTTCATTGTCAGAGCTTTTCAAATCGAGTAAGTTTCACTGTAAGTGTGTTTTTCTTTTTGTATTTCTGAAATCGATGGACAATCAGATAATATGAATTGACAAAGATTAGATTTAGATGGAATAGTTATAGGGTTTGACCTTATACCCGTTACTGGAGATGAGACATGTATTTTCAACATGCTTACTATGTTAATTAATGCTTTGATTGGCACTGAACGTTTTACTAATGTAGTACGCCAAGACGTTAGTCATGTTGTTACCAGCTACGAGCACTACATTTAAGCCTATTCCCGTTTCAAAAATATTTTAGGACTATGTCATTGACTATAAATACTGAAGTAGACTTCTCATTGCCATTGTAAAATTTTTCCCAATTTTTGTGAGTGCCAGGATTCAAAGAGGACGTAGTTCTCACTAATCACCAACAGAGTATACTGCTGTCAACTATTACTTATCCTCTCAAGGAGGGGATGATACAA
The DNA here is from genome assembly GCA_963675035.1 of Allygus modestus. Classification (NCBI taxonomy): domain Eukaryota; kingdom Metazoa; phylum Arthropoda; class Insecta; order Hemiptera; family Cicadellidae; genus Allygus; species Allygus modestus. The sequence continues at coordinate 199,552,529 of OY776111.1, read as the reverse complement.
CAGTTGGTGTGTCAGGAAGCAAACATAAGTTGATAATCACTTGCTTTCTGGGGTGGAGATATTTTACAAGTTAACGTAAATAACTACAATAAAAAGTTGACAGCAGCACAATCTGACGGCGACCTGATCAAATTTCGTCCACTTCAAATTCTGGCAAACACAAAGTGGGACAGCCATATAGATTGGATGTCTCCTTCAGTGTTTAGTCAGTGGCTACGCCTCCATAAAAGCAAACTCACTCACTCATCACTAATTCTCAAACTTATGATCTAGCTAAAAGTCTGAAATTTTGGTACAGTCCAGTAATTTTGGTCTAAAATAGAAAAAGCAATGGGTTTTGATACAGATTTTACTATGGAGGGCTCTGCCGGCACGGGTTTTCAAAGTTCCCATTTTATTTTTATGGACAATGGATTTTTTTAACCAGATTGTTGCACAGCCTGATGTTACTTTTTCAAAAAGCTAATATGTCAGAGTAAAAATGCCCCCAGTTTCGTAAATTGTTAGGGCTCCATCCTTCTATGACGACTCGTACTTACTCATGACTAATTCCCAATATTCCGATCTAGCCAGCAAGCTTAAATTTGGTACACTAATTCTTAAGGTCTAAAATAGTAAAAACAATGTTTTTGATGCCGATTTTGCCTCTTCCCCATGGGTTGTCAAAGTATCCATGTTATTTTTACAGTCATTGAAATGGTAGCATGAACAGATATTACTTATTCAAAAATATAATATACCAGAGTAAAATAATACCCCCGTAGCAGCAAACCTGCATACTCAGCGAATTTCCAATGCATATTAATTTATCTTAATACCACATAAAGCCACATACCAAGTTTCATCAATATACATTCATAAATAAACGATTTATGACATTTTAATTATTCTCCATAAGAATAACATGGCGGCTGAGTATGCAGGTTTGCTGAAATAAGGAACACTAAAAATGGGCTTTTATACAAATATCATTATAACTCAACTAGGTAAAGCCACATACCAAGTTCTATTAATTTATGTTCATAATTAAAGGAGATAACACGTTAATTAATCTCCATAAGAATAACATGGGGCTGAGTATGCAGGTGTGCTGCTACGGGAACTATCGGGCAAAAAATAGATTTTTGTGCAAATATCAATAGACCACAACCAAATAAAGCCATATACCAAATTTTGCCAGTTTACGTTCATAAATAAGCGAGATATACAATTTTTCTTTTTCTCCATAAGAATAACATTAGACAACGTACTGTGTTTAGCACTTTCAATATCTCGGTAACCAATTGACTTAGAGCAATGATCAAAATACCAAATTGTTTGTTTTTTAAGCTGAATTTAATGGTATAAATTAAAATTTGATTTAAATTAAAATTACATGTGAAAACCCCAAAAAACACATTTTTGGGGTACAAAACCCCCCAAAAACCCCCCTTCGGATGGTGCGATTCATCTGGTTTTCGAACTCGTTCAAATAAATGGTACTTTACACATTTGTACCAAATTTCATTAAGATCGGACCTTTTTTACGAAAGTTATCGTGCTTACGGACACATATATATATACATATATAAAAATTTGAACGAATGGTGTTTTTGGCATCTGGGGACCTCAAAATGAAAAGTTATCATGGTCTCGGGCTTAAGTCTTACCATGAGACCTACGGTAATAGCTTCTTCCCTATAGGGGAAATTCGCTAAAAGCCTATTCCCATTCTGCAAATGTTTCAGGGCTCCACCCTGTGACCTTTATGGTATGCTGAAGGAGGTGTTTGTTACATGTTTGTGTTAATTAAGAGCTGTACCAGTAGGAGATTAAATTAGAAAATATGTTATTGACAAATAAATAAATAAAATTTAATTGATCAAGGATAGTTTTATAACAAGACTGCAACTTTCCACAGGAACGTATCTTATTTTTTCATAGCAACCTTGATGTAAACATTAAACAAAATAAAAAATTTGATTTTATAAATAAAATTATTTTCTTAGTTAAAGAATTGTCAACTTCCAACACTGCCCCTTAATTCTTGAACACCAGGTATGTTTTCTTCCTTTGATGAAAATACATGGATTTTCTGTAGATTTGCAAAATACAACACTGATAAGAAAGTTTATTAGTTTGCTGTACCAACACTTAAGACGCTTATTTGAATCCATAAATAGCCTTCATCATCATCATCATTGTTGCGTATTAGGAAACCCCAGCATAGCTGCTAGGCATATCTTCCACAGCGGGAATATTGCGCAGGTTACCAGAAGGATAGGATATATTAGGAAAGGAAAGGGTGGGTTGGGACGGCAGCCAAATCGACCCTTCAGAGGGCCAACTCTCGTGCCCCTGTGACAGCTGGGATGAGGCTCTCAAACAGGGGACTCACATTCTGCCATCCAACTGGTCAACTCGCCTGACAGGATATTCATGTACAACAGCCAGGGACCTCCATTCTCAGGTTCCGAATCATGTACCCGAAACAGGTACCCGAATCAACAACAAATGAAACCAAATTAGTTCTGATCTCTGGAGAAACAACTCATCATTAACTGATGACATAAATATTTGATTTAGACTGTGGGTTTACTCTTTTTCTAGGACAATCAACCCTTTTATGAGCCTTTTCTCCAAATTCATAGCATTTAAATTTGAAAACTTGATTGCTATCTACATTTGACTTATTACAGTTACCATTTTTATGCTCACTATAGCTATTAAATTTTGACTTTTTCCTGAGACAAGTCTGAAGAATTGGAAGAATCATCATCTCGGAATTGCCTAGATCCCTCCATTAACAATCTATTCTTTACAAAGTCTAAGGTCACAATTTTAGGATTACTACTAAACAAAATATCCATTGCTGTGGTAACCGACTGGTAATTAGAAGGCATGCAAGAAAGCAACTGAGTGACTGTTTCTTTACAATAAATTGTACCACCAGCAGCTTTTAAGTCAGTTACAAACTTCTCAAATCTAGCCAAGAATTGCAACATGGAACACTCACCTTCATATTTAACATTTCTTAATTCCCTCTGAAGTCTTACCTGTATCGCGATTCCAGTTTTGGCATACATGTTCTGAAGTATAGAAATAATATCCTTTGCCGTTGTTTTATCTGTCACGGTTTCCAGGGCATCGTTGCTTAAGCTCTGCACAATTATATTCTTTGCTTTAACGTCCATCTTCTTAAACTTTTTCTTCTTTTCAACATCTGCAGGTACTTCAGAATCCTCCAGTACTTTCATGTTGTACTAGAAGAAGTTTCAACCGATATTCCCAATTTTAAAAATTTCTACCATCAAACTGTTTTAACACATTTACTGTTGCAGTACCAGTTGCCATTCTTTGTTCCACTATCCTAATTATTTGTTAAACAACTACAAGTTTTCCAATCAATTGCCTACAATCAAAAATAATTAAGCCCATAAACTGTTAATTTAGTGGCTGTACCAGTAGGAGATTAAATTATAAAATATGTTGTTGACAAATAAACTAACTTAAATTGACCAAGGATGGATTCATAACAAAACTACAACCTTCTACAAGAACATATCTTATTTTTACAAAGCAACCTTGATGTAAACATTCAACAAAATCAAACATCTGATTTTATAAATAAAACTATTTACATAGTTCAAGAATCGCCAACATCAACAGCATGTTCCGGTATAACTTTAAAATTACTTATGCGGTTGAGGTGTGACATTAAGGAGAAGGTAGGGCTTACTCGCATATCAAAAATCCCTTAAGGCTACGCCCCATGGGTCGCTAAAGTTAAAATATTGTTCTAATGGATATGGTATTGATTTGTTTATTGTTACCATGGGCATTTTTTAAAAACATCTGTGGTTTTAGGATCCTTTGCGAAGAACAGAACACTAGGAGCACAAACAATTAAAATTATATTTCAATCTGTTTAAATCATAGTTTTGCGGGCAAAGCCGCAACGGGTCAGCTAGTAATTTATATAACATCTAACCGGTGTCCCATTCACCGCACGGGAATTTCGCAGGCATTTCATATATATCCATTGGTCAGCTGACTACCCAAATATAACAACTCCAAAAGATCAGGAGTTGTGGAAAACATAGTTTTATACACAATGTTGTACTCTCTTTACAAAGAAAACTTATAGGTGTGACTATATTTAAAAAGGTTTGGCCCTCAAATCCCTTATTATATCTATAAAAGCCAAAGCCCTCATAACTTTTGACTTAAGTATTACTATTTGACTAAGTATTTGACTTTTGAATTAAGTATTGGTTCTCTGACACCAATGTATTTCTTATGAGAGATTGAGTTTCCTAAAAATAACTGAAAAACTGAGGGAAAACAATGTAAAACAATACTTTCCAGAATGTTTCTTGAATCCTCATTAAAAGTTATTTCAAAACAAGAAATCTTACCTATCTGTTCATTTCCACAAAACAATCATTTTGGTGTTTAAATTGTGATTCTACGCCCAACCGTTGCAGAGATATTCAAAGTGCTAAAACACAGTACGTTGTCCAATGTTATCCTTATGGAGAATAAATAAAATTTGATATCTCGATTATTTATGAATGTATGTTGATGAAATTTGGTATGTGGCTTCACGTAGTACTGGTATATTGATATTTGAACAAAACATTGATTTTTTGTTGATTATTCCTGTAGCAGCAAACCTGCGTACTCAGCCCCCATGTAATTCTTATGGAGAAAAGTAAAATGTAATGACTCCCTTAATTATGAACATAAATTAATAAATCTTGGTATGTAGCTTCACTTGGTTGAGTTATATTGATAATTATATAAAAACCCATTTTTTTTTTCCTTGTTGCAGCAAACCTGCTTTCTCAGCCCCCATGTTATTCTTATGGAGAATAACTAGAATGTTATAAAGCGCTTATTTATGATTACATATTGATGGAACTTGGTATGGCTTTTCCTAGTTAAATTCTATTTATATTTGCATAAAAACCAATTGTTTGTGTTCCTTGTTTCAGCAAACCTACGTACTCATTACCAATGTTATTCTTATGGAGAATAATTAAAATCGCTTATATGTGAATATATTGTTATGAAACTTGGTATGCGGCTTTATGTGGTATTAAGACATATATTATGCATTGGAAATTCGCTGAGTACGCAGGTTTGCTGCGACGGGGGTATTTTTTTGTGTGTCTAAAATATCAATGAACCAATTAAATTTGTCGGTTTGTAAATACCTAATTAGTTACTATTCCCTATGACGTGACATTGTTAAGATTCGTTAATGCATTTATTCTTAGGCAACTTAATCATCAAAACAAATTTTACTTTCATAAAGTCAAGCTGTTAGCCGTTTTTAGCAGAATTGTCTTTTTCATATGCAAATTTAGTCAAATAATCAATAACCTTTAAACATTTATGGAAAACCACTTTTTTAATAGCGGCCATGTTTTATCGGCCAAAAGCGATCGATGGTCAAACCACTTTTTGTTTGTTTGTCAATACATAATCCAGATTGAGTACGGGCCAAAAATGTGTATTGCTGCTCATTTATTATTATCTGTCTGATATTATTTGCGGTCGAAAGATGAATTTAAATTCCCCAGTTTCTTCCATTTCCCCTGTTACCAACCAATTATTACCACTAACTGCTGATTTATTGTTTATATTATGATGGTGCTTTGTTTACATCATATTAGTTGTAAACAAAGCTATAGCGTGTGTGTTGTCATTATAGATTTGGACTCGTCCTTTTTATATTTACATTGTTTTATTGCTATTTTACAATTATTTGAGTTCCAAAAATAAATGAGTACAAAATACACAAAAAAACTCTTGTCTATTTTTACTATAAAATTAGCTCATTTTTTTATTAAAACCCCTAAAAAGCTTATAAGAAGAAATATCTGCTAGCCAAAACATCTGGCTGCTGACATGGATAATGTAGAGCAAATTAGGGAAATTCAGGACAGTAAGTTCCCGAGGTGGAAAATCAGATGTTGACTTTCAATCGCACATTAATATCAGACAGATTATAGTTAGAAACTATGTTTAGACTATCAAATCTGGAATTTGATCCAAATACTATTACACTACCACAACAATATTTTGCTGACGGCAAATGCTCGAAAAATATTCTTAACTCGAGAATAATTGGCACTACTCGAATCGACTTAAACAAAAAAAATCACTACTCGCGAACCCCTATTATTCATTTATAAATTTGACAATGTAAATTTGAAATTTGACTCATTGATACTTTTTCAATGACTCATAACCATTGTTGAAATGTTTTTATATAGCCTATTTTTGTGCACGTTTTTATCAAGTTTTTTGTCCCGAAATTTGACAGAGTTAAAAAATCCCATTCTGCCCTGACCACAAAATTCCCATACTATCATACTGTCAGAGGCCAACAATTTACCAAATATTATTCCGCAGTATTATAATTTATGAATTAAAATTCCAACCCCTGTTCAATGTGTTTGTATTTAAATATTGAATTATGTGTCTGAATACATTTTTCTTTTAAATAGTCATGAATTAACTAAATTTTTCAATTTTTAGAGTGAGAGCCGCCCAGTGACTCCAGTGTCTGATTCAACAGAATCTGCCGACACATTTGTAGAAGAAGACCCCAATGATCCAGAGTGGACTGTGGATGAATCCTCTTTAGAACGAGTTCCGTTCAAGAGGTAGAACATCAATGTTGTAAATCTTTCATTGTGTAAATATTTAGTGTACATTTCTATAGTTTTAATTTAATTTTTACACTTTCAAAAATGTTCATAAGAATTATGTTAACAGTGATGTGTGAATAGTGTCAAGATATTTGTAATTAAAATAAATATTTTAATAGCAGAAAGTGTTAAAATGGCTTATTATTTTCTGTAGGCTGTGACTATCATCTTTGTTATATTTTGTAGTAAATAGTTACTAAGATTTGTGTACATTTCATCAGAACTAGTCCTTAAATTAACAAGTGGAAAAAAGTAAGTCCATATTGGGTCAGACAAAATATTAAAAATAAATTTAATATGCAATGTAAACAACTTTGGAGGCAGGTTTTTAAAATAGAAAGTATAATTAAATACATCTCTCATCTAACACAACTTGGCAGTATAGTTAAATCCATTTTAAGTGAAATGTAAACTTTTAAGGCCTGACATTATTTTTGTTAGTTGGTTTGGCTTAACAGTCTATTTTCTATGTTAATGGGTCCTAAAATAAGGTTGCCACCTAGTGTTTAATCATATTTCCATTTCAAAATTTATATCAAATTTGTGTTGTTGGAGGAAAATAGATTTATTGTTTTGACTGATCCTGGTGTGTGTCAGTCATGATACAATAAAAGATTATTTTTATTTTGTAGGACATGCAAAAGCATTACCTAATTTATTGTTAATGAATCTGAAGAGTTGAAACAATTGTTTGGCAGAGCTTATTTGTCCTTTCTCATGGTCCCAGTGGCGAGCATCTCAAAACTGAAATTGTCTATATCTTCTATTAATGAGAACCAGTTATCTTGAGTCGGATTCCTATCGGTATCTTAACGCATACAAATAATTCACTTTGTTGGGTCACGTGTCTGTAAACCTGGCCTTAATGATGCAAACCGACATTTAGGTATAATATCATCAGCCAAGGGCTATTAACTGATTAAGGAAGAAATTATTGGGAGTGTCAACATGCTTGATTTGTCAAACAAAAAAGTTCTCTTCTTACTACTCTTAACCTGTGATACAGACTTATGTTGAATTATTTCAATTTTCCTGGGTTGTGACCAAATATGTCCATGGTAAGGTCTCCAATTCATGGTAAACTTGCTAACTCTTTCTTTAATTGATTACTTAACCCTTTGAGTGCTAAAGAGACAGAGCAGCTTTTGGAGCTGCCACCTAAAAACATTGTTAACTGCTGTTTAAGCCATTGTTCCGTTTTAAGCTCTGTCTGCATCAGACTGTTGAGTAACCCGGTAGTCACAAATGGAACTGACACGTCCACGTGTTTGCTGTAAAGTGCCCGATACAGTACCTAGTCCTGGTTTGATTCATCTGCCTACTCCGATCATTGGCTGATTGGTTGTTTAAAGCGCTACCCACCTGGCCAGACAGTTGAATTGAGCATGCAAATCCGTCTTAGTCGGTGGTTTTTATGTGCAACTTATGGAGAGTTCACGTGCTTATGGCAGAAATCAAGGGAGTGCGGACCGGACCTTAAGCAACAGTATAAAGCTGACGTCATGGATAAATTCTTTATTAGCTGTACATCTGGTCAGGTGTATCTTGCTACTTTTTATCTAGCCTTACTACGTGTATGTGTCCACCAAAAGTACGTTTCTTTATACTTTAAATGTTCAGACATTCAATATAAAAGGAAAAAATTAACTAAACAACACAGATTCGACAACTCCATTCTCATGCTTGGCACTCAAAAGAGTTAATATATTTATCAATACAAAGAAAAATGTCAGTCTTCACAAAAGTTTATAATATTGCCTTCAAATCTGTCAATTAATGCAGCTTTATTTCAATGAATGAATTAAGATCTCAGTAATTTTTTAGACTGGTGAAGTGGGGAGTGTTTCATCCAGAAAATCAGCCAAAACATTTCACAAACGCACAATAATCATAGAATCACACAGTAGTTTAGAATTTTAATTTAACCGTGTATTAATTACAGTTTGTCTGTTAGATGATTAATCTATTCTAAAGCTGTGATTCAAATTTGATTACTTGTTCAGGGATTCATCAAATTACAGGGTAGGCATGGACGATAATAGTTGATAACTATCGGAATAAGTCAATAGTTTGCAATCGGTTTCAGTAGACAGTCCTCGGTACTTTCAACTGTTACTGTAGTAAGTGCACTTGCACAACATAAATAAACATGATAAATAAATCATCTGTCAATATCATCAATCATTGCCTTGTTTTCTATTTGTAACCATTTCATGTTTTTAAAATAAATAAAAATAGGGGAAAAGTATAATCTGGAGTTTTCTCTACTACAATGAAGTTGACAGTTATAAAGCTGAATGTCTGCAGTATCACTTGTACTTAAAATAAGGTTTTATAGTTTGTTTACGATTCAGTGATTAACAGAATCAAGTTTCTTTTTTTACAAAGAAGAATAAATGAAAACTAGTTTATAATTTCACCATTCAAAGAAAAAGCTTATGACATTTTAGTTTACTCGTACTTTGTAGACCTCTGATTTATTATTTCAGTGGTCCTGTCGTCTATTGTGAGTTGTTGTGCCTGCTAACAACATCCGGTGGCGCCAGCCAATTGAAGTTGTAATAATCTCTTTTTTGACAACACGTTTTTAGTTCACTGCTCAGCTTTTGATTATTTTATTTTCCACAGTCTCTATTAGTGATGGTCAAAACCAGAAATTTCAAATCTCGAATCTTGAAACTCAAATCGCGAAACCCTATTTACTTGCCTGGGTATGGTTATGAAAAATAAATCCAGAAAAATTAATTAAAACTTATTATTATTTTGGTTAGAGTTGTTCTTTCAGAAATAAAAAATGAATAATCCAAAAAAGGTGAAGGTAGACGACCGATGACAGTAGGCTTTTGACCTTTGCATTATTGATCGAAACACGGGCGTGATTTCTGTTAAAAAAACAACAATAAAGACACAAAAAATCTCAGCAGTTTCGAGTTTTGATTCTCGAAACTCACCGATCGAATCTCGAAACCGAAACTTTTCCAAAGTTTTGGTGGTTTTGAGATTCAAGTTTTGGTTTTGACACATCACTAGTCTCTATGAATAATATCATATTACTTGTTAAGATATAAAACTTGTTTAAATTTAAATATTAACCTTCCAATTATTTTTTCCTTAGACAAAGGCCAACTCAATCAGTTTACATAGGCTATATAAATCTGAAATCAGAAGTTATGTTCATTGTCCTATATTTAAACGAGTTCGCACGCAGCACGCTGACGTGAGGAAAGTGAATTTCCACATAAAAAACTATAAAAACTCAAAATCAGTTAAAAACATACAATTATTCCAATTTTTATTCAAATCTGAAAATATTGCTTTTTGGCTGTTTTGATGCTCCTGGTTCTATTTAGCCTACCTGCAATGCTGGGAATACAATTTTGTGCATTATAAGGTTAGGAGAAGGTCCAGTCAGGCTTTAAGGTAGGCGTGAGGTTGCTGGAGATGTTAAAAGTACACCAACAAATGAATAACAGGCTTTTCTAATGTAAAACCCCCATAAGACAACGTACTGCGTTTGGTCAATACACATTTTCTTTAATAACTCGGTAAATATTTATGCTAGAATGACGAGAGAGGGCTTAAAACTTTCGCCTAACTAATTCCCATCTTTTTCCACACATTAATTTTGCATCCGGGGCTTTTCTGACCCTTTTTGGGCCCAAAAACTCGAAATTTGAAAGATTAATCCCAAAAAAAAAAGGTTTAGAGTTTTCCGATTGTTTTGCCCAACGAACTTGTCCAACAGATTATAGAAAGGAACGTCCCTACCAAATTTGAAGTAAATCGGACAAAAAATGCGACCACTAGAGTGCATACACACATATATATATATATATATATATATATATATATATATATATATATATAATTATACCCCAAAACGTGTTCAGGGGTTCACGTTAGGAACTTCTATGGTGGTCCCGGGCTTAAGTTTCACCGTGCGGGTCATGCTAATAGTTCACTTTCCAAAGGAAATTCACTAAAAATAGGTCTCATATTTTACATGCTGCAGTAAAATAGACTGTTATTGAAATATAAACATAGAATATTGGCATTGCTTCTCCAACTATGCATATAGTTTTCTCTTGAGGTTTTTTGTTGTCAGGTTCTTCAGATGGATTACAAATGCACTATCCGCACATTTCAAATAAATATTCTTTCGTCCAACGATAACTTGCTTGAACCCTAGTATCAAATCAAATAAAAATATCTTTAATCTTTCATATATATAATACATCATGTGTACATCAAATAGTGTCAAATCATTTTCTTAATTCTAGGTAATTATAAGTTTATAATTTTACTTTGTGGAATCAAATAATTCAATAGTACAGTCAGAATCATAAAAATCTTCTCATGAATATAGAGGAGATAAATGCAAAAGGTATTTTTTCAGTTTTAACTTAAATTTCTCAATAGTTATTTCATTTTTAATTTGGTTTGGAATGAATCTGAGGAAGGCAAGGCCCTTATAAGACGTTTTATTTTTAAAAAGTGCTAATTGTGCTTCTCTGTTGTAAATTGATTTCTTGTAAAATTAACAATTTTAATTCTCAAAATACCTGTACTAGTTACAGCATTTAAATTAAAAGATAACGTTTTTTTTTTTAATTATTTGCCTGTGATGGTTGTTTGCAACAAATCAGACCTTCACTAAGGGTACGTGTACACCGGAGCCAGAATACAAGCATACTCACATTGAGGCATACAAGACGGTTTATTTCAGCCAATCAGAAGCTCGGAACTAGGATGGTAGCCGGGATAGAAGCAGTGAGCAAGGGTTAGATCCAGGATTGTTTTGTTTCTGGATGTAAACAAAGGAGGTCATTTATCATCTGATTAAACAAAAATCGAATCATTTGTTTAGAACCATGTAGACTTAAATACTCTTTTCTATTTACATTGAAGTATTTACTGAATAATGTATTTACAAACATACTTACAGCCTACATTAATGAAATGTTGTAAAGACAGAGTTTTAACTGATTACTGCACTTTGATCGAGAATATTACAACAACTTAAATAGAGCCTAGTTTATGTATACGTTTTTTAATTATAATTTAATGTTTTATGAAAATTGGGGAATGACTTGCGACAGAAATAAAGTTTATGTGGAAATAATATAAATGTTATTAATAGTATAGCTATAAATATTTGTGGTTATTTTACTTTATTTCTTAAATATATGCCTATCTGAAGGTTATAAGCTAAGTCACCGTTTAAAATGTGATATTCTTTGGAGTTAAACATATTTTTCTAAGTGAAAATTGCATATAGGTTATTAGGCCTTTATCAGGCCAATAAATACATTTTACATAATCTCATTATTATGTTATAAATTTATTTTATGGTGAGTAGCCTACTAATTAACCAATGACAAACTGTAGGTAAAAACCACCCAACCTATCTTACCAGAAACCATAACTTGCTGTTGACGCCGATTACGGAGGTGTTGGAGGGGTTATTGCCCTCGCCCTCAACCCTTCAGTTGTCCGTCTAACTTCAGCCTAGTGACATCTCGGAGGTTCATGATTAGATTCATTTTCAGACTAGATTCATTTCATTCATCAGATTCGGTTAATTTATTTACGTCCAGTATTAGATATTGGTTCACCTTTTGATTTGCCAACTGACAATAAATTCAGTGATCTACAACAAGTGTTTAATTTACAGATCCTAATTTGCGTACAAAGTACGGTACGTATAGTTGTGCTGCCACACGTACTTTTCATATTCATAAAAAAATAATTGTTATCAGTTGTTCCAATATTTCTATTGAAAATAGCTCGTATTCATCACAAGATTTGTCTCTTTTTTATATTGAAAAAAATTACAAAATAGAAAGATTACAATACATTTAACAACGTTTACAATTAATGCAAAATAGTTCAAAACATGATTTAAAACCAATGAGTTTACTTATTTTGTATTTGATTTGAAACAAATATTTCCAAACAGCTGACTAAAATTATAACAGGTGAGTATATCGGCTGCTATCCCCGCTTGTATACCGGCATAGATCTAGGGTCAGATCCAGGATCAAAGCTACCATCCCGGGTCCAATCCCGGCTCCGGTATGCACATACCCTAAGGGGAAAAGTTTTATATTTTGGACTTACTTAATTTTCTTTTTGAGGGCCAAATTTTTTGAGTTGATACTAGTATTTAGTTTGAATAGACAATTAACATTTTAATTATGATTATGCAAGATAACTGTAATTTATGTTCCTTGTAAGACATTTATATTTTGTTTGGTTTTTAAGACTATTTGTTTAAAATTTTAGAGATTTCTCAATAAATTTGTGTCTAATATTTAAGGTAATTGAGGTAAATTATTTAATTAAAAGCTCATGTCAATTTCACAATATATACGAGAAATCCAACGTGTGAGTTTTCTAAATTAGTAACCCAAAAAATATGTATATTGTAACTAAAGCACTATTTCCATTGTGGGCTGACAAAATCCTTGAGAATAAAACTCAAATAATCAACGTATAACTCGTAGTAATTATATGGTAGTATTATATCACAGCTTTACTGTCACAGGGTGTCTTCTGATACTTGGAAGTACTGGAATTTTATTGAAATAAGATTGTTTACCGATACACACAAAATTAAGCTTTGACAGTTGATTCCAAGTTCCAAGTGTGAATTTATATTTTTTTACTTTTTAAATCTATAATAAACAGCATATAAATACTTTTACATTAATTTTTGTGTAAATTTTGTTTTTTGATCAATATTTTAACTATATCAACAGTTGTAAAACAATTTACTTAATTTTCTTTTTTAGATCTATAAAAAAATATTAATGACATAAATACTTTTCCCTTCCTATTCAAATGTAATAATGCCGTGTAATAAATTTGTCAAAATTTATACTGGAATTCCAAAATCAACTGACAGTAGACAACCTGTATCAAGAAATACTAAAATATCCACTTTATGATGCTTCATATCTGTATTATTCATCCATGGCCTCTAAGGCCTACTTCGTGATTTTTACCTAACCCTCTAGTCCTCAGATTGTTTCTATGTCATATTTTAACTGTCAGGCAATGGAACTGTGCAAAGCCATGCAGGTCAGATGAAAGGTAGGAACTGATTAACCTGAAAATTAAATAAGTTTTGTCAAGCTATAACTACACACTTTTGGCCTTAATGTAAAACTGAATAAAACATTTTATTACAAGAAAATTAATAAACAATATACATAAAAACTCAGCTTTTTCTTTTAAAATGATTAACAAAATATAAAACTTTACACTATATGGTTTTGTCAGGCAGGCTGCTTAACAACTCACCATAGGTATAAACGTTTCAATATAGCAGCTTAACCCCAACTCAAGCTGCTCAAACCTAACCAACCAATTGAACTTTTTTGAATGAACTCCGTGGTCAAACATGATGCATGAATTACTCGGTCCCAACTGACAGTATATGGGCCTTTAGGGAAAGATTTATTATTGGCATCACCAAAGTGACAAAAATAATCAATTCAGCTGCGAGGTTAGTGTTCCGAACTTTTTATATAGCACAGAATCAAACTAACGGTGTTTAGTTATTTAAAATCAATACAAATGTAATATAATTCTGGGTGTCCACAAATTATCTTTAAAACTTTAAACGTGTTTAGAACAAAAAATAAAAGTGATATTTTAGTTGGGTTTGATTTTTTTGTTAAAGACATACTCAGAAGTTATTTCATATGTGCACAGTCTTTCTTATTTACTTGACTCCAAAACTATAATTTACAAAACTGCCTTTAAAATTAAGGTGAGACGTGTTTTTAGGTTCATGACTGTAAGATCTGATAATCTAGTTCAAAAGACTTTTGGAACCTTATACATCATAGGAAACCTTTTTATAGGCCTACAATCCAACATTGAATTCAAAAATGCATGGAAACAGGAAGTGTACTCTACCAAATAAAATAGTACTATGAATACACTCTGCCCTGCCTTCAGGGGAAAACGCAATTTTTTTAATAAGATTGTTACTAAAATAAGGAAAATAGAACAGCACGATAAAATTTTAACAAACAAACTTTAGAAAATGTGTTTCACAAATAATCAATCCCCACTAAAATATGAATTTTACTTTCCAAACACCTCTAAAATTGTAAAGGTAATTTGTGGACACTCGGTATATTCAAAATCATACAAATTATTATCTTAACCATCACTTCATTTCAGTAGAGTTACGTTGTTTTTTGTCATTGTAAGATATTTTAAGTAGATATATAAGAAAGGGACTCTATAACAATTTAATTTGATGCACAAACCATAAAATCCTTATGTATAATAACTACTTGAAAACTGGTGTCTGGTATTTAATATTTCAACTTTCATATATATAAAAAACCTGCCTCTTTTAATCTATATTTGGAAAATGTATATTTTTGTGGAGACCACTTTTTATAACTTCCATGTTGTTAATGTGTGTACAAAAACCAATTCAGTTAAATTGAAGGACAAACTGAATTAGCTTGTGTTATGTAAGATAATTGTTTGATCGCTGGCGATCTTGCAGGTTAATCCAATTCAAAATACACAACATTTGGAAACAGTTGAATGAGTTTTTCATTATCCTTAATCCTAATTAATCCTCCTTATTGTTCATCTTCTTTTTCTAGTGTACATTAATGATTTACCCCTCAGTATTCCGGAAACATGCATATATGTGATTTCACACTGTATGTAGATGACACAACAGCACTAATAAAAAGAAAAACTTTAAAAGAATTGGAAACCGATATAAAAGTTTCATTTGAAGAAATAAGGAAAGGGTTCATTAATAATGAACTATTAAATGAACAGAAAAATATTATACTGCATATAAAAGTTTCAATTCAGGAAATGGTTCATTAATAATGGACTGTTATTAAATGAACAGAAAACTAATATACAGTCAACTTCCGATTATACGGGAGCGGGTTAATCGGGTTGCGGGTTAATCGGGTTGCGGTTTAACCGGGGTCACAAAAGGTTTATTTTTATTATTTTTATTTATCCCCTTCTAAACATAAATAGAGCAATAGTAACAATTTATTTTGCTAAATTATCTCCAGAATCATATTTAATTTACCTTTTTTATCAGAATAAATACTAAACAATCAATTTAGTAACCACAACATTATCTGAGAGTCTGTCTTTCGGGGGAGCGATGACCTTGACACTGCATGGACCGGTCTGATGCGGACGTCTAAAAATATAAACATCTCAAAACAATCACCCTTCCCGCCGTTGTTTACCCTCATTGGGTTTATCCCCCATTGCGGAATTAATTAGCTTACTGTTCGGTGTAGTTTAGTAGAGAGTTCGGTGTTTAGAGATTCTTAACCTATTAAATATCATTCGGTATTTTGGATAGTATTTACTAGTGATGGTCAAAACCAGAAATTTCAAATCTCGAAACCGAAACCAAAACTTAAAAAATCGAAACTCGAAAGTCAAATTCCAAAATCCTATTTACTTGCCTGGTTTTGGTTATGAAAAATAAATCCAGTTACTCCAAAGAAACCAGTTAACTTACTGCCATTTTCGAAGTATCATCGAAAAATATTAGTTTCAGAACTACTAGTGAACCAATTATTTGTAGCTTAATTATAAACTTTGGTTAGAGTTGTTCTTTCACAAATAAAAAATCAATAATCCACAAAAGGTGAAGGTAGACGACCGATGACAGTAGGCTTTTGACCTTCATATTATTAATCAACACTCGGGCGTGATTTCTGTTAACCCTAGGAGTGGCGCCATGTTAACGCGTAGTGTGGCGAGCTAAATTTGGCGATTTTGCAGACCTTTTTTTAAAAATCCATATAAATTCAACCGTTAGAGTAAACAAGTTAACTTTATATTCATTTTGTTCAGAAAGAACAGGAGATTCTAGAGATATTAAAATAATAAAGATCTAGACATTTTTTTTTTCCGGTAAAGTGAAAAGAATAAGAAAATTTTGATATTTTTTTTGAAATTTCAAAAGCAGCCAGGGTAAAATTTTTTCCACAGATTTTTTATGGAAAATTCATTATATACATTTTGTAGACAATCTAATTCCCTACATAGAAATATATAACATGTTGGGGAAAGAATTTTTTTATAAGTTTTTTGGGGCATAATGTAATAATAAACGGAAACCCGAAAAATGCGTAAACTGTAGAGTGTTAGTTTGTGATGTAAATAAGTAATGTAATATATATGTATACTAATAATGATATATATATATATATTTGTATAGCTAATGAAGTAAGGAATCCAAAAAAGTCATAGGTTTATGGTAAAAAATTATTGTCACTTATAAATACATGTAAATAAAATAATGTTTTGGAATTTTTGCGTATTTGGAAAAAAAAATTTCACAGTTTTTAGTATATAAATTTTTTACCAAATATTTTACCCCCAAACCAATATAACCATGCTGTAGTACATTCAATTACCTACATAAAAATGTATAACACTTAGGGTAAATTATTGTTTTTATATGTGTTATGTAGCACTAAACAGTCGCGGATTTGGCAAATTTCACTAGGCCTATGTAGGAGTAAACACAACACTTTATAAACACTATTTGTCAAACTTCAGTAATATTTATGCATAATATAATGCATAAAGATTTCTGTTATATACACACAAACACTTCACTAACACTAAAACTCCGAAATACTAAATTATTTAGTAATAACTCACGGATAGAAATATCACAACGCACATAAAACGAAACTCAAAATGGCTGATACAAGCTGTTGACAGAACAAATATAACACAATGGAACGTTTACTCTATCGAGTGCGGCTACATTCAGTGCTGCCATCGCGCAACACCAAATTATTCGCCATTCTTTCTTCTTTCAAATAAGATATTATATGTCATGCAAATATAACATTACACTGGATATATATTCGATTTTGCAATCCGCCGGTTTACGGCGGTTCAGCATTTTACAGAAGAACAAAAATCATCTGTGTTTATAAAATCATATTATCTGTCAAATCAATATATCGATCTAAAACTCCATACCAAAATGAAATATAACTCCTTGGCTGTGCATTGGTACTACCCGCAACATCGTGCGACGAAAATTACCCGAGGTGGGTAATTTCAAAAAAGTCATGTTTTGACATTTCCCAAGTGTCGGCTGCAAGTATCGTGTCGCGCCTAAAATTCATTTGATTTCTAATCGCGGTGACATTGTTATATACCTGCTACAGGGTTTGTTTATGTAATAAAATGAAAGTTCAGAATATTATCTTTCGCATGATATATATATTATTCACTTTTGAGTTGATTAATAGAGGTTTATTTACGTTGCAAAATTTTCGGTCAAAATCCGCCGGAAACCGGCGGTCAGCACAGTAGGCGACACAAAAATCCGCCGGAAACCGGCGGATCAGCACTCCTAGGGTTAAAAAAACAACACAAAAAATCTCGGCAGTTTTGAGTTTTGATTCTCGAAACTCGCTGATCGAATCTCGAAACCGAAACTTTTCCAAAGTTTTGGTGGTTTTGAGATTTGAGTTATGGTTTTGACACATCACTAGTCACATCATTACTGCTATCAACCATTGCTAGTATTAACTATTACTATCTTGATTGTTCGTAGATGTTATCATAATTGAATGATTTTCAAAAGTATTTAATCTACATAAGTTTATCTTAAATAACATTAAAACACAATATTGTAGTATACAAATTTTGATAAACCTTTATTATATTCGTAATATTCAATTTATTTAATCCCTTTGTTAGCGAATTTCCCCTATAGGGAAGAAGCTATTACCGTAGATCTCATGGTAAGACTTAAGCCCGAGACCATGATAACTTTTCATTTTGAGTTCCCCAGATGCCAAAAACACCATTCGTTCAAATTTTTATATATGTATATATATATATATGTCCGTAAGCACGGTAACTCTCGTAAAAAAAGTCCGATCTTAACACGTTCGCTGCGGCGAGCGCCATGTGGCGCTCGGCAGAACAACGCCGCGCTCTGTCTACATGCAAGTTCCATTTGGTCTCGTGCTGGCAGCACTTTGGTGAGGACGGGTATTTTATGTCAGCGTTTTAGCTAGGAATGCGAGCTTTATTTTGGTGTAGGTTGGTAGTAAATTTCCCCGTAAAATTCCCGTTCATAAGGGACAAAAAAACAGTTTTTGCCCCATATTTCTGGGATATTCTCCCTGTAATTGACATTACAAGGGAAATGGCTAGTACCCAGGCAGTGCTGCTACCTGTGGGTGTTTCAGCGAACTACGTCCAGTCTCGTGGAAATGCAGCACATCACCGCACCGCTGTTTTGTGATTCATCAGACCGAAATAATTGAATTCGTCTGTGCCAATCTAGTTCGCTGCCGTGCTCGGCGTACGCCCTCCATTGGTGGGCCGCAGCGAACGTGTTAATGAAATTTGGTACAAATATGTAAAGCGCCATTTATTTGAACGAGTTCGAAAACCAGATGAATCGCACCATCCGAAGGGGGGTTTTTGGGGGTTTTGTACCCCAAAAATGTGTTTTTTGGGGTTTTCACATGTAATTTTAATTTAAATCAAATTTTAATCTTTACCATTAAATTCAGCTTAAAAAACAAACAATTTGGTATTTTGATCATTGCTCTACGTCAATTGGTTTCCGAGATATTGAAAGTGCTAATCACAGTACGTTGTCTAATGTTATTCTTATGGAGAAAAAGAAAAATTTTATATCTCGGTTATTTATGAACATAAACTGACAAAACTTGGTACATCGCTTCATCTGGTTGTGGTTTGATTTATCTTTGGAACTTTACGCAACAAAAAACAGCATGGACTCTGCGCAGGAATCTAAGTATTTACCGTCTTTCATCAGAAAGCGAAGTGATGGCCACAACTCGTCCGGATCAACAACATCGATGACAACGAACAACGGGGAACTATTGTAAACATGAATTATTGTAAATAAAATAAAGTAATATTTGTAATAGTACTACCTCGCACTCGTATCGTTCGATTGTTTCATTCGATTGTTTTCATTCGATATATTATATCGATTAACTATCGAATCACAATCGAATTTTACGCGTGCGAGGTAGTACTTTTTTAAAATACCCTCCCCGTGACCTTGAACTTTGACCTTTCCCTCATTACGTCACGAAAACGCCTACATCACTGGCTCAGCCTCAGATGACGTATTTAATGACGCAGCGCTTCCGGTCACGTGACCGGAAGCTGTTAATCAAGTGAGCCAAAACCGGCAAATCCCCACTACTTACAGGGTGTCCCGTTAGAGTATCGCACAAATGTGTGATTTGGTAGAACTCATCGAAAGGAGCAAAAATCGCAACAAACTATTTTCCAAATCGCTTCGTTTTCCATCTGTCTGCCTGTGTGTGATTTTTAATCAATGCATCATATCTTAGGAACCACTTGGAAAATAACTTACCAGGGGTGGCCCGTCAGTTTTTCAACGCCCGTGCAAAGACCGAATTTGCCGCCCCCGCCCTCCACCATCAACCAAAACCTCCCTACCCCATAGTTCTGAGATAGATTGACACGTGCACGCCTTGCTCCCTCACTTGTTGTTGCGTTTGCGATGTTCTGGTTCCGTGCTATGCTGATCACCTGAAATGACAAGCTATGGAACACATTCACATAGGAGACTTATGTAGTTCAAAATCTTGATTTCATATATTATTGTCCTGGAAATGTATCCCGTTTCCGATCTTTCGCACCACTAACTTTTTCCCATAACAAAACTCAAAACCTCAAATAAATATAAAACTAAATTTTTAAAAACAAAAAATGTGCACACGTCTAGTCAATGTATCACAATACACTGTGTATCATAAAACAATTATGTGTTTCTTTACGAGAAATAATAATGAAAACCAATGAATACTGTAACAAAGTTAAATATACCCCATCTATAAAATTAGGAAAATAAAAATATCTGCGGTACAGAAACATCTGAGGTATCAAAGATTCAATTAACAATAATGATCAAATATAAAAAAAACAGCACGGTAAATCAAAAATGCTCCAGTGGAGGGGGGAAAGTGCACGCCCCCCACCACTGGGCATATAACCAGGTCACAGAGCTCCTGTGAGGCAGTTGGGCCCGAGCGGCCTGACCCACCGGATGGGCGTGTTGAGCTCCCGGTACGCTGGATGGGCGTGTTGAGCCCCCAGCACCGTCGGACGGGCGTGCTGAGCCCCCGACACCCCGCATGGGCGTGGTGAGCCCGCGGAAGGCCGGAAGGGCGTGTTGAGTCCCCGCTACGCTGGATGGGCGTGTTGAGCCCCCAGCACCGTCGGACGGGCGTGCTGAGCCCCCGACACCCCGCATAGGCGTGGTGAGCCCGCAAAGGTCTGGAAGGGCGTGTTGAGCCCCCAGCACCGTTAGAAGGGCGTGTTGAGCCCCCGACACCCCGCATGGGCGTGGTGAGCCCGCGGATGACCGGAAGGGCGTGTTGAGTTCCCGGTACGCTGGATGGGCGTGTTGAGTCCCCAGCACCGTCGGACGGGCGTGCTGAGCCCCCGACACCCCGCATGGGCGTGGTGAGCCCGCGGATGACCGGAAGGGCGTGTTGAGTCCCCGGGACGCTGGATGGACGTGTTGAGTCCCCAGCACCGTCGGACGGGCGTGCTGAGCCCCCGACACCCCGCATGGGCGTGGTGAGCCCGCGGAAGGACGGAAGGGCGTGTTGAGTCCCCAGTACGCTGGATGGGCGTGTTGAGCCCCCAGCACCGTCGGACGGGCGTGCTGAGCCCCCGACATCCCGCATGGGCGTGGTGAGCCCGCGGAGGGCCGGAAGGGCGTATTGAGCCCCCAGCACCGTCGGAAGGGCGTGTTGAGCCCCCAGCACCGTCAGAAGGGCGTGTTGAGCCCCCAGCACCGTCGGACGGGCGTGCTGAGCCCCCGACATCCCGCATGGGCGTGGTGAGCCCGCGGAGGGCCGGAAGGGCGTATTGAGCCCCCAGCACCGTCGGAAGGGCGTGTTGAGCCCCCAGCACCGTCAGAAGGGCGTGTTGAGCCCCCGACACCCCGCATGGGCGTGGTGAGCCCGCGGAAGGCCGGAAGGGCGTGTTGAGTCCCCGCTACGCTGGATGGGCGTGTTGAGCCCCCAGCACCGTCGGACGGGCGTGCTGAGCCCCCGACACCCCGCATAGGCGTGGTGAGCCCGCAAAGGTCTGGTAGGGGGGCTTGAGCTCCCAGCACCGTCAGAAGGGCGTGTTGAGCCCCCGACACCCCGCATGGGCGTGGTGAGCCCGCGGATGACCGGAAGGGCGTGTTGAGTTCCCGGTACGCTGGATGGGCGTGTTGAGTCCCCAGCACCGTCGGACGGGCTTGCTGAGCCCCCGACACCCCGCATGGGCGTGGTGAGCCCGCGGATGACCGGAAGGGCGTGTTGAGTCCCCGGGACGCTGGATGGACGTGTTGAGTCCCCAGCACCGTCGGACGGGCGTGCTGAGCCCCCGACACCCCGCATGGGCGAGGTGAGCCCGCGGAAGGCCGGAAGGGCGTGTTGAGTCCCCGGTACGCTGGATGGGCGTGTTGAACCCCCAGCGCCGTCGGACGGGCGTGCTGAGCCCCCGACACCCCGCATAGGCGTGGTGAGCCCGCGGAGGGCCGGAAGGGCGTGTTGAGCCCCCAGCACCGTCGGTAGGGCGTGTTGAGCCCCCGACACCCCGCATGGGCGTGGTGAGCCCGCGGATGACCGGAAGGGTGTGTTGAGTCCCCGGGACGCTGGATGGGCGTGTTGAGTCCCCAGCACCGTCGGACGGGCGTGCTGAGCCCCCGACACCCCGCATGGGCGTGGTGAGCCCGCGGAAGGCCGGAAGGGCGTGTTGAGTCCCCAGTACGCTGGATGGGCGTG
Source organism: Allygus modestus (assembly GCA_963675035.1). Classification (NCBI taxonomy): domain Eukaryota; kingdom Metazoa; phylum Arthropoda; class Insecta; order Hemiptera; family Cicadellidae; genus Allygus; species Allygus modestus. The sequence goes on along the minus strand of OY776111.1, from coordinate 199,529,977 downwards.
TTGAGCCCCCAGCACCGTCGGACGGGCGTGCTGAGCCCCCGACATCCCGCATGGGCGTGGTGAGCCCGCGGAGGGCCGGAAGGGCGTATTGAGCCCCCAGCACCGTCGGAAGGGCGTGTTGAGCCCCCGACACCCCACATGGGGGTGGTGAGCCCGCGGATGACCGGAAGGGCGTGTTGAGTCCCCAGCACCGTCAGACGGGCGTGCTGAGTCCCCGACACCTCGCATGGGCGTGGTGAGCCCGCGGATGGCCGGAAGGGTGCGTTGAGCCCCCGGTACGCTGGATGGGCGTTTTGAGCCCCCAGCACCGTCGGACGGGCGTGCTGAGCCCCCGACACCCCGCATGGGCGTAGTGAGCCCGAGGAAGACCGGAAGGGCGTGGTGAGCCCCCGGTACGCTGGATGGGCGTGTTGAGTCCCCTGCACCGTCGGACGGGCGTGCTGAGCCCCCGACAGTAAATTGGGTCTGTAGTGAGAAAGTGGGGGGATGACCTTTGTTTGGTCTCCCCCCCTTTCTAATTGTGTATATTAATCGATGTGTGGTTTTCAGCCGGGAGTTGACGTCAGACTCTCAGCCTGATCAGATCGGAAGGTTCCAGCTGACCTCTGAGCTACAGCGCCAAAACCGTCTCCAAGTGGAGGGCAGCAGCGTGGAACCGGAGGTCCAGCTGACTTCTGAGCTACAGTGCCAGAACCGTCTCCAAGAGGAGAGCAGCAGCGTGGACCCAGAACCCGGCGTGCAGAGTTCATCCAGTCCGTGCATCCCCTGTCATCCTGCCGACTTCGGGGTCGCAGAAGCCACGAGATACAGGGACAAGCGAGGAGCACTGCGAACCTGCACGGAGGCCGGAGCCAAAAGGGTGGCAACTACAACCCGGGACATCACGGAGACACCAGGACTGACCCCCCTGTGACGTAGTGAGCTGGTACCCGGAGCCACTGCCAGAACTACAGACCCAGGATCCTTTATCCAAAGAGTGGAATCCGAATGTTGTGCATTGAAAGTGTGAATAAACTAAGTAATTGGCAATTCGGTCGTTTTCACTAGCGACCCTTACCAACCCTTTAAAAGTTAAGTGCTCGAGGAAACTTCCTTACAAGATTTTGGCGCCCGAACAGGGACCTTAGTGAAAGTGCTCTAGGTGAAGTGATTAATTATTCAATCATATTATTTTTTCTCAAAATTTCGGATACCTTGTGGAAAACCGAATTGCCTTTTTGGAACAAAAAAAATGCCTTCGGACAGTGAGTCTGAAACCGGAAGTGAAAAGAAGAATCCGAGGACAGGATGGATCTACGTTCTCAAGAAACCAGAGCTTATTGAAGAGCTTCAAAAGTTTGGACTACGCACCGCAGGCAAGGTGAGAGCGGATCGTTGCATGCTGAGCAGCTTTATTCGTGGAGAGTACCGACCACCAGCACGAACTCAAAGTCAGACCGATCCAGGATCTCCTGAAAGAGATAACCAACTACCCTCAGACCAAGATGCAGGAAAGTCCAAAAGTGAGAAAGAGCCAGGAACTCTGGAGAGTGACGAAGCCAAAACCGTAAGTCAGAAACACTGTGATAATCTTAGCATATGTAACACCGTAAGAAAGTGGAATTTAAATTATGACGGAGATAAGGATGTTATTCTCTTCCTAGAGAGACTAAACGAATTAAGGGAGGCTTATAGATTAGGTGAAGATGACCTGTTGCTCGCCCTTCCATAGTTACTCAAGGGTAAGGCGCTTTTATGGTACAGGAACTGTAGGTCTTTGTGGGCCACTTGGGTAGAATTTCTAGGCCATTTTGAAAATCAATTCCTGCCTAGCAGGTATAGAGAAAAGCTAGATCTGGAAATAAGAGCGCGGACGCAAAGCCCAAATGAAAACTTTAATGACTATGCTATAGCAATCCAAACCCTGATGCTTAGACATGGTAAATATTCTGAGGAACAACACTTTACTCAAATTTACGAAAACATGCTCCCCGAATATAAGCTTTATGGACTAAGGCAAAATATTAAGACCTTATCTGAGTTAATGACAGCCGCAACAGAGTACGAGGCCGTGAAACAATCCGTTAAATCTTATCATCCCCCTATAAACGCAGCACAAGCAATGTACCCAGATACTGCGTACAATTTCAATCTAAACCTCCCAAGGCCCTCAAATAACCGGAACCAGTCACAAGGAAATAGATATAGGTCTCATAACAACCAACTTAATCCCAGAAACAGTTATAACTCCAACGGCAATGGCCAGCGGGATACAAGGCCTAAATGCTGGAACTGTGACAAACCTGGCCACCTTTTCAGAGACTGTAGACTCCCTTAGAAACCTTCTCCGTTTAGATTCTGCGGGGCTGAGTGTAAGTCTAGAACTTGCACCTGCTCAAGAGCGGTAAACTCCAGAGGGGACTGGAAAAGGAGGGGTCCTCCAAGTCCTCGAGAGTAAGCTATTTGGACCCCCTGAGTGAAGTTAAGATGCATGAGACTATGGCTAAGGAATCTAAAGTTGGATCAGATAATAGAATGTATATAGATGTAAATATGTTTAACTATAAGATAAGAGCCCTAATAGATACTGGCGCAAGTAGAAGTTACATGAGCAAACCAGTAGCAGACATTCTTGAGAATAATGGAATTAAAACAGAGAAGGAATTCGCGGAGTACATCATCATCCTCGTCCTCATCCTCGACATCATCATCGAGCAGTTCTTCAAGCAGTTCCTCGTCAGAGGACAGCCGAACAGAGAGCCCGCCTAAACAAAACAAGGTAGAGGAGACGACCAACGCAGCGGATGTATTGGAGACTTCCATTTCACAAGAGGAACAGCAGCTAATAACTACTGAAATTACGTAGGAACTGGCTGTTGAGGCTATATACGAAAAAGTCCCTGAAGAGTTCGGGAACGACTGGGAACTTGTCTCCTTATCTCCCACAACTAACCTAGAAGAAGTGACTCCTGCAGTACAACAGGTAATTGGGACGGAGAAACCTAAACTATCCCAACCAGAGACTTTCAAAATGCAAGAAAGTAGGGTAATAGTGGAGCCAGGCATCGTGCAGGTTAAAATACAAAACCAAACTACACCGGCAGCAAAAACATCAAGGAAAAGAGAACGACGCCAACAGAAGAAGGAAAAATCCCCTATGAAAAGGAAAAGGGCCCGAAAACAAAAGCGCAAGTTCCGGGACCGCAACGACCGGACCCGCTACTGGAAATAAGGCTGAAATTGTTTTGTTACATAAATAAGATTATTTTACGTTAAATAAGAGATGTATTTATTTTAAAGAAGAGATCAATTTAATTTTGCTTTAATAAAGGCTGTTTTGTTTAATACTATTATAAATGAATAAATGTTATGTGTGTTAAAAAATTGTATATTGGTGAGTAACAGTTATTCTGTCCTATGTATGTTACTCACGAAATAAAACCAGAGGTTATACAAAGATGAGGGACAGTAAGAGGATTAATTAATCCACTACATCTAAGGTGTACATTATAAGTTAAGAAGTTAATAGGGAGCGGTGTTGAAAAGTAGGTAAGGAGATGAAGATGAAAAGTTTTGTGTTGGTGATTTTTTTCACTGGGAAGAAAATGGAGAGTGTAACGAAGTTAAATATACCCCATCTATAAAATTAGGAAAATAAAAAAATCTGGGGTACAGACACATCTGAGGTATCAAAGATTCAATTAAGAATAATGACAAAATATAAAAAAAAAAACAGCACGGCAAATCAAAAATGCTCCAGTGGAGGGGGGAAAGTGCACGCCTCCCCACCAATGGGCATATAACCAGGTCACAGAGCTCCTACGAGGCGGTTGGGCCCACCGGATGGGCGTGTTGAGCTCCCGGTACGCTGGATGGGCGTGATGAGCCCCCAGCACCGTCGGACGGGCGTGCTGAGCCCCCGACACCCCGCGGAAGGCCGGAAGGGCGTGTTGAGTCCCCGGTACGCTGGATGGGCTGTTGAGCCCCCAGCACCGTCGGACGGGCGTGCTGAGCCCCCGACACCCCGCATGGGCGTGGTGAGCCCGCGGAGGGCCGAAAGGGCGTGTTGAGCCCCCAGCACCGTCGGACGGGCGTGCTGAGCCCCCGACACCCCGCATGGGCGTGGTGAGCCCGCGGATGACTGGAAGGGCGTGTTGAGTCCCCGGTACGCTGGATGGGCGTGTTGAGTCCCCAGCACCGTCGGACGGGCATGCTGAGCCCCCGTCACCCCGCATGTGCGTGGTGAGCCCGCGGAAGGCCGGAAGGGCGTGTTGAGTCCCCAGTACGCTGGATGGGCGTGTTGAGACCCCAGCACCGTCGGACGGGCGTGCTGAGCCCCCGAAACCCCGCTTGGGCGTGGTGAGCCCGCGGAGGGCCGGAAGGGCATGTTGAGCCCCCAGCACCGTCGGAAGGGCGTGTTGAGCCCCCGACAACCCACGGATGGACGGAAGGGCGTGTTGAGTCCCCAGTACGCTGGATGGGCGTGTTGAGTCCCCAGCACCGTCGGACGGGCGTGCTGAGCCCCCGACACTCCGCATGGGCGTGGTGAGCCCGCGGAAGGCCGGAAGGGCGTGTTGAGTCCCCAGTACGCTGGATGGGCGTGTTGAGCCCCCAGCACCGTCGGACGGGTGTGCTGAGCCCCCGAAACCCCGCATGGGCGTGGTGAGCCCGCGGAGGGCCGGAAGGGCATGTTGACCCCCAGCACCGTCGGAAGGGCGTGTTCAGCCCCCGACACCCCACGGATGAACGGAAGGGCGTGTTGAGTCCCCGGTACGCTGGATGGGCGTGTTGAGTCCCCAGCACCGTCGGACGGGCGTGCTGAGCCCCCGACACTCCGCATGGGCATGGTGAGCCCGCGGATGACCGGAAGGGCGTGTTGAGTCCCCGGTACTCTGGATGGGCGTGTTGAGTCCCCAGCACTGTCGGACGGGCGTGCTGAGCCCCCGACAGTAAATTGGGTATGTAGTGAGAAAGTGGAGGGATGACCTTCGTTTGGTCTCCCCCCCTTTCTAATTGTGTATATTAATCGATGTGTGGTTTTCAGCCGGGAGTTGACGTCAGACTCTCAGCCTGATCAGATCGGAAGGTTCCAGCTGACTTATGAGCTACAGCACCAGAACTGTCTCCAAGTGGAGAGCAGCAGCGTGGAACCGGAGGTCCAGCTGACTTCTGAGCTACAGCGCCAGAACCGTCTCCAAGAGGAGAGCAGCAGTGTGGACCCAGAACCCGGCGTGCAGAGTTTGTCCAGTCCGTGCATCCCCTGTCATCCTGCCGACTTCGGGGTCGCAGAAGCCACGAGAACCAGGGACAAGCGAGGAGCACTGCGAACCTGCACAGAGGCCGGAGCCAAAAGGGTGGCAACTACAACCCGGGACATCACGGAGATGCCAGGACTGATCCCCCTGTGACGTAGTGAGCTGGTACCCGGAGCCACTGCCAGAACTACAGACCCAGGATCCTTTATCTAAAGAGTGTGAATAAACTAAGTAATTGGCAATTCGGTCGTTTTCACTAGCGACCCTTACCAACCCTTTAAAAGTTAAGTGCTCGAGGAAACTTCCTCACAATACTTAAACGTTTATAAGTATTCATTGTTAAAAGTGAGGAGGAACGGTACATACTGATAACAGTACATCTGTTCTGAGCCTGGGAAAGATTTCGTCCAGGGGAACCAAAACTATATTAAAAACGCTGATCAAAACCGACCGCGATTCTGACGGTTCCTGGAATCTGTGAGGCTGAAGTTTGAGATGGATACAGCAAAGTTAGTTGTTAGAGTCATTTTTGTTTTTGAAAAAAACTAACGTTTTCTGAATATGATTTTTTTTATTGATTCTAATGTCTAACGCGTTTTTCAGTTATATGGACTCTATCTTCCAGTATTTAATCTTTAAGGTTTCGTGTAGCTATAAAGTTTTTTTTAATTTTTTTATTCTGTGATATATTGAATCTTATCTTCTAAAAGTGTTTGGATCAATTAAGTTTAATACTAACTCTAAAAACTCAAGTTGGGTGGAAACATGTTTTTACTTTCTCCCTCTATACATAGTATATGGAGAAAGTATTGTTTTCGTCAACATTTTCGAATTTGAGTTGTTAGTGGAAATATTTGTTTTGATGCTCCCTGAACCCAAAATGTGGTTTTTACGTGATGTGTGTGTGTGTGTGTGTGTGTCTGTGTGTGTGTGTGTGTGTGTGTGTGTGTGTGTGTGTGTGTGTGTGTGTGCGGGTGTGCGCGGGTGTGCGCGGGTGTGTGCGGGGGTGTGTGGGTGTGTGTCCGTGTGTGTCCGTGTGTGTCCGTGTGTCTGTGTGTGTGTGTGTGTGTCCGCGCGTGTGTGTGTGTCCGTGTGTGTGTGTGTGTGTGTGTGTGTGGGTGTGTGTCGGTGTGTGGGTGTGTGTGTGTGGGGGGGTTTGTGTGTGTGTGCGTGTGTTCGGGTGTGTGGGTGTGTGGGGGTGTGGGGGTTGTATGTTTGTGTGTGTGTGTGTGTGTGTGTGTGCGCGCGCGCGCGTTCGCGTTCGTTCGTGCGTGCGTTCGTGCGTGCGTTCGTGCGTGCGTTCGTGCGTGCGTTCGTTCGTGCGTTCGTTCGTGCGTTCGTTCGTGCGTTCGTTTGTGCGTTCGTTTGTGCGTGCGTTTGTGCGTGCGTTTGTGCGCGACGGAACGATAAACTATATTTTTCAAAGTAATCTAAACGAGTGGACCTTACAAGTAACGATGTAAGGGGGCGCCAAAATCTGAGGAGGGTGCATTATATCTCCCCCTTATTTCATATAATACTAAACTCAAATAGACCAAATCCCTATTCAATACTCTCCAGTCTCCAAACCATATCTTTTTCTCATCCACATAGGAACTAGTTTAAAACAATCGACGTGGGCGGATTAAAACAATTAGTTGCATTGTGTTACTTTATATTTGAACATTGCAAATGTCTTGCATCGTATTTTATTCAAACTCTCAATACCAATCAGAATGCCCTGAAGTTGTCACAAACCGATAGATGTCAAAACAACTTCTCGTTTTGAGGGGAGCAGAAGTTGTATTATCTTATATGTAAATTTAATGTTTAAGTATGATGAAGATGCAACATGGTGAATACTCATAACTTTCTTTCAAATAATGCCTTTCAAAAACTTATAATACTAATATACAACAATTTATAAAATCAGTTTGGTTTATAAGATAATACGTGGTTCGGTCATCATTTACACAGTTAGGTTGTTTTTTATGTGTGATTAATGTGTAATACATCAGTTATGTCTCGTAATTTTCGGCCGATTTTACGTGGTGCGATCGTCTTTCCCAAGTAGCAAAACAATATTGTCAACAATATTTTCCCAATCTTGTCATAATATTGTCTCAATAATTTTAAATATTTTCAAAATATTTTAAAAACATTTTTATGAAACAAAATACATTTTCTTGACAATATTGTGGCAATATTGTTCAACATTGGTAAAATATTAAATGACAATATTGAACAATATTGGGAAAAGAAAAATATAATATTGTTCAGCACTATCTCAACATTGAAACAATATTGTACAACCATGGTTTAAACCTCCAGCAATATTTGGAAAATATTTAAAAAATATTGTTAAAACAAACAATTTTCCTATTAACAAAAACATTTAAATTTAAATAAATAATTAGTGACACTACAAAATTTCAAAATATATTTAACAAAGTGCTGTTAACCTTTGTCAAAGGCTTTTGGTTACTCTGTTGGAACTGTTAAAAGCATAGCAAATCAAAATCATACCTTAGAAGGTTATTTTGTGAGTAGAACTCCTCCCATAGTTTTCAACCAATTTCAATGTTCAAGGAAAAAATAGTGTATAAAATAAGTTAATTAACAAATTAAAGGCACTGTACTTTTAATAAGTTAATAATCATAAGTAGACTTGTCCACATATTGTATCTGTGCAATTTAGGTAGGTAAAGAAAAGAGAAACCAAAATTAGAAATGATATTTTTTATTCTATAGTTTAATGTCTTTGTCCACTAATAAAATCAAATAAAATGCACTGGTCTAAGCAGTCCTTTTAATCCCCTGTAGCTCCTCCAGCAGTTGCTTCTCGAAAAGCTGTCTTTCCTTTCCTGAAAAAAAAAATATATATATACCTAAGTAATTTGACACATATTGAATCATATTTTAATTTACTTTTATGTTATAATTTTTATTTTTTAAATTATAGGTAAGTACAAGAGTTAAGGATATGTCGGCAAATACTCAGGTATTTTTGATATATTTACAACTATATTTATACTTCTTGAGGTGTGTGGTTGGTACAATTTTAATTCACATCGGATAGCTCAAGTTTGGATCATTCACATATTATTATTAGAAATAAATGTTTTAATTGTTTAATTTAGCAAGGTCTCTGATAATTCAAATTAATAGGCTATCAAAGTATTAGCAGATAAATGTCGGCAATCATCCTTATGGCGAGGGGAAAGTCCGTCGCAAAGCCAGGTGCTACGTGAAGACAACCCGTTAGTTTTCTTGATGGTGTTATTTCATACATTAAGAACAGTATTTCATTTTCTATTGGAGTACTGAAAAATAATTAAGTTACCACTTGTTGGTCCCTATTCAAGTCCAGTCCACAAGGTGTTAAAAGAGTCTGCAGTACCTCCCGCCAATTTGTATTTTAGTCCTATAAGGCCAAAATGTTAAATTCCTTAAAAATGTCTATTTTTAAACACAAGTAGTACTAGTTTCTTTAATCGGATTAATTTGAAACCTGTGTATACTTTTATAGTAATACTCTTAGGGATCTGTGAGGTTCAATTGTCCAGAAGTCTGTTATCATTCACGAAAATTGTTCTTGTTTATCAAGTATTATTTTTTATTCAAAATAAAACAAATATGAACAGCATCCAACCACACAAAAGCCTGGTTATTGTTGTTTTCTTTTAAAATACATGAAGCTAGAAATTTTAGGACAAAAGGCACCGAGTGTTTGACTGTTAGCGATTTAAACATTGGTCTCATAGGACTAAAATCCAAAATGGTGGGAATTCTGCAGACTCTTTACGCCCCAAAAGGATTAGGTATTGGTTGAAATCGATTGCCTTGTATCATCTTTTGTGTATATTTTACCGTCTTGTATGTAAGTACAGTATAAGTGTAAATATACTTTAGTGTTGTAAGACGTATTTTATTTATCCTGTTTAGTTGTAACAAAACGTATCATGCTAATACAAAAATTATTTAAAAGATTAGGCTAAAATGTAGCAGACATTGGGCACTGCTGAAACAATAACAGTTTAAAAGTGAGGAAATTAAGAACGTTTAAGAACTTTCACTTTTGTTTCATTGATAATTTTGTTTCACTGGTATTAAATATTTCCTTACTTATTCAAAAGTAGAAACTCTATTCCTTTAATCTCCTAAATGAAAGCCAACGACAAAATTAAATAAAATACGTTTTATTGCAGACATTTAACTTTTTACTGTAGTTTTCATTTGATACAAATCTATATTATCATACTCTTTATTTGCTCTAACGCTTTAATATGTTGCTGATCAATAATATTTAAATGATGGGTAGGCTACTCTGTTCAAAAGACTGTAACTATGAACTCAACGATGATAAAATTTAATTTAATTCTTACATTTTATCCAACTTCGCCTGCGACTGCGCCAACCAGGTTGCAGCCGAAACATATATTTTGCTAAGCTCCGCATCGACCCAACATTTTCTTGTGGCGGCTGAAACATTACAGACACCTTAAAACTAAACTAAAAATATTTATTCATAAACTATATACCTTGAAGTGACTTGAGTTTATTGTCTAAATTGACAACCATTTATCTGATTTTTGTAATAGAGGTACCAAAATTAAATTGTATTGCAGATTTGACCAATCAATCACATCGGACTTTAAAAAGGGGCATTATTACAGCACAAAAATAGCTACATAGTTCTGTTTCAAATTACATTCTTCAAATTATGAACTTTACTATCATATATAAATTGTGGGTGACTTTGGAAGAAGTTACAAAAAGTGATCACTTCAGGAGTAGACAACTTTCAACTTTTATTCAACATGCCAGCAACTGTTGTTCTACTAAGAACTGTTATTCTGCATGCCAACAAGTTAATAATTAAATCATATGAGTTTGGATGGTAAAAATAATGTTTATAAATACTCCAATAGAATATTGTGCAAACAACTGTACAGGCCTAGTTAATTGTATTACGGTATTTACTAAACTAGGTCCAAAGGAGTACACACAAAAAATATTGATTCAGGCAATTAAAGTTTATGTGAGTAAATCGTATAACAAAACGAGGTCAAAAATCTGTTGACAAAATCTTACCTATCACCACTTTAGCAAGATTAGAGTGCATAAATGCACTCTTTTCCAGTTTTTGGTTTTTCCTCCAGACTCCTTTCCATGTAAAATTCACTGCCACCTCCAAAGTTAGAATTTTGGTCATTACACTACATATAGTTCTGCTGACTGACGTTTTTTCTGCTGCAAATGCAGCAAATGTAACCTAAAAATAAATTAAAATCTGTAATAACCTCGTTTTGATTCTCGGTTCTGGGTTTTACCATAGTCTACATGGTAAGGCCTAGGCCCGGGACAATGATAACATTTAGTTTTGAGGAGCCCAGATGCCAAAAACATCATTCGCTAAAAACTTTATATATATATATTACTTTTATAACATTGTAAACATGATTAAAACTAATTACTCTTTTTTAGTTTCATAGTTTATTTTAACGACTAGTTTCTACTCGTAGTTAATTTTCAAGTCTTAGTACAAACGTGTAAAGCAAAATTTATGACTTTAAGTTCGAAAACCAGACAGATCAACCTATCCAAAGGGTATTTTTTTCTTGAGGAGGGGGTTTGTACCCTAAAAATGAATTTTGAGTTTTTTTTACATGTAATATTTAAAAATATCAAAGTTTCGTTTTGACCATTGGATTTAGCTCAAAATAAAATAAAAATACCCCCGTCGCAGCAAACCTGCGTACTCAGCGAATTTCCAATGCATAATATATGACTTAATACCACATAAAGCCGCATACCAAGTTTCATAAAAATATATTCACAAATAAGCGATATACCTATACAATTTTAATTATTCTCCATAAGAATAACATTGGGGATGAGTACATATAATACAGATGGTGTCATTTTGTTGGAAAACTTAAGTTCTACAAATGGCTAAAGTTTAATTAAAATCGTAAGACCCGTTTTTGAGAAATTTTGATTTTTCATGTTTTTTGGCGGTAGCAACTGAAAACTGTAGCAAACTGCTAATAACTATGGTGCCTGCGTGCGACTTCAATAGTAGGCAGTGTGCACCAGACCTAAGGGATACACAGGGAGGGAGTTAGGGTAGGCAGAAAATAAAAAAAATTATTTTGGTTCAATGTAAATACGATGTTACCTTATTAATTGGGCTTAAAACTGATTTTTTAACTTACCAACATCTCTCTTTTTCACTTCTATTGGAGCAGTCTCCCAATCTAAACCGGGTTGGGTGCAATCTCGAGCCATCTTCTTGGTTTTCGCCAAGCCACTATCTGGGTAAAGGCATTCTTCCTCGCTCATTATCCACACATTTGGCACCACATCATAGGACATCATGTCCTTCCTCCAAATTATGCTCCACATTCTAAAACAAAAGAGTAATAAATCTGTAAATATATTTGGGTATGAGTTGTTTTAAACATGTCTTCAAAAATAAGGTTTTCATCCCGTTCCCAATAAGTTATTCTTATTTTTGTTAAGTCGGCATATTATTTCAAATAAACCATATTTTTTCCAATGAGTAGGGCCTATATCGATTTTTTAAACTGTACAGTTGTAACTGTAGATTCCTAACACATAAATAAACATCAATAAACATACATAAGACCAAATTACTACTGATATTTTTTAGTACAGTTCAATTTACTTTGTAACTATAAAACAATTACTTTATGATAATTGTAAAAACTATTCTGTAAACAACGTCTCTTACAGTAAATTACTACAGGAAACTGAGGAAACCAGGCCATTATATACACCAAAGATTCAATTCCTTTACAGAAACTTTCAGGATGGAGATTAATATGGCTCTCTTTATCCTAGAAAAGAACTGACCTAAAAGAGAAAGTGTAATTTTATCTCGTCTTTCAAAAGCTGAGTAGGTATCAAAACTTACTTACTCTTACCAACAAATGAGTGAAGTGGCATTTCGCTTGAGTGGTCATTCCCAAATGTTAACATGAAGTATGAAGAAGAGGGAAGACTACAAATCCCGTTTTATAAGTTATGGCAAAAATACATATTTCGTAACAATATGTGAAACAGGCCAATACTTCCAAGAAGACAATTTTTCCACCCTAAAGATCCCTAGGTGAAGTGGAGCTTGCATCCCGCGTGATGTAAATGCGCAGGATTGTCCTGTTTTAGGCACTGGAGTAGCACATATTTCCTTCCACCATGAATGTAGGCCTAAGTTTGATGTTTCGGATAGACTTTCATAAGCAGAATGATATAAATAACCGAATGGAATTATTCGATACCTACGGTATATCATTAGGTCAATTTTGTTATCGATTGCAAAATAATATAATAATCTGTACCGTATGTTAGTTGTTACACTCAAAAATAAGAGGGGTCATGTATTTCAACCAAATGAATGATTTACCTTTTTACTGGCCAAACTAAACCACATCCACATCTTATACTAGACATCACAGCCTAAACAATCTATCTAGGCCTATATCGAGCATATTTAACAGACAATTTAAATATTTCTACTAGGCCTATGCTTTGTGAATCTGTAGAATGTAGCTTAAAACAAACCTTCAAAGCAACCCAATATTGGTTTAAGCAAACAGTCTCACTCTCGCTCATGATCTCTTAACTTTCCTGGACATGATTACCTGGAGCCTACAACTAGGTTAATTATTAAGGATAAGTTAATCTTTAACTCCATAGGTTTACCAGGGGGATGGGATTGATAGTCTTCAATTAGACACTAAACTAACTTATAAAACCAATTGACCAATAACTTAATTTACAAGTGTTACTTTTATCAATAACATTGGGTCAATGGCGTATATAGGTTAAATACTCTAACATTTCTCCATGATTCACTTACCTAGTTATCCAGTTGAGTACTCAAGTTGATACTCGTTCAAACAAATAACTTAGCCCTACGACTACTAACGAAATAAATAATTAATTAATTAACAAACACGGCTCGATAACGAAATAAAAAGATAATGAAAATGTTTAATAGCAGACGTCCGTGCCGGGAAACGCAAACAAGCAATTATATAGCAAAAGCGCTGCGTGCGGCCGTAGGCGGAAGCTTAAAGCTTGCGCGCGCATTCTGCCGTGCTAAAGGCGGTCCCACACTACTCGCGAACACGCCTGAACATTCGGCCGAACATTCTACAGAACATTCGGCCGAACATTCTACCGAACGTTCACTGAACGTTCGCCCTGATGAAGCTCCCACACTTCTCGCGAACACCCACCGAACATTCGGGGGAATGTTCGGGCGAACATTCCCTCGAACATAAATAAATTAAAATCAGCTGTTGGCACATTGTCCGTCGTGTCTAACGAGCATTGTCGTGAAAAAATGGACGACTCTACAGATAATGTCACTGTTGTTGCATCTAAAGTCGTATTTTTTCTGCAATAGCAGATACACGCCTGTTTGATTTTGTTAATCAGCTGATTATAAACAATTGTTGGAAATCAACTGTAATAACTGCTAGTTTGGGCGTTGACGCGGCGATCGTCCATTGTTGACCACTCTGCCTTCAGTGTGCGCAAGGAAACGAGTTGTATTTGGCTTGTTTATAATTAATTCATGATAATCATATTAATAACAATGTTTTCATTTGTCGGCAATTAATTAACATCGAGTAAATATGTCTTCTCCTTATGTAATAAATTATAAAAGGTGTAGAATTTAGTCGTGTAGAAGAAACCAACAAAAATATGAGAAGCCTATTTTTTACGAAGTAAAAAATCAAATATAAATATATCAAGTATACTAGCTGACACCAGTATTTCGCACAGCTGATTAAAATCCTACTTACTGTAAACATCTGTTTCAGTACTCACATGATTCATTCAACCTATTGCCTTAATATATTAAGTTTATTAACAGTCAAGCTTTTACAAGTTCTTACAATAAGGAATATACTGAACAATAATATTAGTAAAGAGATAACTCAGAAAACTATTCTTTTCGGGGAAAATTTCAACGTGGGAATGACAGACTGGTCGTGCACCTGTACCACGCCGCCGATGCGATTGATGATGTAATTCTTAGGAGCTTCTCATGTCTTGTTAAATAATTGAAGTAAATTAAATCGGTTCCACTGCCGGTTACTCAACTTAGATGACACACTTATATTAATTTGCAAAAACAGATATGTTTGGGTGATTTGACCACAAACAAATGTTTTTTCTCCTTGAGTAGTTGTCCCCTCTTCACCACTGTGACCGGCACTGATTATGGAGTGTGGAAGAAAATCAACTACTATTTAAATAAAGGATATGTAGGGACAATAATTAAGGGTTCCGTATTAAAGGATATATTTGTATCTTCTATAAATAATGAATTAAAATGCCCATTATTGAGGTTGGCGTCAATCTGCTGCCGCGAAAACGCAAGTGATCGACAGTATACTAATAAATGAAAACCCCCTGTGCCTTAAAACAAAACTTCAATTTACACAAATAACAGTAAAATAACTTATTTATAGCTATAATTATAACTGACATACGCATAGTAGGCTTATGTCAGTGCAACTAGAGATTGACATTTAATTATTGATTATTCATTACCAATGACCACTTAAGTGGTATTCAATACTTACTTGAAAGCACAACAAATAAATACGGTACGCATAAAAATAAATACGCAGTTTTATAGTATTGTCTCAGTAGAACAAGATCGTTGACTATCAATGATGCAGTGATGCAATAATGCATGTTCGCGAACAGTGTGGGAGCCTCCCGAACATTCGTCGGAATGTTCGGCTGAACATTCGCCCGAATGTTCACTGAACGTTCACTGAACACTCGGTCCCGTATTCAAAGTTCGCGCAGCTCCCACACTTCTCGCGAATACTCCGAACGTTCGGAGTTCGGCCGAATGTTCGGGCGTGTTCGCGAGTAGTGTGGGACCGCCTTAATATATTGAAATATCGGAATAATTAGTACAGTATTAACTGACTTGTTTCAACGCGTGTAAACTGAAACACACGCGTGGCATTTTTGTATTTTCTCCTCAGTTTAACTCCTCACACTTCCAAAATTGTAATTACTTTAACGATTACAATTTTATTGTAATACCGTATTTTTCAAGGTGAAAATGTCTGAAAACATTTTCTCAATATTTTTAAACCTTAACATTTCTACATTTAAAATTAATATTGACGTAATATTGAAAATATTTTTCTAACATTGTTCTATGTTACCGAACAATATTGATCAAGAAATATTTATTAATATTGAGAAAATATTGTTTCAATATTGTAACAATATTACTTTGACAATATTGTCAGCAATATTGCTCAACATTGTTTCAATATTTTAACAATATTGTTCTGCTACTTGGGTTGGTGGCCGTTTACTACGTGATTTGGCAGGTTCCGATCGTCCAAAGATTGGCGGGAAATATTCGCTTGAACTTTGGAGTATTTTTCAAAACTTTGAGTTCATTTGACTATTTAAATACAGTACTCAAATTTTACTCCTAATACGTCTACACTTATATGAATAGGCCTTCCTCTCCAACCCCTAATGTATATATAGGCCCCTACAAATATATCCGCCGCCCCAGGCCACCAACTACGACATTACGCCACTTCCCGCACGCCATGACCCGCAAACGATTGGATTGGAGTGAGGTTGGACGGTTGATGAAAATTTTCATCAATCATGCGATCAGATTGAAAGGTTGAGCAATAGGTTGGAACGTGTAAACGGCTGCTCAAACCTAACCTAAAAACAGTGTTCCAACAAAACAGCGCCTCCTCCATGGCGATCACAACAGATACTGGCGTTTGCAAATCGGAAGGAAGATTTGAGTATAAAAATATCGTAGCGTGTAAACGACCGTGTCTATTCAAACGTTTTGCACAAATTGAGTTTGTACAATCAAATTATTCAACCATATTGGCTGCGCCGCCACCCCCCCCCCACAAAGCGCCCCACGCGCCCCGTGCTGGAGCACGGCTCGCCCTGCCCTAGAGCCGGTACTGAGTGTTGCCACTTTTAGGGTATTACCCTTTTTAGGGTAATTTTAGGATAAAATCTAGAGTCCGTTTATAATTAAAATTTATATGTTTTGGCAATGTAAAATGGGTTTTTACAGGAATTAAAACATTTACATTAATTGCTGGGTAAATTAAAAGTATTGTAAAACAGATATAACTAGCATGTACATATCCTATATCCCATCCTATTAGACTAAAGATGCATGTAATCACGATGAACACAAAGTTTAATTTTCGAACAGATAAAATTGAGGCACATTATATTTTATGTGTCCAAAATTGGGCACTACATAATAATATAGAAAACCCTAAACAGTAAAAATATATCGGGTTAATTTGGTTAAATATAGGTTGTTAGATTTACAGCGCTCTTGTAGAAAATATGTTTACTGAAGATTTGTCTCTATTTTGACGCATTTTTATATGAAGGAACTAAATTGTATTTTATACCTGTGAAATCCCCAAGGTGACATAGTGAGCCAGGTGAGCGCACATAAAACATCCAATCAAGGTATAACATGTGTAAAATTTGTGTGATGTAGTGTATTATTGCAATGACACACCTGTTGATCATCAGGATCAACACAAACTATTTACTATTTGTTCGCCTAATCAAATAGTAATAAGATGGCAAACATATTCTCTGGGCATTATTATTTAGACAAAATAACATTAACAAATTTGTACAACTGAAATAAGTTTATAAAACAATAAAGTACCCCCAACAACAGTTAATAACATGTATCAACAAGTTTCAATTATCAGCGATACCAGCACATAATTTGGTATAGCGCTGAATAAAAATATTACAACAGAATATTTATTTGAATTTGTCAATACATATTTCGTTTTATGTGTAATATATGGCCAAAGACGAGTATTAAATGCTATGTTTTTATGCCTTAATCATGTTTTAAAACAAATTTCGAGTGTACCTAGAGAACTTCTAGAGAAGAAAATCAACTCTTAGGGTAATTTTAATTTTAGGGTAATTTACAAAAAGTTTAGGGTAATTTCATCACACATTTAGGGTAAAATTTCATCTACCTGGTGGCAACACTGATTGTCTGTTTATTGTCATTTCGTCACCCTTCTCTAACATGTTGATATTAATATATAAGGCTAAAACTGTTCAATTTAATCTTGTTAACATTTAGAAAATGTTTAGTTCAACAGTAGCCTATTTACAAGTACAATTAGCAAGTAAGTTTGTTTATTTAAATAGTTCATTATTAAAATTAGCTACTTTTTATTTACACCAAGTTGACCGAAATACCACTTCGGGTTAAAAGTATAGTAAGTTTTATAAGGTTCTCACTTTCAACCTATTTACCATTGCTATATGATGTTCCTAGGACTCAACTAGTTCTAAAAACATCAAAATCAACTCTCGGCAAACAATATAAATATGCTAGAATTGTGATAAATACAGTCAACCTAGGGAACCGGTGTGGTGTGGTATTTCGGTAAATTTGGTAGTCAGCTTGGCGATAAATACCGTCCATTTCGATAGTTCATATTGTGTCGGCACATAATAAAGATAAATCTTACTCATAATGTCTTTGCTCGTTTTGGAATCAAGACACATTATATAAGGGAATCCTTTAATATTTTAACGCCACAATATGCAAAAAACTATGTAATGTTAGTAGTACACAACACAAGCCTGATACGAATTGGCAATACGATATTTAATTGATATGATATTTGAAGGGAATCGGGATGTTCGTGGTGCCATTGCTCATCGCTCGGATAATTCCACTAATAAATAAAAACCAATAACAAAATTGTTTACAGACCTGGTACAACATTTCGCCCACAAGACATAAATTCTATAAATTTTGAAAAACCTATTTTATTGTATTTAGGCCTGGTAATTTACTTAAAACTGAATAGTTTTTTATCTAAAACCTAATTACCATGTGACACCGTTGCGATACTGTTAAATTAATAAAAACTCGTTTTTAAGACATCCATCAACCCGGTGTTGACATCCCAGCAATAACTCATAGCTCCAAAACCCTCGGTTAAAACATATAGTTTTTGGTATGCAATTAAAGCTCATGAGTCTATCTACAAGCTTATCACTGTGGGATACCGTCATGATAATTAAAAATATAAGTAAATGTAATCTCAACTTGTGCGTTTTGAAAGGTTTTTTTCACGATCAGTCTAGGCTATGTTTGGGCAGTAAATCCGTTCTAAACCCAGTTTAAAATAATAATAATAGTTTTTATTTACAATATACATTGTCTGACAGTTTAACTAACACCTGTTGACTATTTAATAGAGTCATATCTCTATCCGATTAATAAAGACTTAATTAGAAAACAATCGCCAACCCGGTGTTGACATCTCAGCAATAACTCATAACGCCTAAACCCTCATTAAAACATAGTTTTTGGTATGTAATTAAAGCTAATGAGTCTATCTACAAGCTTATCACTATGGGATACCATCACGATAATTAAAAATATAAGTAAATGTAATCTCAACTTGTGCATTTTCAAAAATTTTTCACCATCAGTCTAGGCTATGGTTGGGCAGTAAATCCGTTCTAAACCCAGTTTAAAATAATATTAATAATAGTTTTTATTTACAATATACATTGTCTGACAGTTTACGTAACACCTGTTGACTATTTAATATAGTGTTATATTCCTCCATTCGATTAATAAAGACTTAATTAGAAAACGATCGCCAACCCGGTGTTAATCTCAAAAATAACTCATAACTCCTAAAACCTCCGTAAAACATATAGTTTTTGGTATGTAATTAAAGCTAATGAGTCTATCTACAAGCTTATGACTATGGGATACCATCACGATAATTAAAAATATAAGTAATTGTAATCTCAACTTGTGCTTTTGAAAGGTTTTTTCACCATCAGGCTAGGCTATGGTTGGGCAGTAAATCCTTTCTAAACCCAGTTAAAATAATAATAATAATAGTTTTTATTTACAATATACATTGTCTGACAGTTTTACCTAACACCTGTTGATTTGTTTACGATGAGGTATCTGCAAACAGACCCAAAAGATAGATACGGTACCTACAACATGTAAGTCACTCTTTTGAGGTTATCATTTACAGTAATGAGGTACTGTGTATTTCCTGTATTGCAAAAGACAACACTAAAAAAAATTGATTTTGTCTCGCATTTAGATGCAACTGGCAAGGTTGTACGTCCAATTGAACAATATGATGGTAAAAGAGTATTTTACTACTGCATGGTATTTCAAATTGATGATAACATCTTACCATTGTCAGAGTATATAACTTGCAAACATAATGCACTGTCTATTGGATCATGGCTGATTAAGTTGAAAGATTTTCTCATAAATGAGAATAAATGGCCCTTCTGCAACAGAGTGGTGGGGGAAGACCCTGATTCAACAGTTCAGATAATCTGGTGCTCTTGTATTTTTTAAAGTTTTTATGTGGATTTTTTGAGTGTTGAAGATCAAATTTTAGTATGAATTGTGCAGTTAAACTCAGGGAATTCATATCTTATTTTGGTTTCCTAGAGTAATGAGGTAGTTAAAGGTAATAAGATAAAAACATTGATTTCAACCTGCATTTTCGTAGTTACTGATAGAGGAAATTGTGCTTATCCATATCTGATAAGAAGTCCTGGCCTTTGGACTCCGCTGACTGCCTCATACTCCTCAATGTACTGCTGACCTTTGTACCGCTATTCACCAACACACTACGAGTGACTCGATAGTTTGTTTATTTACCTTTGGCTGTCACCTTGCTAAAGAGTGTTTTATTAGTGACTGAATTTAATATTGGAATATAGTATTTACCTCGAAAATTGAATAGGCCTTAAATTTTGGGATATCTATCTGCACAGTATTTTATTTTGGCTCACAATTTATTCTGGTCGGCAATAAAATAGACCTTACTGTCAAAAGCCATTTCTTGAAAATATAGCTTAGTTTTTCTAAATGGCAAAACATCCTTGTGGTGTATGTGGAATCAATGTGAGATTTTCAGCCATCCTATGCACTGGTTTTTGTGGTAAATGGGTTCATTTCAAATGTGCAAATTTGAACCTCTCAGATATAAAAGAAATGGAGAGTGAGGATAGTCTGGGAAAGTGGACTTGCCCAAATTGCCATGAAAACAGTAGAACTTCTACAATGGATGAAGTAGAGAACTGTGAGGAAAATTTGGATCAATTTAACTCCTCCTCTTTGGCTGAAGAGATAAATAAATCTATAATGAACACTAATGAAGAACTTAGAGAAGAATTGTTTAATTTAAAAAATACAAATTCCATATGTGTTTTTGAGCTAGAAGACAAAATAAAGGAAATGGAAGGAAATATGGAGTTACAAAATAAATTGTTTGATGAAAAAGAAGATGAGCTGAAGAATAAAATTATATCATTAGAGAGAAAACTATAAAAAGAAAAAGAATCAAAAGTATGCCTTTTAACAGAGGTAGAAGAGGAGAACAAAATTAAAGCTAGTCCTATACAGAATTATATGAAATCCAGGCCATGCAGTAATTGTATTATCTACAAGGAAGAGACCAAAAAAATGTTAGATTCAATAAGGACACTAGAGACTATAATTAAGGTTCTGGAAAATGAAAATAATGATAAACAAGCACAATTAAATCAAACTGTGTTAGAGTAATCTACCTGCTCACAGCCACTCACTTTTGTGAAACCATTAAATGCCTGGAAAACAGTGGAATCTAAAGGCTATACAGTTAAACCTCCTCCGGTAGATACAAAAAACTATCCACCCCTTAAAAATCGCTATGGACTGTTATCAGGTATGACTGATTATGACATGGGTCTAGACCCAAAATCTGAATGTGGACAAAATCTGGCCTCGAAGGCTAGTAGGGGCAAGTTCGAAAACCAGAGTGGGACATCAAGAGGTTATGCAAAGAAACAATACCCCTGTAGCATCAAACCTGCGTACTCAGCAAATTTCCAATGCATATATATGTATCTTAATACCACATAAAGCCACATACCAAGTTTCATCAATATACATTCATAAATAAACGATTTGTGACATTTTAATTATTCTCCATAAGAATAACATGGTGGCTGAGTAGGTATGCAGGTTTGCTGAAGCAAGGAAAACAAAAAATGGGGTTTTATACAAATATCAATATAACCCATTTAGGTAAAGCCACATACCAAATTTCATTAATTTATTTTCATAATTAAGGGAGATAACACGTTACTTATTCTCCATAAGAATAACACGGGGCTGAGTACGCAGGTTTGCTGCTACGGGAGCCTTTGGCAAAAAATTGTTTTTTTGAGCAAATATCAATGGTCCACAACCAGATGAAGCCGTATACCAAGTTTTGTCAGTATACGTTCATTAATAAGCGAGATATAAAATTTTTCTTTTCCTCCATAAGAATAACATTAGACAACGTACTGTGTTTAGCACTTTCAATATCTCGGTAACCAATTGACGTAGAGAAATGATCAAAATACCAAATTGTGTGTTTTTTTAAGCTGAATCCAATGGTAAAAATTAAAATTTGACTATTTCCAAAATTATATATACAACATTCAAAAAACCCATTTTTGGGGTACAAAACCCCCCCAAAATACCCCTTCGGATAAAGCGATCTGGCTGGTTTTCGAACTTAAAGTCATAAATGTTGCTTTACACGTTTATACCAAATTAAATCAAAATCGGATATTTTTCTACGAGAGTTATCGTGCTCACGGACACACACACACATATATATATATATACAGTTTCGAACGAATGGTGTTTTTGGGGTCTGGGGACCTCAAAACGAAAAGTTATCATGGTCCCGGGCCTAGGTCTTACCATGCCGACTACGGTAATAGCTTCTTCCCTATAGGGGAAATTCGCTAAAAACCTGTACAAATTTTCTTTTACTCTGACAGTCAGGGGAGGACTGTTATGGAAAAAGTTATAGATAATAGCAAATATAGAATAGTTGGATCAGTCAAACCAGGTGCGAAATTTGAAGCCGTTACAAATGAGTTGGGAAATACTAATATGCTCAAGACTGAAAACTCAGCAGTTGTTATAATGGCAGGAACAAACGATGTGGCTGCGAATGAAACAAAGAACATGCTATCTTCACTTAAGAAAAGACTTAGTGTAATCCGAAGTAAAAATGTCGTCGTATTCTCAATTCCTTATCGATATGATTTGAAAGACTGGTCCTGTGTGAACGAAGAGGTGCGATCAGCAAACTGTGGGATTAGAAAGATATGCAGTAGATTTGAAAATGTTTCGTTCGTGTATATAAGTAATATTGGTAGAAGATTTCATACTGCAAGTGGACTCCATCTGAATAATGTAGGTAGGAAATATGTTTCTGATAGAATTATAGAATTGGTTGATGATTTTGAAAACTCGAGGTGTAAAAGTAAATTAGAGGTCATTCCCTTAGGCTTTAAATCTGACCAGGGAAACATGTAACGTTGGCCAAGTGTTGCAAACAAAATACTTGGCCAAATCCTGGCAAAGAAGAAATTAAGGACTCTTTTCCCTTATCAATACAGGGTGGTGCTAGAGATAGGTTAGGTAGTACACAAGATAAATCCTTTGTGTGTAATTCTAGCTCAAATGACTTTAACCTTAACACCAATTTGAATCCAGACATTCGTTTGACTGTGATTGATAGGCCTAATACTTCTTTGATCTCAACTAGTCAATATGAATTAACTATTGCACATATAAACATTCAATCACTGCGTAGTAAGCTGCAACGCCTGGAAATTAACTTACTACATAAACCTGCAGATGTGATTTGCATATCTGAACACTGGCTGTATGATGATGTAACCCTGCTCTATGTTCCTGATGGTTTCGTGTACGCAAGCTCGTTTTGAAGAAAACTCCCTCTTATCCGAGGTGGTGCAGAAATATTAGTGAAGAAAGACTTAAAATATGATGTAATAGATCTCTCAAATTTTGTAACTAATTTTATTTGTGAAATTACAGCGGTTAGGTTAATGGAATTAAATTTTATTGTAGTTTCAGTTTATAGAACGCCAGATTCTGATTACTTAACTTTTCTTTCTATCCTTGAAAATGTTCTTATGTTTTTATATAAGAAACCTTTTAACTACATTGCAGTAGCGGGTGATTTTAATATTGATATACTCAAAGAAAATAGGGCTGAGACCCAAGATTTTTTGAATACTCTGAGATCGTTTGATTTGTATTGTACAAACTTTGCACCCACTCATGACCTATCCTGTATTGACAATATAGTTACCAATATTATTAAGGTTAATTGCAATTGCACATTATTAGGACAGCACATTTTTTCTGACCATGCAGGTGTATGGGTTAGTTTCCATAACTTGAACAGATCTGTTAAACCTCTTGAAGGACTAAGTGAGAGTCTGCAATCAAAACATTTGACCTCGATTAATATGCTTGATGAATTTAAATGTTGTCTATCTGCAGTTGATTGGTCTCTTTTATATGTTTTAGGCATAAGTGATGTTAATGTTAGTTTCTCAATGTTCTTGGATGTTTTGCTGTATCATTTTAACTGTGCTTGTCCTCTTATTACTGTGAAGCCTTTTGTGAATAGGCCTAAGCCTAAACACAACCGGAATACCTGGTATTCTCATAAATTGAAAAATATGCGTTTGTTGATTTTTGCACTATATGATAAATGGAAATGTTCTTAAAATGTGGAAGATAAGGTTACCGGTAGGTTTAAGAATTTTAAAAGCTTATATGTAAAAGCTGTTAAAGATGCAAAAATTGCCGCTAATGACTTTCACATAACCAATTCAAAGAACAAATGTAAAACGGCTTGGAGTATTGTTAAAAAGGAGGCCAACCTCTCTCACAAAAAATGTCATCCATGTTCTACTGTATCACCTGAAAATTTCAATGATTTCTTTGTCAACGTCCCACTTAGCTATAAGGTAACTCGTAACTCAGATGATGTCTCACCTTTGGAGTTGCTTAATAATTTTAAAAAATCAAATTGTTCTGTAACATGTGATAATGTCTTTAATTGGAATTGGGTTAGTGAGGAGGATGTGTTTAAATCAGTGTCCCAAATGAATGTATCACGTACTCCTGATGTTTATGGTCTTTCCAATTATATTGTAAAATATGTCATCAATGAAATACTGACTCATGTTTTCAGTACCGGCTCTAGGGCAGTGCAAGCCGTGCTCCAGCACGGGGCGCGGCGCTTTTGGGGGGGCGGCGCTCGGCGCACATGACGGGTCGTGGGATGCGGGCAGTGGCGTACTGTCGTAGTGGGGGGCCTGGGGTGGCGGATATATTTTTAGGGGCTTATACATACATTAGGGGTTGAAGAGGCTATTCATATATGTGCATATGATGTATTAGGGGCGTGCGAGTACTCAAAATTTGAGTATTTAAATAGTAAAATGAACTCAAAGTTTGTAAAAATACTCCAAAGTTCGAGCGAGTATTTCTTTGGACGATCGCGACCTGCCAAATCACGTAGTAAATGACCGCCTAAGACGATCGCACCACGTAAAATCGGACGAAAATTACGAGACATAACATTATATATTACACATGAATCGGACATAAAAAAACAACCTAACTGTGTAAATGTCGACCGAATCACGTTTTATCCGCCATAATTGAAGACGTTACAGATGATATAATCTGGAATTAACGCCCTTTCCGCGTCATATCAGCTATAAACGTCGACAGAAACAAAATCTGTCCAAAAATGACGAATTTACTACGTAATATCGGCCGAAAATACGACAGTAGATCGGTAGCGATTCTCCGGAGATCGGCGGGAAATGCTCGTTCAGATATTTTAATATTTTTCAAAATTTGGGGCATATGCCAAAGCGGAACGCCCCCCACGCCCCCCCCCCCCCCCCGTCGGTACGCCACCTAGTGCGGGGGGGCATAGGCCGTAGCGCTAACATAAAGTATTTGTAAATATATATAAAAACCAAACTGATTTTGTAAATTGTTGTATGTTAGTATTATAAGTTGTTGAAAGGCAATATTTGAATGAAAGTTATGAGTATTCACCATGTTTTGCACCTTCATCATACTTAAACAATTAAATTTACATATCAGATAATACAACTTCTGCTCCCCTCTATTCCAAAACGAGCAGTTGTTTTAACAACTCCATCGGTTTGTGACAACTTCAAGGCATTCTGATTGGTATTGAGAGTTTGGATAAAACTTGCAATACGATGCAAGAAATTTGCAATGTTAAAATATAAAGTAACACAATGCAACTAATTGTTTTAATCCGCCCACGTCGATTGTTTTAAACTAGTTCCTATGGATGAAGAAAGATATGGTTTGGAGACTGGAGAGTATTGAATAGGGATTTGATCTATTTGAGTTTATTATTACTGTATATGAAATAACGGGGAAATATGATGCACTCTCCTCAGATTTTGGCGCCCCCTTACATTGTTACTTGTAAGGTCCACTCATTTAGCTTACTATGAAAAAATAATTTATTGTTCCGTCTGTTTAGTAACCATTTCAACCAAGTTCTTATTTATAACTGAGTCATTTCGGAGTATTGGAGATGGAGTGGGAAATGTTAAGAATTAAACATATACTTCTCCTCATTACAGATTAAGATTATTTAAGCTCTAGTCGTGGTTAATTGACTAATCACCTGTATTTCTTACAAATTAGCAATATTTTAAATAAGTTGCGTCAGTATATCACAGTATAGTACTAACGAAAAAACATTTTTTGCACCCAAATTTAGTTTTTAGAGTCATTGGTATTAAACTTAATTGATCAAACCACTATTAAAAGATTCAATATATCACAGAATATAAAACAAATAAAAATAAGCTTTATAGCTACACTAAACCTTAAAGATTTAATTCTTGGAGATAGAGTCAGTATAACTGAAAAACGTGTTGTACATTACAATCAATAAACAAATATTATATTCAGAAGAAAGTCAGTATAACTGAAAAACGTGTTGTACATTACAATCAATAAACAAATATTATATTCAGAAGAAACTAGTTTTTTTCAAAAATAAAAATAACTCCAACAACAAACTTTGCTGTATCCATCGCAAACATCAGCCTCACAGATTCCAGGAACCGTCAGCAGAATCGCGGTCGGTTTTGATCAGCGATTTCATTATTGTTTTGATTCTCCTGGACGAAATCTTTCCCACGCTCAGAGCAGATGTACTGTTATCATTATGTACTTCACCGTTCCTACTTAGTTTTAAGGGTTTGTTTCCATTATTATTTTTCTTAAATAAACACATATTTTTTATGATTAACAGTATATTGTGATACGTTGACTACAAGTGTGTACATTTGTTGTTTTTAAAAATTTAGATTTTTTATTATTTGAGGTTTTGAGTTTTTTTATTTCAATAAGTTTAGCGGCGCGGAAGATCGGAAACGAGATACATTTCCAGGACGATATTATATGAAATCAAGATTTTGAGCTACACAAGTCTCTTATCTGAATGTGTTCCATAGCTTGTCATTTCAGGTGATCATCAGTATAGCACGGAACCAGAAACATCGCAAACGCATCAACAACAAGCAAGGGAGCGAGGTGCGCACGTGTCGATATATCTCAGAAATATGGGGTAGGGAGGTTTTGGTTTGTTGGTGGGGGGCGGCAAATTTGGTCTTTGCACGGGCGCTGAAAAACTGACGGGCCGCCCCTGCATGTTTTTAATAAACATGAGTTTAGCGCAAGGAGTTTTCCCTTATAGTCTGAAACTCACAAAGGTTACACACATTTTTAAAAAAGGAAATGTAAACCAACCAGAATGTTTTAGGCCTATTGCAGTTGTACCAATTTTAAGTAAAGTAATTGAATCTTGCATTTTCAGTCAACTTTACAATTATTTTAATGTCAATAATCTTCTATATTCTCATCAGTATGGTTTTAGGCCTTTCCACTCAACTACAATGGCGGTTGAATCAATAGTTGAATATGTTATTAATTGTTTTGAGAGTAAGCTGACGGTTGGAGCCTGCTTAATTGACTTAAATGTAAAGCTTTTGAATGTATCTCTCATGATATCTTATGTGGAAAACTTGAATTTTATGGCGTTACACATTTAGAACTTAGTTTAATAAAATCTTATCTTTGTAATAGAAAACAAAAGGTAGTTTTAAATAACTTGTCATCAGAGTACCTGACCACGATAGCTGGTGTACCGCAAGGTTCGGTGTTGGGCCCTTTCCTGTTTTTGGTATTTATTAACGATCTATATTGTAATGTTTCTGCTTTTCCTGTACTTTATGCAGATGATACAACTTTATTGTGTTCTAATCGAGACTTAGCCTACACAAAAAACATGCTTACTATTGCTATGAATGAATCTAAACATATAGTGATATTGAGTCCTTGCTAAAATCTTGGTGCAAGGTTTGGTATGGTTTACTAGTAACAACTTATTAATTAATGAATCAAAAACTGAGCAAGTCTGCTTTTCTCTGAACAATGGTCATTTCAATGAAGATAGCCTTACTAATGTAAAACTTTTAGGTATGTATATTGATAGTAAACTAAGTTGGAACCTCACATATTATTTGTAATTAGGAGATTGTCTCGTGTTATTTATTTAATGAGAAAACTCAAAACATGTGTCAGCACTGAAGTTCTTGTTACGGTATAGGCCTATTATGGATTATTTCACTCAGTTACTCCAACCAGAATTCTGACATGAGTATGCTGTATTATTGCTTATTATTTTGGTTTGTTAGATTTACAAAAACTTTGAAAAGTCATTTTTATTTGCAGTTAAAACTTTTTAATAAGTTACCAACACCTGTTAGAATGTTAAGTACAAGTAGGTTTAAGAATGTTGTGTCTATGTGGCTTAAACAAATGTCTTTTTACTCTGTAGATGAATATTTTAATTTTGATTTAGGTAGGTATGGTGTCAGATTATGGGGTAATGCCTCTCATAGTCAAAGAGTGTTTGTATGGCAAAAAAAGGCCTTGAGAATGTTGGATAACTTGGCTCCCCGTGAATCTTGTCGAACTAGTTTTAAGAATCATAAAATTGTAACCTTGCCGTCCATGTTTATTTTAAGTAATTTACTACATGTTAGAGATAATATCACTGGATTTGAACAACAATCTTTTAACCCTAGTTATAATACCAGACAAAGGGAAAATCTCATCACTCCTCATGTTAGATTGACAAAAACTTTGAAAAGTCATTTTTATTTGCAGTTAAAACTTTTTAATAAGTTACCAACACCTGTTAGAATGTTAAGTACAAGTAGGTTTAAGAATGTTGTGTCTATGTGGCTTAAACAAATGTCTTTTTACTCTGTAGATGAATATTTTAATTTTGATTTTGTAGATAGACCAATAATGTAACTGTCATCCTATACTGACCTTAAAATTTAATCATGTATAAATGTGACCTGTGCCTATTGCATTGTACTATATGTTTAATGGCATTAATAAAGTCTTATTGAGTCTTATTGACAGTTGTTGTAAACAGACTTTTGTTGGGCCATTATTGAGGCTGTTATTGTTCAGTGGAACAAAATGGATTTGATTACTTATTTGACAAACTGTCATGACTTTGTAAATGGGAGAAAATGTATAGGAAACAACACAGTAACTGTGCATATATGTTGTCACTTTGTTTAAATTTGTGTTAACAATACATATTCTGCAACATCTTTGATGCCAACGAAGGTCGTGATACAAGTAATATTTGCAACTACTTTGCTTTATAATAAACTCTACATCTCGTGCAAGGATAATGTCTATACTAAATTATACCTTTACTGTACTGATGACACCATCTTATAATGCTGATGTGCAACATGCTCTTGGTAACTTACAGTTATAGTGTACTATTAATGTAATGTATAGACAAATTCAAAACTGATGAAAATACAAAGAAAGAAGAAGAAGAACAATTAGGTTTTGCCAATAGTAAATCTTTGTATAGGAAAAGTCCATTTTTTAAGGACATATGTGCCATAAACAGTAATTTGTTTGTTAAACATGACATTATAAAATATAGTGAAGGTAAATATGGTTTTGAGGATTGTGATGATGAATGACTCAGAAAACAGTTCAACAGAACAAATTATAGAAGGTGAAGTCAAAAATCCTTATTACTGCCCAAATGTTGCAAAGGTTTATATATGAGATATGCTGCCTACCTGCCTATGTGGTCGGGAATTTTATTGAAAGGTGATAAATACGATATGGCATTACATAGAATGAGCTATGCACCTGTTGAAAATTGGTTCGGTCAGGTAAAAAACATGATACTCGATGGACAAACAAATCTAAGAGCAAATCGATTTGTCCGAAAGGTTAAGAGTGTAATCAAAGCTCGATGTAAAGAAGTAACAATGAACATTCCAAAGAAAGATTGCTGTGGTCGGAAAAACAGATGAGAGTAGGTAAAAGAAAACTAAAACTAACAAATAAAGGGAAATCGAAAGATAATACGGGGATAAAAAAAAGTAAATCAACAAAATAAATAAACCTGGTATGCTTTTGTTGTCAGATGGGGATGTCGACGTAATTGAAGAATCTTGGGATAAACCACCTAAAACACCCCGACGTAACTACTTTGAATCTCAGTACCTTCAACAACACGTCAAAGAACCATTCAGGATGGAAGATGATGATAAACTCAAGATTACAAGTTTGGTGATGAAAAATAGATTAATAAAAGACCCAAATTTGTACACACAGTTGAACCCTAGGATTAATTATCAGGTTTGTACAATTGTAAATCGTAATGGCTCAAAATGCTGTTTGAACTTAGATGATATTGAATGCCTACAAGGTCAAACTTCGTTAGACAGCACTGTAATTGAAGCTATATGCTATATGCTTCTCGAAAAGGATACAACAGGCACTTGTGTTATTTTCCATGACAATCTAGCAACATTAGCACTAGTCGGAGGCCAAACATTCGAACGCTCAAACTGGATGATGGAAAAATCAATAAAAAATATTGGTGATGCTACAAAACTATTCTTTCCTATATATATATATATATATATAATTGATAATGTACATTGGGTTTTAGGTTATGCCAATGTGCAGGAACAAACGTTCTAGATTCAGCTTTGACTTTTTTGGCTATTTGTTAGATCCAGCTTTGACTTTTGTTCAGGTAAATACAATTGAGTCCATTTTCAGTATCTTTTCACTTTTACTCAAGTCTCACACAAACAAGCATAAGTGTTTTGAAAAAGAACTGGTTTCAAGGTAAATTAATTAACCCTGCCCAAATTGATAACTACAACTGTGGAGTTTTCATTACATACTTCATAGAACAACTGATAGACCTCGTGCGGTTCTTCGTGAAGCCTGGGTGTTATTGGTAAAAGTGGTTTAAACCGGTTTTTTTAGGGTGGGGGTGAGTGATTGACATGTGTTCTTAAAAATCACTTGTAAGAATCATCTGTTACGTGCCAAACCAAAAACATTGCATCCTCGAAAAGATTTTCATACAAATATCTTAGGTTAAGACTGTCTCACACATCTCGCAAACTCGCCTGAACATTCGGCCGAACATCCTCCCGAATGTGCAGTGAACATTCCGTCCCATATTCTTGCTCAGTTCACTATGGCCCAACAAAGGCGAACTAAGGCAAACGCGATAGTGTACTCAGTATGCTTGTGTATGTTCGGAATAGTTCGCCTCGCCATGATTCGTAGCATTCGAAGTATGAGCCTGTGCTCCTTATTTGTCGGGTTTTTGGCACGAATCAAAGGAGGTGAGCGGAAGCGAATAGGCGAGCATGGTATTGGGAGAGCGTGTAATTGGTTATTTCATTATGCACTTTCGGTTGGTTTGGTGCAAGACTCGTTGTCGCGACTCATTCCGAACATTCGGCGGGACATTCGAGCGAATCATTCGACGATAGTGTACTGATGGTACCAAAAAGTTTGTGCAGCTCCCACACTTCTCGCGACTACTCCGAACATTCGGAGTTCGGCCGAATTTTCGGGCGTATTCGCTAGTAGTGTGGGACAGCCTTTATTGGTTAGACCTAAACACAAATTATTTTAATTTGCCTTCAACCTAGCGAGTTCGCTGCGCCCATATGTTTAAACATTAGTTTTATAGGAACAAATATTGAAATTACAAATAAACAATCAGCAAAAGTAAATACATTTTTTTTAAGTGCAAAAAACAGTTGATCTTACAAAACCAAATATTCAAAACACTGCTTACAACAGTGAAACAGTTCAATGCCTTGTATTGACAATTTCGTTTGAAAAGAAACTCAAGAAGCCTAATGTAATAATTCAGAATTTGTTAAGACATAATTTCAAATACAATACTCAAAAACATTAAGAGTATATTATCAATTATGGTTTGAATAACATCCTCGTGTTTATAAAGACTGTCATAAAAACGTAATTACTATACGTTCACCCAGTAAAATATATTTGATATACAGAATAGCCAAATATTTTCCGCAGGAATAGTATTATGACACATGGTATTGTGAACTTCCCCTCCAACGCTGATCCACCCCCCTCTCTGCTGGCACCCCCTACTCAGGCTTCACGATGATCCGCACAAGGTCTATCACAGAACCATATTGAGTGTCAATTCAATGCAGACATACATAGAACTGTTTTATTCTAAAGGTTGCTGGAATCTTCAAGTGACATGTTATACACTTGTTACATTTGTACGAGAGAGTTGCCTGACGTACCAAGAGATAACCAGGATAAGTCTGTTGAGTGCACTACATGTCAAAGATGGTTTCATGTAAACAAACGTCTACCTTGTGATGTGCCTAGCTCTATGGAGCTTAAAAAAAAATCTATATTGCCTACTGTGCAGAAGCTACTACAGTAACTATATATAACAAAAGTAAATGACGAATATTTGCCAAGTTGCTTTCATAAAGGTATCGTGTGTTCACCTATGCATCTGTGAAAACGGCATGTAATATATTTCGGGTCTACAATAGAAGAGAGAGGGAGTGGACGGCTTTGTGGGAGGAGGATGCTATAAAAAATAATTATTTTAAATATTACTGACTGATGTTATATTTAATATGTTGTTGTAACAATAAATAACCTGAATGTAATTTACAAATTGACACTATTATTAGAGTTACAAAATGGTCATGTCAAATATAGGCGGAGAGGATTAGGGCGGCTTTACGGGAGGAGGATGCT
This sequence comes from Allygus modestus, assembly GCA_963675035.1. NCBI lineage: Eukaryota > Metazoa > Arthropoda > Insecta > Hemiptera > Cicadellidae > Allygus > Allygus modestus. Next base: position 199,497,595 of record OY776111.1, on the reverse strand, counting down.
GCAAAACAATTCAATAAAGAATCACATTATTAAAACAAGTTCGCACGCAGCACGCTGACGTGAGGGAAGTGAATTTCCAGAAAAAAAAACTTAATACTCAAAACCAGTGTAAAAACATACATTTATTCCAATTTTATTGAAATCTTGAAACATTGATATTTTGGCTGTTCTGATGCTCCTAGTTTCATTTACCTGCAATGCTAGGAATACAATTTTGCGCATTATAAGGTTGGGAGAAGGTCCAGTCAGGCTTTAAAGCAGGCGCCAGGTTGCTGGGGATGCTACAAATACACCAACAAATGAATAACATGTTTTCTAATGTAAAACCCTCATAAGACAACGTACTGTGTTTAGCCGATATATAGCCGAGAGGGCCTAAAACTTTCGCTTCACTAATTCCCATCTCAATATATACATTACTTATACGTCTGGGGCTTTTCCGATCCTTTTTGGGCCCAAAAACTCTAAATTTGAAAGAATAATCCCCAAAATGGGGTTTAGAGTTTTCCGATTGTTTTGCCCAACGAACTCGTCCAACTGCTTATAGATAGGAACGTCCCTACCAAATTTTAAGTAAATCGGACAAAAAATGTGACCGCTAGAGTGCATACACATATATATATATACATATATATATATATATATATATATATATATATATATATATATATATATATATAATTTTGAACGACCCCCCAAAAACGTGTTCAGGGGGTCACGTTAGGAACTTCTATGGTGGTCCCGGGGTTAAGTTTCACCGTGCGGGTCATGCTAATAGTTCACTTTCCATAGGAAATTCTCTAAAAATTAATGCATCTTCAAGATAATAAGTGGTTGGTTAATTAAATCTTAAGAGACAATTTCCTGATATGAAAACACTGATGAGCCTTTTGAATACAACAGAAATTGTAAAATTTTAAAATTTAAAACAACCACCAAGAAAACTATTTTGTACAATATTAGAGGAGAGGAAGAGAGCGACTCTAGGGGAGGAAGAGACCCCAACAAATTAATTGATTTAAATTCTGTACTTATGCATACATAACATAAATACTTTTTTAGAACTTGGATTGCGTTATGACTTTTTGACCGACTTTTTGACCACTCGTTGCCTAGTCTGATGGTGAAAAAGAAGTCGAGAATACATTTACTTATATTTAAAGTAATCGTGACGGTATCTCATGGTGATAATCCTGTAGATAGACTCATTAGCTTTAATTACATACCTAAAACTACATGTTTTAACGGAGGGTTTAGGAGTTATGAGTTATTGCTGAGATGTTGAGATGTCAACACCGGATTGGCGATCGTTATCTAATTAAGTCTTTATTAATGGAATGGAGATATGACACTATTATTTTAAACTGGGTTTAGAACGGATTTACTGCCCAAACTTAGCCTAGACTGATGGTGAAGAATCTTTGAAAATGCACAAGTTGAGATTACATTTACTTATATTTTTTATTATCGTAACGGTATCTCATAGTGATAAGCTTGTAGATAGACTCATTAGCTTTAATTACATACCAAAAACTATATGTTTTATCCGAGGGTTTAGGAGTTATGAGGTATTGCTGAGATGTCAACACCGGTTTGGCGATCGTTTTCTAATCAAGTCTTTATTAATCAAATTTATATAGTCAACAGGTGTTAGGTAAACTGTCAGACAATGTATATTGTAAATAAAAACTATTATTATTATTTTAAACTGGGTTTAGAACGGATTTACTGCCCAAACTTAGCCTAGACTGATGGTGAAAAATGTTTGAGAACACACAAGTTTTGATAACATTTACTTATATTTTTAATTATCGTGATGGTATCCCATAGTGATAAGCTTGTAGATAGACTCATTAGCTTTAATTACATACCAAAATTTACGGAGGTTTTAGGAGTTATGAGTTATTGCTGAGATGTCAACACCGAGTTGGCAATAGTTTTCTAATTAAGTCTTTATTAATCGAATGGAGATATGACTCTATTAAATAGTCAACAGGTGTTAGTTAAACTGCCAGACAATGTATATTGTAAGTAAAAACTATTATTATTATTATTTTAAACTGGGTTTAGAACGGATTTACTGCCCAACCATAGCCTAGACTGATGGTGAAAAATCTTTGAAAACCCACAAGTTTAGATTACACTAGCTGATGTACCCGTTCTTCGCACAGGTGTTTTCTTTATCTGTTCTTTAGTCAATGCAATTTGCATTTCTCCTAAATAAAATAAAATAAAATAAATAAAATAAGTCCTAAATAAAATAAAATAGGTTTTTAGAAATTTCTAGAATTTTTGTCTTGTAGACGAAATGTTGTATCAGGTCTGTAAACAATTTTGTTGGTTTTTATTTATTAGTGGAATGTTTGTCATACATATAATGGGTGAATAAAATCCAGTAGAATAAGTTTTAAAATAATTTATTCACAAATCAATAATGTGTCTCAAATTTAATATAAATCATGACTTTTTTTGAGGTTAGATTTTCATATTGGCGGGAATCTGATGTCTGCAAAAAGGCGGGAAAAGTCGGTTTTGAGGTTATGTTGCATACTGATGTGGCTGCCATCTTCTTCTTTTCTGTCAGCTGGTGATGTGACGTCATTATTTAAATACCCTGAACAATAGAGGAGATGTGTTGTCATAGTTTAAATACCCTCTATCTGAAGTTATGGATGTTTCCTTGCCAGTTTCACACACATTTTCTATATTTCTATATATTATCTATAGGTCTTGTAGCAAACTGCGTCATGTTGTTAAAAAACAAATATTAACACTTAATGTGTGTAAATATTTGTTTTTTAACAACATGACACAGTTTGCTACTAGACCTACGCAACGCAGATCTCATGAATTATCTAGTGTACAGTGTATGATGATGGCCTAGCGCCCAAACGCGTTCATCACAAACAAACTTGGATTGACGACATAAGTAAAATAACAACTAGTTTGTCATTATCAATCTGTGCTACAAACCGCATATAATTTACATATTCCGTTGCAGAAAGAATGAAAACATTCTGCCTTGGGGCTATAAACTTAGACTCATGTTAGGTTTCCTTTGATTTTATATTCTTTAGACGTAAAATTGCTGAGAGAGTTGCTTGATTGTATGATTTGACTGCAAACCAAACACCTTGGCTTTTTACATGGGATAGCACCACACAATCTATTTTCTTTTTTGCAATCAGCAGGGAGTTAAAAGATCAAGTTTGGATATCGGATATGAAGAGATATGGTGGCTTGGTGAGGTTGAAGGTGAAACAAACTATAATCGTTCATATATAATAAATACGTCAATGGGTAAGGTAGGAAGGAATAGATACCCCAGTCGCAGCAAACCTGCGTATTCAGCGAATTTCCATTGAATATAACACATTGCCACTTACCAGGATTCATAAGAAATATTTCCATAAATAAGTGATATTTAAAATATTAACCCTAGCAGTGGCCTAATGTTGAAGTGGGAAATGGCCAAGCAGATTTGGCGATTTTGCAGACCTTTCTTAGAAAATTCGTATAAATTCAACCGTAGAAGTAAACCTACCTAACCAACCTCATATTCATTTTGATGGGAAAAAAAGGAAAATATAGAAATTCCAAAATAAATAACCCCGTCGCAGCAAACCTGCGTACTCAGCGAATTTCCAATGCGTAATATATGTCTTAATACCACATAAAGCCACATACCAAGTTTCATACAAATATATTCAAATATAAGCGATTTTTAATTATTCTCTATAAGAATAACACTGGTAATGAGTACGTAGGTTTGCTGAAAAAAGGAACACAAACGATTGGTTATTATGCAAATATAAATAGAATTTAACTACCGTAGGCGAAGTCACATACCAAGTTTCATCAATATACAATCATGAATAAGCACTATATAACATTTTAGGTATCCTCCATAAGAATATCATGGGGGCTGAGTAAGCAGGTTTGCTGCAACAAGGAACCAAAAAATGGGTTTTTATGCAATTATCAATATAACTTAACCAAGTGAAGTTACATACCAAGTTTTATTAATGTATGTTCATAATTAAAGGAGTCATTACATTTTACTTATCCTCCATAAGAATAACATCGGGGCTGAGTACGCAGGGTTGCTGCTACGGGAATAATAAAAAAAAAAAAAAATTTATGTGCAAATATCAATATACCAGAACTACGTGAAGCCACATACCAAGTTTCATCAACATACATTCATAAATAATCGAGATATCAAATTTTATTTATTCTCCATAAGGATAACATTGGACAACGTACTGTATTTAGCACTTTGAATATCTCTGTAACGGTTGGGCGTAGAATCACAATTTAAACACCAAAATGATTGTTTTGTTGAACTGAACAGATTGGTAAAAGCAAATGTGAAGTTTACATTAAAATAAACTGAGGAAAAGCCTCGTGATATTGAGTTTGAGGAACTCGTTCTTGATCGGTTTGAAACGGATCCGTCTGTAAGTGTTAGAGTGGTAGGGCAAGAACTTGGTTGTGGTAAGGACACTGTGTGGAGAGTTTTGAAAGGAGAGAAACTTTACCCGTATAGTCCCCAAAAAGTAAAGGCCTTGAAACCAGAAGATTTTCCCAGAAGGGTGAACTGCGCTCGCTGGTTTTTGGAAAAAGACTTAACAACCCTCTATTTCTCAAAAAAGTTTTGTTTACTGACAAAGCTAGTTTCAGTAGGGAAGGCATATTTAACAATCGAACGTGTCTTGTCTGGGCAGCAGAAAACCCAAATTCTATTTTTGTAGCTGGGCATCAAGACAGATTTTCTATTAATGTATGGGCGGGTATTGTAGGCAACTTCCTTGTTGGGCCCTACATTTTACCAAATCGGCTACCAACCTACTTAGTGTTCCTTGGAGACATTCTTCCAGAGTTGATGGAAGATGTTCCTCTTCTTGTTCGAGAACATATGTGGTTCCAACATGACTATGGCCCACCACGGCAATATAGTCCGCGATTACTTAGATCTAACTTTTCGAAACAGATAGATTGGGCGTGGAGGGCCGACACCGTGGCCCGCTCGATCGCCTGACATCACACCTCTGGACTTCTTCCTTTGGGGCACAAGAAACAATTAGTTAATAGCTCACCTGTAGAAAGTGAGATTGACTTAGTAGGTCGAGTGGTTGAAGCAGCCGCGATCATACAAGAAGATGGCCCAGTTTTTGGACGTGTTCAATGATCCATGATTGATCGGTTTAGATTATGCAACCGTGTTGACGGTCGCCATTTTGAACAGTTTTTGTAAATAAAAGAGGCCTTATTGTAAATAAATAAATATCATAAGGTATTGTCCAGTTGTATTTAATAATTACAAACAATCTTTTTACATCATCACTGTTGGTTTTTTTTTATTTAAAAATAAAAGTAATGTTACTTAGCAACTGATATGCAACGTATTTCATAACTTTAAATCAAAGAACAAGGCTCTGAGAGCAATAATCTTTTCTCCATTTATATCTTGTTAAAGTTATATAGAGAATGTAAAAGGAGTATTAGCATTGTTTAAATGGAGAAAAGTGGTCATGCATTAGGAAAAGAACTAATTTATCTGTTATTCTTTATCCAATCTTAACAAGTAAGGTATCATTGAAATCTACATAAAATGGGCTAACTTTTATGTCTCCTGCAATTTTTTTTAAAGTCAATGGTTTTCGTGGAATTTGGCATAAAATATTTTCAATGGCCACCATTTTGAAACTGTTAATGATGTTTTATTAGAATTTTTTAAAAACATACGTCTTAATAAGATAAACATTTGTGTAAAATCAACGCTGTACCTCAAACCGTTTAGGAGTTATGATTGTTTTTGTAAAAAACACATACAGACAGACGGGAAACTAGGCGCCACAGACCCATGTTCCTATAGTGAAATGTGTTTGTCTTGACCTAAGCAATAACGCTATATACCGTTGTCCAAAGAGTTACGAGATACCTTGTATATATATATTTATATATGTGTCCGTTACCGCGATAACTTTTGAAAGAACTACCCGATTTTGATGAAATTTGGCACAAATGCGGAGAGTAACATTTATGACTTTAAGTTCGAAAACCAGATCGATCGGTCTATGGGAAGGGGGTTTTATGGGGGTTTAAAATTGTCCAAAAATCAGTTTTTTTGAACTTTTTCCCCTAAAATTTTAATAACACTAGATTTTGGTTATAGCCATTTTATAGAGCTTAAAAAAAACAAACAATTCAGTATTTTGAATCATTAAGCTAGATGTTTAGTGGTTGTGGAGAAAAGTAAAATAATGTGTCCATAAAATTTCCTGTGTAATCTTATGGGAATACGTTTTTTAGATTTTCCTCAGATAATTTCTCTAAAAACTCCACATTTCTTTCTACCAATCAGTTTAGCTCTAGAAAACAATCATTTTGGCGTTTTAGTCGTTGTTTTACGTCCAACCGTTGCAGTGATATTCAAAGTGCTAAACACATTACGTTGTCCAATGTTATCCTTATGGAGAATAAATAAAATGTTACATTTTGATTATTTATGTATGTATGTCGATGAAACTTGGTATGTGGCTTCAACTAGTTGTGGTATATTGATATTAGCACAAAAAAAATGGTTTTTGTTGATTTTTCTCGGTTGCAGCAAACCTGCATACTCGGCCCCCATGTTATTTATATGGAGAACAAGTAAAGTTTTATATCTCCCTTAGTTATGAACCTAAATTAATACAACTTGGTATGTAGCTTCACCTGGTTGAGTCATATTTCTTATCTTCCTTGTTGCAGCAAACCAGGGCCAGGTAACAAGGGCTATACCATTTCTTTGTTCACGGCGTGTTGCCGCTGTGAAACCCTCCCTCCCCGCTCCCACCCCGCCGGACAGCGCGGTGACGTCACTGCGCTGACAGCCGCTCACCACGCGCTTGGCGCAAATGCTAAATGAATACTTTTTCTAAACAGATTTCTACGAATCTGTACGTCTAAATCTATTGTCCAAGGGCCCTTCTGTTCACTCGTTTCCTCTCGACCACGTGTCCTGATCTATTTTTGAATATCTTCAAATATAATCTTGGTATTTGGCTCAGAAAGTGGAAAGTGTTTGCTTACTAAGGAAGGAGTGAGCTTGTTCAGTTGATTTACTTCTTGTATTTGTTGTAGTATTATGCGTGCATTTGTGATTGCCGTGAGTTTAATTATTTGTTGTTATTGATTTAGTTTTCACCACTATTTGTAAAATTAGTTTAAAACCCTGGAAATTATTAATGAATTCCGAAATTATTTTAGTAAATATTTATGTATATTTAACAAATATTATTTGTACATACTAGGTATGACGAGCATCTAAAAAATGAACATAGGACGCATTACTGATACATACAATAAAACTGACTTATGAAATAATTAATACATTTTTAGCGAATTTCCCCCATAAGGAAGAAGCTATTACTGTAGGTCTCATGGTAAGACTTTAGCCCGAGACCATGATAACTTTTCGTTTTGAGGCCCCCAGATGCCAAAAACACCATTCGTTCAAATTCATCTATATGTATGTATATGTGTGTCTGTAGGCACGATAACTTTCGTAAAAATGGTCTGATCTTGATGAAATTTAGTACAAACGTGTAAGGCAGGATCTGTTTTCATGAGTTCGAGAACCAGAAAGGTCGCTCTGTTTTAAAGAAGGTTTTGGTGGGGTCTTGTGCCCCAAAATTTTGTGTTTTGAACTTTTTACATGTAATTCTTTTTAAACCCAAACTTTTATTTAAACCATTAAATTTTGCTTAAAAAAACAAACAATTTGGTATTTTGATCATCGATCCACATCAATCGGTTACCGAGATATTAAAAGTGCTAAACGAAGCACATTGTCCAATGTTAATCTTATGGAGGGTAAGTAAAATTGTATATCTCGCTTATTAATGAACAAATAAGTTTCTGTTTTCAGGGAAATCTGGCTGTTGCAAAAACAATTATTGATAAAGAGTGGAAAATAAAATAAATTTGTAAAAAAAAAAAAAAAATAAAATAATAAAATAAATTATTTTAGTTTGTTAACATTTAGAAGTATTTTATAATGAGTATGATCTGTATCTATATAAATATAAAATAAACTATAACAGGTGAGTGTTTCTTTTTCATTATCTAAGCGCTTTATTTTTCTTTTGCAAAGTTGTTTCTTAAATTCTCGAATGACTTCGCTGCCGCTAAAGGAGGATGTTTGTTGTTTTTAAAAAACATAATGTGACTTAAACTACCTTCCTTTATTTTTAAATTGATCAAAATCATTCTTCTGATCATTGTATTTAAGTTTTATTTTTATATACCAATAAAAACTAATGGGTTTTCAACGTGATTTTATTTAACTTAATACAAACCTCTATTTCTTACTAAATAGTTTTACAAACAGATCAGCTGCCAATCCTTTTAAAAATTATATCGCAATAAAGCCTGATTCATCTACAAAATAACGGTGAAGTCGTATAATCACGGTGTCTAATAGAACACAAGTTTCAGCCGTGGAAGTTTTAGGGGTAAAGCACTGGTAGTGCGGTACTTCGAGCTGGCTGTCAGCGCGATGACATAGCGGGTCACGTGACGGGGGTCCGCTCACAGGCAAAATGTTACGGCCCTTGTTACCTGGCCCTGCAGCAAACCTGCGAACTCAATTATAATGTTATTCTTATGGAGAATAAATAATACCCCCGTCGCAGCAAACCTGCATACTCAGCGAATTTCCAATGAATATATAACATAACACATTATAACACTTAACAGGATTCATAAGAAATGTATTCACAAACAAGCGATATTTAAAATATTAATTATTCTCCATAAGAATAACACTGGGGATGAGTACGCAGGTTTGCTGCAACAAGGCACACAAAATAATGGGTTTTTATGCAAATATCAATAGAACTTATCTTAGTGAAGTCACATACCAAGTTTCATCCATATACATTCATAAATAAGCGATATATAACATTTTAGGTATTTTCCATAAGAATAACATGGGGACCGAGTACCTAGGTTTGCTGCTACAAGAGCCATAGGCGAACAATTTTTTTTTTGTGCAAACAACAATAAACCATAACCAGATCAAGCCATATACCAAATTTTGCCAGTTTATGTTCATAAATAAGCGAGATATACAATTTTCCTTTTTCTCCATAAGAATAACATTAGACAACGTACTGTGTTTAGCACTTTCAATATCTCGGTAACCAATTGACGTAGAGCAATGATCAAAATACCAAATTGTTTGTTTTTTTAAGCTGAATTCAATGGTATAAATTAAAATTTGATTTAAATTAAAATTAAATGTGAAAACCCCAAAAACCTCATTTTTGGGGTACAAAACCCCCCAAAAACCCCCCTTCGGATGGTGCGATTCATCTGGTTTTCGAACTCGTTCAAATAAATGGTACTTTGCACATTTGTACCAAATTTCATTAAGATCGGACCTTTTTTACGAGAGTTATCGTGCTTACGGACACATATATATATATATATAAATTATATATATATATATACATATATAAACATTTGAACGAATGGTGTTTATGGCATCTGGGGACCTCAAAATGAAAAGTTATCATGGTCTCGGGCTTAAGTCTTACCATGAGACCTACGGTAATAGCTTCTTCCCTATAGGGGAAATTCGCTAAAATGCTATATATCACTTATTAATGAATGTATTTTTGTGAAACTTGGTAAGTGGCTCTAGGTAGTAGTGATACCCGTATATATGCATTGGAAATTCGCTGAGTACGCAGGTTTGCTGCGACGGGGGTATTTTTAATTAACCGTAAAGATGTAAACTCAAAAATGATCTGGAATAAAATTGCTGGGTTTTTAATAGGGGTGTGCAAGTAGTGATTTTTTTAATCGAGTCGAGTCGAGTAGTACCAATTATTTTTGAGTTTTGAGTATTTTCGAGCGAGTATTTGCCATCAGTTGGAAGTTTAAAATAGTGTAATGGGATTTGAATACCCCCCTAGATTTGATAATCTAAACATGGTTTCTAACTAATGCATGAGAAGCAATACAAAGTTTTATCCAGTAAAATCAAACTGGATTACGTATTGACAAACAAAATGCAGTTTGACATTCGTTTCCGGCCGATAAAACATGGTCCGGTTGTCATTTTGCACATATCACCTAGTCCACACATCTCCTATAATCAATATTAGATGACGAAATCGTTAGTTCCGGCAGATATTAAGTGGTCCGGTCGCCACTTTTGCCGATATTATGTTTTCAGTCGTCATTTTCGGCCGATTTTACGTGATGCGATCGCCTTTTGCGGCCGTTACTACGCGTTTTGGCGGTCGCAATCGTTAGCGAATTGTCCGGAAATTGGCGGGAAATACTCGCTCGAACTTTCGAGTATTTTTTAAAACTACGAGTCGAGTTCGAGTATTAAAATACTCGGCCGAAAACTCAAAGTTTCGAGTACTCGCACACCCCTAGTTTTTAACTTCTAATATACCTAATATGGCAATAAAGATAAAATTCAGGTTAGTGACAAAAAACTTACAAATTAGTTCATTTAAACTACTTAAACCACCAATACAAACTAATACTGTTTCTGTTATTGCCTCGTGACATGTTTTTATCTTATATTGCTAAATAAACACTAAAATACATACTGACCTCAAGGTATTTAATGAAAAAAAATAGTTATACAGTATCATCATATTTCATTAGGCAGTAGAAAAAACATACAACTTATAGTATATTGAGTATACTATTTAAATCTGCTACTTCATAAACATTGGCATTGGACTTTGATGAAAGAGTCATAGAACTAAAAGAATTAAACAGTAAAAGTTTCCTTAATTTAATTAAGGGTGTGTGTTTGTAGCAACTTGTTGCAATGATTGTCAGCTGACCAAACTTATTTTTCAGGAATTTATTTTACTGATGTCAAGGTATTTAATGACAAAATAAATGTCCATGTTTTACATTATTTTGTTAGAGTTTGGAAATACAACACTATCGACTTTTTTACTGTGACATGGTTTTTAAATATTGCTTAAAATCATGGTAAGTACCTGCAATGGATTTAATTGTATTTAAGTTGAGATACAATTATGCGTACTGAACCATGATGCTGTATTCCAGTTAGGCTTCCCCTCCACATAATTTTATCACAGGGACAGGAATCAAAATGAACACTTCTATCCAGTCCATACATTGTGATGTCTACACTCCACTAGATTTCCTTTCAGGTCTCAACATGAACACCCCCTCCACTCCTTCCTCTTACACAATACTGACTTTTAGTTTCATTTGCACTGTGGCTCAGTTAACATCAGTGAATATGTGAATGTACAGTGGAACCTCGATAACTCGAACCTCTATAAGTCGAATTCCTTGATAACTCAAATTTTTATCATTCCCCTGAACGTGCCTACCTAATGCTATGTTATTTTACCTCTATAAGTCAAAGGGTTAGTAGGAACACCTTGATAACTCGAATTTGCGCAGTATTCTTAGCCTGTCAGCACACCTCTATAAGTCGAAGTTTTAGCTGTAGAACCTCTATAACTCGAATAATTACAATCTCCGTACCTCTACAAGTCGAAGTATTGACTAGAGAAACTCTAAGTCAAAGTTGTTCATTCACCAAACCTCCAGTGATTTATTTGCAGCCGGAAATTCCAACTCTCCCTCCCGACTACATCTCTTTCTGGGTGCTCCTGGTGTCGGTAAAACAACCGACAAATTTATATTGATGAGCAACACACATATCAAACACACTCATCCTCATGCACGGGTTTCACATATGTGAAGATTTCATTTCATAAATAAGGAACAGTCTCATGTTGTTGCAAATTATATCTTTTTCTTAAATAAAATGGTTTTGATTTGATTAGATTTGTGTCCGGGGTCAGTTAGAGGTTCTGGATAGTTTTTAGGTTGTGTTTTTATTAAGTGTTTGCAAATCTTTACCCTATGAGGAAAAGTTGAAGATTATTTGAGGCTGTTGACACAAAAAATAAACGAGATCGCACGCAGCACGCTGACATGAGGGAAGTGAATTTCCATATACAAAACTTTTAAAACTCTAACCCAGTGTAAAAACATACATTTATGCCAATTTTATTGAAATCTGAAAACATTGATTTTTTGGCTGTTCTGATGCTCCCGGTTTAATTTAGCTGCAACGTAAGGAATACAATTTTGCGCATTATAAGGTTAGGAGAAGGTCCATACAGGCTTAAAAGTAGGTGTGAGGTTGCTGGGGATGAAACAAATACACCAAATAATGAATAACATGCTTTTCTAATGAAAAACCCCATAAGACAACGTACTGTGTTTAGCCGATATACATTTTCTTTAATAACTCGGTAAATATTTATGCTAGAATGACGAGAGGGCTTAAAACTTTCGCTTCACTAATTCCCATCTTAATACATGAATTAATTGTACGTCTGGGGCTTTTCTCACCCTTTTTGGGCCCAAAAACTCAAAATTTGAAAGAATAATCCCCAAAAAGGGGTTAAGAGTTTTCCGATTGTTTTGCCCAACGAACTTGTCCAACTGATTATAGAAAGGAACGCCCCTACCAAATTTGAAGTTAATCGGACAAAAAATGCGACCGCTAGAGTGCATACACATATATATATATATAATTTTCCCAAAACGTGTTCAGGGGGTCATGTTAGGAACTTCTATGGTGGTCCCGGGCTTAAGTTTCACCGTGCGGGTCATGCTAATAGTTCACTTTTCTATAGGAAATTCACTAAAAAGTGATATCGGGAAGTTTAGAAACACTAGTAGACACTGTCGACAATTGTAAAACAAAAATAAGTGGCGTACTGCTTCACCCTAATTCCAATTTCAACAATGCTCTGCAATTTTAATTGTTATCATGTTTTGTTCCCTTTTAGTTTTGCAAATTATTTTAATAGCCAACAGAACATTTGATGTTCAGCTAAATTTAAATTGATGCACAGTTTGTCAGAACTGACTTCCGTAAGGGGGAGATATTTGTCTGGGGCAGATGATAAGAAATGAGCAAAAAACGTCTAGAAAATAGACAGGAAGTGGTCGAACGGTGGAAACAGCACCAAAATACCGAACTGTGAGTCATTATTTGTTTACTTTCCTACTCTACAATATTTTCACTGAAGGAAGTATATCATTACTACATCAACCAAAGAAGCTTTACAAAATATTTCCAGGCTTATTTTAGACATTCAAAATTTTTCAAATCCTTAATTTTAGTAATAATTATCATACAGTATAGTTATTTATGATACAAAGCACGAAATGATATAAGGATTCTACCCTTCCATGACCTATCTACTATTGCGTTACCGTGACCCTCAATAAGTCGAAGTCTGTAGAAATACTACTTGATAAGTCAAACCTCGATATTTTGAAATATTCGATAACTCAAATTTTTCCCTTTCCCCTGAGGTTCGAGTTATCGAGGTTCTACTGTATTACTTTACCTTTAATTTTATTGTAATTTTATAAACCTATGCAATCATTGAAATAATTTCAATCTAAGCGCTTCATGGTGATTTTCGCTACCAGCCATTGAAGTCCCCTTGTGATGGCAACAGTGGCACTGTGAAACGCCTGGTCGCAAAAGGCAGTCTTGAAATGACATCTGGCAACGCAATAGATGATATTCACAAGGTTTATGATTTTTGTAATTCAAGAATATAAAATATTAGATTCTCACTGATCAGTAAAGAAAGAATATAAGAATCAAGAAAAAACCTTTAAGACCGTTTTTCAAAATCCAAAACCGTGCCTGGAACACGAAGTTTTCCCATTTCATACCAAAATCAAAGGTCCAAATTGCAACTAAACGTGTCAGCTTCAAAGACAAATTTTGCACTTTATTTGATTTTACAAAAGAATTACCACCTCTGAAAATGGTTTAGTATCGGTGTTAATAACAATATATCATATACTTATAATGATTAGGCCTATAGGTTTTATAAATTAGTGTTTGAAAAAGATTAAATTGAGTATGAGATTCAGGTTAAATTTCTGAATCCACATGGACCAGCTAAATTTTTTTACTGTCCTTCAAGAGAAGATATCTGTTGGATTCCTATGTGTCACATCATGTCTTGTGTCAACCCACCTTCTGGGAGAATGTATTATTTTCCTGAAGACGAGGTTCAGTCGACTTGCATTCTTTGTTAAATCAAACATACACCAACAAGTTGAACTACTTAAGCAACTTCTACTGTTAAATTCTTTTAGTTCAATGACTCTTTCATCAAAGTTCAATGCCAATGTTTATGAAGTAGTAGATTTAAATAATATAATCAATATTCTATAAGTTGTATGTTTGTTCTTTCTGCCTAACCAAATATTATGATATAACTATTTTTTTGTATTAAATACCTTGAGGTCAGTATGTATGTTAGTGTTTATTTAGCAATATAAGATAAAAACATGTCATGAGGCAATAATAGAAACAGTATTAGTTTAGAATTTGGTGGTTTAAGTAGTTTAAATGAACTAATTTGAAAGTTTTTTCGTCACTAACCTGAATTTTAACTTTCATGCCATATTAACCCTTTGAGTGCTAAGCTTCTGAAAGGAGTAGTTGAATCAGTGATATTTTGTTAATTTTTTTAAAGTCTTGTACACTTCAACAGTTAAAATTAATAAAAACGTACTTCTGCTGGACACACACACACACACACACAGTAAAGGATAGGTAAAAAGTAGCAAAACACCTGATCAGATGTGCAACTCATAAAGAATCCACCCATCCCCTCAGGTTGGACCCGAGCCGTCCACCGTTTGCTTAAGGTCCGCCCTCCCCTTCAACTCTGCCACAGACAGGTGAACTCTTCATGAGTTGCACATAAAATCCACCGACTATGACGGGGATTCAAACCCTTGCTCCAAGTAACCCCTGGCCAGGAAGGTAACACCTTAGACCGCTCAGCCACTGATCAGACTAGCAGTAGCGGGCCACTGGTTCTGTAGTGGACCAGGTGATATTAGAGCCTAGGCGCTGGACCAGGTAGTTCAGTTTGTGCCTACCAGGTTTCACCACATGTCAGACTCAGGCTGCTTACTGAGCGCCTAACGGTACAATCGCTTATGAAGCATTAACAGTGTTTATTGATAACAGATTCAAAAGACGATATATCGGTCCACAGCACTGAAAGGGTTAAAGTAGGCAAGCCTTTAATTTTGTTGTTGTTTAGGTGGAAGCAATCATCTTTTGTCTTTGTATGGCTGTATGGCTTGTAAAAAACAAATAATATAGTATTATGAATCATTAACCTAGGTTAAGTGGTTGCGGAGAAAATCCAAAAAAAGTGCTCACAAAATCTCCCATGTTAATCTTAAATGAAAAAGGGTTTTAGCTTATCCTCCGTTAATTTTACTATAAACTTTGCATTTGCTTTTTACCAATCAGTTCTGCTCTACAAAACAATAATTTTAGTGTTTAAATTGTAATTCTATGTCCAACCATTGCAGAGATATTCAAAGTGCTAAACACAGTACGTTGTCCAATGTTATCCTTATGAAGAATAATTAAAATTTGATATCTTGATTATTTATAAATATGTATACTGATGAAACTTGGCATGTGGCTTCACCTAGTACCAGTATATTAATATTTGCACATTATTTCAATAATATCAATAATATTAATTTCAATATACGAGTACTAGGTGAAGCCACATGCGAAGTTTCATGAGAGTACAACCCTAATGTTATTCTTATGAAGAAAAAGTAAATTTTTATATTCCCTTAATTATGAACATAAATTAATAAAACTTTGCATGTAGCTTCGACTGGCTAAGTCAAAGCTGGGTATTGATAATTGCTTAAAAACACATTTCTTATCTTCCTTGTTGCATCAAACCTGCATACTCAGCTTTCAATGTTAATCTCTTGGAGAATAAGTAAAAGGCTATACATCAATTAGGCCCTATTTATTCGTATATTTTTATGAAACTTGGTGAATGGCTTTATCTGGTAGTGAGAAACATATATATGCATTGGAAATTCACTGAGTGCGCAGGTTTGCTGTGACGGGGGTATTTGACTTTACCCCACAACCACTGAACCTAGGTTAATGACTCAAAATACTATATTATTTTTGTTGTTGTTAAGCTCTGTAGAATGGCTATAACCTAGGTTGAGGGTTTTAGCGAATTTCTCCTATAGGGAAGAAGCTATTACTGTAGTCGGCATGGTAAGACCTAGGCCCGGGACCATGATAACTTTTCGTTTTGAGGTCCCCAGATGCCAAAAACACCTTTCGTTCAAAACTGTATATATATATATATATATATATATATATATATGTGTGTGTGTGTGTGTGTATGTGTCCATGAGCTCGATAACTCTCGTAAAAATCATCCGATTTTGATGAAATTTGATATAAACGTGTAAAGCAGCATTTATGACTAAGTTCGAAAACCAGACAGATTGACCTATCCGAAGGGGTATTTTGGGGGGGTTTTGTATCCCAAAAATGGGTTTTTTGAGCTTTTTACATATAATTTTGAAAAAATCAAATTTTAGTTTTTCCCCTTGGAATCAGCTTAGAAAGACGCAAAATTTGGTGTTTTGATCATTGCTCTACGTCAAATGGTTACAGAGATATTGAAATTGCTAAACACAGTACGTTGTCCAATGTTATTCTTATGGAGAATAAGATAAATTGTATATCTCGCTTATTTATGAACTTTTCCTGATGAAACTTGGTATATTGCTTCATATCGTTGTGGTCTATTGATATTTGCACTAAAAAACATTTTTTGGCCGATAGTTCCCGTAGCAGCAAACCTGCGTACTCAGCCCCATGTTATTCTTATGGAGAATAAATAACGTGTTATCTCCCTTAATTATGGACATAAATTAATAAAATTTAGTATGTGGCTTTACCTACTTGAGTTATATTTATATTTGTATAAAAACCCATTTTTTGTGTTCCTTGCTTCAGCAAACCTGCATACTCAGCCGCCATGTTATTCTTATGGAGAATAATTAAAATGTCATAAATCGTTTATTTATGAATGTATATTGATGAAACTTGGTATGTCGCTTTATGTGGTATTAAGATACATATATATGCATTGGAAATTCGCTGAGTACGCAGGTTTGCTGCTACGGGGGTATTTTATTATTGCTCTACGACGATTGGTTATAGAGATATTGAAAGTGCTAAACACAGTAAGTTGTCCAATGTTATCCTTATGGAGATTAATAAAAACACGTATATATATACATAAATTTGAATGAATAGTGGCTTTGGCATCTGGGGACCTCAAATCAAAAAGTTATCATGGTCTCGGGCTTAAGTTTTCCATGCATGTAATAGCTTCTTCCCTTTAGGGTAAATTCCCCTAAAGAATAGGAAAGAAGGGATATAGGGAATAAGCCATTACCGTAGTCGGCATAATAACACCTAGGCCAGGGACCATTATAACTTACTGTTATTATAATAATAAACTGTATATATATATATATATATATATATATATATATATATATATACATGTGTGTCCGTGCCCAAGTAGCATTTGTAACGGCCAAATCAATTTTAAAATAATTTTAACATTATTTTTTATTGTTTCAAAATTATTATAAAATGATTTTTTTACAATCAAATTTCCTATCTGATCTATTTTATCATATTTTGAAATCATTTTAAAATTTATTTTACAATAATTTTGAAATAACTTAGAAATCAGTTTTAAATTAATTTGAAATAATTTCAAAATCTTTTAAAAATACAAAATTAATATTTACTGAATAAATACTGTTTTATTTACTTGTTTATTTTCACAATCTGACTAATGTAATACACATGAAAATCATTGAACAAAATTATGAAATATATTTTACGTTTCAAAAATATTATGACCAAACAGGGTATTGAACCCACAACCTTTTGATCACTATATACACGCCTTAACCCTCTTGGCCACTTCGCCCCGTGATAATTAATGGTCGGGCTGGCAACATAAAATAACCAATTAACTACCCTACGGACTTGGTGAAACTATAGCATTCCTTGTTTGCTTTTGCTGTTGATGGTAAACACTGTTATTTGTATACATCTTGTAAGGTTGCAGAAACAAAAATTATAATACTCTTTGATATATATAAAATTGTTGTGCAATATGTTACCCAAAACCAATTTTACACAAATCCTTTGCATGCTGCAAATATAAAAAGGCCCACGAATGTATTTATTTAGTTTACATAGACTTTCATAGGAAGGGAAATGAAATGTACAATTATATAAGTTTTTTTAGGCTGAAAACGAATTATTATATCAACTCATTTTAGGTAAAGATAAACAATTTTTAAACTAATACAGAACTTCTTTGCTATGCAATCCATGTTTCTCATTAACTTTTAATCACTGAAAAAAACAATATTAATTTAAACATTTCATATTCTTAAAATTTATTTATTTAAATAAATTTTAAAATTATTTTTAAAAGGGTTTAGTTAGGATTTTCAATTGAGTTAGTAAAAAGTTATTTAGTATAATTTTAAAGCAATATATAAACAATTTAAATCAATGTTTTAAAGTTATTTTAAAACTAATGTTAAACTTATTTTCATTCTTAATTTCTTCATAATTTTTCATCGACCAAACAATGATTTTCAATGATTTAACATAATGTTAAAAAAGCATCAAATTTTATAATTGAAAATAATTTAAAATTATATTAATACAATTTTAAAATTATTTTAAAATATTGTTTCTAGTATTTTGAACGAGTTTTGTGTCATTTATTTTAAATAATATTAAAACTGATATACAAATGACTTTAATATATGTTTTCAAAATTGTTTTTAATCAATTGTTAACACATATCATAATTATATTAAAATAATTTTAACTTATTTTAAACAAAAACTCATTTCAAAACCATTTGAAATTATTTTGAAAATATTACAAATCATTTCTATGCTACTTGGGTGGGTGCGATAGCTCTCGTAAAAATGGTCGGATTTTTATGAAATTTGGTACAAACATGTAAAGCAACATTTATGACTTTAAGTTTGAAAACCAGCCAGATCGCTTCATCCAAAGGGGTATTTTGGAGGGTTTTGTACCCCAAAAATGGTTTTTTTTTGTGTTTTACATAGGCCCTATAATATTTTAGTAAATCAAATTTTATTTTTCACCATTAAATTCAGCTTAAAAAAAACAATTTGGTGTTTTGATCATTGCTCTACGTCAATTGGTTACAGAGATATTGAAAGTGCTAAACACAGGACGTCATTCAATGTTATTCTTATGGAGGATAACAAAAATTATATAATATGTTGCTTATTTATCAACTTATCCTGACAAAACTTGATATACTGCTTCATATCGTTGTGGTTTATTGATATTTGCACAAAGAACTATTTTTTTGCTGATAGTTCTTGTAGCAGCAAACCTGTGTACTTAGCCCCCATGTTATTCTAATGAAAAATAAGTCAAATGTTGTCTTCATTAACTATGAATGTAAATTAATAAAACTTGGTATATGGCTTTACCTAGTTGAGTTATATTAATTGGACAATTGAACGAAGTGAATGTATCCTTATACACAACTTTACTGCTTAGACTGGTAAGAGAATCAACTCAACTGGCGTGTCTGTGACCACAATAACTCGAGAATGCCTCCACAGTTAAACTTAAAATTTTCCAGAAAAACTGAACAGGTCAAAATCTTGGTCAAGTTCGTTATTCAGATAATTTCGTTCAGTATTAATTATCTTAAAACCAAATTTATTTTGTTCTCCATAAGAATAACATTGGAAGCCATTTTAGTGGTACTTGAATCGTTAAAATTTAGCCGACGTCTATGTTTCAACAACAGAGTAACAATAGTTAGTTTACTAGAGTATACTTTGTTATACTGGATCATAACAGTTTTTACCAACAAAAAACACACAAGAGAGATAAATCAAAGTATATTTTTAAGTTGTGAGCATATTTATTATTTTATAAATTATTAAGTGTACATTTAAAAAAAAATATTTATTCATTTAATATTCCCTTAGTACGCCTACTCTGTGTAAATATCGTCCGTCAGTCGTCGAAGGCGACGATTGTATCAGTGGCAGACGACAGACGACGCGTTTGGCAGATCGAACAACTCAAAATAACTTTTTGATGACTAGATACTAAGATATTAACTTATAAAATAGTTTGTTTTATTACATTTTCGTAGACAATTGGTAATATTGTGATTGTCATGTGTAAAAAGTATACAAAGACTCAATTTGTCTAGAAAGCGTTCATGAAGTTAGTCAGAGTAAGCGAACAACCTTAAAATTTATTTTTGTAGGACAATTATTTGCTAGGTTATATTTTCACTAAATTAATAATAAAAATTGTCTACATTACCTAAAATACATTACCAGTAATGTAGTAGGTAACCACAATAAAAGCTATAGATTACTCGAACCAAACAGCCTTTTTCGGAAGGTTATCTTGAATGATTTGACATAGCCTAGGGTTGGATTACAGTAAGAGTAAGCCGACATTAAACTGGTAATACAACTTTTGTAAAATACTTCAGCCCTTTGCGATCGGAATGCATATTTGCCGCTATTCCTCAGCGGTCGCATGGCCAGCTCTACTGGCCGCCGCCATTAGCGTGCGGAAGTCGGATTTTTTTCCACAGCAGTCGTCCTTTGCGATCGGACGGCCAGCGGTGCTGGCCAACATGAAATCCAACAAACGCTCGGGCGTCCAGCAGGACTGGCCGACAACAATGATTTTGTTTGTAATATTCCAACTGTGGTATAATGCCTGTAGATTGCTGCAACCTAGTGAGGAATTGTTAAACTAAACGATCAGCAGGCTTGCAACATTATATCGTAAGAATTGTGGTGTAAACAACTAAAATAAACACCTGTTTTTCTGGCACAAGTGCTGTCATAATCATCATTGTTTTGGTTCAGTTTTATGTGATTTTAACTGTGTTTTGGTGATTTTCTCGAGATATTTGTGTTTATTTGCATTTTTAATTAAGTTTCAAGTTTAAATGTACATGATTATAAGAACACTTGTACGTTTACGTATAGGCCTACACTTATATTATAATTAGGCCTACAATAAAATTGTTTTATCCCGTATAAACATTTATTAGTAAGAATGGGCTTATGTTTTTTCCCCCCCGTATATTTAACTAAGTAATAATGATCGATCGTTAAAGATAAGACGAATTGAGAGACGTTTTATTAAAATTTAAATCCCCTATGCTAACATTGAAGGTTTTCAGTGAAAATAATTCCGAGCTGCGGGGAGCGAGCCGCCATGATAAATGCCGAGGTGACGCGTAGTGGGACGTGGCCAGTACAGCTGGCCGCCCGACCGTCGGAACCAAGTTAGTACGGAAAGAATTCCGACTGGCTGCCGACTGCGTTGTGGCCACTCCTGCTGGCCTTCCGATCGCAAAGGGTTAACACATTACCAGGAATGTTGTAGCGAACCAAAATCAAAGCTTTAAACTATTCTAACCAAACTAAGCCTTTGATACAGGTTATCTGAAATGATGTGACAAATCCTAGGTTTGGATTATACTGAGCTGTTTTCATCATAAACTTGGACCTATGGTTATAAAATGTAGGTCTATACACTTAGGCTACTTGCCATTTTAGAAGTTTCATGTATGGTCTTGGACCAACCCATGTTTAAAGAATTTAATTTCATGATAGCCAAGGCTATTGAAACAATATATTGAAATATCATTTTGTTAAATACAACTGTTGTAAAATACTTTAAACACATTACCAGGAATGTTGTAGCGAACCAAAACAAAAGCTAACCAAACTAAGCCTTTTGTACAGGTTATCTGAAATGATTTGACATCTCCTAGGTTTGGATTATAGTGAGCTGTTTTCATCATAAACTTGGACCTATGACTATAAAATGTAGGCATATACACTTAGGCTACTTGTCATTTTAGAAGTTTCATGTACGGACTTGGGCCAACCCATGTTTATAGCATTTAATTTCATGATAGCCTAGGCTATTGAAACAATATATTGAAATCTCATTTTTTCATCTAAATAACTGGGCCTGACGATTTATTGTTAATCCTTAAGGATATTGTGACTTAGCCTATAGAAATTGTTAACATTAGTTCATATAGGAAACTCGCTGTTCTCTTAAAAGTTAAATTAACCACACTGCTAAAGTCACTGCTTAGCCCAAAATTCCCTGTTTGTTCTATGATAACGCACCCATGCCAATCCTAACAACAAACCATGCCTGAAATCTTCAATTTATTTTAAAAATAAATAAATTTACTTTGATAAAAACAAGTGATAAATGTATGTATGTTTTTCTACGGATAAAATGTTAGGTCGGCGGCGGGATCCGAACCTGCGACATTACGCTCCAAGAGCCAGTGCGATACCCCTCAGCTACCGCGATAATAGATTCCTAGAGAAGTGAATAAAACTATAGCTATACTGTATAGACATAAAATCCGGATTCTGGCAGCAGTTAAATGATAACGGAATGTATTCTGATGATGTTACTCAAATCAGATATTGAATTTTTTATGAGACTCGATTTAAGTTTGATCAGGTGTTCCAATTATCCTTATACGCGAGGAATGAGCGTACACCTAGTATTTGTATAAAAACCCATTTTAGCAAATTTCCCCTATAGGGAAGAAGCTATTCGTAGGTCTCATGGTAAGACTTAAGCCCGAGACCATGATAACTTTTCATTTTGAAGTCCCCAGATGCCAAAAAAACCATTTGTTCAAATTGTTATATATGAATATATATATATATGTATGTGTCCGTAAGCACGATAACTCTTGTAAAAAAGGTCCGATCTTTATGAAATTTGGTACAAATTTGTAAAGCACCATTTATTTGAACGAGTTCGAAAACCAGAAGAATCGCACTATCCGAAAGGAGGTTTTTGGGGGATTTTGTACCCAAAAAATGGTATTTTTGGGGTTTCCACATGTAATTTTAATTTAAATCAAATTTTAATTTTCACTATTGAATTCAGCATAAAAAAAAAAAAATTTGGTAGTTTGATCATTGCTCTGCGTCAATTGGTTACTGAGATATTGAAAGTGCTAAACACAGTACATAATTTATATAATGTTATTATTATGGAGAAAAAGAAAAATTGTATATCTCGCTTATTTCTGAACATAAACTGACGAAATTTGGTATGTGGCTTCATCATCTGGTTGTGGTTTATTGTTATTTGCACAACAAAACTATTTTTCATCTATGGTTCCTGTAGCAGCAAAACTAGGTACTCGGTCTCCATGTTATTCTTATGGAAAATAATTAAAATGTTATATATCGCTTATTTATGAATGTATATGGATGAAACTTAGTATGTGACTTCACTTAGTTGAGTTCTATTGATATTTGCATAAAAACCCATTATTTTTTGTTCCTTGTTGCAGCAAACCTGTGTACTCATCCCCAATGTTATTCTTATGGAGAATAATTAATATTTTAAATATCGCTTGTTTGTGAATATATTTCTTATGAATCCTTGATGTCTTATGTTATATATTCATCGGAAATTCGCTGAGTATGCAGGTTTGCTGCTATGGGGGTATTTTATTTTCTTTCCTTCAGCAAACTTGCATACTTAGCCGCCATGTTATTCTTATGGGAGAATAATTAAAATGTCATAAATCGATTATTTATGAATGTGTATTGATGAAACTTGGTATGTGACTTTTATGTGGTATTAAAGTACATATACATGCATTGGAAGTTTGCTGAGTACGCAAGTTTGCTGCTACGGGGGTATTAATTTTTGTTTACTGGAGGCACTGAGTGTGAACAATATATTTCAATTGGGGATTTTTGTTGTTTTTATCCCCATATTCCCATACTGCATCTTTCTAGCGCTAATAAAAATCAAAATTTAAAAAATCATATTTTCACGATACTATTGGAATATCAGCTGCTTTTCCATTGCGTATATTGCCAGGTAAAGTTGGTCATATCCCCACTAGTGAGGAAAATTATATTCTCACTAGTGAGGAAAAATCAGCTGATTATAAATCAGCCTAACAATACAATACAATATTGAAATAATGCCCATCTGTTTAAAACATTGTGTTGGTTGTTGTGTTTACTTTACTTCGTCTTTTGTTCATATTTTTAGTGAATTTCCTTTGGAAAGTGAACTATTAGCATGACCCGCACGT
Source organism: Allygus modestus (assembly GCA_963675035.1). NCBI lineage: Eukaryota > Metazoa > Arthropoda > Insecta > Hemiptera > Cicadellidae > Allygus > Allygus modestus. The sequence goes on along the minus strand of OY776111.1, from coordinate 199,473,458 downwards.
GAAACTTAAGCCCGGGACCACCATAGAAGTTCCTAACGTGACCCCCTGAACACGTTTTGGGGGGTCGTTCAAAATTTTATATATATATAGACATACATATATATATATACATATATATATATATATATATATGTATATGTGTGTGTGTGTATGCACTCTAGCGGTCACATTTTTTGTCCGATTTACTTCAAATTTGGTAGGGACGTTCCTTTCTATAATCTGTTGGACAAGTTCTTTGGGCAAAATAATCGGAAAACTCTAAACCCCTTTTTTGGGGATTAATCTTTCAAATTCCGAGTTTTTGGGCCCAAAAAGGGTCAGAAAAGCCCCAGATGTAAAATTAATGCATGTAAAAAGATGGGAATTAGAAAGGCGAAAGTTTTAAGCCCTCTCTTGTCATTCTAGCATAAATATTTACCGAGTTATTAAGGAAAATGTGTCGGCTAAACACAGTATGTTGTCTTATGGGGGTTTTACACTAGAAAAGCCTGTTATTCCTTTGTTAGAGTACTTTTATTGCCCCCAGCAACCTCACGCCTACTTTCAAGCCTGTCTGGACCTTCTCCTCCTTATAATGCGCAAAATTGTATTCCCAGCTTTGCAAGTAAATGAAACCAGGAGTACCAGAACAGCCAAAAAATCAAAAGTTTTCAGATTTCAATAAAAATTGGACAAATGTATGTTTTTACACTGATTTTGAGTTTTAAAAGTTTTTATGTGGAAATTCACTTCCCTCACGTCAGCGTGCTGCGTGCAAACTCGTTTGCTGTTGTATCAAATAATTTTTTGTTGTAGTATTGTGAAAAATAGTGTTCAAAACTCGTGGGAAAATGATTTTTTCCCCCTAGTTGTGAAATATACTATTTTCAATACAGCCTACCAGTGTTGAAGGCACTGGAGAAACTTATATCATGGTCACCTGTACCAATAAATCAAATTATTAAAGCAAACAATTTGGTAGTTTGATCATTGCTCTGCGTCAATTGGTTACTGAGATATTGAAAGTGCTAAACACAGTACATAATTTAGTACTCTACACTAAAAAATCCGATAAAACAAAACTTTAACCAAAACAAAAGCTAACCAAACTAAGCCTTTTGTACAGGTTATCTGAAATGATAATCTGTACAAAAACAAACATAGCCTAGGGTAACAAACCTAGAACTATTTGAACGTGATTTATTTGTTAAGTGATTATAGGTTTGTATCATGTATATTCGCTCCATGTCTTGTATAAATTGTTTTCATGTCTATATGTGTCCGTTAACACGATAACTTTTGAAAAAATGTCCGAATTCAATTAAATTTGGCACAAAGGTGTAAAGCAACATTCGAGACTTTTAAGTTTGAAATCCAGAATCGGACCATGGGAATTTTTTTCCGACTGTCCCCGTAGCAGCAAACCTGCATACTTAGCCCTAATTTTATTCTTATGGAGAGTAAGTAATGTTTTATATCTCCCTTAATTATGAACATAAATTAATAAAACTGGTATATAGCTTCACCTGGTTAAGTTGCAGCAAACCTTAGTATTCAGCCTTCAATGATTCTTATGGAGAATAAATAAAATGCTATTCATAATTTATTCATTCATGTATTTTTATATAACTTCGTGAGTGGCTTTGTGTGGTAATGAGAAACATAACATATACATTCGTTGGAAATTCACTAAGTACGCAGGTTTGCTGCAACGTGGGTATTACTTATTTCGTAGTATGAACTACGTACGTAGTTCGTAGTTTGGCTTTGTTGTGTCTTATATCGAGCTTTGTCTAGAATGTTACTAAACTAATTTTGTTGTGTTCAATATATTCATTCACATCTGAAGACAAGATCCAAGTTTCAAATCGCTAAACGGTGTGAGACTTTGTTCTCTAATCAGTAATGGCAAATGTCTCAAATATTTTTTTCTAAAGCTCAAACTCATTATAGTTTTAAATGAATGAAGTAGATTTACATTTTAAAAGTTTTATCATGATAATGTATGACATATAGATATGAATCTTAGTAGTATGATCTTATTCATAACATTTATTTTTAGATTTTAAGTTGTTATTTCCTGTGTATGATGTTCAATGTTTATTTCCAGGAAACATGAAGAGCAATAACATTTGGATGACTACACATGTGGCAGATACAAATTAATATGCGATACAACAATAAGAAAGAAAACGTCAACAATGAGAATAAAAGACATGGTTAATTTTAAATCAGTTAACACAGTATAATCTGATTTCAAGTCTTAGCTTCAGGATGCAGAAAAATGTACTTCTTAATCTATCAGATAAATCGCTAACAAACAAGGATATTCCACTCGTAATAACCAGTTTAAGGAGTGACAGCAAAATTAATCAGTTAGATTTGTCTAATAATCTTATTGGAGATGAAGGAATAAAAGAACTAGTGAGTTCTTCTGCTATCAACAATATATTTTATTTTAATCTTTACAATAATCGCATTGGAGATGAGGGAGCTGTTGCAGTTGTGGTTAGTTCCAAAGTAAACAATATTGCATCACTTAATCTTGCGAAAAACCGAATAACTGTGAATGGAATTGACGCTCTTTCCAATCAATTGCTTGGAAGTAGAATTGTAAATCTTGATATTATTTTCAACCCTGGATCTGATGACCCGAGGGGTTTTTATGCCCTTTTGGAAGCTGCAAGAAAGCATAGTTTGCTGCAGTATTTGCATGTACCTAGTGAATTTAATAAAATCCTCAAGCCTGTCCTGTTAGAGAACAGAGAACACGTGTCTGATATAAAACAACAGTTAATTGATTTGATAAACAACTTAAAAGATCATGTCGAATTTGACTATCCTGTAGAGTGTCTCCACCCAAGCATTCTCTCCAAATTTCAGGTGTTTTACTATAATCAAATGCTTAACCACACACTTGTTGGTCTAAATCAAGGTGTCACCTGCAGAAAAATTGAAAATTACATTAAAGACAATTATTTCAAAATTACTAAAATAGTGTGTAGTAGTATTGAGGTTAATGATAAAGCAACAGTGTCCATAGCGCATTTGCCTTTAGAAGTATTAGGCAAGATAACCAAGTATTGCTTCATCACAGACGTAGACATTGAGTCAGACAAGAGAGTCAGTGGACGTGAGTAAAAGCGAGTCTCTAACGAGATGAATAAATTAATCTAGTCATAGAATTGGTTTTATTTATTTTTCACATATTACATTTTATTTGTTATTGTATTCTAAAATTATATTTGTGTAAATAAAACAATTATTAATTAAAAATCTTCACTTACTTCCATAAAAAAACGTAACTATAGTTAAACATCATTGAACTGAAATAATTTTGTCGTATCTTGCAATCATTTTGATGTTTTTTGTTTAGATAATTTATTGTTGGTTTACATCAGTTACTTGATTACTTCATCCTAATTTTAATTACTAAATCATAAACACTTAAAACCACTGTACATACAAATTATGTTTTTTTAATGCAACATTTTCATTGTTTGACTATGATCTTTTTAGTTACAAAACAACAAATTTCCAAATTAGATCACCACCGACGTCCCCCTAGGTGCTTTCATGCTCCCAAAACTTATTGTATGGTGGATGGTAAACCCCCAAGGCACGCTTACCCTTTTTCAAATGGGTTATGGATGGATTTTAAACACTACGAAAGCGACATTGGTTTGTAGTCATTTGTTAAATTTTACAAAGCCTCATTTGCGATCTATGTTATTGGGATTTCTCTGTATTTCCACTCCCTATCTTTCATTTACACTCTAGGGGCCGTGCATATATTACATCACACCTCCCTGGGGGGGGGAGGGGTGCGGCACATTGTGACAGGCCGTGACATGGGGGAGGGGGGTTTAGGGCTGCGTGACTCGTCACGATTAATGGAGTTAAAGCCTGCAAAATCGTCAGTTACAGCGTGATAAAATACCGTACTAACAATCTAATACGTAGTAATTAAATAGTGTGATGTGACAGGGGGAGGTCAAAAAGGGCTGAATATAGTGTGACTACTTTATGCATGGCCTCCTAAAATAAAATTAATATAAATTTTATCAGAGTAAAACATGGTTTACACTTTCTGGAAAGTCAGGGAATTTTTAAAAAGTTTAAAAATGCCAAAAGTCAATGGAGTTTTTTTTTATCGTAAATGCAAAGTAGTGCTGTGCATAAGTTAGGAAGCAGTTATGGTGCAACAAAAAGGAAGTGAAGCACATCGGTAAGAAAATAAATGCAGGGCCGTCGCGTGGTTTGTTGGCGTCTGGGGCGAGATTTCGCCTGGAGCCCCCCCCCCACCAACTCATTCCCCCTCCCACCCAACATTAAACCTATATGTAAGCATTCAAACACAAACATACAGCGAGTGACGTGCAGCGGGCGACGTGACAACGAGCGACACTATCAAATACAGATAAACAGATGGGGTCAAACACACAACGAGAAACACGACTTGGAGGTGATGAGACAAGTTCCAAGCCGCATCGCGTCGAGACATTCGTTTGCAAAGTTGTGTATCACAAGTTAGTTTTGGCTCTCAAACAAGCAAAATCAGGTTGCTAGCTTGCTGACCTGACCGGTTAGGGCCCGCACCACTGGTTGCGCCCTGGAGGCCTACAGCTCCTAACTCCAGCTTGCTTTGGATAATAACACTTCACCTGCTAATTCACTTTCCTTATTTATTTTTTTGCCCCTGAGCTTTCGACAATTTGTATTGGCATTTTATCCACTGGTACAATTCACGTAACTCATCACCCCACGAGAACGTGGGGTAGGGTGATAGGCGGTGTGATTTCAGTGTCTCCGCCAAGTCAGAGGGCTGTCACTCCCCAAGTTTGGGTGAAATAAAATACCCCTAATGCAGCAAACCTGCGTACTCAGCAAATTTCAAATGCATATAGATTTGTCCCACTACTACATAGAGCCACTTACCAAGTTTCACAAAAATACATTCATAAATAAGTGATATATAGCATTTTATTTATTCACCATAAGAATAACATTAGGGCTGAGTACGTAGGTTTGCTGCAACGAGGAAGATAAGAAATGGGTTTTTTGCAATAATTATTATAACTCAACCAGGTGAAGCTATACATACCAAGTTTTATTAATTTAGGTTCATAACTAAAAGAGATATACAACTGCTTATTCTCCATATTATGAATAACTTGGGGGCCGAGTATGCAGGTTTGCTGCTACGGGGAAAATCAACAAAAAACCTTTTTTATGCAAATATCAATATACCACAACTAGTTGAAGCCACATACCAAGTTTAATCAATATACATTCATAAATAATCGAGATAACAAATTTTATTTATCCTCCATAAGGTTAACATTGGACAACTTACTGTGTTTAGCACTTTGAATATCACTGCAACGGTTGGACGTGGAACAACAATTAAAACACCAAAATGATTGTTTTGTAGAGCTAAACTGATTGTTAAAAAGAAATTTGAAGTTTTTAGTAAAATTATCTGAGGAAAACCCAAAAACCTTTTTACCATAAGATTAACATGGGAAATTTTATGGACGCGTTTTTTGACTTTTCTCTACAACCACTTAACCTAGGTTAATGATTCAAAATAATAAATTATTTGTTTTTTAAGCTCTAGAAAATGGCTATGACCAAAATTAAGTGTTTTTTTTTAATTTAAGGGGAAAAATTCAATAAACTGATGTTTGGAAAATTGAAAACTTCCATAAAACCCTCTTCCCATAGTCCGATCGATATGGTTTTCGAACTTAAAGTCATAAATGTTACTCTACACATTTTTGCCCAATTTCATCAAAATCGGACGTTTCTTTCAAAAGTTATTGCGGTAACGGACACATGTATTCACAAAAATACATTCATAAATAAGTGATATACAGGTCAACACCCTGTATAGCATTTTATTTATTCACCATAAGAATAAAATTAGGGCTGAGTACATAGGTTTGCTGCAACGGGGAAGATAAGAAATTAGAACATATATATATATAAATTTGAAAGAATAGTGTTTTTGGCATCTGGGGACCTCCAAACAAAAAGTTATCATTGTCTCGGGCTTAAGTCTAACTATGCCACCTACGGTAATAGCTTCTTCCCTATAGGGGAAATTCGCTAAAAGGACAGCACAACACGGTAACAAGTGTGTGCGTGGATAGGGACGCCACATTAGGACAATGTAATATTGATGTAGAGATAATGCAAGGAAAGAGCTGGGGCCTCCTACACAAAAGAGTTCATTATGAGGCTATTTTATCAACAGTATACAAGAAAATCCAGCAGCTCAATTTTGTTTAGCAAATAATTATTATAATATGTCTCATATGTAATTGTTAGCAAATAAATAACATTATATGTTATGTTGTTTCATTTGAAATACCCTGTCTCTACATTACAAACATAGTATTAGTTATATCAGATCATTAAGCAAATTTAAATTTAATGTTAGCCATGTTCAATTACGTTTCCACTGTTGCATAAGACTGTCGTCTGTTTACCTTAAAACTAGCTGTTCCTGCAGACTTCGCCCGCAAATAAATTATAAATACCCCCGTAGCAGCAAACCTGCGTACTCAGCGAATTTCCAATGCATATATATGTATCTTAATGCCACATCCAAGTTTCATCAATATACATTCATAAATAAACGATTTGTGACATTTTAATTATTCTCCATAAGAATAACATATGGCGGCTTAGTATGCAGGCTTGCTTAAAAGTGTTTATACAAATATCAATATAACTCAACTGGGTAAAGCCACATACCAAATTTGATTAATTTATGTTCGTAATTAAGGGAGATGACACGTTACTTATTCTCCATAAGAATAACATGGGGGCTGAGTACGCAGGTTTGCTGCTACAGGAACTATCGTCTAACAAATTTGTGTTAGTGCAAATATCAATAGACCACAACGATATGAAGCAATATACCAAGTTTCATGAGGATAAGTTTATAAATAAGCGAGATATACAATTTTTCTTATCCTCCATAAGAATAACATTGGTCAATGTTCTGTGTTTAGCACTTTCAATATCTCTGATAACCATTTGACGTGAGTAATTATCAAAACACCAAACTGTGCATCTTTTTAAGCTGATTCCAATGGAAAAACTAAAATTTGACTTATTTCCAAAATTATATGTAAAAAACTAAAAAAAATTGTTGGGGTTCAAACCCCCCCCCCAAAATACCCCTTTGGATAGGTCAATCTATCTGGTTTTCGAACTTAAAGTCTTAAATGCTGCTTTACACGTTTATACCAAATTTTGTAAAAATATGATTATTTTTATGAGAGTTATCGTGCTCACGGACACACACACATATATACAGTTTTGAACGAATGATGTTTCTGGAATCTGGGGACCTCAAAATGAAAAGTTATCACGGTCCCGGGCCTTCTGGAATCTGGGGACCTCAAAACGAAAAGTTATCACGGTCCCGGGCCTAGGTCTTACCATGCCGACTACGGTAATAGCTTCTTACCTATAGAGGAAATTCGCTAAAACTATGACAGTTGTGTGTGCTGCATTCTGTGGTTAGCCCGTAGAACTACTAATGATATAATGTATGAAGTCCTCAAATGTTCCAATGTTATTCATAAGGGAGAATTATTGACCAGGAACTCGGCCTTAGTTTGAGAAAACCAGGCAACGTGTGGTCATGGAATTTGTACCAAATTGAAGCTGAAACATTCCAAAACCCCTCAAAATCGTCAGATTTATCATCTTCGTCTTTTAAGATTGATAAATCATACAAAATGTAAATTCCTACAAACTGTTTTGGAGGGATTTATAGTCTGTTATGTTTTCAACAAACAGATGATAATGATCCAATTCTGTGATATTCATTAAACAGCTTTTTAGCTCATTAAGCTTTTGATTTGTTTATTATATATATAGTTAACATACAACGTAAACATTAAACGTTAAATACCCCGTCGGGAAAAATATTGGAACTTTAATACTTTTATTGGGGTAAACATCTAGAGAGTAATTTTTGAGAATACTTAAATCTACTCTATTTTATTTACCGTTCTGAGATTTTAGATCCCCCAACTTAGTCTTAAATAGTTTTATTTTCATTTTTTGTACCTAAAGTTTTTTATTGTTTTTTTACGCAAGTTTTCATCTAACCTCAAAGCATGAGCATCAATACCAATAGTCTTGGACCTCCAAATGATACAGGATGGATATTTCCTCAAAAACGTCGATGGAATAACAAGAAATACTCCCCGTCGCAGAAAACCTGCGTACTCAGCGAATTTCCAATGCATTTATATGTTTCTCACTCCTACATAAAGCCACTTACTAAGTTTGACAAAAATACATTCATAAATAAATGATTTATAACATTTTATTTATTCTGCATAAGAATAAAATTAGGACTGAGTACGCAGGTTTGCTGCAACGAGGAAGATAAGAAATGAGTTTTTATGCAGTTATCAATATAACTGAACCAGGTGAAGCTATATGTTCATAATTAAGGGAGATATAAAAATTTACTTATTCTCCATAAGAATAACATTAGGGCTGAGTATGCAGGTTAGCTGCTACGGGGACAACCAACAAAACATTTATTTTTTGTGCAAATATCAATACTAGTACAACGTGAAGCCACATACCAAGTTTCATCAATATACATTCATAAATAATCGTGATATCAAATTTTATTTATTCTCCATAAGGATAACATTGGACGTACTGTGTTTAGCACTTTGAATATCTTTGCAACGGTTGGACGTAGAATCACAATTTAAACACCAAAATGATTATTTTGTGGAGCTGAAGTGATTCATAGGAGCAAATGTGAAGTTTAAAGTAAAATTAACTGAGGAAAAGCTAAAAACCTTTTTCCCATAAGATTAACATGGGAGATTTTATGAGCATGTTTTTTGGATTTTTTCCGCAACCACTTAACTTAGGTTAATAATTCAAAATACCATATTATTTGTTTTTTTAAGCTCTATAACATGGTCAGAACCAAAATTAAGTGTTTTAAAAATTGTAAGATGAAAAATGCAAAAAACTGATTTTTGGAAAATTTAAAATCTCCATAAACCCCCCTTCCCATGGTCGGATTTTTCCGGTTTTCAAACTTAAAGTCACAAATGTCACTTTACACATTTGAGTCAAATTTCATCGAAATCGGACGATTTTTACTCAAGTTATCGCATTCACACACACACACACACACACATATATATATATAAGTATAAAAACATGAAAATAACCATGAGTACCCTGTTGAATACATTTTTTAATTATACTTGCACTAACTTTTATGTCCCTTGTTAATAATGTCAAGAATTGACATGTTCTCATTGCAGTTCTTATAAGTATGGTCTGTTTTTAAGACATGGTCAGCGAAGGCGGATTTTTGGGTTGTCCTATTATTTTACTTGATTGCCTGTATGTGTTCACTAAACCTTTGAAGCTTCTTCCAGTTTGGCCAATATAGTATTTTGGGCAGTCACTGCAGGTGATTTTGTATATGCCACATTTTTCATATTTATTTGATATACTTTTATTATTATTGTTAGAGAGCTTATTTATAAGATGGAATGAATTGTTTCTGGTTCTGAAAGCCAATTTGTAGTTTGATTTTTCAAAGGGTTTTCTAACAGCCTTGTTCATATTAGTACTGTAAGGTAAGCATAACTATTCTTCTTTGGATTTTCTTACTTGTATATTTTGTTTGTTTATCTTTATTTGCTTCCTTACCATGTTATCTATTAACTTTTGTATTATATCCGTTTAGTTTGGCTATTGTTTTAATTCTTTCTTTTTCTTCATTGTAATCTTGTTTATTCATAGGGATCTTCAACATTCTATTAATCAACGAATGGAATGTGGCCATTTTGTGTTGCCACGGGTGATTTGGACTTGCTGGAATTTTGGATTGCTGGAATTTGCTGGTTGTTGGAGGTTATTTTGGGTGGGCTTTCTGAAAATTTTAAAAGTATGGTTATTGTTTTCTTTCCTAATTGAAATATCTAGAAAGTTTATTTCAGATTTCTGAATTTCCATTGTGAATTTAATAAATGTAGAAATAGTGTTCAAATATGTTAACAGTTCATCAGGTGTATATTCATCATTCTTGAACAAGCAAATAATGTCATCCACATATCGGTGCCAGTATATTATTTTACTTTTGAATGGATTAGTTATTCATTATTTTTGTTGTTTCTAGATGCTGCATATACAAATTAGCTAAGAAACCTGATAAGGGTGAGCCCATAGCTAATCCTTCCGTTTGTTTAAAAAATGTTTATTCATATTCAAAGTAATTTTGCTCTACCGCTACTTTAGTTAGGGATATAATATCTTTGACATCGATTTGAGATAAATTCATATTCTTTGATATATTTTCTTTAAGGATATCAAGTGTTTCTATTACTGGAATATTGGAATACATATTTGAAACATCAAATGAAACAAATATTGCATTCTCAGGTATCTATATTTTTGATGTTGTCAATTAACTCATAGGTGTTAGTGAGGCTATAATTTTGTTATATATGTACATAGCTTTTTAATTTATCGTTCAAGTATTTTGTTAAATTATAACATGGTGCATTACGGTAGTTAACCACAGGTCTTATAGGTATATTTGTTTTGTGAGTTTTTGGTTGTCCCTTTAGTTTAGGAGCTTGTGGTTTGATGACTTTTAACTTTATTTTCTCTTTGATTGATATTATTTTACTCTTTGAGATGACACTGTTTGTTTGTTTACTAAACTCTTGAGTAGGATCATGATTGAGCTTCTGAAAAGAGTTATTATTTAGGTTTTGATGTAATTGATTTTGAGGCAGCTATCAGGAATAAAAGTAAAGATGATCAAGAACCCATACGACATAATTTCATCCATAAGCTGGTATTTGCACTAAACAAAAAAAAATATTAAGAAAGCAAAAAATGACATGAATGCAATAAGAAACATAGCAAATAAACTTGAATACAACAAAGCTATGATTACAAAAGCCAATAAAAGCAACACTACAGTAATATTAAATACCCCCGTCGCAGCAAACCTGCATACTCAGCGAATTTCCAATGGAGATATAAATGTCTTAATACTACATAAAGCCACTTACCAAGTGTCATACAAATTTATTCACAAATAAGCGATATATACAATTTTAATTATTCTCCATAAGAATAACATTGGGGCTGAGTATGCAGGTTTGCTGCAACAAGGAACAAAAAAATTGGTTTTTATGCTAATATCAATCTCAACTAGGTGAAGTTGTATACCAGTTTTTATTAATTTATGGTCATAATTAAGGGAGACAGAGCATTTAATTATTATCCATAAGAATAACATGGGGCCTGAGTACGCAGGTTTGCTGCTACGGGAGAATTATGCAAAAACAATTTTTTGGAGCAAATATCCTCACACAGCACACAACGTCCCCAGGATATCCCATTTGTGTCCCACATATCCCATTGCAATCCCAGGATAAGCAGGATATCCCTAGGATATCCTGATATGTCCCGGGATATTGTGGAAGTCCCAGGGATGTCCACGATCTCCCGGGATAACGTGGATATCTTGGGGACATCCCACGGACATCCTTTATATCCCAGAACAATTTTAGTATAATTAATTGCAAGTTTTATTTATAGTTTTAGTATTTAAACAAAATTGAATAATAAGCATAATGATCAGATCAACAATAAAACATGTATAAAGGAAGTATAAATTTACAGTTTATATATCGATAAAATATGCATAGAATTCTGACAATTTATAAGAAAAGAAAATGCAAATAGCATTATTAGTTTATACCAGTACACTAGTAAAATTAACGGCCAACCCCATCTACAATAATCCCCTTTTACAGAAAGGGAAAAATTTGGCGCGCCGACGCCTGCACAGTACCCCAGCAGGCCAGCAACAGGTCAACAGACGACAGACCAGACAGTGGTTGTATCGGTCAACGGTCAGTCTTATCTTGGTCGGTGGGTTGTTCTCTACCTCGTTGGGTGGGTTGTACCGTAGATTAAGCATACTCCTTAGGAGATATTGCATGGGCAGGTTGTAAGACGAAGACGGGTGAACAGTGGCGTGCTCCTGCGGGATTTTCTAGTACTAGCATAGAATTAATGCCGACGGCATCAGTGCAGTGGCGCAGCTCGTGGCCACGTGAGGAACCAACGATCCGCGGGCTAGGAGGGGAAACGACATCGGTGTGCGAGAGAGAGCGGGAGTACTTGTGCGATAGAGAGAGAGGGAGTGAGAAAGGCGCCGCCGACGCGACACTGCCGTAGTGCCGTGGCTCGCAGTGTCTCCACTTTTAGGGTAATTACCCTTTTTTAGGGTAATATTGCAAGGTCAGGGTAATTTTAGGGTAATGGGGGTTTTAGGGTATTTTTTTGGGTAAAATCAGAGCCCCAAAATGTTATTTAAAATTTATTTTACTAGCCCTACAGCTAACATAGTCTGAACATTAATAAGAATTTAATTCCAACAAAATTAAAAAAACGAGTCAGACTAAATCAGAGACTTACATTTTAATAAAAATAATACTAATAATAATCATAATTAGCTTATCTTATTTTAATAAGTTGGCCTGTAAACCTGTTGAAAATTACTGGGAAACAACAACTATATATGAGCAAGGCACTGAAACAATAATAAAATGTAATTAAGATGATGAAATCAACACACGAGTCTTAACATCAGGTTCTTTAAGTGAAGTGTGAAAATTAGTCATTCCTTTAACTTAGTATGGTACCTAAAATAAAAAAATAAAAACTTTAGGAACAAAATAGGAAAATTAGTCAGCCGTAGGTCTGTAGTTATGACAAATGTTTCGAAGCCAACACTTTATATCAGCTTTAATAAACTACTACACCTATGAATAAAAACATAAAAAACCCCAAGTTCAAGAACAAAAAGCTTTTATTAAATGGTTATTTCTATTAAATGTTGTAATTTCATTTCATTTTGTGATCTATCATGTAATTTGTTTCTTGCCCTCAACTAAATCTATTTCTTATTCCTTCCGTAAATTTACTATAATTGGAATTAATAACGTGATCACATAAACATATTGTTGGACCTTTATAAATTATTTAAGTTATGAAGAAAGTTAAATAGAAAACATATTGCTATTGCTAACATTTTTATTTATTAAATTTGAATTTGTTAAAAGCTAAATTATTCTTATTATTATAGTGTAGTACCTAAAGAACTCAATCATTGATCTTAGCTAGACCATACTATCAACAGAAGTATATAAATTACAGCTTTTCAAATTTAGGGTAATCTTTAGGGTAATTTAGGGTAATTTTCAATGACCTTTAGGGTAAAATGATGTTGATGTGGTGGAGACACTGGTGGCTCGCTCGCACTCGCAGGGCGTCCGCCAGCCACCAGCCACAGTGCCTTCGTGCCTTCCTTTCGTCAAATCGTAAAGCGGCTTCTTCCTTGATAAATGTTCTACGTTCGCTTGTGAAAATACTCTTACAGTTATAATTACAAATTAGTGTAATAGGTGTATAGTATGTATAACCGATATTTCATTACCAATGATTCAGTGAATTCATAACATACAATATTTCCTTATTAAAATCCCACTTAATTCTTTTTCACAATTTATTATTTTTTTCCTTTTAATTTCGTCGGGGCGGAGAGTAAATCCTCATGGACACTCAAAAATCCGTAGTCGAGAGTATTGCCGGACTTTTACCGGCTAAAAAAACTCCGCGAAAAATTTAAAATTATTAAAATAAATAAAGTAATTTCTGTGATTTGAGTAATTAACTTTGAAAACCTTTATTAAGTTCAAATACAATTTATGTTCTTTTTGAAAAATTGAGAAACATTAAGAAATTATACAGGTTTGAAACACCTACGAAACGGCCAGTCCGATTTTAACGAGAGACTTATCAAATGAACGGAAATATTGTCAAATTTTATATTACGGAGTTTCAAATCTTTCCATTGCTTTTTTAAATTTATATAAGGAAAAACAGTGTAAAATATCGGTGTTTTTTTACAATGTGTGAGTAAATCTCAAATTTAAACGATTATTACAAAATATCAAGTAAACGTATCTGCTTAAAATTGTTATGGCGTATATAGGCCTAAGGGTTATTTAAAAACACTTTTGTCACGTTTCATGAAAGGAATTCATGACTACCTATATTATAAAAATAAACTTAATTTGAATCAGGCAAATATGTGTAATTCAAAAAATATATACAGGGTGACACAAAAAAGCGTGGTGTGATTCGCAGAATTTGATTCCACATATGAACATAAGTCAAAATTATCTACAATTGGTTCAATTTCAGTGCTACGTCTGCCCGGCAGCATCATCTCGACTTGTCGTCTGATTGATGCGTCGTCAGTCAGATTCATATGCCTTCTGTAATACTACTACAGAGAGTTCACAGGCATTTCGGTGAAAATTCGTTAATTTAGTTTTAAAACGTCTTTTTCGGCCATTCTCGTTCATGCGGCTCGGTTGTCGTTCCCCAGGGAGGTAAAAACCATGGAGAGCTCGTCAAATGGACAGAAAACGGTCCGCGCATTGTCAGGCTAGACCCAAAGTGCAGGACACGGCAAATCTGAGTAATCCCGAGCGGTGAGCCCGTTGTCGTTTACACGCTCCTATACCTCTTAATAATAATACAACTACAATGAAACTTATATATTTCTTTTCTGCATGAATGTCCGCATCTAACGGTATCAATATATTTTAGTTTAAAATTATGTGTAATTTGTAATAATTAAAATATTAGAAGGTTGTAAGAACATGACATAAAAAAGTAAAAAACGAGAAAGTTTTTTATTCCTGAGGTAAAATTAAACTTCCAGCAAGAAAGTTGTAGCTAATTAGTTGGTCTTCAAAAATTATTCGAAAAAATTTTCGATAGAGCTTCTAGTTTCTTCAATAATCCGATATAAATTACGGCTATGTTCAGTTCTACGCGCGCCGCCGTCGTCGTCGACCACGGCCCCACGCCGCGCCGTACTACCACATCAGAATAATCGCTTCTCATTTTACTTAGATTTTTATAAAAAGTAATTATATAAATATATATTTGACTCCATATTATATTGAGGTTATTAGCGAATTTCTCCTATAGGGAAGAAGCTATTACCGTAGTCGGCATGGTAAGACCTAGGCCCGGGACCATGATAACTTTTCGTTTTGAGGTCCCCAGACCCCAAAAACACCATTCGTTCAAAACTGTATATATATATATGTGTGTGTGTGTGTCCGTGAGCACGATAACTCTCGTAAAAATTATCCGATTTTGATGAAATTTGGTATAAACATGTAAAGCAACATTTATGACTTTAAATTCGAAAACCAGCCAGATCGCTCTATCCGAAGGGGTATTTTGGGGGGGTTTTGTACCCCAAAAATGGGTTTTTTGAATTTTTTACATATAATTTTGGAAATAGTCAAATTTTAGTTTTCACCATTGGATTCAGCTTACAAAAACACACAATTTGGTATTTTGATCATTTCTCTACGCCAATTGGTTACCGAGATATTGAAAGTGCTAAACACAGTACTTTGTCTAATGTTATTCTTATGGAGGAAAAGAAAAATTTTATATCTCGCTTATTTATGAACGTATACTGACGAAACTTGGTATACGGCTTCATCTGGTTGTGGACCATTGATATTTGCTCAAAAAAAAACAATTTTTGCCAAAGGCTCCCTTAGCAGCAAACCTGCGTACTCAGCCCCATGTTATTCTTATGGAGAATAAGTAACGTGTTATCTCCCTTAATTATGAAAATAAATTAATGAAATTTGGTATGTGGCTTTACCTAAATGAGTTATATTGATATTTGTATAAAACCCCATTTTTTGTGTTCCTTCCTTCAGCAAACCTACATACTCAGCCGCCATGTTATTCTTATGGAGAATAATTAAAATGTCATAAATCTTTTATTTATGAATGTATATTGATGAAACTTGGTATGTGGCTTTATGTGGTATTAAGATTCATATATATGCATTGGAAATTCGCTGAGTACGCAGGTTTGCTGCTACGGGGGTATTGTTACTTAACACAGCTTTCAATTATGATAAAAAAAAAACATTTATCGAGATCTAATCTGAATCATGATTAAAAATTACATATTAAATATTATAAATGAATATGTAATTAAATTAAATGAAAATAATATGAGACTTATTTGTTGTACATAGTAAAATGTTATGCAAGAATAAACATATTTGTTTTGTTATAACGTGGTTGTGAAGCAAAAATTCCTTAATAAATACTTTATTTGTCCATTTTCTAAGTTAAAATACAGGAGTCATAACCTCGATATGTATTGGGTTTTATCTAAACGTAATTTTGCCTTTTATTTAAACCCTTCTCTCTTTAAAATTTGTATCACTTAAAAATTTTTCCTTCTAGTTCTAGCAGTTATTTATTACATCGTTAAATTAGATTGTATTTAAATTTTAAATGTTTTCAGGTTTATCATCCTTAATTTTATGGTCACATTTTATGATTTTAATTGTGAACATTGAAATAGAAGAGAATCAACATCTGTTTACAGAAACTTAAGTTATACCTCCCTAACAACTATTCAAATAGACTTATAATTTGATTTTGTGTGAATAAATAAGGAATAGATCGGAGAAATGAAATACAAAGTCGTAAGTAAATATGTGTAGCTAAATATTTAATCGAAATTATGAATGAACTTATGGTTTTACGTCGAAACTCAGAACTAAGCCTCTACATCAGCCAATACTGTAATAACCAATCCTTTAAAAATCATATTGGCGTTAAAAGTTGAGGAACATGTCAAGGTACTCGAATACGAAAGATACTTAATTTTGAATAAACTTTTCTACCAAAGAAAAGAAAAGAAAAATTTTATATCTCGCTTATTTATGAACGTATACTGACGAAACTTGGTATACGGCTTCATCTGGTTGTGGACCATTGATATTTGCTCAAAAAAAAACAATTTTTGCCAAAGGCTCCCTTAGCAGCAAACCTGCGTACTCAGCCCCATGTTATTCTTATGGAGAATAAGTAACGTGTTATCTCCCTTAATTATGAAAATAAATTAATGAAATTTGGTATGTGGCTTTACCTAAATGAGTTATATTGATATTTGTATAAAACCCCATTTTTTGTGTTCCTTCCTTCAGCAAACCTACATACTCAGCCGCCATGTTATTCTTATGGAGAATAATTAAAATGTCATAAATCTTTTATTTATGAATGTATATTGATGAAACTTGGTATGTGGCTTTATGTGGTATTAAGATTCATATATATGCATTGGAAATTCGCTGAGTACGCAGGTTTGCTGCTACGGGGGTATTGTTACTTAACACAGCTTTCAATTATGATAAAAAAAAAACATTTATCGAGATCTAATCTGAATCATGATTAAAAATTACATATTAAATATTATAAATGAATATGTAATTAAATTAAATGAAAAATAATATGAGACTTATTTGTTGTACATAGTAAAATGTTATGCAAGAATAAACATATTTGTTTTGTTATAACGTGGTTGTGAAGCAAAAATTCCTTAATAAATACTTTATTTGTCCATTTTCTAAGTTAAAATACAGGAGTCATAACCTCGATATGTATTGGATTTTATCTAAACATAATTTTGCCTTTTATTTAAACCCTTCTCTCTTTAAAATTTGTATCACTTAAAAATCTTTCCTTCTAGTTCTAGCAGTTATTTATTACATCGTTAAATTAGATTGTATTTAAATTTTAAATGTTTTCAGGTTTATCATCCTTAATTTTATGGTCACATTTTATGATTTTAATTGTGAACATTGAAATAGAAGAGAATCAACATCTGTTTACAGAAACTTAAGTTATACCTCCCTAACAACTATTCAAATAGACTTATAATTTGATTTTGTGTGAATAAATAAGGAATAGATCGGAGAAATGAAATACAAAGTCGTAAGTAAATATGTGTAGCTAAATATTTAATCGAAATTATGAATGAACTTATGGTTTTACGTCGAAACTCAGAACTAAGCCTCTACATCAGCCAATACTGTAATAACCAATCCTTTAAAAATCATATTGGCGTTAAAAGTTGAGGAACATGTCAAGGTACTCGAATACGAAAGATACTTAATTTTGAATAAACTTTTCTACCAAAGAAAAGAAAAGAAAAGAAAAATTTTATATCTCGCTTATTTATGAACGTATACTGACGAAACTTGGTATACGGCTTCATCTGGTTGTGGACCATTGATATTTGCTCAAAAAAAAACAATTTTTGCCAAAGGCTCCCTTAGCAGCAAACCTGCGTACTCAGCCCCATGTTATTCTTATGGAGAATAAGTAACGTGTTATCTCCCTTAATTATGAAAATAAATTAATGAAATTTGGTATGTGGCTTTACCTAAATGAGTTATATTGATATTTGTATAAAACCCCATTTTTTGTGTTCCTTCCTTCAGCAAACCTACATACTCAGCCGCCATGTTATTCTTATGGAGAATAATTAAAATGTCATAAATCTTTTATTTATGAATGTATATTGATGAAACTTGGTATGTGGCTTTATGTGGTATTAAGATTCATATATATGCATTGGAAATTCGCTGAGTACGCAGGTTTGCTGCTACGGGGGTATTGTTACTTAACACAGCTTTCAATTATGATAAAAAAAAACATTTATCGAGATCTAATCTGAATCATGATTAAAAATTACATATTAAATATTATAAATGAATATGTAATTAAATTAAATGAAAAATAATATGATACTTATTTGTTGTACATAGTAAAATGTTATGCAAGAATAAACATATTTGTTTTGTTATAACGTGGTTGTGAAGCAAAAATTCCTTAATAAATACTTTATTTGTCCATTTTCTAAGTTAAAATACAGGAGTCATAACCTCGATATGTATTGGATTTTATCTAAACATAATTTTGCCTTTTATTTAAACCCTTCTCTCTTTAAAATTTGTATCACTTAAAAATTTTTCCTTCTAGTTCTAGCAGTTATTTATTACATCGTTAAATTAGATTGTATTTAAATTTTAAATGTTTTCAGGTTTATCATCCTTAATTTTATGGTCACATTTTATGATTTTAATTGTGAACATTGAAATAGAAGAGAATCAACATCTGTTTACAGAAACTTAAGTTATACCTCCCTAACAACTATTCAAATAGACTTATAATTTGATTTTGTGTGAATAAATAAGGAATAGATCGGAGAAATGAAATACAAAGTCGTAAGTAAATATGTGTAGCTAAATATTTAATCGAAATTATGAATGAACTTATGGTTTTACGTCGAAACTCAGAACTAAGCCTCTACATCAGCCAATACTGTAATAACCAATCCTTTAAAAATCATATTGGCGTTAAAAGTTGAGGAACATGTCAAGGTACTCGAATACGAAAGATACTTAATTTTGAATAAACTTTTCTACCAAAGAAAAGAAAAGAAAAGAAAAATTTTATATCTCGCTTATTTATGAACGTATACTGACGAAACTTGGTATACGGCTTCATCTGGTTGTGGACCATTGATATTTGCTAAAAAAAAACAATTTTTGCCAAAGGCTCCCTTAGCAGCAAACCTGCGTACTCAGCCCCATGTTATTCTTATGGAGAATAAGTAACGTGTTATCTCCCTTAATTATGAAAATAAATTAATTAAATTTGGTATGTGGCTTTACCTAAAT
Organism: Allygus modestus; assembly: GCA_963675035.1. Classification (NCBI taxonomy): domain Eukaryota; kingdom Metazoa; phylum Arthropoda; class Insecta; order Hemiptera; family Cicadellidae; genus Allygus; species Allygus modestus. The sequence goes on along the minus strand of OY776111.1, from coordinate 199,453,797 downwards.
GAGTTATATTGATATTTGTATAAAACCCCATTTTTTGTGTTCCTTCCTTCAGCAAACCTACATACTCAGCCGCCATGTTATTCTTATGGAGAATAATTAAAATGTCATAAATCTTTTATTTATGAATGTATATTGATGAAACTTGGTATGTGGCTTTATGTGGTATTAAGATTCATATATATGCATTGGAAATTCGCTGAGTACGCAGGTTTGCTGCTACGGGGGTATTGTTACTTAACACAGCTTTCAATTATGATAAAAAAAACATTTATCGAGATCTAATCTGAATCATGATTAAAAATTACATATTAAATATTATAAATGAATATGTAATTAAATTAAATGAAAATAATATGAGACTTATTTGTTGTACATAGTAAAATGTTATGCAAGAATAAACATATTTGTTTTGTTATAACGTGGTTGTGAAGCAAAAATTCCTTAATAAATACTTTATTTGTCCATTTTCTAAGTTAAAATACAGGAGTCATAACCTCGATATGTATTGGGTTTTATCTAAACGTAATTTTGCCTTTTATTTAAACCCTTCTCTCTTTAAAATTTGTATCACTTAAACATTTTTCCTTCTAGTTCTAGCAGTTATTTATTACATCGTTAAATTAGATTGTATTTAAATTTTAAATGTTTTCAGGTTTATCATCCTTAATTTTATGGTCACATTTTATGATTTTAATTGTGAACATTGAAATAGAAGAGAATCAACATCTGTTTACAGAAACTTAAGTTATACCTCCCTAACAACTATTCAAATAGACTTATAATTTGATTTTGTGTGAATAAATAAGGAATAGATCGGAGAAATGAAATACAAAGTCGTAAGTAAATATGTGTAGCTAAATATTTAATCGAAATTATGAATGAACTTATGGTTTTACGTCGAAACTCAGAACTAAGCCTCTACATCAGCCAATACTGTAATAACCAATCCTTTAAAAATCATATTGGCGTTAAAAGTTGAGGAACATGTCAAGGTACTCGAATACGAAAGATACTTAATTTTGAATAAACTTTTCTACCAAAGAAAAGAAAAGAAAAGAAAAATTTTATATCTCGCTTATTTATGAACGTATACTGACGAAACTTGGTATACGGCTTCATCTGGTTGTGGACCATTGATATTTGCTCAAAAAAAAACAATTTTTGCCAAAGGCTCCCTTAGCAGCAAACCTGCGTACTCAGCCCCATGTTATTCTTATGGAGAATAAGTAACGTGTTATCTCCCTTAATTATGAAAATAAATTAATGAAATTTGGTATGTGGCTTTACCTAAATGAGTTATATTGATATTTGTATAAAACCCCATTTTTTGTGTTCCTTCCTTCAGCAAACCTACATACTCAGCCGCCATGTTATTCTTATGGAGAATAATTAAAATGTCATAAATCTTTTATTTATGAATGTATATTGATGAAACTTGGTATGTGGCTTTATGTGGTATTAAGATTCATATATATGCATTGGAAATTCGCTGAGTACGCAGGTTTGCTGCTACGGGGGTATTGTTACTTAACACAGCTTTCAATTATGATAAAAAAAAAACATTTATCGAGATCTAATCTGAATCATGATTAAAAATTACATATTAAATATTATAAATGAATATGTAATTAAATTAAATGAAAAATAATATGAGACTTATTTGTTGTACATAGTAAAATGTTATGCAAGAATAAACATATTTGTTTTGTTATAACGTGGTTGTGAAGCAAAAATTCCTTAATAAATACTTTATTTGTCCATTTTCTAAGTTAAAATACAGGAGTCATAACCTCGATATGTATTGGATTTTATCTAAACATAATTTTGCCTTTTATTTAAACCCTTCTCTCTTTAAAATTTGTATCACTTAAAAATCTTTCCTTCTAGTTCTAGCAGTTATTTATTACATCGTTAAATTAGATTGTATTTAAATTTTAAATGTTTTCAGGTTTATCATCCTTAATTTTATGGTCACATTTTATGATTTTAATTGTGAACATTGAAATAGAAGAGAATCAACATCTGTTTACAGAAACTTAAGTTATACCTCCCTAACAACTATTCAAATAGACTTATAATTTGATTTTGTGTGAATAAATAAGGAATAGATCGGAGAAATGAAATACAAAGTCGTAAGTAAATATGTGTAGCTAAATATTTAATCGAAATTATGAATGAACTTATGGTTTTACGTCGAAACTCAGAACTAAGCCTCTACATCAGCCAATACTGTAATAACCAATCCTTTAAAAATCATATTGGCGTTAAAAGTTGAGGAACATGTCAAGGTACTCGAATACGAAAGATACTTAATTTTGAATAAACTTTTCTACCAAAGAAAAGAAAAGAAAAGAAAAATTTTATATCTCGCTTATTTATGAACGTATACTGACGAAACTTGGTATACGGCTTCATCTGGTTGTGGACCATTGATATTTGCTCAAAAAAAAACAATTTTTGCCAAAGGCTCCCTTAGCAGCAAACCTGCGTACTCAGCCCCATGTTATTCTTATGGAGAATAAGTAACGTGTTATCTCCCTTAATTATGAAAATAAATTAATGAAATTTGGTATGTGGCTTTACCTAAATGAGTTATATTGATATTTGTATAAAACCCCATTTTTTGTGTTCCTTCCTTCAGCAAACCTACATACTCAGCCGCCATGTTATTCTTATGGAGAATAATTAAAATGTCATAAATCTTTTATTTATGAATGTATATTGATGAAACTTGGTATGTGGCTTTATGTGGTATTAAGATTCATATATATGCATTGGAAATTCGCTGAGTACGCAGGTTTGCTGCTACGGGGGTATTGTTACTTAACACAGCTTTCAATTATGATAAAAAAAAACATTTATCGAGATCTAATCTGAATCATGATTAAAAATTACATATTAAATATTATAAATGAATATGTAATTAAATTAAATGAAAAATAATATGATACTTATTTGTTGTACATAGTAAAATGTTATGCAAGAATAAACATATTTGTTTTGTTATAACGTGGTTGTGAAGCAAAAATTCCTTAATAAATACTTTATTTGTCCATTTTCTAAGTTAAAATACAGGAGTCATAACCTCGATATGTATTGGATTTTATCTAAACATAATTTTGCCTTTTATTTAAACCCTTCTCTCTTTAAAATTTGTATCACTTAAAAATTTTTCCTTCTAGTTCTAGCAGTTATTTATTACATCGTTAAATTAGATTGTATTTAAATTTTAAATGTTTTCAGGTTTATCATCCTTAATTTTATGGTCACATTTTATGCCAAATATATACCAAAGCTATAAAGGCGATGGTATGGAATCAAATTTGTTGTGTCAAAATTCAAAACTAAGCCTCTTTAAAAGCCGTGTTATTGTTATTATATAGTTATTTTCACGAAAAGAGTTGACTCATGTATCGAGTAAATAAAATATGGGAGTCATTGAGTCGTTAATTAATTAATTTCGATTAAAATCCAGGTTGTGTACGTGAAAATCGAGATTTGTATGCTAATATTGAAACTTACACGTGTTTTTACGTCATAATTTAACACATAAAAAAAAAAATACATGTGTTTGCGGTTAAATACATTTTAATTTAGTACCAAAAGATAAAGAATTTATTCAGTAATTCGATTCCAAAAACCATTTTACTATAAAAAAATCCCTTGCGCCGTAAACCTCATTTAACTGAGGACGCGTCGCCAATAACCCATAAGACGCTGTACTGAGCGCTGCGGCTGCGACCGCCGAATCCTACACTTTGAGATGTGACCTTGAGCCCAACCGTACCGAATTTTGGTCTATCCCGACTATGGGCGCGAGCATGGTCTATCCCGACATGTTTTCTACCTCGCTGTCGTTCTTAGTCAATAAGAAAAGTTTTGGTTGTCATTTTCAGACAATAAAAAACGTTGCCGATCGTCATTTCGGGCCATTAAATGCAAGTAAATTCCTGTTTTTGATCCATCCGATGCGGAAAAATAGGCGTTCTTTGGTGATAGATCGGGTTCGAATCGCCGACTGTATTCGTAAAAAATACGTTCCGGTTGTCGTTCGGGCCTATAAAACGGAATCCGGCTTTATTTTACGTTGGGGAAATGTGGTCCGATTGTCAATTTTTATGATAAATCACGGTTAGATTGTGATTTTTGGCATATATTGAAGCTCGGTCGTCATTTTCGGTCAATAAACAAGTTGCGACCGTCGATTTCGGACTTTAAAATGCTAGGAAAACGGTTGTTTTCGGCAAATAGAATGAAGTGGAATTGCCTATTTTGCTTAAACAATTTTTTTCTGTAAAACGCAGACTTTTTCGGCCGATAAAATGCGGCCCTTAATTTTTTTGAGGTCAATGTTTTTGCCCTACAAATCGCAAAAGGGGTTTGTCGGTCAATTGATTTTTTCGGGCGCTAAAACAAGGCTATATTGCTATTTCCGTGGATAATATGCGGCTCGCTTGCCACTTGAGGCCAATAAAACGTGGTCCATCCCATTATACTTAAAAAATTCACTCATTTTGGTGTTTTTGACCACCAAGTTGTGGCAAAATTTATGTTTTTACCGATAAAACACGGCCAAATATCTGATTTTGCCCGGTAAAATGCGTTTCGGACTTCGCTTTTGTATATAAAACACGACCCGGCTTTGTTTTTTACCGAGAAAATGCGGTCCGATTGCCGTTTTTTAGCGATTAAGTACATTTCCTGCATTAAATAAGGTTGGTACTCAATTTTCAGCCGATAACAAACTTTGCGGTCGTATTTTGGCTAGCAATTTTGCTGTAAAATTGCCGATAACATTATCGATTTTGGTTGATAACACACACCCAAAATCGGTAAATTTTTCTAATAACACAGTTTGACCGTTTTCAGGCTAAAAAATGTGGTCCGATTGATGTTTTAGACGGCTAAATTAGAATATATTGCTATTTTAGGCCAATAATATGTATCTCGGGTGTCTTTTAAAATCGCCGTATCTCGGCTGATAAAATTTGTTTCGATGTTAGTCTCGGTAAAATCTTTGTTTTCGACGATAACATACTTTGATACTTCCGCTGGCGGTTGGCCTTTGAATTGCGGTTTGAGTATAAACTATTGCGGTATTTTTGCCCGATAAACTACGTTCATTGGTCGTTTTTGGTCTAAAAGTTACGGCGACCATGAAATGCGGTCAAATTGTCATTTTTATCCGAAATAACTACCAAAGTTCAAATTTATGGTTCGCAAAATATAAAAAATATAAAAAATAAATTAAATTTATTGGGAGAACTCAAAAACAATTAATATAATCATTAATCAGATTTATAAGGCAAGGTCGAACATATTCTTTCTCAGTCTTCACCTGTTAATAACTAGCGTATAATAATATAACATTGTATGTAATGTGAATGGGTCATGACATTCCTATGAAAATCGAAAGACGCTTGCGGCAGTTTCAGGCAGTACACCACCTCGGCGAGGCGCCTCGGCCGTTGGCGGTGGCGGGACGTGGTAACAGGCTTCGGTCGGTGCACTCAGCGGAGTGTGTGTGTTGGGGGTTGGGAGATAGGAGATATAAGAGGGGTTAGCGGAGGGGCTGTTAGGATGGGCGCGCGGCCGAAGGGGGAGAGGGGAAGGGCAGCGACAGCAGCGCGGCAGCGTAGACGTTCCGAACTAGCTCCGCCGTCGCCTTGGACGTACAAGCAGACCGTGTACGCTTGTCCCATTACGATGGGCGATCTCCTAAGGAGTATGCTTAATCTATGGTTGTACTGACTTTTAGACTAATTTCCACTTCCACAAGTTTTACATTTTGCGTGTTTGTTAATTGAGAAAAATAACATTATCGTCATTCAAGACTAACTACAACTGTTTTGTATACAACAGTACTGTTTCTTGGTAAGTAACATCCTTTTTTAAAACAAATTTATAGTACGTACAGGTTAACCCTAGTTTATTTTACTTCATAAATGTAATAAAGAGTTATTCCCCTAGGATGGTTTGGTTATGGAGTGTTGCCGATTGTACAGAACTAACATATTTAAATTGTTTTGAATCACACTTTATTGTAGTACTTGAATCACATAGAAACAGTACTGAATAAATTTAGTCAGTCACTTATTCTAAGAACTAGCATAACCTCAATATAACCTAAGTATACAGTCTGTTTCACGATTGGAGAACCAGGCCTTCCTTACTGTCATAAGCCCAGTGTTAAAATTGACACTAGTCTTATGGACAGCCAGCCACTTGTGCAACACACTGTACAATACACAGTCCTAGATGACAGAATGATACTGTCATGCGTATTCTTGGGAAAGCGTAGGAATTAGACTATATCATTTGCATTGGGCTAATTAAGTTTTTAATTTTTGTCTTTTACCTGCTGATTTGTGAAGAAATTCTGTATTTAAAATCCTGACTCTAGGCCTGATGATAATGGCTTTAACCTAGATTATATAAGTTCTCTTTATTATAAGTACTAGGCCTATTTAATATCTAAATACTACCTTAAGGCAATAAGGATATTTATATTTTAATAGCGGTCAAATAAATTGCCAATTGAGGGCATGGTTTGCCAGGCTATCAACTAAGATCAGCCAATAGTAGATGTGCTGCATTGCCAAAACTCCACACCAGCTAATCGGAATAACATTCGAGTGATATTTTTCTGTGGCAACAGTGACAGCGTACAGCCATGCTATTGGCCACAGCCTAACTGTCAATTTATTTGTCCGCTATTATAGTACTGTACATTACACTAAATTTGGTTTAAGAAAAAATAAAATTCATAAACTGCTTAAGCCTAACAGTAAACAACGAATTCTAAGCTTTCATAGAATATTTGACTTCAGGATAGTTAACTGCATTATTCAGTTAGTTTTATATAACATAGTCATTTAATTTTACATTTCAGGACACTAGAATCACTTGAAATAGGCTTAAATCCTACATCAAATTATGTAAAATTAAAATGTTATATAGGGCCTCATAAATCCTACATATGGTAAGTTAATGTAATACTTTTTCCCTTGTTAGCACCTATTATTATTATTAGTGCCTATGCTAATTTTGAAGAGAATATCGAAGAACACATTGCATTTTATCCTTTGATTAACTTAAGTGTGGTAAATCAACCCTTTATTTTAATAAACTATAATCATGATGCTAGGTGCTAAGAAAAATCAGCTTCATTGTGTAATTTAGAATGAATGAATACAAAGCGTACGACAAGGTAAAAATATAAAATCTTTTAAAACTGAACCTAAATTGTGATATGATCTTAAACTTAAAGGGCCTTATGAGGGAAGGGGGAGGCCTACATTAAAAGTAGGCATATGACGTAAATATGTGCTTTCAGGAAATTATTAGGCCTAGTTTTCTTGCTAATCAATTTATTTTAATTAGCATGTGTCTCTGTTTAGGAGCTGGTCAGAATTAGTTTGCCGAGGCCAAAGTAAAACACATTGGATTCATGTGATTCAGACCCTAAACGAATCAACTCCTTATATGAAGAGAAATCCAGGTAAAATTATAGAAAAAATTCTGTTTATTAAAGAAGCTAAGTTAGAATACCGGTACTATGATTAAGTACAGTAGGCTACTTCATTTGATTATGCAAGGTCTAAGATAGCCTTGACACCTATCAAAATGATTACAATTTAGTTACTAACACAATTGCTTGAAGGTGTCATAAGTTGAAATCACTAATAGGGGCCTATATATAATAACCAATATACATAAGTTGACAGGATCAGTTAATGTTTTTTCAGGTACATGGTCAACACTGATTTTGCTACTTTTTATTTAAGTCTATTCTGTGTATGAGCCAATGTGAATCTTTAAACTGAAAAAACAATATTTTAACTAAAATACACCATTAATACATTTAAATCATGATTTTTATATTCCAATTCAGAGGTTTTAAAAATTAAAGCCAGGAATGGCACCAGTTCGTCATTCTAGTCCAATAGGTTAAGAGTTAAGTCTTTATATCTCTATTATATATGATTGTATATTAATGAAACTTTGTATGTTGCTTAGTTGTGGTCTATTGATATTTACATAACAAGTTTTTTTACTGTCCGCATAGCCGCAAACTTGCTTACTTAGCCCTAATGTTATTCTAATGAGGAGAATAAGTAAAGTTTGACAGGTATCTCCCTTAATTATAAACTTAAATTAATAAAACTTGGTATATAGCTTTATCTGGTTGAGTTTTACTGATAATTGCATAACAAGACAGTTCGTATCCTCCGTGACGCAGAAAACCTGAGTAAGTTACTGAGGCCTAATGTTATCCTTATGGAGAGTAAATAAAATTTGATATCTCGATTATTTATGAATGTATATTGATGAAACTTGGTATGTGGCTTCACCTAGTACTGGTGTATTATTTTTGTACAACAAATTTGTTTTTTATCATCCCGATAGCAGCATACCTGCATACTCAGCCATAATGTTATTTTCATGGAGAATAAGTAAAGTTTTATATCTCTCTTAATTACAAACATAAATTATTAAAACTTGGTATGTAGCTTCACTTGGTTGTGTTATATTGATAACTGCTTAAACACACGCTTCTTATCTTTCTTGTTGCTGCAAACCTGCGTTTCGTACTCAGTCCTAATGTTTTTTTATGGAGAATAAATAAAATGCTATATTCACTTATTTATATATGTATTTTTATGAAACTTGGTAAGTTGTTTTATGTGATAGTGAGTAACATAGAGGGCTATATGCATTAGAAATTCGTTGAGTACGCAGGTTTGATATCTCTCTTAGTTATGAACCTAAATTAACATGTTTGCTACCGAACGTCACGTGTGTCTGCCGCATGGGTGTTCGTAGCGTACCAACTTTAAATTATATACTTCCAGAATAGACCAATGCAAAAATATAAAAACATACCTTCAGTCCAAATTTGTTATGCAAGTTTCAACTGTTATTATGGTTCAAAATATCAATGAACAACATCTGACTCATTTATAAACAACAATTGTACTGATTTTGTTTTTATTGCCCCTGAACTGGTAGAACTATTATAGTGGTTTTAAATTACCTTTCCGTCACCAGTTCAAAGTTTTTGTAGATTCCTACAACCTCAGGTTTTGATGCGGTTGCGTCATGTTCACGTAGTGCAGGTCAATTGTTTCAAGCTAAAACTGCATTTTGGTCTAGAAGACGTCGTCAAAGTTTTTTAAAAAACACGAAAAACATGAGATACACACATTGACACATTTAAACATGTAAATAAAACTACTGGTCGTATACGCACGACTCAAAACCCACTATTTGATTCCGTCACGGTAGGCAGTGGCGGCGCTAGGACACTGAGTTCGACAGCGACGTTGACCAGATGTTTTTATGAGGTGCCTTGATAATGGACTCATCCTTGGGGGGTGGGAGTTTGCAGTTATCAAGGTAGATGGACTCGCCCGCCGAATTTAAATGTGAGCTGTATTAGAGTTTTTCGTTTAATACTGACTCGCTATCTTGTCTGAAGGCTTTGTAAATGTGGAACTCTTCTAATGTAAAAAATACTCTTTTATTGCCGATATGTAGATGATACATTGGTCCTATTTGATGGAAATGCCCGCCAACTACAGTTATTAAATAATTGCATGAACAGCTTATCTCCAAAATTAAACTTCACTCTAGAAACTGAAACCAACAATAAAATCAACTTTTTAGCGCTCACAATAGAGAAGCTCAATAATAAGTTAAAATATAGTATTTACAGGAAATCAACCAAAACTAATCAAACGATTCACGCCACCTCGTATCACCCGTTTAGCCACAAGTTAGCTGCTTAACATAAATTATTACATTATATACATGACATATACATGACATTATATATTACATTATATACATAGCACGACGTCTTTGTGCTATGGTCAATATAATACTCAATTTGCCCTTATCACCTGATGACTACTCCGCAGAATTAAATACCATTAAACATATCGCTCTTTCAAATGGCTATGACACGAAAATGACTGATAGGCTTGTAAACAAACATTTGAAAAAGAGAGTAAAATTAAATAATACAGACAACGATTCATCGCCAAAACAAAATATGTTCCCGTAGAATACGGCCATAGGTTACACTACTTACTTAAGAAGGAGCTGAAAAGGTTTAACATTATCCCAGCACTTAGGACCTCAAATAAAACTGAGCGGCTACTTAAATAAAAAATAGGACCTGACAAAAATAAATTAGAAAAAACTGGAGTATACAAACTAAAATGCAATGATTGCGATAAATACTATCTTGGTCAAACAGGGCGCTCTTTTTTAAAACGCATTAAGGAACACAAACCCAACCCAAAAATTAATCCCTAGAAGTCTAGTTATGCTCAACACGTCTTCGATGAAGAACACAGCGTTGAAATTATTGAGAACAATGTGGAAATATTAGAAATTTGTAAGAAAGGGCCCATATTAGACACATTAGAAGAGTTCCACATTTATAAAGCCTTTAGACAAGATAGCGAGTCAGTATTAAACGAAAAACTCCAATACAGCTCACATTAGTAGTAGAGAAACACCGGTTTTGCATCACTTCCGGCGCTTTTTTCCCATGTTATTCTTATGGGGATCAGTTTTTGCACCGACGCCCGATCCTACCCTACACAAATTTTCTTTTTGGCCCCTGCCTTATTTTCCCCCATTTAAAATTTGCATTAATTTTAATACATCCTTTGCAGAAATCCACGAGTTCAAAAATAACTCCACACTAAATAAACAACACATGTAAACAACTTAGAAGTTATTGTATAGTAGAGGTGAATTACCGGTTTAACCCCACTTCCGGCGCTTTTTCCCCATGTTATTCTTATGGGGAGCCGTTTTTGAGCCGACGCCAGCTCCCGCCTATAGAGCTCCCGCCCGCTGGCCTATATTAAATATACCCCTTGCCTATATTAAATATATTGTCCCCATCCCTCCTCTATATTTTTAAAAATTAATTTTCAAATTCTAAAAAACTATCTTTGGTGTTTACTGTCCGACTTGTCTGCAATTTGGATATGTTATTGTCCTAGTGTTTTAATAAATTTCACATTTCCCAAATTCAACATTTCCAAATGTGTATTAATACCTAAAATGTGTATGTAAAAAATAATATTGCACCACCAAATTGGAAATTTTTTTAATTTTTGCAGTAATTAAACCGCAAAAATGTCTTATTTTAGAGTTAAAAAATATGTTTTTATTATTTAAAAAAGATATAATTTTAAAATTTTCAACCAAGGATATATATAGAAGCCCCAAAACCACCACCCTCATTCCAACAAAAAATGTTGACCTGTGCACAGTGCTCCACGTCTTACTCCAACAGAAGCAATTTATTACGCCATTATCGACTTGTTCACAAAGTTATTCCTAAAATTTGTAAAATATGTCATCAAATATTTAACAATAGCAATTTTAAAATGCATATGTTAGAGAACCACAATACTTGTAATGTGTGTAAGAGAGTCATCACCCGGAACAAACCCCGCCACCACCTACGATGTGACAAGCGACCCTATAATGTGTTTAAGTTTTACGGCGAGTCCGCGGATATATTAGACACTCTCCAATCTTGTCCTCTACCCATCAAATGGATTCTTATTAGGAGAGTAAAATTCATCAAACACTCAGTGGACAATAATGGTGATTTAATCATTGACAAAGAATGTATTGCTGATTTTCGAAGTTTAACTAATTTATCAATTGAGAAAGCACAGCTAAAGACTCAAATTGAAAATTCACTTTTAAAAATCGATACCTCCATGCATAAGTATCAAGCTCAAGGCAGTGGATGGATATATGACCGCACCAAATATTGGCAGTTGCATGTTTATAAATATAAGCCCCTAACTCCCAAATCATACATTCCCACGCCAGAAAATATAAAATCAAAACATGCTGTTTTAAATATTAAAAACACCGATAATAAATGTTTCACCTGGAGTGTTTTAGCAAGCTTGAATCCAAGGAATCGTAAAGAAAATGCAAATCGAGTAGTTCACTACGAACTCTATGAGGACCAGTTAAATATGACAAATATAAAATATCCAGTAAAAATATCTGACATTGATAAATTTGAAAAACAAAACAACATAAGTGTTAATGTATATGGAATTGAAGGAAAAACAATATATCCACTGAGAACAACTAAACTAAACGACAATACTCACGTCAACCTGCTGCTTCTAAAACATGGTCAGAAATCACATTACTGTTTAATTCGTGATTTTGATAAGTTAATGTTTAATTCTACAAAAGATGACCATAAGAAATATTTTTGCAAGTTCTGTTTGCAACATTTTGGCACCAAAGATATATTGGAACGTCACACAACACACTGTAAACCCCTTGATGCTCAAAGAGTACAAATGTCTGAAAAAGATACACTACAATTTATGAATTACAAATATCAACTTAAAGCTCCCTTTGTGATTTATGCAGATTTCGAATGTTTTATAAACGGCGGCAAACACACTCCTTCTGGATTTGCTTATGTTGTGGTGAGAGACTCTAAAATTATTTACGAAGAGTTGTACAGCGGTGAAAATGTGATGGATGTATTTTTCGAAAAGTTATTTAAAACCTATGACTTTATTAAAAGTCAGATGGAAGTATATGTTCCCCTTGTAATGACTGCAGAGCAAGAGGCATCCTTCCAAAACTCTAAATACTGTCACATATGCCAACAGCTGTTACTGGGTGATAAAGTGCGCGACCATTGCCATCTAACAGGCAAATTCCGAGGACCCTCCCACAACGCTTGCAATTTAAACTATAAAGCAACCAAGAAAATTCCAGTATTCTTCCACAACCTTAAAAACTATGATGGTCATTTAATAATGCAACACTTGGGAAAACTCAATCGCAAATTGAATTGCATAGCCAAGGACATGGAAAAATATATATCATTCTCTGTTGATGATTTGGTATTTTTGGATTCCTACAACTTTCTGTCTCTTCCCTTAAGCAAATTAGCTTCCAATTTAAATACATTTAGATTTATAGACAATCCACTACTACAACGCAAGGGCGAATTTCCATACGAATACATGACAGGACCAGAAAAGTTTTTAGAGCCCCTACCACCCATAGAGGCATTTTACAGCAGCCTAACTAAAGAATGTATATCTCCTGCGCAATATGAACATGCTAAAAACGTATGGAATCATTTTAATATAAAGAATTTAAAAGAATATCACGATTTATACCTTAAAACAGATGTGTTGTTATTGGCTGATGTGTTTGAGACATTTAGGGACTTGAGTTTAAAGGATTATAAACTCGACCCTGTCCACATGTACTCACTGCCTGGACTAACATGGGAGGCGTGTCTTAGAATGACCGGCATAAAATTACAGTTATTTAGTGACATTGACATGCATTTGTTTATAGAACACGCCATTAGAGGTGGTGTAAGCATGATTTCCACGCGCTACGCTAAAGCCAACAATAAGTACATGGGCGAACATTATGACCCAAATCAAGAAAGCACCTATCTTGTATACTTAGACTGCAACTCACTATACTCTACAGCAATGTGCGAGTCGTTGCCCGTTGATGGCTTTAGATGGACAAATGAGAAAGATTATAAATCCAATAAAAATGAAAACTTTGGATTTATTTTGGAAGTTGATTTAAAATATGATAAAAGTTTACACGACTTGCATAATGACTACCCGCTCGCACCAGAAAAAATGAATGGAAAATTAATACCAAACTTAAATGACAAAACCAAATATATTCTACATTATAAGGCACTAAAAAAATACGAAGAACTGGGTTTGGTAGTTACAAAATACCACAGAATCTTAAAATTCAGACAATCAAATTGGCTTGCACCCTATATTAATTTTAATATTGAAAAGCGACAAAAAGCTGAACATGATTTTGAAAAAGACTTTTACAAACTGTTAAATAACAGTCTCTTTGGTCGAACAATTATGAACCAACGCAAGTTTCGTGATATACATCTTGTAGACGAGTCTAAGTTAACAAAGTATGTTACAAAGCCAAGATTTGACTGCAGCAAAATGTTCGACAACAACTTGCATGCTGTGCATTTAAATAAATTAATTGTAAAGTTTGATAAACCAATATATTTAGGAATGACCATTTTGGATATCAGCAAAGTAATCATGTATGATTTCCACTATAATTATATGTCAAAATTTAAGAATAAAAAGTTCTTAATGACAGACACGGACAGCCTTCTTTATTCTATAGTAACAGAGGACTTTTACAAGGAAATACAAAGCGACTTGGACCGTTTTGACACCTCTGCATACAGTAAAGACCATTTCTTATACTCTGATAAAAACAAAAAAGTTACGGGCAAGTTTAAAGATGAATTAAATGGCCAAATTATGTATGAATATTGTGGTTTAAGGCCAAAATTATACTCTTTCATTCCTCTACAGTGGTTATACGAAAAAGAAAAGCAAAATGAGCTAGAGGTTAAGAAGGCAAAAGGAGCTGACGGCGCTACAGTTAAACATCTCTTAAGACACCAACACTACTTACACTGTCTTGCAACTGGAGAAGATTACTACGAGAATGTTACAAGAATTAAATCCACAAACCACCATCTGCAAACATTAACGATGAACAAAAAGGTACTCTCTTTTGATGACGACAAGAGGTTTATTGTGGATGGCATCAACACCCTTGCCCTTGGTCACTATAAAATTGGTCAAACATAAATCTGTATTTGCCACTATTCTTTGGCCTTTCCTTGTCTATTACAATAAAGCCATATTTAGACCTATCCCAGCACTGATGGCAGAGATTTCTAAATTGGTTAAATGAAAAATCATTTCCCACATGATTGTTATACACATGTTTTAAATTTAAATCGTCTTGTTTAAATAATATTAGGAAATTAACATTGTCACGTAAATGTTTGTTTACTTTACTGTAAGATTGACACAAGTAAAAACTGTTAATATTTTTGTGTCTGCCCATTGAGAAAAATTGTGTGATATTTGGACTATTTATGTCGTCAAATACAACTATTGAGTGTGATTCTACATCATTTGGTGTGATTTCACAGTTTGAATATGTGTGTAATTTAACTTCATCACACAAACGGAATATTTCAATTATTTTTTTATATTTTTCTTGTTCTAAAGATTTGGATATTATATATAAATTTGTAAACTTTAATCCTTGTTTTTTTACAATTAAGTTATAAATTACAACAGTCTTCCCCGAACCACTGGGCCCTATTATAAGACAGCGAATATTATTAGGAAATAGGCCCAACTTCTTTGGTGTATTTTCTTTATGTGCAATTTTAAATTTGTTCTTTTGTTGAATAAATGACATTTTTTATATAATGGTGTATTTTCTTTATGTGTTAAATCTTTTGTTTAATAATTTTTTTATATAATAAAAATGGCAAAGAGAAAGTGTAAGAAGGGTAAGGGATTATTCTTAAAGCCATATAGAGGCCGTGGCTTGTTAAATACCCTTATAAACAACCTTCCTTTCCCACTCCACATACCTGGAAATTATAAATGGTGCGGGCCCGGAACTAACGTGCCTGAAAATTTAGCCAGAAATGTACCTCCAAAAAATAAGCTAGACTCTTATTGTAAAGAGCACGACATATTCTACATGAATAATCCTGATACAACCGCCCGGAACAAGGCAGATATGAGATTAGCGGACCAGGCTTGGACTAGGGTTTCGGCAAAGGACGCCAGTCTGGCCGAAAAAGCAGCAGCTTATGCAGTGACAAATTTGATGAAGGCTAAGGCAAAAATGGGAATGGGATTAAAATTTAATAAAAAAGATGGACAACTTTCAGCTGTTAGAGGCAGCAAGAGACGTGCCTCACTTTCGAGGGGTGTACCTAAAAAACGAGCTAAGAAAACAGACCCCAAAAGTAAGAGAATGTGGAATTATTAATTTAGACAGTGACAGGGGCACACATTGGACAGCATATCGTAAAAATAAAGATGTTGTAATATATTTTGACCCTTTCGGAATACAGCCCCCAAAAGAGGTAATTGAATATTTTGTACCATCTAAAATTTACTATACAACTGATCAAATACAAGATTTAAACAGTTCCATTTGTGGAATTTTATGTTTATCATTTCTGAAAAATTTTAGTTTATAAAAATGGATTCATTTACTATAACATTCACAGGTACAGAGCCAGAGTTGAAGTCGGTGTTCTTTCCTCCTATAGAATTAAATGGTGATTATGTAATTGGACTGGTAGATTTTCAAAGTTATAATTCTATATTTAATGTTAAAAAACCTCTAAATACTTTGACATATTACAAAATGCACAAAATTACAACTCCAAAAGGGGAGGTTACAATTGACGAATTAAACCGGGCATTAGATGGTAAAGTTGAAGTTATTATACAAAATAAAGTAGCATTAATTAATACAAAAGTCAAACTTATATTTTACAAAGGCCTAGTTCCAAAATTAAATAAACTTAAAGACACAAAATTAACTATAGACGAGGGTGAGGATGTGTATTATTATGATCACAAAGCTCCAAATGTAATTGAAATTGCTGAAGGTACATACGAAGTGTTTGAGCTTGCGAAGGAAATTCAAAAGCAACTCCCAGATTTTGTACTTATAGCCGATAATAAAACTATGAAAGCCACATTACATTCTGGCCATGTGTTTGATTTTACAAAACCGTGTTTAGGGTCTGAATTATTGGGATTTAAAGGATTTTCTACTCCAGATATTGCGTTTAAATCCGTAAATAAAATCAACATAAATAATGTAAATGTGATTAGAGTAAAATGTAATATTGCGAATGGGTCTTATTTAAATGGTGACAAATCACACACCATACACAGTTTTTATCCAGAAGCTCCTCCGGGCTACAAGATTATTGAGGTTCCCAGAAATATTATATACTTCCCTGTAAATAAGAGAAGTTTAGATGTTGTTAGCATTACATTTGCAGATCAACACGACAAGCCAATTGACTTTAATAAAGAAGAAACTACAATTACTTGTCATATAAAAAAGATATGAGAATTTACAAGAACGGGCTAAGTGTGCAAAATGCCAGGTTTCTGCGATCAATTGGGTTGAAGTTAAAATTTTCTATTAATAAAAATGGAAGATTTTCTAGACGTTGCAGGAAAATTCCAATACGATGATAGCCTGGTTAAAATTACAAATCACTCCTATGTTCCACACAACACTTTAGCAATAAATAATTCCGATGAAATTCGAATATGCATAAATAATCAAGATTTACTAACACTCCCATGTAGGAGTTATCTGTATATTAAAGGAGAAATAGAGAATCATGATAAAGGACATTTTATAAATAATGCATTTGCATTCTTATTTGATGAAATTAGATACGAAGTTGCTGGTAAAGAAATAGATATTGTAAGAAATCCGGGAATTTCCAGTCTTATGAAAATATTGTGCTCTTACAATAAAACAACTAAATTGTCAAATGTAGCATTTGATTCTGATGAAAATTTAAAGGAGTTCCATAAAAGCGGCAAGTTTAGTACTTGTGTCCCGTTAGAGCTGTTAATGGGTGTGTTTGAGGATTTTAATAAGGTTTTAGTAAATGTTAAACAAGAATTGGTGTTGAAAAGATCCAAAAACGACTTAAATTGTATATTAACAACATCTAATGCTCCAACTGGTGTCGATCCTATTCCTAAAATTACACTTAAATCGATTCAGTGGGTGATGCCGCACGTGGTACCATCTGATGGGGAGAAGCTTCAATTACAAAAGATGTTATTGCAAAATAAAAATTTGCAAATTGCATTTAGAAGTTTGGAGCTACACGAACTCCCATCATACCCCGAAACCAAGAGACACACGTGGTCAGTTAAGACGTCATCGAGTTTGGAGAAGCCCAGGTATGTTATATTTGGTTTCCAAACAGGTAGGGACAACAGTGCACGAAAAAGAACTGATGAATTTGATCACTGTAAATTGAAAAATCTCAAAGTGTTTTTAAACTCTGAATATTATCCTTATAGCGATTTAAATCTCGACTTTGAAAATGGAGATGCCTCTAAAGCTTATGAGATGTTTGTGAGGTTTAGGGAGAGTTACTACAACACCGTCCCCGATCCTATGTTTAACAGAGCTGACTTTATAAATAAATATCCTCTAATTGTAATAGATTGTTCTAGGCAGAATGAATCAATCAAAGAGGGGGTTGTAGATATTAAATTAGAAATTGAAACTGCAGAAAATGTCCCTTCAAACACATCTGCATATTGCCTAATAATACACGATAAAGTGTTTGAGTATAATCCTTTGACAAATGAGATAAATAAAATGTAAATAAAATGAAAACAAATATTCAACAAGAATTGGTAGAGTCTGCAAAACAAATAAGAGAAAAATATAGGGCGTTAAAACGTGGTAAATTTCTAGAGGCTGAAGAGAGGTTCCAAACATTCCAACCGTTAATAGAGCCTTTGCAAGAATTAAAAAATTTAGCCACAAAAACAGAGAGGCCAGTTCTCCCAATGATTTTAGAAAAGACCCCGTCTAGAATACCAAGAATAACACAAATAACACCACACAAATTAGATTTTGGTCTTTTAGCATCAGACTATTTAGGAAATTACCTTAGTAGAAGTAGTATGACAGACACCACATATGGTATTAGGCGAGAAGGAAATAAATTTTTTATTGGGAATCAGGAAGTTCAAATTGCCAATGATGATGTTACAGTTGGAGAAAAAATTTATAAAGGGACAAAGGGATTGTGGGAATTGTTAACTTTAAAAGAACCCGTAAACTATAGTCAGGCTGATTTGCAAAATTATAAAGAGATTTTGGAAGCTACAAATGCACATTTAAAGGGTTATAAAACAGGTGCGGCAATGTCAAGTAATAAACACACTAAATATCTTAATATAATTAAACCCCTGTTTAAAACTGTTGGTGAAGGTTTAATGCAGGTAACTGGTAATAAAATAGACTATGTTTATTGGGACGATCCTAATGAGCTTGTAGATAGGTTAAGACTGCTTTGGTTAAGCCGATTGGCGGGAAATTCTGGAGTGGATAATGAGATAGATTCTATCATAGAAGAATTGAGGGAAAGTGGAATTGTTTATTAAATAAAAATATGATAGATAAATTTTATCGCATATATAACCCGTATAGTAAACCAGAAGCTAGAAGTTTTAAAGAAACTACTTTAAATCTAAAAGATGATGGTTGGAATGCTTTAAATTATAAAATTAGTAATGTTAAAGGTGGGGAGTTTACTGATGATGTATCGACTTTGGGGCAGACGTTAACCAGGAAAGGTGATGCTTTTGTACAAGGTAATACTAAATATAAGTTTTTAGAATCCAAGAATAATAATTGGAACGCTAATAAACGCAAAATTACTAATGTTAAACGAGGTGAAAGCGCAACTGATGTGCCCACATTAGAGCAAACTTTAATAAGAAAAGATGGTGTCTTTGTACAAGACAATAATAATTATGAATTTTTGGAATCGGAGGGAAATGTTTGGAATGCCAAAAAGCGAAAGATTAGTAATTTGTTGGCTGGTAAAGAAAGCGATGATGTTGTAAACGTCTCTCAAGTACCAAAAATGGATCTAAACTTTTGGGATTTTAATAATAAAAGGCTGGTTCGTGTTAAACCCGCTGTTGATGAGAACGATTGTGTTACAAAACATCAGACTGTGACTTTAGACGGTCTTAAATTTGATGGTAAAAATAAGCAATTAACAAACATTTTACCTGGGATATTGCCAAATGATGTGGCTGTTGTTAAGCAAATATTAACAAAAGGTGAGAAAAGCATAATAAAACAGGGGGATAAATATTATAATGTATTAACATTAGATGGCGATGTGTGGGATGCAGAGGACAAATTAATAAAAAATATACCTGAAGGCAAAGATAGGAGTGATATTTGTTTAATGTCGCAGGTTTTGAGGTATGACGATAATAATAAAACTTTTAGACAAGACAATATTAAATTTGATATTTGTTTAAAATCACACGCATTAAGGTTTAACAATAAAACTAATAAATTTATGCAAGACAATAATGAAATCGATTTGATGATGTACAATCCTAAATTGTTGGTTGCAGACCCTACATCTTTAAGCGGATTTAAGACTTTAGATGGAGGGGCATATTTGCCAAAAAACTATGTATATCAAAGAATGAGTGATGGTATGTTGGTTGGTAGCAATGGAGGTGTTTTTGAAACGACAGAGACTGGCAGATACGTTAACATTAAAAATAAAGAATAAAAAATGGAAAAAATTGCTTACGAATTGCATAAGCCCGCGAGAAAGAACTTTGTTAGAAGGTCTTTTAAGGTGTTGGGTATAAACGAAACTGTTCAAATAGATTTAATAGATATGCGGAATTATGCTAGAGAGAATTCTGGGAATAAATATATTTTAACTTTAATAGACACATTTTCTAAAAAAGCTTATGCTGCTCCACTAAAGAATAAAACTGGATTAGTAGTCACAGAAGCTATAAAAACTATTCTCCCAAAGGGAGTTAAAAATATTCAATCTGATAATGGAAAAGAATTTTTTAATGAACATTTTACCAAACTAATGAAAATTCTAAATATTAATCACTACCACACTTACTCTACAACTAAGGCAGCTATTGTGGAAAGGTTCCAGAGAACTTTAAAGAATTGGTTGTATAGAGAGTTTAGTGCACAAGGGAGTTACAAGTGGTTGGATTTACTTCCAAAGTTAATAAGGATATATAATAATAAAGTACATAGATCCATAGGCATGAAACCTAACCAAGTAAGTGCTAAGAACTCTAAAGATGTACATGAAAGGTTAGCATCTAAAGTACAAGTTAAAAAGCCAAAATATAAGGTGGGGGATAGTGTAAGGATATCTAAATATAAACATGTATTTAGTAAAGGATATACCCCTAACTGGACGGGAGAGCTTTTTACAATAGCAGAAGTTAAGAAAACAAAGCCTGTGACTTATATTTTGAAAGATGAGAATGGCAATATAATCAAAGGAGGATTTTATACAGAAGAATTGTTAAAGACTAAATATAAAGACATGTATTTGGTAGAGAAGGTAATTAGGAGGAAGGGTGATTTATTATATGTCAAATGGCTCGGGTTCCCAAGTAGCCAGAACTCGTGGATTTCTGCAAAGGATGTATTAAAATGAATTTTAGGGTCAAAATATGGCAAGAGTCAAAACGGAAATTAGGGTGCAAAAGTCAGTAAATAGTTGGCAATTCAACCGTAATAGTGAATTTGGGAAATGTGAAATTTATTAAAACACTAGGACAACAACATATCCAAATTGCAGACAAGTCGGACAGTAAACACCAAAGATAGTTTTTTAGAATTTGAAAATTAATTTTTAAAAATATAGAGGAGGGATGGGGACAATATATTTAATATAGGCAAGGGGTATATTTAATATAGGCCAGCGGGCGGGAGCTCTATAGGCGGGAGCTGGCGTCGGCTCAAAAACGGCTCCCCATAAGAATAACATGGGGAAAAAGCGCCGGAAGTGGGGTTAAACCGGTAATTCACCTCTACTATACAATAACTTCTAAGTTGTTTACATGTGTTGTTTATTTAGTGTGGAGTTATTTTTGAACTCGTGGATTTCTGCAAAGGATGTATTAAAATTAATGCAAATTTTAAATGGGGGAAAATAAGGCAGGGGCCAAAAAGAAAATTTGTGTAGGGTAGGATCGGGCGTCGGTGCAAAAACTGATCCCCATAAGAATAACATGGGAAAAAAGCGCCGGAAGTGATGCAAAACCGGTGTTTCTCTACTACTCACATTTAATTTTTAATCAAATTATTAAAAGTGAAATTTGGCGGGCGAGTCCATCTACCTTGATAACTGCAAACTCCCACCCCCCAAGGATGAGTCCATTATCAAGGTACCTGATAACAACATCTGGTCAAATAGCGGGTTTTGAGTCGTGCGTATACGACCAGTAGTTTTATTTACATGTTTAAATGTGTCAATGTGTGTGTCTCATGTTTTTCGTGTTTTTTAAAAACTTTGACGACGACGTCTTCTAGACCGAAATGCAGTTTTAGCTTGAAACAATTGACCTGCACTACGTGAACATGACGCAACCGCGTCGAAACCTGAGGTTGTAGGAAACTACAAAAACTTTGAACTGGTGACGGAAAGGAAATTTAAAATCACTATAACAGTTGTACATTTTTATGGATTTTTATTATGCGTCACATGTATGTGACGTCGGTCTATAGCATTGTTTTACTGATGAAAATATATATGAATTGTACTGCTGACCGATTGTCACTCGTGTGTGACTCAAAAATAAAATATATTTATCAAATTGTATTGGTAAGAAAATAAAGAACACTGTTCAGCTAAACAACGTAGGTTTATTCAAAACTAAATAAAGTCCCCTCATCGTCTATCACACAGTCAATTTCACTTAAAGTCATGACATCTCTCCTCTTCCTTACTTTTCACGTTTTGCCTT
This sequence comes from Allygus modestus, assembly GCA_963675035.1. Classification (NCBI taxonomy): domain Eukaryota; kingdom Metazoa; phylum Arthropoda; class Insecta; order Hemiptera; family Cicadellidae; genus Allygus; species Allygus modestus. Next base: position 199,431,334 of record OY776111.1, on the reverse strand, counting down.
CTTCATTTATCACCCAACAGCACAGAAACAGCAGTTTATTATAACATAAACAAACGAATAATACGAGGGTTAGAATCACGTGAATCTCAACCATGGTTCAGCCTAATGTAAACAACAGGTTGGCTAACACACCCCTAGAGTCAAAACGAAATATCCACGCTCGGACCAAGCGACCCTTATGTGTGACAGACATTCCTATAGCCCGATATGCAGTTTAAAATACGATCAAATACACTGACAGGCTGCCAAAGCGTATTTAGTAACAATAATAGGCTCGAGTCACAAATACGTGACGTCGGGCTGTGGTTAGCGCTCCACGCGTCACAGATATGTGACATGTGAAATCCCAGATAAAGGATGCTATAGATACAGTTCTCTGGTTTTGAGCAACATGTCCACGAGTCTTGCGAAAACCGGTCTTTATAGCGAAAACCGGAGCGTCACAAACACGTGACGTCGGTCTATTGAAAGTCTAAATTTGGAGTCGGTAGCGAACGTGTTAATAAAACGAAGTGACTACGTACACGTCCAATGTAAAGGCAAATTCACATCGCTACCGGTTAGGTTAGTTTTAGTTAGTTTTACGTTACATTACGTTAGGTTAGGTAACGTTAGGTTAGGTTAGGAGGTTTTCTGGCTCTCAATCTGTTTTAAAAATCACAGGAAAAGTAACGTACGGTGCATAATTTGGAACGGACGTGAACAGTAGCTGCTCACGTCGGACGTGTACGTAGCCTCTGCCTTAATAAAACTTGGTATGTAGATAGCCTTGTAATTTGTAACTTGGTATCTGGTTGAGTTATATTGATTATCACAAAAAACCATATTTCTTATCTTCCTTGTGTCAGCAAACCTGCGTACTCAGCCATAATGTTATTCTTATGGAGAATAAATAAAATGCTATATATCACTTATTTATGAATACGTTCATGGGAAACTTGGTAGGAGGCTCTATGTAGTAGTGAGACTTATATATGTGCATTGGAAATTCGCTGAGTACGCAGGTTTGCTGCGACGGGGGTATTTTTGGATAAAATGTTACCCAAGGTTATATGGAGTATTAGCTTAATTTTTTTATTTTCAGGAAACGAGGCCATGATGAAGATGAAAACAGAGAATGAATTTAATCAACAACCACTACTTACCGTGTGTTTACATCCCCTGGTTTATATAACTTACATTTTGGTTTTATATAAACTTATTTTTACTGCAATTATACTGCCATTTTGTTTGAATTCATTACTGTATGATTTAAAAAAAATCCTTAATTGTTTGTATCACATCACCGAACAATCATAATTTGGAATCCATTCTTCAATTTTTAAAATCTGGATTTGATTCAAGTTTTGTTCTGAGAAATGTTTAGGCCTACATATGCATATATTCATTTTATTATAAACTTGTTAAAACAACTAATTTATTTTAAAGATTTTGGGTAAATTTTAATAGAAAATTATAAGTTGGGTATATATTTCCAGTGTCAATCCATTTAAGTACCTATAATCAGGACATTTGTGACACTTTACAATTGAATCATGTGCTAGTAATGATAAAAATTACCATAAAATGTGACAAAGGTAACAATATAAAGTTGTAAAACATGATTTTCAAGTATGTGTCAATGAATACAGTCTTATAAGAAGAACACGTCTTATGGGCCAGAGTCTGTCAGTATTTGAAATTTGCCGTGCTAGTTTTGCGCTTCGCCACGAGGCAGTGCACGCTGTCTACCCAGTCACTCCTCCCCCAGACCGCTGCTACAGCCAACTCCGCCCTACTACAAGAGCGAAGGGACCTAGGCCATGGCAACACCTCGTGTTTTCGGTACCGGTCTACAGTGCTAGAGGCGCTTCACAGCGGCGTGGCATAAAACTACAGATTTCCAGCGCGCCAACATCAAATAAGCGACAGAATTTTTAACACGGGACGTGTTCTTATAAGACTCTGTATTCATTGTATTTGTTCTTTTGAACTGTGATGACACAATTTAAAGTTTTGTGGGTCTGAAGATGACAAAATTTCCTTTGACAAAAAGTGTCATCCATTAAAAAGATATCCTAGAAACACAAGGTAGATTACAGGTATTTAACGTTTATACACTAGTCAACCTGATTAAAAAACAACATCAATATGAAGTCAAAACTTGTGTTTCTATGTGCAAGCTGGGCATGGCAATTATAGTATTATTTATAAAAGGATAATTTAAAGTTGTCTGGTAATTTATTTTAGAACTACAACTGTCTTCCTATCAGATTGTCTGACCATATTGAAAGGTGTCCCATTATTCTATCAGTATGAATCCTCTAATCCCACAGATATCCCTGCCTACCCCATGATAATTCTGTGGTCATCCTTAGGAAGCTATATGGCTTTAGGATACACACTACCTATTACTAGGAGCCATAGGGCCTCCTAAGGATGACCGCAGAATTATCATGGGGTAGGCAGGGATATCTAAGTGGGGTTAGGGGATTCATACTGATAGAATAATGGGACATCTTTCAATGCATGTCAAAGGCATGTCTCCAGTAAATCCTGTGGGACATCCTGGGGATGTCCTAGGGCTTCAGAGTACAATATCCCTTTGAGGTCCGAGGGATGTCCCCAGTACATCCTGTGGTACATCCTGGGGATGTCCTAGGGCTTCAAAATACAACATCCTTTTGAGGTCCGAGGGACATCCCCAGATAATCCTGTGGGACATCCTGAGGATGTCCTAGGGCTTCAAAATACATATCCTTTTATGGTCCGAGGGATATCCCATGGTCATCCTGAAGGATGTCCCCAGGATGTCGTGGGGAGAGGACATTTTTGTGTCCTGAGGACATCCTGGGGGTATCTTGAGGATATCATGGGATGAGATAGGGATGATCCTGCATATCCCACTGTGATGTCCTTGGGATGTCCTGGGGAGAATCTTGTGCTGTGTGGGTCAATAGACCTCAACGAGATGAAGCTGTATACCAAGTTTCGTCAGTATACGTTCATAAATAAGCGAGATAAAAAAATTTTCTTTTCCTCCATAAGAATAACATTAGACAACGTACTGTGTTTAGCACTTTCAATATCTCGGTAACCAATTGACATAGAGGAATGATCGAAATACCAAATTGTGTGTTTTTTAAGCTGAATCGAATGGTCAAAACTAAAATTTGACTTTTTCAAAAATTATGTATAAAAAATTCAAAAAACCCATCTTTGGAGTACAAAACCCCCCAAAATACCCCTTCGGATAGGTCGATCTGTCTGGTTTTCGAACTTAAAGTCATAAATGCTGCTTTACATGTTTGTACCAAATTTCGTCAAAATCGGATAATTTTTACGAGAGTTATCGTGCTCACGGACACACACACATATATATATATATATATATATATATATATATATATATATACAGTATCGAACGAATGTTGTTTTTGGGGTCTGGGGACCTCAAAACGAAAAGTTATCATGGTCCCGGGCCTAGGTCTTACCATGCCGACTACGGTAATAGCTTCTTCCCTATAGGGGAAATTCTCTAAAAGAGAATGCTACCAAGAAAAAGTAGAAGACTTCCTAAATAATAACTCTCACTACCACATAAAGCCACTTACTAAGTTTCATAAAAATGCATGAATAAATAAGTGATCTATAGCATTTTATTTATTCCCTATAAGAATTACATAAGGGCTGAGTACGCAGGTTTGCTGCAACAAGGAACACAAAATGTGTTTTTATGCAACTATCAATATAACTCAACCAGGTGAAGCTACATACTAAGTTTTATTAATTTATGTTCATAATTAAGGGAGATATAAAACTTTACTTATTATCCATAAGAATAACGTTAGGGCCCAGTATGCAGGTTTTCTGCTCCTGGGATAGTCAACAAAAAATCAATTGTTTGTGCAAATATCAATATACCAGTACTATGTGAAGCCACATACCAAGTTTCATCAATATACATTCATAAATAATCGAGGTATCAAATTTTATTTATACTCCATAAGACAACATTTATAATATTGGACAATGTACTGCGTTTAGCACTTTGAATATCTCTGCAACGGTTGGACGTAGAATCACAATATAAACACCAAAATGATTGTTTTGTAGAGCTGAATCTATTTGTAAAAGCAAATCTGAAGTTTACATTAAAATTAACTGAGGAAAAGCCAAAAACCTTTTTCCCATAAGATTAACATGGGAGATTTTATGAGCAGGTTGTTTGGATTTTCTCCGCAACCACTTAACCTAGGTTAATAATTAAAAATACTATGTTATTTGTTTTTTTAAGCTCTATAAAATGCTCAAAACCAAAATTGAGTGTTTTAAAAATTTTAGGGTGAAAAGTGCAAAAAACTGATTTTTGGAAAATTTAAAACTCCCATAAACCCCCCTTTCCATGGTCCGATTTGTCTGGTTTTCGAACTTAAAATCATGAATGTCACTTTACACATTTGAGCCAAATTTCATCGAAATTGGACGTTTTTTACTCAAGTTATCGTGTTAACGGACACATATATATATAGACCCCCGTCGCAGCAAACCTGCATACTCAGCGAATTTCCAATGGAGATATAAATGTCTTAATACTACATAAAGCCACTTACCAAGTTTCATAAAAATATATTCACAAATAAGCAATATATACAATTTTAATTATTCCCCATAAGAATAACATTGGGGCTGAGGACGCAGGTTTGCTGCATCAAGGAAGACAAATAATGGATTTTCATGCTAATATCAATATAACTCAACTGGGTGAAGTCATATACCAGTTTTCATTTATTTATGTCCATAATTAAGGGAGACATAGCATTTAATTATTATCCATAAGAATAACATGGGGCTGAGTACGCAGGTTTTCTGCTACAAGAGCATTTGACAAAAAATTGTTTTTTTGAGCAAATACCAATGCACCACAACTAGATGAAGCCGTATACCAAGTTTCATCAGTGTACGTTCATAAATAAGTGAGATATAAAATTTGTCTTTTCCTCCATAAGAATAACATTAGACAACGTACTGTGTCTAGCACTTTCAATATCTCGGTAACCAATTGACATAGAGGAATGATCAAAATACCAAATTGTGTATTTTTTTAAGCTGAATACAACGGTAAAAACTAAAATTTGACTATTTCCAAAATTATGTGTTAAAAGTTCAAAAAACCCATTTTTTGGGTACAAAACCCCCCAAAAATACCCCTTCGGATGAAGCGATCTGGCTGGTTTTCGAACTTAGTCATAAATGTCGCTTTACACGTTTATACCAAATTTCATCAAAATCGGATAATTTTTACGAGAGTTATCGTGCTCACGGACACACACACACATATATATATATATATATATATATATATATATATATATATACACAGTTTCGAACGAATGGTGTTTTTGGGGTCTGGGGACCTCAAAACGAAAAGTTATCATGGTCCCGGGCCTAGGTCTTACCATGCCGACTACGGTAATAGCTTCTTCCCCTATGAAAAATCTTTCCCACAACTAACAAAAACAAAATAAAAAGTGTTTCAAGACAAAAATTCATTGCCACCTCATCCTCGTTTTGCGAAAAAACAACCAAACTTTCACGAAAATCCCACATCTTTGTCGCTAAATCTAAAACTGTTCACCCTCACAATCCTTCATCACCTCAGTTTAGCCGTAGATATTACAATAAACAGTATCAGGAAACTGACACATACTTTCTCCCTTTTAGCCCACCTTTAATGAATAAATTACTTTTTCTTTACTAAATATGGAATACAAGCACGGTCGAATGTACAGAAAATCTTGTAAACAAGTTGTTTTAAAAAACATCCACCCAAATCCCTACTTTGGAGGCACTACAGAATCCATTGCTACACTCGTGGTTTTAAGAGGGGAAATGCCCCATATTCCCCCCCCCAGGGTTATTAAGGGACAACATATTTCGAATTAACTCTGTTGGTCAATGCTAAATTGACAAGCATATCAAGTTTGAATGAAATTGATCAGTAAATAAGAGAGAAATAGTAATTTTTGTATTCACCATAAGAATAACATTGGACAACGTACTGCGTTTACTGCTAAATGAAAATTTCAATTTTCTCCGAAACCAGCAATCGTAGAATAGTAATTCAAGATACTAAATTATTTAGTTTTTTGAGCTCTTTATAATCGTGAATAGTAATATATTTTATATTTATGTCTTTTTATGAAAAATCCAAAAAACTGAATTTTGGATGGTTTAAGTCCTGTAATTTCTGAACCCGAATTTTTACAGGAATGCGGGTGGTGTCATTTTGTTGGAAAACTAAGGTTCCACAAACGACTAAAGTTTAATCAAAATCGTTAGAGCCGTTTTTGATAAACTTTGATTTTTCATGTTTTTTGGCGGTTTATGGAGGATAATTACCCTTAAAAATCAAAAATTCAAAAAATGAAAAAAACGCCTGGAGATACCGTGGATTAGTACCTACATACCAAATTTCATAAAAATCGGCCCATTTGGTAGGGCTCTAGCTCTGTACACATCCACACAGACATACACACACACACACACACACACACACACACACACACACACACACAGACAGACAGACATCACGTAAAAACCACTTTTTTGGGTTCAGGGAGCACCAAAACGAATATTTCCACTAACAACTCAAATTCGAAAATTTTGACGAAAACAATAGGTACTTTCTCCATATACTATGTATAAGGGGAGAAAGTAATAAACGGTATCAGGAAACTGACACATACTTTCTCCCTTTTAGCCCAACTTTAATAAATAAATTACTTTTCATTTACTAAATATAGAATACAAAGCACGGTCGAATGTACAGAAAATCTTGTAAACAAGTTTTTAAAACAACATCCACCCAAATCCCTGCTTTGGAGGCACTACAGAATCCATTGCTGCACTCGTGGTCTTAAGAGGGGAAATGCCCCCTATTCCCTCCAGTGTTATTAAGGGGCAACATATTTCGAATTTCCTCTGTTGGTCAATACTAACTTGACAAGCATATCAAGATTGAATGAAATTGATCAGTAAATAAGAGAGAAATAGTATTTTTTTTATTCCCCATAAGAATAACATTGGACAACGTACTGCGTTTACCGCAAAATGAAAATTTCATTTTTCTCCGAAACCAGCAATCGCAGAATAGTAATTCAAAATACTAAATTTCCTAGTTTTTTGAGTTATTTTTAATGGTGAATAGTAATATTTTTTTATATTTATGTCTTTTTATGAAAAATCCAAAAAACTGAATTTTTGATGTTTTAAGTCCTGTAATTTCTGAACCCGAATTTTTACAGAAATGAGGGTGGTGTCATTTTGTTGGTAAACTAAAGTTCTACAAACGACTAAAATTTAATCAAAATCTTTAGAGCCGTTTTGGATAAATTTGGATTTTTCATGTTTTTTGACGGTTTTTGGGGGATAATTACCCTTAAAAATAAAAAATGAAAAAAACGCCTGGAGATATCGTGGATTAGTACCTACATACCAAATTTCATAAAAATCGGCCCATTGGTTAAGGCTCTAGCTCTGTACACATCCACACAGACACACACACACACACACACACACACACACACACACACACACACACACACACACACACACACACACACACACGGACACACACACACAGACAGACATCACGTAAAAACCACTTTTTTGGGTTCAGGGAGCACCAAAACGAATATTTCCACTAACAACTCAAATTCGAAAATTTTTACGAAAACAATACTTTCTCCATATTCTATGTATAGAGGGAGAAAGTAAAAATGTACAATAACAAGTCGTAAATCCTAGCAGACCTGTTAATGCTGGGAATAGTATGTTTAACTCTAAACTATGTACAATCACTGAAGACAATCCCCTAGATCTAATAAAAAATGTTCTACCGACGTATAATAAAAATGATACACCCGTCGCAGCAAACCTGCATACTCAGCGAATTTCCAATGAATATATAACATAACACAATAAAACACTTAACAGGATTTATAAGAAATGTATTCACAAACAAGCGATATTAAAAATATTAATTCTCCATAAGAATAACATTGGGGATGAGTATGCAGGTTTGCTGCAACAAGGCATACAAAATAATGGGTTTTTATGCAAATATCAATAGAACTCATCTTAGTGAAGTCACATATCAAGTTTCATCCATATACATTCATAAATAAGCGATATATAACATTTTAATGATTTTCCATAAGAATAACATGGGGACCAAGTACCTAGGTTTGCTGCTACGGGAACCATAGGCGAAAAATTGTTTTTTTGTGCAAACAACCATGAACCACAACCAGATGAAGCCATATACCAAATTTCGTCAGTTTATGTTCATAAATAAGCGAGATATACAATTTTTCTTTTTCTCCATAAGAATAACATTAGACAACGTACTGTGTTTAGCACTTTCAATATCTCAGTAACCAATTGACGTAGAGCAATGATCAAAATACCAAATTGTTTGTTTTTTTAAGCTAAATTCAATGGTATGGATTAAAATTGGATTAAAATTAAAATTACATGTGAAAACCCCAAAAAACACATTTTTGGGGTACAAAACCCCCCAAAAACCCCCCTTTGGATGGTGCGATTCATCTGGTTTTCGAACTCGTTCAAATAAATGGTACTTTACACATTTGTACCAAATTTCATTAAGATCGGACCTTTTGTACGAGAGTTATCGTGCTTACGGACACATATATATAAATATATATATATATATATACATATATAAAAATTTGAACGAATGGTGTTTTTGGCATCTGGGGACCTCAAAATGAAAAGTTATCATGGTCTCGGGCTTAAGTCTTACCATGAGACCTCCGGTAATAGCTTCTTCCCTATAGGGGAAATTCGCTAAAATGTCATTAGAAGATGCCTTAACGGCCATTTCACACCGGCGCCGGCGTAACGTTACGTTATGTGACAGGACGTGACAGACGTTTTAAAATATCGCTTGCCGTTGTTTCAAATGGGGCGATTCACACCGCCGGAAAAACGTCACGCGTAGTTGGCGAAATAAATCAACTAATCGCAGGGGATCGCTCGGGGAGCGATCTTTTAGAAACGTACGCGGCGTCGGTGGCCTCGCGCATGCGCACTGAACCACTTGTCCTCCTGCCCCATTTGCTTCGGTGCTGCTGAAGGGTTCGACATAAAAAACATATTGCAAAATTAGTAATGGAAGAATGAGTACTTAATAATTAATAAGTATGACGTGACGGGGGGAGAGGGGGAGTAATGAGCAGCGTGACAGAGCATGATACAGGGTGGGGGGAATCTACCCATCTTACCCTGGGAAACATTGTGTGATTTCTATTATTGTTTGTTTGGTTATTATACACATGGATCAGTTTATTGATCACGTACGTGCCCGACTCCTGTTGTGGGATGGTTGATTAGAAAAATAATTCCTTTACATTTGCTGGTAGGTATATTTGTCTAAATTAATAAGAATATAACACTTTTTAAAGTAGGCCTACATAACTTAATTTAAATGAATTAAAGGGATAAATATTCTTATACAAGGTCAAATTTGTTTGGTGTACTAAATTGCTACCATTCATATTGTTATACCCGCGCTGTCTTTGATAATGTTGACTAACTTTGGCCAAAAATAAAATAAAAATAACCTTATCAATGGGACTTTACCTGTAGCATAGTATACTGCAGCAAATCTATTTGTTTTGAAAACTACTATAACAGAGTTTTAAGCCTATACATTTAGCACAACTTTTTTAATGGAGTCAACGCAGTATATTCTTGAAAACGAAAATACCACGGTTTACAAGACATCCTGCCACCTTAAAGGTTTGTTTGTATCAGTGAATGACGAACTACTAAATTTAATGCTAGTATTTAAATTAATACTAGTATTTTATTTGATACTACTTAATAATCACTCTGAATAAACCGTTTCGAAGTAGATTTGGTTTAAGTACTTTCAAAATTAGATTATAAAAATCACGAGCTTCATAACAGTGGTGTAACTTGGCGGGCCCGCAAGGGAAAAGCTCTAGCGGGCCCGTTTAATGGAATGAAATTGTTATATTTAATTTTGAAAACATTTCAAATTAGCAATAATGTTGTTGATAAAAGTTGAAGAATTAATTTATTTTTAGCATAGTGATAGATCTTTCATTCGTTGTGCTAAGTGATTAATAAATGACACAATTTAAAACTGCAATAAGTTTTATTATTTTATTTGTTCTAAATTATAATTACTTTAAAAGTAAACTTTAAAATTATATATTTTAACAAATATTTCACCATTTTGCAAAGCAACTATAAAATAGTTGTTAGTAGTGTCAGTAAAGTTTTTGACCTATGCGATTTGAGGGTATTTGGATAGTGATAAATGATAAATCGGGGGCTCATGATAGGCAAGGTCCATACTTTCATAATAGGATCCGTTTCAAAACCTAATAACCGTAGCTATAACGACCATTTAACTCCAAAGTGAATCTGAATCCACTCCAAGTATCTTTTTCACATTTGGACAGGAACAGAACAATTAAAAAAGAGTTACTGACCTTCTGGACGTTAAGAGGCTTCATGTTTTGACTCTACACTTGTCGACTTAATTCTTAGGTATTTTATACCAATACATTGACGTGATAAAACTATTAAAAACATTATAGCCTAAATAAAAACCTTGGGGGATTATTAAATCACTAAAACCATACAATGCTGGAATGACGTTATGTAGGCCTATTTGGAGGTTAGGAAACTTCTGGCTCAAATGCAACTTTATCCCAGAATCTAGTATAATGGATAGGGATAGGGTGAAACTGTACGATTATGATAAATGGGGGGGGGGGCTGAAAGTAAGTTTGCGGGAGGGCCCAAAAAAATTAGTTACGCCACTGCTTCATAACAAGCCATTAAGGGTGTTTGGCCGCTAGGCTAGTCTGGCGGTGAGGAGCAGTAGTTCTACAAGTCGCCACCGCGCGCCGCTAGGAAGACAGCTCGGGCAGTGCTGTGAGTGTGTGTGTGATCTGGCTGGGGGGAGAGAGGAGCGCGTTCTCCTCCTTCCTACCCCTCCCCATACACAACACTATGTTTTGTCTACTCGCTACTTCGTCGCGTCGTAGGGAGCGCCCGGCCCCGGTCCTCCCGGCTCGTTCGCTTGACTAGTAGATTACTTCTCTGTGCCAGTTCAGATGTTGGGTTGCTCACAATTGTCTACCGTGCCTTCCAATATCGCGACAATTAATGTTGAGGATATTGATTTAAGAACATTCTCTTTAATAGTTTTGAAACATCATTTTAAATTCAACTATGTGTGATTTTCTTGTAGATCTATGTAAATTGTATAATAATTGTATTTTATACAGTTTTGAACACATTTGTATATTTAAAAAATAACAAATTAACGAATATTTTTAAACTTAACCAATTGATCTTATCAATTACTTAAAATAATGTATTGGAAGTTAATTAGAATGTAACAAAAATACATTTTGGATCGTAGTAAAACTTAAATTTAGGTTTTAGAATATAATTTTATTTTATTATTCATATAACACTGCAATATTTACATTTGTACATTAATTACAACGTAATGTTCACTTCTTGCTCTTCCCTTCTTTCTTCCTTCCTTCTTTTTTCTTCTCAACTTTGTTATCTTTCATTATCTGTGCTTCTTGTATGTAAGCAGGGTCCCTTGTCTTTAGGCCGCGTGAGATTCTACTGTCAGCAATTTCTGGAAGGATACATTCCAGGTAGAACTGAGTGACCTGAAATAGGTTCATGTAGATATGAACACAAATGTACCCAAACACATTCTTCAAAATCTCATTCTTCACTTATTATTAATTATAACTTGTTTTGAGTTGGTACAACTTTGCTGTAAGATGGTGCCACCATTACGTTGACAAATAAACAAGTGAGAATTAATTACGTATTAATTTTTTTTTATTATCTGCTTATTTTTCGCATTTAGCGGTGAAATTAATCTTCAAAATGATTGCTCAAATATTAATTTAGGAAGATTTAGCCTACTGATAACAGCAATACTCTTTAGTAACAATACAAATACATACATAAAGATTATAAATTAAATTAATAAATTAAATCGAAAGGTATAAGACATTAATCTACTCTTCACTGTATTTCTACGCTGCTTATTAATTTTTACGTTCACTATTTTACGTTTGTTTAAGAATTTTGCATACCTTAGGGTAAATCTTTGTTTTCCATAAATCATTGTCACGTTCTATGCGTTCAATAAACAGAGGGGCTGTTGTTGTGTAAACAACAAAGTCACACCATTCTCTGTTGGCTATATACAGTTGTCCTTGGATCTGGTAGTAATAATTGTGATTTCTCTTCAGGTGAACGTTATTTTCTGTTATTTCTAGACAGAAATCTTTATTTTTCTTATTTTTGATTTTTTCTTCCAGAGTATTTTCCTGCACTGATGGCAAACACTTTACTTCTATCAAACCGTGTTCTCCCACAAGTCCATCAGGACTTGCACCAAGGTATGGATTATCAGGGTCTATAAATAGCCCACATTTAGTGACAACATTGTTTGTTGCAGCTTCATATTCTTTTATTGCTGTGTCTTCATGTACTCTGCCAAAGAGGATAGCCTGTGTTTTCAGTTCTCTTGGATAAAGAATGTCTTTGACTAGGTTGTGGCAAGATGTGTGTTGCAGTCGTTTGGCAACCACGCCAAATTTTGAGGCTGTAAGCCGGTTCATGCGCTTTTCTTGCCAGCATAAATTGCTGTGCTGCCCTACTGTTTGTCTCTCCGTGTCTTCTCTGTTGTCGGAAGCTAGTTTTGCCAGGATTTCCTTTTTCCTTTCCTCTAGTCTTTCCTCTTCAATGTCTGGTTCAACAGCTAGTGGTCCATATTCGGAATCGTAATTTCCTCCTTGGCGTAGCTTTTTCCGGGGGGCGCCTTTTGCTGAATAAGTTAAACACCTCTTAAATCTCCGTCGTTCACGTGACAAAATGTAGGACTTTGTGACTCTTCCTGGGCTTTTCTGAGTCAGTCTCTTCAATGGACTGAGGTGCCAACTAGGTCCAGTAGTGTGGGAGAGCCCAGCACCAAAACAGCGAACCCTATACGATCCACGAGAAGAAAGATTAATACGCTTTCCTCCTGTAAATTTAGCGACCAGGGCCATGTATTGTTCCGCCTTGTTAGTGGTTTCATTGTGCACTAAACTTTCTGCTTTTGACTCGACTCTTCCGACTAGTTTCCTTAATTCGGTTAGAAACTGTCCGTCAAGTAAATGGAGGATACTCTCTTCCTCTTTTCTTTTGCAAAAGCTCCCCCTGCACTTTGCGTGATTACCAAACACGTGGTCAACAGAGTTCTTAATGTCATGTCTTAGGTTAGTGACATCCGTATTGCTCTTTGTCGTTCCGGAATCTTTTATAGCTGTTCGAACACCTTTCACTATTCTCTCGAGTCTAGTTATCGAATCCCCTTCAGCAGTGGAAGTTAACAATCTCCGTGATTCAATAGGGAAGCTGGTGTTACCAGAAACCTTGTGAAGGTGGTCACTAAGTGCCCGTGTAACGTGGTTGGCACACTCAATCTTTTTTACGTATCTGCCATACCTAAACAGAGAAACAGATAAATTAGTTTAAAAATGCATTTTATTGAAAATTTAGAAAATGGTTAACAAATGTCAACACTCAGACTGTGGAAACCAAACGCTGAAACAAATGTCGCAATCTGTTTTTTCATATTACCTTTTGTTATTACAAGTTTTTAGCTCTTTTGAGTGCTGAGAAAACATCACTTTACGAAATGGATACCAGCTTTCATAAAATGAAGTTTAAAAATCTAAAATTATACAAATGAACTAAAAACATGTCTATCCATGACGTATCAAAATTTGGAATCGATAAATTGACCCGTTTCGGAAATATGAATTTTTTAAGTTCGTAGTTGCTTGAAAATGGCAAAAATCGCGTACTTTTTATATTCTACCCGCAAGAAAAATGAGTTACAATCATAATTTAAAATATTTTTTTACAATAAAACACGAAGAATAAGACAAGGCAAATTTGTATGTGACCGCCTTGATTATAGCTCAATCGGTTAATCTTTGGTGGCAAGACAAACTCGAGTATCCATAATTTTGAATCCGACAGTAGTCGGGGGATAAAACTGGAAAACTCAGATCAGTAGCTCGCGGACGTCGCTTGCGGTGTGAATTAGCCACCCGTTACGTTACGTTACCGGACGTTATGCGACAGATGTCGGTGTGAACAGGCCTTAAGTAATGTATAACATCCACTTGTGCCATTTGAAAAGATTCCTCCATTCCTTCTGATTATGGAAGTTCTGATAGTTCTACCTATTAGGATGGAAAATCAAATAAGATCAATTTCACCTTTTCAAATCAAATTTTATTTTTATTGTTTTTTATTATGAGTGAGTTCGCAAACTTAAAAATGCTGCAGTGGAACAGTAACTCGGCATACACTCACAAAGGTGAAATTGAGTATTTATTAAAAACTCATCAAATTTATATCACTGCTTTATTCAGTGGCGGATTTAGAGGGGGCTATAGGGGCTGTAGCCCAGGGCGGCAAATTTACAGAAAATTAATAAGTTGTTTACAAATGAAATGTTGAAACGGGGAACATTTTGACGAAAGCGGATGACGGTGTGCCGCCCTTTTAAAGGTAAAGGTAGTAATCAGAGACTATAATGTATTACACTTGCAGCCCCTCACACTGCAGTCCCTCAAAACAGTCATAATGCATTTGTCATTCGTTCGTACTAGCATAGAAAAATAAACTAGGTGTAGAAGTGTCACGTAATGCTAAAATTTGCTAACAATAAATTGTTAATTCAACCGGCCAGATCATACGAGGCGCTGCGAGCAAAACCGGCCAAGCGACGTTGCCCATCTGTGCGCTCCAGCCGGCTGGCCGGCCGGGCCAGCCGGTAGGGAAAAATTCCCTCGCCCTGCTTGGCGCTTGTCGTATTGAGTGCAGTGTTTACGCGCTCTTCGCATTATCTACTTCTCTGGTTAGTTTTTTATTCAATGATGCTAAAGATTGTGTCTCAATATTAATTTAACGATTTACCAACTTTAAAAATACATTTAAAATCTTCTGGGATACCGGTACGTTTAATGTTGACTGACGATTTCCTTAAACATTTTTTACTTCGAGGATAGTTTTAGTGGATGGGTTTCACGTGAATAATAAGATTAAAAGCTTATAAGCTCTATCTGTATGTTTTATAAACATGCCCTGATTTATAAATAAAGGGTTACAGAAAATAAGTAAAATCATAATTTTAAAAGTAAACAATGTTTCACGATTAAATTCTTAATGCATTTCATAACTGAATTTAGTATTTTACAGTAACTTGTTCGTACGTGAATAGCTAATTTGTTCAGAGTATTTATAGTAAATTTGTATGGCATCGGTTCTAACATTTGAAATAATGAAATAATAATGAAATAATGAAATAATGATTTATTCCACCCAAACTTACAACACTCAAACACATTAATTTTCTTGGAATTACGTTGTCACATCAACCAGTTATTGTGACAACGTTGAAAAAAAACAAACAAAATAAACTTTACATTAACAACTGAGTCCAGTCCTTCTATGCACAAACACATCTTGCCGCTCTCCGTGGCGTCTGACATGACATCAACTTAATATTTATCTCTCCAAATAATAGTAAACTTTAACACACTTAGTATATAAATGACATCAAAAAATAGTTTCAATATAAGTTTTAAGTAGTGCAATAAGCAAATATAGGTTAAATTAATACATTATTCATAAAATCAACATTCGAAATTTTGAAAAACCATTTTTTTAATTGCACAGAAAAAGATTTAAGACTCAAGCAGTTTTTAACTTCTTGTGGGAGCTGGTTGAAGTATTTAGGTCCGTTGTACTGATAAGAGTGTCTAAATAATGTTTTGTTTACTTTGGGTAATCTAAATACGGCTTGATTACTACTTCTTGTATTGTATAAAAGATTTTGTGTACCGGTATTTCCACTTCTAAAATAAAAAAGTCTGAGCACTTTATACGCATACAAATGTTGGACAGGAAGTATTTTTAATTCAACAAATAAAGGAAAAGAACTATCTGTCTTACGACTGTTAGTAATTAACCTTAAAAAATGATTTTGTGTGATTCTTACTTTTTCAGTGTAGCATTTATATGTTCCTCCCCAACAACTGATAGCATATTCCAATCTTGAATTAATCAAAGCGAAATAAAGTATTCTTAATAAAAAGGCGTTACAGATATTTTTTAAAAAGTAAAATGTTCTTATAGAAGATCGAATTTTAGAATGCAAAGCAAAAACATGTTTACTCCAATTTAGATTTTCGTCTAATACTACCCCAAGATATCGAAAACTGCTGACCTTTTCTATAGTTTCACAATTACACATATTTAAATTACAGTTTGAGCTATGGTAGGCCACATTAAACTGAAAATTGAAACTATTTGCTAAACCAAAATTAATGTACTTCGTCTTATCTACATTCACTTGCATTTTATTAGCTACACACCAGGAATTTAGTAAACTCAAATCATCTTTAATTTGCTCATACAACACATTTGTATCTTTGTTTGTATAGAATAGTGCTACATCATCAGCAAAAGCACTGATTTGGCCGTGGAAAGGACATTCAAGGAGGTCATTGATAAAAATGAGGAACAGAGTTGCAGATACCACTGATCCCTGTGGGACTCCTGCCCTGACAGGCAAGGCAGAGCTCAACTGATTCAAAATTTTTGTTTGCTGTATTCTATTTTTTAAAAAGCTGCTAAACCAATCAAGTGCCAATCCTCTTACGCCTGCTGTGTTTAATTTAGAAATCAAAATATCGTGATCAACAAGATCAAACGCTTATTTCAACATGTTATATACATTTTAAAATTTAACCGTGCTTAAATTAAAGTAGGCTAAGTCCTGCTTAGAAATTCTCTTTTAATGTAAAAGAAACTTCATTTAAAAATCAGTTTTTTTTAATTTTTAAGAATTTTAAAAAGCAAGTAATTTATTATGTAAACGAACGGAACAACCGAGGAAACCGTTTCTATTGATAAAATAAATATTAAAAATAGACTTTACGTTTCGTATTATGTCGCGGTAAAAAGTGCATCATGATAAGCTCACATCTCCACCAAAAACCAGCATTCACAATTAATTGTGGTACGATTTAGTAGTTGATACGGCATTTTGGACAAAAACAATACAGTTGTACAGACAATCTCCACGAGGGCTGAGTCCAAATAGGAATCAACGAATCATTCTTTTATTTTCAAGTTAAAATTCTATTCATCAAAATACTAAGGAATTTGTTTTAATTATGACAATGGGAGAAGAGGGGGTCGACAATGGTTGGGGAGGGGGCAGGCTATCAGTGCGAATCCTAAGAACACGCACCTATCACGTGTCTGACTGCAGACGATACCATCAGCACCAGGGATGTTTCCCTGCACCCTGACTATAGCCAAACCGCCACCCGTTTTTGGGTATATTTGAAATAGCTAAACCACCACCCTCATTAGTGAGGATTAGGAAGGGTCAACTCGCAAGATCCGAAATTACAAATCGCTACCCACGCTCGGCCACGTAATCGGAATCAGGAAGCTTCAGATGAGGGAAAACGGGAATATCTTCGTCCCCGCAGTCTCCCTGCAATTGATGCACATTGCCGTTGGTTCAGAGACAGATTGACAGATTAGTCTAGCGAGTTAAAGAGTTGATGGCTTTACACTTTCCACCGATATCAAAAAGAAATTTGCAAAGTGATTTCGAAAACTAACTAACATATTTCACTTATTTATGAATATGCTTTGATGAAAGTTGGTAAGTGGTTCATGACGTAGTGAAGTACCATTTGAAATTCTCTGAGTATGCAGGTTTGCTGCAACGAGCGTATTTTATTGTTAATCATCATTGCAATTTACGGAATTTAAAAGGTTGTATTTGTCTAATGCAGTTCATGTTTTATCCTTCTGTAATAATAACATTCCAGAAATGTAATAATTATCAGATCAGTTGGAAACGAGATTTTTGCACATCCTCCACTTCCTGTGATCTCCACTGCCACTGACACACAGTCACAGCCAGACGTTTATCAGATCAGCCTTACCGCCTACCAGCGAGGTAGAAACCATGGAGAGCTCGCGCCCATGGTGGGGATAGACCAAAATTCGGTCCGGCCGGGCTCAAGGTCACATCTCAAAAGTGTAGGACTCGTCGTAGCGCTCTGTACAGCGTCCACACAGACAGCGTGGCGTGGTCGAAGCGTGGACCTCGCACACAGACAGCGTGCAGCAGCGTCAAGGAAGAGCGCCAAACACTTTGTAATACGGGTTTTAAAAATATAAACTAAAATTTTTATCTCTGAAATTTTTATTTAAAAATGAAAATGTCGCGTGGAACAGATTAATAGGAGTTGATCAGGTTGCCGTTTTTGAGAAATTTCGATTTTCCATGTTTTGTAGCCGTTGTGGGGAGATAATTAACCTTTAAAATCAATAACGAAAAATGAAAAAGTCCTTGAGATACTGTGAATACTTACATATCAAATTTGATACCAATCGGCAGATGGTGTGGTCTCTAGGTAATGTACACAGACAGACACGCGTCACCTCGAAAACACTGTTTTGGGTTTAGAGAACCTCAAAATGAATATTTATACCAATAATTCATATTCCAAAATGTTTGCGAAAACAATACTTTCTCTATTTACTATGTATAGGGGGAAAAATCAAAATTCAGACGACATATTTGACACTTTATTTTGATTATATGTTATATGAACAAACACAGGAGTAATAAGTTCAAATGGATAATTATAATGTAATAAACAGTTTAATAATGAATCAAGTCAACATCTTCTACTTGGCAACTCAACAATACCACTGGCAACTGATAAGTGTACAAATCTAGGTTTAAAATTGCAATCAAATCTTTTATATCAATAAAATTTGAAAAAAAAAACAGTTCAGGGATTTTTTTGATAAAATGTCTTTCTAAATTTTGCATTTTATACATAAATAAAATGATATATTATGCATATACAGTACCTATATCCATTCAAATATCTCATATGATGAACTAATTATATGGGGTTCATGCCCAAATGCGACAACATTTGTTTTTAAAATGCAAAAGTAACTTATAATAACTTTTTGTGTGCCTCAGGAAGAACATCATGCAAACCAC
Source organism: Allygus modestus (assembly GCA_963675035.1). NCBI lineage: Eukaryota > Metazoa > Arthropoda > Insecta > Hemiptera > Cicadellidae > Allygus > Allygus modestus. The sequence goes on along the minus strand of OY776111.1, from coordinate 199,412,145 downwards.
TATTTAAAAAATTAAATATTTTATCATTACAGTCAATTTTTATTTTACAAGCAGCGACATGTGTATTATTTGAACCTCAAAGAAGACAAATTCATAATTATAACACGGGAAATATCAACCTTGTAGACTTGCCACATCCAAATTCAACATTATATCTTATTATCTCCGGCACACATTCCGACAACGATGCCCATACTACATATCAATCATCGTTTATAATAAAAGTTCTTTAGGAATAAAATCTTTATAAACAACATACGACAGTTCAAGATTTAATCAAAGCAATACCATATTAATAAATTCCCATACAAAATTCAAGATTGTTTAAATTAAAGCAACAACGAATATATAACATCAATTCTAAAATAGTTCGTAATTTTAAGTTTGGATCATGATTCTAGTAATTATTATTTTAAGTATATACCCTGATAATTTAATATAGACTTAACCATAAATTGTATTATGGCAATTTAGACATATTCAAATTAAGAAATATATTGATAAAGTGGGTAAACACTTCAGGATACAGTTGTTCGACATCCATCGGACGCGACGCCACGCTCAAGAACGCTTTGAAAAACAAATCAGTTTGTTCTTGGTGGAAACGCCACGCCACAATGTCTGTGTTTTTACCCTTATGGGTTATTGGCGACGCGTGCTCAGTTAAATGAGGTTTACGGTGCGAGGATTTTTAATTTTTAAACGGTTTTCGGAATTGTTATCACTGGATAAATTCTTTATCTTATGGTACTAAATTCAAATGTATTTAACCTCTAATTATTACGTAAAAACTCGTGTAGTTTTCAATATTAGTATACATATCTCGATCTTCACGTACTTAACCTTGATTGTTATCGGGAAAAAATAATTTATAACTCATTAGCTGCCATATTTGCTTAACTCGATATATTCCTCAATTTTTTTTTACATGAACCCAATCTATATAACAACTATTGTAAGGCTTTTGAAGAGGCTTAGTTTTGAGTTTTGACATAAAAACATTGATTCTATATTATTTAATTTAATTTATATTTTCGGTAGAAAGGTTTATTAACAACTACAGGGTTTCTATGGTCAGGGAAAGACAGGAAAAGTCAGGGAATGGAAATTTGGTCAGGAAAGGTCAGGGAAAGTCAGTAAACCCATCAGTAATAAAGCTTATTTTAATACGTGATGATGACCCCACGTGCTAAAGATATGAAAATAAATTTGTAGCTTATAGACAATAGTGATTACTATTCCACCTTAATGCTAATTCTCAAAATTAATTTTGTAATCTTTGTTAAGTCTCAAAATAGGTTTAGAGGGTCATTATCACAACAAGAATAACTTCCTGTGAGGAATCATACAAAATTTACATGCCAATTCGGTGCTTCTATTTTTCCATCTGATCCCCGATGATGACAAAACTGAGGAAATGCTTTGCTCCAAGTTTTATACAATCTGTGTAGCAGTATTTTTAGGTGGAGTCCCAATGGTTGGCTGATGATCTAAGGATTCCTAAGGAGTTTATTCTTAACATCTTGTAATCCTCAATTATTGAGTTTTTACTGAGATAAATTTATTTAATTTTGTTTTATTAACATTTATGACATGTATGATATAGAAAATAATGTTTTACATATTAAATATAGTACTTGGGGGGCGAGATTTGCTCGGGGGAAGGTCAGTCAGTTTGTTTAGAGAACTCGGAGTAATATTTCACCACTTCCCCCTACTGATAATCAGATTTGTATTATTCATTAGCCTCTTTTCTACATTTTTAAGGTCCTCCAGTTGTTATTTATAGCTCAATGTCCCTTTGATTTATTTTACTACTCTATATATGTAATCTTTACTCAAATCTGTTAATCTCTGCTCTCAGGAAACCACATGTTAATAATCATAAACAACATGAGTATTACTTTGACAGTTCCCTGGTTAATTATGAACAGCTGTTAACAATACTTTTGTTTTGATTTGAAACTCCATAAGCCCAATGTTAATTTTTGTAACTTTTCATTTTAGTTTTTTTACATTATTTGATTTTTCCTAGGGATGAGGCCTGTCTCGAACTTATTTTTATCCCAGAAATTAGTTATTTTGAACATTTGAAGGAAATCGTTGGAGCCGTTTTTGAGATCCGTGTCGCAAGCAAGCAAGAAAACCTTACTCATATTAGAGTATAGGATAATAACTGTGCACATACGCTTGTTTATAAAGCGAGAATGCGAAGACGTATGATGAAAGTTAGTCAGGGGAGTTTTACAGAAGGGTAAGGAAAAGTGAGGGAAATAGAACATTGAAATTCTGTAGAAACCCTGAACTAAGTACTGTATCCTTCGAATTCAAGTTCCTTGATGTTCCTCTACTTTTAACTAAACGAATTTGTATAGGATTGGTCGTATTGCTGATATAGAGGATTAGTTTTGAGTTTTTATATAAAACATATACTTATTCTTTATTTTAATGACATTTTTAGCTACAACAATTCATTTACGGCTAAGAAGCTTTCGTATTTGAGTGGGAATAAATGTTTTTCGTATTTGAGTGGGAATAAATGTTTAAGTAACAGATAGTTTAAAAGGAAGTAGGTTTTGTTTTATAAAAAGGCAACGTTATGTTTTCTTACTAAAGTATTTTATTTCATTATTGATTAAAACAAGTTTTTGCTTCACGAGAAAAATATAATCACTAATCACATAATTTTTATCTTATAATATAATGTTTTATTCTTTCTTACTAATAAGTCTCTTATTATTTACTGCCAAATTTACTTTACATATCAATTTATAAGATTCCTCGTGAGCCAATTACATCTCGATGGCTGATTTTTCTATCAAAATTGAAAGCTATGTTAAAAAACGATAATCTCAATCTAATATGGAGTAAAATGTACATAATTAATATTTTATAGGTGGAAATCTAAGTAAAATGAGGATCATTTAACTATGCTGGATGTGGTAGAACAGCGTTGAGCCGTGGTCTGCGACGGCGCACGTAAAACTGAACACAGCGGTTATTTACATCGGTTTATTGAACAAACTATAAGTTATAACGAAAATTGTTTTGAATGAAAATTTAAGATCATCTAATGAACTACAACTTTCTCGCTGTAAATTTGTTTCTACCTCAAAAATAAACAAGTTTCTCGCTTGCTGACTTTTTCATGTCATGCTGTTACAGCTTTCTAGTATTTTCATAATTAAAAATTACGCTTCATTTTAAACTAAAATATATTTTTACTATTGGATGCAGAAATTCATGCATAGGAAAAAATATAAAAAAATGAAAGGAATAAATAAGTTTCATTGTAGTTTTATTATTATTAAGATGTACAGGATCGTGTAAACGACAACGCGCTCACCGCCGTGGCAGTGGCCGATGCGACCGAGCTTGCTCCCTGCGGGAATTTGGGAATCCCGCGCTGCCCGACTTGGCAACAAGGCACCGCTAACTCAGACTTGAACGACGCGACAGCGCCTGCATTTCCATGATACCCGTGTACGCTTATTCCCTACTTCGTGAAACTTCTGTACCTGGCTTATTTTTCTATGGTACTAGCGACAAGACGATTACGCCACAGACAGAGAAAGGGCGGCAAGCCACGAACTAGTTAATTCAACTTCTCCCCTCCGCTCATCAGTCACTGCGCCACTATGACTACGTCCAACTCACGGACTTCCAAGTTTATCCGTACATTCGCATAGAATTAAAATTATTTGTTACACAATATCAATAACAACTAAGGCACACGGCTGAAAAATGTTGCAACAATCGAATTTGAGATGACATGATGACAATAAACAAATTTAGACTACAATGATATTTTTAATCTCAAGGTAACAAAGAAAGTTATTTCAGCCGTCGTATACTTACCAAATCAAATCCTACCACACATAATCGATCATTCTGGAGGATATTGTTTTTATCAAAACATCTGACCAAAGACAAATACAAGACATAATTTGTGAAGAGAGGATTTCATTGGTTGTTGGGGTCGCCGTCTAGTTGTCACCTCGGCATTTTGGTTACGGGCGTCAAGTTGTCACCTTCCTAGCTCTGAGGTCACCTTTCACGTCCGCGTCAAGTTGTCCCCCCGACAAGTTGTCACCTTCAAAACTCCAAGGGGACAACTTGACGGGTCCGCTACCGGCAGATTGTCCCCTTTCACGTCCGCGTCAAATTGTCACCCCGTCAAGTTGTCACCTCCTACTGGGAGAGTAAATGGGAACTGAATGAGTGTTGACAACTTAATTGATTTGTTCGGTGGTCACTAAACTACATCCCAGTGTACTTATACAAATGGGGGTTTAGCTCACCAAGATTGCGTTTGTAGTATCAGACTGATTTCAATAGTTATAGATTGTATAAAGCCCATTTTGAGGCTTAACTATAGATCTTCATATTCGTACACAAATTACATATTAAAATCGTTACTTATCACTATTTTAAAACAAATCATTTACAATACCACTTTTCTATCCCACTTTAATAAGACCCGTATTATATGTGCATGATAATCCACTATTGTTTTCACTTATTATCCATGTACTAGGTGTACGCTCATTCCTCGCGTATAAGGATAATTGAAACACATGATCAAACTTAAATCGAAAATCGAGTCTCATAAAAAATTCAATATCTGATTTGAGTAACATCATCAGAATACATTCCGTTATCATTTAACTGCCGCCAGAATCCGGATTTTATGTCTATACAGTATAGCTATAGTTGTAGTCACTTCTATAAGAATTAATTATCGCGGTAGCTGAGGGGTATCGCACTGGCTCTTGGAGCTTAATGTCGCAGGTTCGGATCCCGCCGCCGACCTAACATTTTATCCGTAGAAAAACATACATACATTTATCACTTGTTTTTATCAAAATAAATGTTGTATAAATACGTAAATTTATTTATTTTTAAAATAAATTGAAGATTTCAGGCATGGTTTGTTGTTAGGTTAGGATTGGTATGGGTGCGTTATCTTAGAACAAACAGAGAGCATTTTGGGCTAAGCAGTGACTTTAGCAGTGTGGTTAATTTAACTTTTAAGAGAACAGCGAGTTTCCTATATGAACTAATGTTAACAATTTCTATAGGCCAAGTCAAAATATCCTTAAGGGTTAACAATAAATCGTCAGGCCCAGTTATTTAGATGAAAAAATGAGATTTCAATATAAGCATAGGCTATCATGAAATTAAATGCTATAAACATGGGTTGGTCCAAGACCATACATGAAACTTCTAAAATGGCAAGTAGCCTAAGTGTATAGACCTACATTTTATAACCATAGGTCCAAGTTTATGATGAAAACATCTCACTATAATCCAAACCTAGGAGATGTCAAATCATTTCAGATAACCTGTACAAAAGGCTTAGTTTGGTTAGAATAGTTTAAAGCTTTTGTTTTGGTTCGCTACAACATTCCTGGTAATGTGTTTAAAGTATTTTACAACAGTTGTATTTTACAAAATGATATTTCAATATATTGTTTCAATAGCCTAGGCTATCATGAAATTATATTCTATAAACATTGGTTGGTCCAAGATCGTACATGAAACTTCTAAAATGGCAAGTAGCCTAAGTGTATAGGCCTACATTTTATAGCCATAGGTCCAAGTTTATGATGAAAACAGCTCAGTATAATCCAAACCTAGGATATGTCAAATCATTTCAGATAACCTATATAAAAGGCTTAGTTTGGTTAGAATAGTTTAAAGCTTTCATTTTGGTTCACTACAACATTCCTGGTAATGTGTTTAAAGTATTTTACAACAGTTGTTGTATTACCAGTTTAATGTCAGCTTACTCTTACTGTAATCCAACCCTAGGCTATGTCAAACCATTCAAGATAACCTTCCGAAAAAGGCTGTTTGGTTCGAATAATCTATAGCTTTTATTGTGGTAACCTACTACTATAGACTAACTACTGTAGTTAGTCTATGCTCAAACTAAGAGATTCAGGTTTACAGTCACTCCAGGTTTTCTTATAACCCAATGTGCCTTCAGGTATACCATTCTATATGCAATCTTCATTCAATGGTTTTTGTCACTAATCTCAGAAAAAATCATAAAGATGTTTGAGTATTACTTAGATAGCTCACTGTTTGATTATAACATTTGATTTCCCTGGGGAGAACCTGTCTAGAACTTATTTTTACCCCAGAAATTAGTCATTTCCAACATTTTAAGGAAATCTTTGGAGCCGTTTTTGAGATCATAGTTGCAAGCAAGCAACCAACCAAACAACAAACCTTACTCATATTAGAGTATAACATCGAGTACGCATTGACTATACTACAGTATTTATAGTCAGTGGTATAGGATATTACCATGTGGTTTCCTAAAATCAAAGAATAAAACCTTTGAATGAAGATTACATGTAGAGTGGTCATATCCAGAATGAATCAAAGGTACATTGATCTACAACTGTTGTGTATAACAACTGCTGTGACCTCAAACATGCTCGTTAGTAGGGGACATGGTGAAAACTACTCCAAGTCATAAACAGAGTGATTGACCATCGCCTATCAAAGCTCAGCCCCGGGTAGTACTTAAACTATATGAGTATAACCATAGACTAACTACAGTAGTCTTACAAAACTTTGAGAGTTCGCTGATTGATTTTAAACAGCTGATATGACTATTTTGCTTTTATTTTAATCTCCATAAGCCCAATGCGATTTTTTTAATTTTCCACAGTGGCTTTTCACATTATTTGATTTTTCCTGGGGATGGGACATGTCTAGAACTTATTTTTACCCCAGATATCAGTATTTACAATACAAGTAGTTGGAAGGAAACATTGTTATTTTTCAAGAAAATCGTTAGAGCAGTTTTTGAGATCAGAGTTTCAAGCAATCAACCAAGCAAGCGAGCGTGCAAACCTTACTCATATTATAGTGTAGGATAGGATTGAGTAAAAATAATTCAGTATTTGTATTGATTGCCTGTAACATATTCTTACTCTTAGGCTCATTTAATGTACACGAGACAGGGACAATGATTCTGGATTTTAGCATGTTTGAAGTTCTGCATACAGACGCCCAGGGCTGAATTTAGGATCTGTATAGGTCTACTCCCTATATGCAAGTGCGGGCCCTTACCAGCCCGGCCACTTTTCCTGTTTGATTTGTATAATATAGCCTATGATTTTATCAGGCTCTACAGATGGCGTTGTGCAATTACTTAAATTTCAAATTGCCAAAATCCGTATTGCTGCCTAGTTTATATTATCGTCGTCGTGGCGAGATATTATTAAGTGATTCTCATTATCTAAATACATAAAACAAATTCGATTTTGTATATGTTAGTTATTTAGTTACATCAAACAGCTGTTGTAAGGAAGATATCTAAACATACTTGAAAAGCAAATAAACATATGTTTATTATGGAAATAACAAATCTACTTGAATGGCAACTCTTTTTCAATACCGAAGCAAGCTCTATATAAAAATAGGCGAGTGAGCGTACCTAACGAGCTCATCCTGGAGGCGAGTGAGTGAAGCGAACGAGCTCATCTTGAAAAAGAACGAGAATCTTTGACATAAAACAAATTCAATGACATTAGGACAGAAGAACGTCTGTCCTACCAGATAGTAGTACTCAACCCGAACTCCCGAACGCTGACCCAAGGATCATCTTTCCTCCATAAATTTAACATGGCAACTTCTAAAGCCAGTGAGGCGGAGCTCTAAGGCCGGGGTTAAACAAAAGTAACAACAATTTTTGGTATCATTGAAAATTTTCTAAAACTACTAAAAAAGGTGTAAATAATAACACAGAAAATTTGCCGGTGTGGTGGAGGTCTGTGGTTGAGGAGGGCGGCGTATCAAACGTAAAGACATATTTCAGGAGATGCTGCTTTAAAAAAATAAATCCAACGAATAATCATACATTAAAATTAAACGTCTGGGAGTGATAGTAAAGGCAGAGCCCTGAGGTAAAAACAAAGATGTATCCACAATATTTTGGTACCCAACAACGTAGTATATAGGTCTGGAGCAGTTTTGAGGAGCCGCTTTGGAAATATTTGGATTTTTATTTGGTGGTTTGTATTAAGTTTCTAATAAAATGTACCACCTGATGTTTTAGAAAAATTCGGGTTCAGAAATTACAGGGCTTAAGAGGTCCCAAAATTCAGTTTTTTACCTTTCTTAATACCATAAACTTTCAATATTTTTAACAGGTTTCAACAGTTTTAACTCATTGCCATAACAAGCTCAAATACCCCCGTCGCAGCAAACCTGCATACTCAGCGAATTTCCAATAAATATATAACATAACACATTAACACTTAACAGGATTCATAAGAAATATATTCACAAACAAGCGATATTAAAAATATTAATTATTCTCCATAAGAATAACATTGGGGATGAGTACGCAGGTTTGCTGCAACAAGGAACACAAAATAATGGGTTTTTATGCAAATATCATTAGAACTCATCTAAGTAAAGTCACATACCAAGTTTCATTCATATACATTTATAAGTAAGCGATATATAACATTTGAATTATTCTCCATAAGAATAACATGGGGACCGATTACCTAGGTTTGCTGCTACGGGAACCATACGTGAAAATTTTGTATTTTGTGCAAACAACGATAAACCCCAACCAGATGAAGCCATAAACCAAATTTTGTCAGTTTATGTTCATAAATAAGCGAGATAAACAATTTTTCTTTTTCTCCATAAGAATAAAATTAGACAACGTACTGTGTTTAGCACTTTCAATATCTCAGGAACCAACTGACGTAGAGCAATGATAAAAATACCAAATTGTTTGTTTTTTAAGCTGAATTAAATGGTAAAAATTAAAATTTGATTTAAATAAAAATTGCATGTGGAAACCCCAAAAAAACCATTTTTGGGGTACAAAACCCCCCAAAAACCCCTCTTTGGATATTGCGATTCATCTGGTTTTCGAACTCGTTCAAATAAATGGTGCTTTACACATTTGTACCAAATTTCATTAAGATCGGATCTTTTTTACGAGAGTTATCGTGCTTACGGACACACACATATATATATATATATATATATATATATATATATATATATATATATATATACATATATAAAAATTTGAATGAATAGTGTTTTTGGCATCTGGGGACCTCAAAATGAAAAGTTATCATGGTCTCGGGCTTAAGTCTTACCATGAGACCTACGGTAATAGCTTCTTCCCTATAGGGGAAATTCGCTAAAAGCTAAAAAATTAGTAGGTATTCCAATCCACACACGGTTAAATTAGTATATTGTTAGTAGGTTATTCGGCTAATGGTTGCGGAAAATATTTCAATTTCCATTCAGCAGTAAACTAAGTACATTGTCAGATGTTATTCTTATAAGAAATAAAAAACATATCCCTCTTATACTGATTAATTTTATTAAAACTTGGTGTGTTAGCATTGACCAATAGAGAATATTCGTCCCAGGACAACCTTAAAACTGGTCTTTACCAGTTTTGAGGCTGACATTGGGTACAGCAAATGAAGTTGTCATTACATAAAAAGTTTTTTGGTAAGTTTTTTGGCTGTCCATTATGACAAACTTCCCTTTCACCTTGGTCCCTCCACTTGCAGCGGCTGGGGGAGGAAACTCAGGGTTTGGACCCCAACCTGAGAATGTATGGTCCCTGGCTGCTGTACATACATCCGTTGAGTTGGCCAGTTGGAGGGTAGAGCGGGTCCGCCTGTTTGAGCCTGATCATAGCTGTCACAGGAGCACGGGAGTTGGTACTCTGAAAGGCCAATTTGGCTGCCTGTCCCCACTCTTTCCTTACCTGCTATATCCTAACCTTCCGGTAACCTACGCAAAATTCCCGTTTGTGGAAGACGTGCCTATATGCTGGGGTTTCCTAATCAAGCAACAATGATAGAGAATGTTCGGAATACGTTTCCATCTAATCCTGGGTGGGGAGGAGGAGCAATTAACCTCTTAAAACCACTGTGTGTACCTAGCAAATTAGATTAAAGTGATTGCGTTTATTTGGTCACAGGTCCTAGCTGTGGCCATTAGGCCTGATCACGCCTTTTATGACTCGGCCAATGACTTTAATATATTTTTGGCACCGGATAGTTTTCGACGAGTTTTAAATATATCACCTGAGGGAAAAGTTGCCAATTATTATTATTATTAGACCTATAAATTTCCAGCTCCAAAATCAGGGGGTTAAACATACAGAAATATACTTGTTTTAAACCCATTGAATGTAAAAAAAGGTATTCAATGATTTATTTGTAAACCAGTATCTTATAAACTTCAGTCCTTAAATTTAAAAATGTTTACATCATTAATATGTAGTTTGAATTTAATCACATAAGCTACTGAAATCGCAGTACGAGAGGTTTAAAAGCAAAAACCAACATCTACATTAATGACGATTTTTCAGGAGGGCAATCTGTCTACAACGTAACTAGTTGAATAATGTAGACGGTTGGGATTACGGAGTTTTGGACATCTTGATTGTTTATGAAAATCAATATTATTTACAGAAAATGCCAACAAATATAAACTGTAACCAGACTATTTTACTGACCGGTAGATTACAAAACTTTAATTCCATGTCATTAGGTGACAGTGGGGCTTATTTGGTACATTACATGTAATAAAGATAGTTTGCACGTATGATCGTTTAGTAAGTCTACCGTCGAGTAATTTATTCACAAAAAGAAAACACTATAGGTCTACAACACCCTTGATTATCAATCACAGTCAGCCGTGTTACGGAGTTATACTTTTCCAGTAATTCAAAAATTCCAAAACTTAGTGTATTAATTTATCATCACTAGTCCAAACACTTAGCTTTTACATCGAAGTTTTCCAGTAAAAAATAAACTAATAATAAATCTAAATAGATATAGGCTAAGTATTGTTTTAAACACGACAAAACACTATTAATTTACATAACACTCACATTTTAAACTATTTCAAAATAACAAAATTGATGGAACAAAACATAACCTAACATCATAGTTAAAAACGTGTTTACATTTTTGTGATTTATAAACAAAGATTCAGTGTTTCCACTCAGCAGTAAAAATATCCCACGCGCTGATACAAAAAATCTCGCTTTATCCAATACTCTCCCTTATAATATCCCTCGTCATATCACACACTTTCCCACTGAGTTGTTAAACAATGCAACACAATTAATGTTAAATATTAAATGATTATTGAATAATATATTAGTACAATATTTAGACTGTTGGATAGAGCTTATTTATATCTACTAATTACCTATAGGTATTTTACATTTTAGTACCTCAAAGGATTTTGAGCAATGCGACATAGGCTAAATGATACGGTGAACTAACTAAATTAAATAATTTATTTATGTGAGAGGTACTAATATTTTTAATGGTAGTACTAAAGAGTACGAAATAGGTACTAAATAATGGCAAATATTTTGCTAGTTAATTCCAACATGGCTTAGCCAGCGAAATTGACGTGATTCAGTGTTCCTTATGTGACGTTTATAAAATCATAATAGGGTCGGACAGCGAGGTTAAAAAATGGGAAACCCCGCAACTGCTAGTACGGCGAGAAAATCCACTAGAAGTGCTACTACTAAGGTGCTCTTGTCGTAAGTTGTAAGCAAACTAGCGGACGTAATGCCGATTTACAAAAAAAATCCCACTTTATCCCACAAGCAGTCAAAATATCCCATATATGGGATAAAAATCCCTCAAGTGAAACACAGATAAATCCCAGCTGACATTTTAAAGACAACCATAGCTTACTACGAAAACCAATTCAACTACTGAATATCAAACATTAAAATTAGTTTTAATAATTATTAATAATCCAAAATAAAATACAAATGCTGTGTTAAAACATCCCTTTGGTATCCCAAATGACTCCTTCAAAATTTCATTAGGAAATGTTTTATAGTTATGTAGTATTTCGATAACACACCCACACACGGCCACTGAAACTTCTTCATGAATACTGTGATTCACTTCGTTCATCAATAAACATTTAAATGAAACAAATATATTCAAAATATAAATTGAAGTCTCTCTCCGCATCTGAATGTTTGTTACCTCCTCCTAAACCACTCATCCGATTGCATGGTGATTCAGGTTAACCTTGAGAAGCTACTAATCGGTCCTAGAACTTTAGGGCTTCGCCCCACTGGACTTCAATGTTACCATGCCAATCTTATGGAAGAAACATTTGTTATGTTTTTCACAGATGACCAGTATAAATTGTTGTAAAAAGCTGCCTATTTATTTCAAGCTGTAATGTATGTAAATAGTATGGATTTGTGAAAAACATAATCTCTCTCTAAATTCTTTTGGTTTCTTTTTACTTTAAGCGCTCCTTAACCATAGGGCCTAAATCGAATTGCGATGAAACATTGCATAGTAATCCAGGTAACCCTGGGAAAGTTTATAGCCATTTACATTAAAACCTTAGGGCTTCGCTCCACTGGACTCGCTTGGGAATCCTATGGTCATTAGGGATCCTCTTGAGCGGTAGCAGTGTACCTATAGGAGTGAATGTGATAACTTGAGTAAATAACGTCCGATTTCGATAAAATTTGGCTCAAATGTGTAAAATGACATTCATGACTTTAAGTTCGAAAACCAGAAAAATCGGACCATGGGAAGGGGGGTTTTAAATTTTCCAAAAATCAGTTTTTTGCATTTTTCACCCTAAAATTTTTAAACACCTTTATTTTGATTTTGACCATGTTATAGAGCTTAAAAAACAAATAATATGGTATTTTGAATTATTAATCTAGGTTAAGTGGTTGCGGAGAAAATCCAAAAAACCTACTCATAAGATCTCCCATGTTAATCTTATGAGAAAAAGGTTTTAGCGAATTTCCCCTATAGGGAAGAAGCTATTACCGTAGTCGGCATGGTAAGACCTAAGCACGGGACCATGATAACTTTTCGTTTTGAGGTCCCTAGACCCCAAAAACACCATTCGTTCGATACTGTAGATATATATATATATATATGTGTGTCCGTGAGCACGATAACTCTCGTAAAAATGATCCGATTTTGATGAAATTTGGTATAAACGTGTAAAGCAACATATGACTTTTTAGTTCGAAAACCAGCCATATCGCTCCATCCGAAGAGGTATTTTGGGGGGGTTTTGTACCCCAAAAATGGGTTTTTTGAATTTTGTATATATATAATTTTTGAAAAAATCAAAAATTGGTTTTTACCATTGGATTCAGCTTAAAAAAATACATAATTTGGCGTTTTGATCATTCCTCTACGTTAATTGGTTACCAAGATATTGAAAGTGCTAAACACAGTACGTTGTCTAATGTTATTCTTATGGAGGAAAGGAAAAAATTTTACATCTCGCTTATTTATGAACGTATACTGACGAAACTTGGTATAAGGCTTCATCTGGTTGTGGTCTATTAATATTTTCTCAAACAAAAACAATTTTTTTGCAAAAGGCTCCCGTAGCAGCAAACCTGCGTGCTCAACACCCATGTTATTCTTATGGAGGATAATTAATTGCTATGTCTCCCTTAATTATGATTATATCTCCATTGGAAATTCGCTGAGTATGCAGGTTTGCTGCGACAGGGGTATTTGGATTTTCCTCAGTTTGTTTTAATGTAAACTTCAGTTGCTTTTACAAATCTGTTCAGTTCCACAAAACAATCATTTTGGTGTTTAAATTGTGATTCTCCGCCCAACCGTTGCTGAGATATTCAAAGTGGTAAAGACAGTACGTTGTCCAATGTTATCCTTATGGAGAATAAATAAAATTTGATATCTCGATTATTTATGAATGTTTGTTGATGAAACTTGGTATGTGGCTTCATGTAGTACTGGTATATTGATATTTGCACAAAAAATTGATTTTTGTTGATTATTCCTGTAGCAGCAAACCTGCGTACTCAGCCCCGATGTTATTCTTATGGAGTATAAGTAAAATGTAATGACTCCCTTAATTATGAACATAAATTAATAAAACTTGGTATGAAGCTTCACTTGGTTGAGTTATATTGATAATTGCATGAAAACCCTTTTTTCCTTGTTGCAGCAAACCTGCTTACTCAGCCCTCATGTTATTCTTATGGAGAATAACTAAATTGTTATATAGCCCTTATTTATGATTAAATATTGATGAAACTAGGTATGTGGCTTCGCCTAGTTAAATTATATTTATATTAGTATAAAAACCAATTGGTTTTGTTCCTTGTTTCAACAAACCTACGTAATCATTACCAATGTTATTTTTATAGAGAATAATTAAAATCGCTTATGTATTAATATATTTTTATGAAACTTGGTATGCGGCTTTATGTAGTATTAAGACAAATATTATGCATTGGAAATTCGCTGAGTACGCAGGTTTGCTGCGACGGGGGTATTTACATATAATTTTTGAAAAATCTAATTTTTAGTTTTTCCATTGGAATCAACTTATATAAAAGACACACAATTTGGTGTTTTGATCATTGCTCGACGTCATATGGTTACTGAGATATTGAAAGTGCTAAACACAGTACGTTGTCCAATGTTATTCTTATGGAGGATAAGAAAAATTGTATATCCCGCTTATTTATCAACTTATCCTGATGAAACTTGGTATATTTCTTCATATCGCTGGTGTCTATTGATATTTGCACTAAAAAACATTTGTTGAACGACAGTTCCCGTAGCAGCAAACCCGCGTACTCAGCCCCCATGTTATTCTTATAGAGAATAAATTAATGTGTTATCTCCCTTAATTATGAACATAAATTAATAAAATTTGGATGTGGCTTTACCTACTTGAGTCACATTGATAATTGTATAAAACCCCATTTTTTGCGTTCCTTGCTTCAGCAAACCTGCATACTCAGCCGCCATGTTATTCTTATGGAGAATTATTATAATTTCATAAATCGTTAATTTATTAATGTATATTGATAAAACTTGGTATATGACTTTATGTGGTATTAAGATACATACATATGCATTGGAAATTCGCTGGTTTGCTGCTACGGGGGTATTATATTTTCCAGCTGTACACTTTTGTCAGTTTATGTTATTAACCTGTCACAGAAAAGGCAGAGGCTACGTACACGTCCGACTTGAGCCGCTACTGTTCATGTCCGCTCCAAATGATGTACCGTACGTTACTTTTCCTGTGATTTTTAAAACAGATTGAGAGCCAGTGACACATAACGAAAACCTCCTAACCTAACATAAGCGGTAGCGGCTTATATTGGGCGTGTACGTAGTCACTTCACACAGAAAAACCTTTGTACTCACTGAATTTCAACTGTTATATATAACGAACTGCTCCTCCGCAAGATTTTGCGATTAAAAACAATAAATAAGTAAGAGTAGAAAAATTTTAAACAAAACAATGACAGTCTGTAAATAGATGTAATACTTTAACAGCTGTCTATTTTAATGAATTTAATTAAGAAAAACGTGACATAAACCAAATTAACCTCTCTTTTATATGAATAACATGGGAACTTGGAAGTCCCGTGGGGCAGAGCCCTGAGGCCTAAATCGAAATTCTGGCTCCGTTACAACTTTCTACGTAAAATTACCTTCATATTAAAAAAGAGCCATTGAAATCCATCAAGTGGTTGTCTCGAAATCTGTGTGAAATAAATAACCCGATTATTTTAATATAATTGATCTCAATAAAAACTCCATAATTGAGGATTACAAGATGTTAAGAATAAACTCCAAAGGAATCCTTAGATCATCAGCCAACCATTGATTGGGACACCCCCTGAAAAATACTGCTACACCATATTGTATACAACCTGGAGCAAAGCAACCCCTCAGTTTTTTCATCAGGGATCAGATGGAATAATAAAAGCACCTAATTGTCGTGTAAATTTTATATGATGCCTCTCCGGTAGTTATTCTTGTTGTGATAATGTCCCTCATAACCTATTTTGAGACTTAACAAAGATTAGAAAATGATTTTGTGAAGTAGCGTTGAGGCGGAATAACAATCAATATTGTCTATAATCTGCAAATTTATTTTTATATCTTTAGGGTGTGGGGTCGAGACGTAACAAAATAAGCTTTATCTCTGGGTTCCCTGACCGAATTTCCATTCCCTGTGTCTCCCTGCCCTCCCCTGACCATAGAAATCCTGTTATAGTACAGTCAACTCCCGATTATCCAGGATAATGACCGGTTGGAGGGTCACGGATAACCCAAAACCACGGTTAAAACAAAGGGATTCAATAAATTGAATATTACAAATATAATAAAAGCTTATCAAAATTTGTATACTACAATGTTATGTTTTAATGTAATCTACTTATATAAAGCTAGACGGGTTCACTCACTCACTGACATAAACTATGAGGCACTTCCCGTAATCGAACCCCCTCGACCCCATACTTGAATTAAAGCTCTTGACGAGAAACTCCCGGGAAAACTATCAAAAGTTAACATTTTTGAGTTTTTGGGGAATTTTTGGGGCGGGGAAAATTCCAATTTTTCCACTTTGAACGCGTTTTGTACGGAAACGGTAAGAGATGGCACAAAATGTTAAATATAAAAGTTGTAGAAAATTTAATTTCCAACTAACGATTTTTCGTCAGATTTAAGATCCGATCATCCGTTTAGCCGCTATTCATCGGAGAAGAAGTAATTTTGAGTATTTTGGCCCATTTAAATGTGTACAGTTTTGGAAAGCCGTTTAATGAAAGCACACTATCTTTGGCTAGTACCACATGTTTGGATCAGCTGATTAAAAAAAACCGCCCATGTAGGCGATACTAATTTGCTCACATGAGGTTTATATAAATCAGCTGTTACAAAACAAGGTGAGCACATTATCGACTACACGGGAGGTCCAATATCGCGAATATCGTTTGTTACGATATTGGAAAATGTAATCGACCGATTGTTTGTTCTATCGAATGAATTTAGCCCAGTAGCCCAGTGAGTGGATATGTTGTCAGATGATTCAAGATCATGTGGTCACGGGTTTGAATCCTACTTTAGATGCTTACTTTTTGTGGCTACAATTTATTTCTGTTAAATTTGACTTTTTTGTTTTTACAAATTTATTTATTTGTAATTATGTTGCACAACGAACAGCCACCATACTCTGCGGAGTTAGGTTAGGTTACTATAATTTTGTAGTGAACTGAGGTCTAATTTGTTGTTTTTTACATGTAAATCCATTTGTAGAACTCCAATTCAACATTGTAACCACAACTTTGTATTTATATCTGATTGACTTTGATTGAGTGAGCACTTTATTTTTCGCTTTTATTCACCTCGAAACAACCATCATTCGATAAAACTAACAAGCAGCCAAATGTTTCGATATCGAACCGACCAACAAGGTCGGCGTTAATGTGCTCAACAAAGGTAATTTTTGTGTAGTTTTTCTTTGGTTAATGAACTACAATAGTTGAGTTTGATTTAAACTTGAGTTGACTGAGGAATGCAAGTGAGCGAAGCGAACTCCAAAAGGGGGTTTGGGGGCGAAGCCTCCAACAGCAATAAGCCTAGTTTAAGGTATATTTATGTAAATTAAATACTTTTGAAAATCTATAAATTGTAATAACATCTAAAAACAATCAAGATAATAATAATTAATACTAACAATGGCTGTTAGCAGTAAATACTATCCAAAACGCCGAAAGACATTTAATAGGTTAACAATCTCTAAACACCGAAAAGTATGCTAATTAATTCCGCACTGTGGGAAAAACCCCTTGCGGGAAGGGTGATTGTTTTGAGATGTTTCTAATTTTAGATGTCCGCGTCCGGTCTGCGGGGTGGGGGGACAGTGCCAGTTCCCCGCCCCAGGCTCCAAGGTCATCGCTCTCCATCACGCACCCACGGCTCATTAGCGAGATGACAGACTCTCAGATTATGTTGTTTACTAAATTGTTTGTATAGTATTTATTCTGGTAAACAAAGTAAATTAAATACGATTCTGGAGATAATTTAGCAAAATAAATTGTTATTATTGCTCTATTTATGTCTAGAAGGGGATAAATACAAAAAATAAAAATGAACCTTTCATGGCCCCGGTTAAACTGCAACCCGATTAACCCGCTCCCGGATAATCGGGAGTTGACTTTACTACTATTTAAAGCCTAGGGATAATTTTGAAGATATCAATTGATTTACAACACAAATCAGTTTGGACTGGAAAACTCAAGACTGTTAATCACAAAAATCTCTTCGTAGCAGTAAAAATATCAGTTTTCAGAAAAACTTTAAAATGCTTAAGAGTACTTAAGGTTTTAAATGTTTGAACTTATTTGTAAATGTTCTCATGACAATGACACATTTTACAGATGAAATCACTTGTGGGTAAATATTTTATCTTAGATATCAAACAAGCAACAGCAGAGAAGAAAGTGCCAGGTCACGGGAGAGTATTACTCCCAGGAGATTAGAGACCACGGAAGTAGTACAATAGCAATACAGTGGATACCCGGCCCGCACTTCCCCCTGCGCCTTCACTGTGCACTGTGGCCTTACTGGGGACCCAACCCAAGCACTAAGAGGTCTTAAACCTGATTCTGTCCCTGGACTACCTTAAGGGTGTTTGGTCAAAAAATGAATTTGTAAAATATTATTTATTTCACATCAGGATGAAAATTAGGAAACAAAATAGATATATATATTTAAATAATTCGCATTACTATTAAGGAAGTTATGGGTCTTAAAAGTAGAGATTTTGTCAAATGTTGGGAGAAAGTCAGTAAGAAAACCGTTGGTCCGATTTCAATGAAAATTTTGCAGTTGTGTAGGATAAATTCAGTTTATTATTACTAATATAATTTCATTTCAAAATAAAAAAAATTTTCATTTTAAAAGACTATTAAAAATATAATAATAACATTTTGTGGTATAAATAATAGATTGAGTTGTGCGGGTCAGTATGATATACATGTTAGAATTTGTTTGAAGTTTATATATTTTTTCGTTTGGTCTGTGACCTGCTCCTATGATTCTTGGAAATTGCCTTCCAGGGCAGAGTAGGCCAGCCGCACTACGCCTCACTAACACAAACTCACACGCACAGTGCCACCACGCGCGCACCCCTCGCACGTAGTCCAAAGTCGCGCCGCCCCCTACACTCCCTCCAGCCACACCTTCCACGAATCTCGCCACTCGCACAACACGAGCACCGCGTGTCCGCGTTTTTCAGTTTTCAGAGTATTATGGTATTACTGCAACCGTAGCAATTAATGCCTTGTAAGAAATATAGGCATACAAGAAATAGAAAAGCAATTGCCAGTAAAACATTGTTGTGTGAAACAAGATGTAGGCTACCTGTCATGTAACTAAATATCCAGCTTCTTCTGAAGATGTATTTAACTAAGTGATAGGAAAGTGTAAATTTACGATTTACTTAATATTTCGTGAAGACATTCCTTTCTATAATCAGTTGGACAAGTTCATTTTTGCAAAGCAATCAGAAAGACCCTAACTTCCTTTTTTTGGAGGATATAAAAATTACAAATGTTGTGTTTTTGGCTCCCAAAAACGGTAAAAAGAGATCGGGATGTAAAATTAATGCCTATTACATTATATGACATAAAAAGCCAGAAAACGTAGGCCTAAACCTTCTCCCATAACTTTGGCACAAATATTTATAGATAAGGTATTCAGCTGAAGTGTAAATTCTGATATTTAATACATAATTCTATTCAGTTATGAGAGTATTGTCCAGCTTTGCCACTCGACTTCTAAATTGTGAATAAAGATTTGCTTGTGTAGCCAGGTAGAGTGGTTACACAAGCCCACCACCACTTGTGTTTTATAGTAGTTGGTAGTCGTTCGGGCCTATAAAACGGAATCCGGCTTCATTTTTCGCTGGGAAAATGTGGTCCGATTGCCGTTTTTGAGCGAATAAGTACATTTCCGGCATAAAATACGGTTTGTACTCAATTTTTGGCCGATAACAAAATTTGCGGTTGTATTTATTACTAATGTATATAGTCAATGGTAATATATGCTGTAAAATGAACGCAAAAAATTACAGATTTTGGCTGATAACTACACAAGCCCGGTCGGTAAATTTCTCTAAAAACCCAGTTTGACCGTTTTTATGCTAAAATGCGGCTCGATTGACGTTTTAGACGGCGAAATGAGAATATATTGCTGTTTTAGGCCAATAAAATTTTGATCTGTTTCGGTAAAATCTTCGATTTCGAAGATTACATACTTTGATACTTCTGCTGGCGCGTTAGCCTTAAGACGGCCACACACTACCGGACTTTTTCCCGAACAAAACATCGGACCGAGCAGGATTTGGGGTCGAAGGGAGAAAATCCGGTAGTTAGTGGGGCCTCCGAACCAGACATCGGACAGAGCGCTCTCTAGGCGGTTTTTTGTGGAAAGATCGGTCCGATGTCTTGTTCGGAGTTCGGTAGTGTGTGGTACACCTCCATACGCTTCTCCGACTGCCGTCCCGAGCTCCGCCGCTAGCGATACGACGACGGTGAGGGTTGCGGTCTTGCCTGCTGTCATTTTAGTTTCCAGTTCACTAGTTTATGTAAAGTAGTCTGCACGATGGAGTGGTCTGAGAAAAACACTTTGATGTTTATTTCCGATTACAACAATCGGCCAGTAAACCTGTCCCATCCTTCACTACCACAAAGTGAAAAGGAATGACGCTTGGAGAGAAGTGGGTGAAATCGTGGGGAGGTGGGTGAAATGGGTGAAATCTACACACAAGTACACTGCCGACTTGCACAACAGCAACTAAAGTCGTCCCCACCGTTTTTACCCCGCTCGGTGGTTTTCACACTCAATCTGTCCGATCCGATGTCTTGTTCGGAGTCTTGATCGGGAAGAAGTTCGGAGTGAATTTAGCTTCGTGCCCTCCTCCCTGCTCGATCTGATGTCTTGTTCGGGCTAAAGTCCGGTAGTGAAAACTATTGCGGTTTTCTTTGGCCGATTAACTACGTTTAGGCCTACTTCTCGTTTTCGGTTTAAAAGTTACAGCGACCATGATTTTGGTCCATGAATTCAAGACAGTCGTCTTTTTAGGCCGATAACACACATGTTGGTCAATAAAACGCGTTCGGCTATTCTTTACAGCCGATAAAATTATTATTGACATGAAATGTTTATCAAATTTCCGGGGGAGGACTCCTGGGCCCCCCACCCCTGAGGGGTATTCTATACACCCCCCCTCCAAAAAAAGGGGCATTCCCCCCACCCAATGTGACTCCCTGGATCCGCCCCTGATCGTGACCGAATTTTACTTTGTAACAATAAATAACAAATTCTTCTTTAGCTTTAACAACAAACGGATACTAAATTCCAACAATAGCGGTAAAAAATACATCTAACCAAGGTTAGTATGTTGGTGATCGGAGTAAAATATTCCACAATTGTATATTTATGGAACAATTTTTATGGAATAGTTCCGGGACACCCTATACATTTATTTAATAGAGTATTTGTAGAAATTAATAAGATCAATGTATTATGATTAAATATATTTGTTAAATTGTAATTCTTAAAATTAAAAACCATTTTATATTTATAATTAACTAGCAGTTACCCGCGGGCTTCGCCCCGTTTGAATTTATACGATCTGATGCTGTTCCCTCTACACCAAAGCTCTGGAGTAAATGACCATCATGGTACACTCTAAATATGCAGTGGAAGAGCTCAGATGCGGCAATCAACTCACATGCTGATCCGTAAGTTGATGGTTTCAACATCTCGCGACGGTAGTGTTCAGGGGAGATGTAATTATCCCCTTTAACATCACGAGTTAAAATTTGGAATTTTGCCCAATTAGTCGAAACATAGTTAACAATTTCCTCTCTTACTTGATCGCTGTAGAAATTATTTCCGTAAACTGGATAGCATATAGAATGAAAGAGGCAGAACCATCTGGAGGCATGTGAATAACTCTAAAGTGTGAGTCTGTTTGTCCAAATAGTGTTAATTTTGTATCCATATCAAAAATAAAAAAAAAAAAATATATATATAAAAGAAACCAATAAAAATAAAATATTACTAAAATTGTGTATTCATGACAAAAACAAATTCAATAAATTAGCTTTTAACCTGTCACACCACAACACAAAATAAATATCATAAACATAAACAAACCAATGAATAATAACAGCTGTTTGTAAGAAATTTTAAAGAAACAGGTGGTAATGTAGAGTTTGCAAGACACTCGCCCATTTTAAACATTATTGGCTTACTCCAGTTCAAAAGAATTATAAATCAACGTTCTACCGTGGTTTTACTGTTTGTGTAGAATAGCAACAGCTGTTTACAATATTTTAAACTAGTCATCTGATATCATCAAAACAAATCTTTCTTCCATAAGAATAACATGGTAACTTTGAAGGTCTGTGGGGCGGAGCCCTATGGAGATACCGGCGTGTAAACTGCTTAGTTGTCCTATTTAAGACCTAAAGAATCAGTGTACAAAATCTCAGCTCTCTACCTACATGGGAAGGTGGAGAATTCTTGATGAGTGAGTCAGTGAGGGCTTTGCCTTTTATAGGTATAGATGTTAATTATAATAAATAATGTTATTTTTTTAATACAGTAAAGCTAGGATAATTCAAACCTCTATAATTAAAATTCAATTTTTTGGATAGTTCGAATTTTATTACTGCAGTCCTTTGAGATTCGAACGATCCGAGTTCCACTGTATTTAAATGTGTCAAACATTTTTAATGATAAAATCTGTACAGGCTACAAGAAATGTACTCATCAAAACTATAAAGTGAACGCTCAAAATAAAAATATATTTAAGATTAGTTGTCGGCGAAATTGAAAGGCACATTAATGGAAAATAGTAAGCAACCCAACCCTACTAATCAACCAGTCGAGCCGCGGGACGGGGCCGTGAACCGTGTGCCTCGGACCGACGAAGAAGCAAGTAGACGGAAAGACAGTGCTGCGTGGGGGGAGGGGGAGAAATGAGGTGAACACGCTCCTCTCTCCCCCCAGCCAGATCACACAGACTCACAGCACTGCCCGAGTTGTCTTCCTAGCGGCGCGCGGTGGCGACTTGTAGAACTACTGCTCCTCACCACCAGACTAGCCTAGCGGCCAAACACCCTTAAAACTGGTCTATACCAGTTTTGAGGCTGATATTGGGTACAGCAAATGAAGTTGTCGTTACATATGGCAAGTCTTTTGGCTGTTCATTATGACAAACTTCCCTGTCACCTTTGGTCCCTCCATTTGCAACGGCTAGGGACAGAATCTCCGGGTTTGATCCCCAACCTGAGAATGGATGGTCCCTGGCTTGTTGTACATGGATACCCTGTCAGTTGAACTGACCAGTTGGAGGGCAGAATGCAGGTCCCCTGTTTGAGAGCCTCATCCCAGCTGTCACAGGAGTTGGCCCTCTGAAGGGTCAATTTGGCTGCCGTCCCATCCCACCCTTTCCTTTTCTGCTATATCCTATCCTTCCGGTAACCTGCGCAATATTCCCGCTTGTGGAAGATGTGCCTAGCAGCTATGCTGGGGTTTCCTAATCCGCAACAATGATGAAGACCCCTGATTCTTTCTTCTCGACGCATGCAACGAGACCAGGGGAAGATTAAATCTATAAATGAACATTCACAGGTGGTTATAAAACAAGATCAGGTTTTATTAAAATCAACATAGGACTTATGCTGGGTCATCTCCTTTCGTAGTCCTTGTGTAGATCACTTGGGCATGATGTTTTATAACTTGCTTGATCAGTCCTGAAAAAAATTAAACAACTTAAGATTTATCCTTAAAACATGTATAAAATTGAGCTCATGCCCGAGAAGTCAATGAAATCTGTGGGGTTTTGAAAATCAAAACCCCAATGTAAACTCCGCAAAACTCTTTTGAGCCTTGTGCAACAGAATTATTTTATAAGTTGTTAAAAAGTCATCATTAATACGGTGAATAACACATCGTCTGCCTACTTGCAGATTGCAGCTGTGCGGATGATTCTGGCCTGGTTTCCACGGTGCAAACTAACTCGAGTGACAGTTGTTAATTAAGTTGCTGGGTTTATTAACTGTCAACTGAGTGCTGACTTGCACTTGTCGAAGACCGTTTATACATCTTCTTTACTGTATGTCGGTTGCCTCAGTTTTGCATAACTTAGACGGTATAAAAAATCGACAGTAGCTACTTCACACAGAGTGTCAGCTACTGTAACTACACAACTGTTGCGTCAGTACTCGCACATTCCGTTTCCACGACTGCATAGTTAGCGTTGCCAATTCGAGGGTAATTAGTAGTAATTACCCTCGTCGATAGTAATTTGAAACTTCAAAGGTAATATTACTGAAGCCGTTTAAAAACTTTATAAATTGATATTATAAATCATGCAACTTCTATTTTCATTCTTGATTCCAAGCTTTAACATTAATGCTACACCAGCGACATCTATGGGCGGTTCCTCAAACCTACCAAATTTCAAGCACATTTCCTTTAATTCAGTAGCATTCTTTACTCAAATACAGGAGTTTAGATTTTGAGGGTGTTTGAGGGTAATTTGGGAAAAAAATAATTGGCAACACTGTGCGTAGTAGAAACCGCCAGCAACCAATAACAGCCAGGATAACTGATAGACCGATGACAATAAAACAATAAGAGACTCTAAAAGAATTCTTATTTTAAAATGGTTTACTTGTTGGTATTTACTGTGACATCGTAATTGGAGTGCAGAAAAGTTTTAACTAGTATTTTACCACTGGACTGCGTCTGCGTTATTGTTTTGCAACCGGTAAAGGTTGTGTTTTCAAATATTTTGACTGTGAAATTATTAATTTAAACCTTGAAAACCGTGAAGTTGAAGGTAAGGCTTAGATTTTAACTGAATAGTTTAAACTTTAAGTAGGCCTAATATGAAAATCTGTTGTTAGGTCTACATAGTAAGTTACTTCCAAAAGTTATATTACAAAATCGGCAAAAAAAGGTATCAGATGGAATTGGGTTACATTCCATGCAAATGTTTGTGTAAAAGCTAAGTATTCAACAAACTATTATAAAAGTAATATATAAATTTTGAAAAATAAGAGGTAACATAACCGTTGCTTCCAACTGGCTTCAGTTTTTGTAAAAGCTAAGTATTCAACAAACTATTATAAAAGTAATATATAAATTCTGAAAGATAAGAGATAACATAACTGTTGCTTAAAACTGGCTGCAGTTAACTAGGTATTTAGGGGGATTTAAGGTATTTAATTCCTACCTTAAATTCAATTTTACGTCGGAACCAAATTATTTATAAATTAAATATTAATCAAAAGCACACAGTTACGAAAACAGAATGTAAGTTAATTCTGACCAATTTCTCATGAAGAATTAAACTATTTATAAAGTGAAAGAACAAAATATATATCTGCAACTAAACTACAATTAATTTACATTACAAGTTTTGGTAACATACCTTTTTGTAAAAGTTCATCCAGAGCCCTCCGAGCAAGTGAACCTCTCACTTTGAGCCTTTCACTAACAACAGAAGGGGTGATCAACTTGTACGAAGGTACTTCCTTTAACAGCTTGTCATATGTTGGTTTGTCAAACAAAACTTGATTGTTTAACTTGTCTCTGACTTTTCCTTTAGACCACTTCTGTAAAATAAAAAATATATATTGTATTTAGGAATACAAAAATCATTAGGCTAGTTAAACAAAAATTCTAATGAAAAATGCTGCTCTTACAGCAAATCTGAGAACAAACACAGCATACTTCTTAGGCATCCTTATTATAGCAAATAGACAGGAACAATCAATAGAATATATTATTTTTTCAAGAGGTTGGCTGCCTCTTTTTACCAATACTTGCCCGGCCACATAGGTCAGATCCTGTATGTGAAACGTATCAAGCAAATAAAGAGGTGAGCCGCTACAGTACAAGCAAGTCAGTACAGTGGAAGCTCTCTTAACCGACCTCGGATCAACCGCCTATCGGATGAACTGACTGTCTTCAAAGAACAGACAAACTACCGCCACGACAGCCGATGTTGCGATATTGTTTCGCAAATAACTTAAAGGTTACAACAGATCGAATACATTTTTCTGTGGAAAGTCAAATTCAGTCAGTTGCTCTCAATATGTTTACCATACTTCACAAGTTTGATTGTTTTTAACACTTATTGTGACTGTTTCCGGTATTACTCGGTTTAACCCTTTGAGTGCCGCGGCATCATGGCCATTTCTTATGCATAAATTGCCGGGCTAATTTCAATGGAAAATGTAGTAGTTTACATAAAATATCATATAAAATACAATTTTAGAGGTATCCATGTAATTTTTTATTTATTTTGTTTATGAATAAATTCTCTATGAAATAGTATAAAGTAACTATAATCAGAAAATAAAATGGGGCTTAAAAAATATTTTTTTATATAAAACAAATTTAAAATTTGTTTTTTTTTTCAACTTTGACTTGCATAAATTATGCTAAAAAATTTCATTTGATATTTTTCAACCCAATAGGCAGAAAGAGCAGAAAATGCTGATCAAAACTGATATTTAAATCATCAATATCAGTTAATGTTTGCAAAAAAAATAAATGAAAATATGTTACAATTCAAAAAAGGCCCTAGGCCTAGGCTATGTGGTTACTAAGCAACGTTGAAGTGCAATTTTGTAATATAAACAAATATTATTTTTTAGTTTGTTGTCTGTAAACATGTTTATTATTACTAGTATATAAGCATTAGGCCTAACAAAGTAAATGAAATGTACAATAAACTTGAAAACAAAAGATATATATGTGTATCTTTTACTTTCACAAAAACTTAGTATCTACGACAATGACACGGTTTGCAAGATCATTGTAAACTAATTCCTGAAGGTTACTCAAGTTGTTTCTATCTATTCTGCTACTTATTTTTATTTCATACGTAAATAGGAAGTAAAAAACACTAAAATATAACTTCAATAACAATAATATAAGTGATATTTACGTCAACAACAAACATATAACATTACACAACAACAAATACAGATGACATCTGCGACAGAGATGACTAAATTAGGGTCTGCTAACAGACCAAAGGCAACGAAATTGCTATAGATCTGATAGCTGGAAGCTTCTGGATCAAAACAAAATACTTTGAAAGCCAGTACCTCGTTTTGATATGAAGTACTACGTAAAATACCGAGAGTCGCTGTCAGCGACGCTCGGCAATTTATGCGTAAACACATCGCGTCGCTGTGAGCGACGCTGTGGCACTCAAAGGGTTAACCAACCTTTTTCGTTATGTGACCATGGCCCGGTCCTGTAGAGGTTGGTTAAGAGAGCTGCTATTGTACTGATAAAATTGTCTAGTCGAAATTGGGTTTCAATCCCACAACAGGGCCGCTGCCATGGTTTCAAAGTCCATCGCCTTGAAACCCCGTTTCCATTAGGTCAATTTGTGGAGCAACATGAATCTTCACCAGAATGTTACAGGGAGTTGTTAGAATAGAAACACCTCAGGGGTAGGTTTCGTTGCAAGGGGCCACACACATATTATATATCGCACTAAGGGGCGGGGGGGGGGGGGGGGTTGGCGTAGCGTATGTGGGGAGGGGGGGGTTTGGATCAACGTTATACGCAACTCACACATATTAACCCTAAGATCTGAGGCACTCTCGTATCTCTTCAAACTATTATATTTGAAAATTAAAAAATAATCAAATTGATATCTGATATCTAAGTCAAGGTTACAATTAGTTACATAAAAATACTTCCGTCATACTATTTTAATAACAGTTAAACAAAAAATAAATACATCCCGGTAACGTGTTTTGAGTAAGTTCTGTATTGCTTTACTACACCTATATTAGCGAATTTCCCCTATAGGGAAGAAGCTATTACCGTAGTCGGCATGTCAAGACCTAGGCCCGGGACCATGATAACTTTTTGTTTTGAGGTCCCCAGACCCCAAAAACACCATTAGTTTGATTCTGTATATATATATATATATGTGTGTGTGTGTCCGTGAGCACGATAACTCTTGTGAAAATGATCCGATTTTGATGAAATTTGGTATAAACGTGTAAAGCAACATTTATGACTAAGTTCGAAAACCAGCCAGATCGCTCTATCCGAAGGGGGTTTTGGGGGGGGGTTATGTACTCCAAAAATGGGTTTTTTAAATTTTTGAAAAAAAAATCAAATTTTAGTTTTTACCATTGGATTCAGCTTAAAAAACACACAATTTGGTATTTTGATCATTTCTCTACGATAATAGGTTACCGAGATATTGAAGTGCTAAACACAGTACGTTGTCGAACGTATACTGACAAAACTTGGTATATGGCTTCATCTGGTTGTGGTCTATTGATATTTGCTAAAGAAAATAATTTGTTGCCAAAGGCTCCTGTAGCAGCAAACCTGCGTAGGCCTACTCAGCCCCATGTTATTCTTATGGATAATAATTAAATGCTATGTCTCCCTTAATTACGAACATAAATTAATAATACCCCCGTAGCAGCAAACCTGCATACTCAGCGAATTTCCAATGCATATTAATTGTTCTTAATACCACACAAAGCCACATACCAAGTTTCATCAATATACATTCATAAAGAAACGATTTATGACATTTTAATTATTCTCCATAAGAATAACATGGCGGATGAGTATGCAGATTTGCTGAAATAAGGAACACTAAAAATGGGTTTTTATACAAATATCAATATAACTCAACTAGGTAAAGCCACATACCAAGTTCTATTAATTTATGTTCATAATTAAAGGAGATAACATGTTACTTATTCTCCAGAAGAATAACATGGGGCTGAGTATGCAGGTTTGCTGCTACGGGAACTATCGGCCAAAAAATGGGTTTTTGTGCAAATATCAATAGACCACAGTGAAATGAAGCAATATACCAAGTTTCGTCAGGATAAGTTGATAAATAAGCGAGATTTTTCTTATCCTCCATAAGAATAACATTGGACAACGTACTGTGTTTAGCACTTTCAATATCTCAGTAACCAATTGACGTAGCGCAATGATTAAAACACCAAATTGTGCGTCTTTTTAAGCTAATTCCAATGGAAAAAAAATAAAATTGTACTTTTTCAGAAATTATATGTAAAAAACTCAAAAAACCCATTTTTGGGGTACAAAACCCCCCCAAAATACCCCTTCGGATAGGTCGATCTGTCTGGTTTTCGAACTTAAAGTCATAAATGCTGCTTTACATGTTTGTACCAAATTTCATCAAAGTTGGACCTTTCTTACGAGAGTTATCACACCCACGGACACACACACATATATATATATATATATATATATACAGTTTCAAACGAATGGTGTTTTTGGGGTCTGGGGACCTCAAAACGAAAAGTTATCATGGTCCCAGGCCTAGGTCTTACCATGCCGACTACGGTAATAGCTTCTTCCCTATATAGGGGAAATTCGCTAAAAACTAGTATATGACTTCACCTAGTTGAGTTATATTGATATTAGCATAAAAACCTATTTATTGTGTTCGTTGATGCAGTAAACCTGTGTGTACTCAGCCCCAATGTTATTCTTATGGAGAATAATTAAAACTAGTTGTCCTGTTGCTCGAATTCGAGCAAGTTTGTACCCAACGAAAGGTTACTTCAGCTGTAAAAAAAAATTACTGAACATCTGATATTAAAATGGATGATAACAACGTACTTTCAATCAACACATAGTTTAGACTTCCGCCGACGGATAGCGCCACTGTTCCGAAAATTCAGCCCATCACTGGATGATGCCCTTTCTTTAAATCCTGAGACGTATTGGCAAATCTACGTAAAAATACATTTAATTTGACACCTCAAACGTTAAAATCCGTCCAGCCGTTATCGAGTTATGACTGTGAAGAAAAAAAAACCATAGCGGTCATAAATAGCGGCGGTCCATAGCGGGGGAATATGGGGTCCTAAATTGAATGTGAAATCTTCAGGCGGCTGTTGGAGAGCACACTTGAACCCAACACAGAAGGGTGCTTGCTGTATTCGGCTATCAACGACAATAGTATTATTTGTATTTCGTTCGCGTCTACCAGTTAAAGCTCGTCGGCCTCCTCCTCTTGGCTGTCCTGGTCGACGACTTATAGTCTCCATTATGTCGAACGTTTTTTTTGGTTATGTTTTGATTTTGTGCAAATAAAAACTGGTGTTTTGTTGCCAGCTGTACGTTCAATAACCATTTTTCAGGGTCAGATTTTATTTGTTTAACCACTTCCTTAAATAAACAGCTGATTTCTCGATCGTTGGTTTGTAACTGCATATTATGTCTATGGGGAAAATCGCGACTTTGACCCCATATTTTCCCATGTCCACGGTGACTTTTATAATTTTTTTTAATTGATGGCAAAACTACATGCTAAGACCTTTCTAACGACACCTTGGACATGGTGATCGGTAGCACCACCGCTCCAAAACAATTATGACAAAAATATGCCTAGCGTATTAAAAATATAGATTGTATATATTGCTTATTTGTGAATATATTTTTATGAAACTTGGTAAGTGGCTTTATGTAGTATTAAGACATTTATATCTCTATTGGAAATTCACTGAGTATGCAGGTTTGCTGCGACAGGGGTATTTTGTATTGTTAAAGTGTAAAATCATGACTTGATACAGCAATACTAGCCACATCTTTAGTTTTTGATGTTTAAAAAGTTTAAGCTGTTTTAATGCCTACTACGATTGAGTTACGTAACACATTGGGGGGGAAGGGGGGTATGGTCAAGCGATATTGGTGCGTTACTAGGGGGAGGGGGGGGTCCGAAATGACGAAAAATGTGTTATGTAATATGGGTATGGCCCCTAAGTGACAACTCAAACCTGTTAGGGACAAGTATACTGATTAGCCATTTCAATGAGCAAAATGTTGATCACAAATAATTATTGTTCAAAGAAATTCCATAAAAATAATAAAGATTTTTTATATGTGTGTACTATTTTTTATACCGAAATTCTGCTCACTGAAATCGCTAGGTATTATTTTGCTCTTTAAAATTAACATTTACCTGACCGAGATAAAAAAAAGCCTTCTTGGGACACTCAGAAATTGAGAACGAATTTGGTGACAGTCCCGGAAAATAGGGTTATAAAAATATAAGTAACTTGCCTTCTTCTTAGCTTTTCCTCCTGATCCTCCTTCTTTCTTCTTTTGTGTTTTTTGGGGTTGTTTTGAGGATGACCCTTTAGAATCCTTTTTGGGAGGCTGTAAAAAAAACAACATAGTTTAGTTTCAATAGGCCTAAGATTAATCATATGCTGAGATACACACAAGCTTAAGCTAGAATCTAGATATTCTGGCATCGCTTCGGCAATATTGCTAAGCAAAAAAATCGACCATGTTCGAAGAAAATTATGTAATCAAACGATACAACAAATATTCATTGTAATTATTAAATCAGTATTTTTCATATTTCAACTGATACACAGAATCCAAAATACCTTTTAATAAGTTAAATGTCTAATTTTTATGAGGATAAACTTGAAAAATATATTTAAATATTAGTTTATTGTAGGCCTACAGAAAAATCTTCATCGCATCTATTTGCAGACACCATAGGCGTAATTTCAGCATTTTGATTGGGGGGCAGGGTTGTCCATTGTCCATCCTCCTATTATACGAAATTGTATAACCCCCCCCCCCTTAATCACCATTCCCGTAGAAAATTCGATATTGTGGCTGGAAAAAATAAAGTTCCGTCAAATGCACACAAACACACATACGATAGCATAGGATTATACCGGCCGCTCTTCCACCCTTTTCATCTCTTCCTAGTACTAGAGTAGATCAAGCTGACAACTTTTCATTTCATGAGTAAAATTCTTGATCAATACACTTTGTTACAGTAAAAATAACTAGTTGTCCTGTTGCTTGAATCCGAGCGAGTTTGTAGTGTGTACCGAACGAAAAGTTTCTTCAGTTGTAAACAAACATAACAAAACATCTGATATTAAAACTACTGATAACAACGTACTTTCAATCAACACGTAGTTTAGACTTTCATAACAGCGTACTTTCAATCAACACATAGTTTAGACTTTCGCCGCCGCGTCGGATAGCGTCTCTGTTCCGAAAATTCATCCCTTTACTGTGTTTAAGTGATGACCTTTCTTAAAATTCTGAGACGTATTGACAAATCTACATAAAATACCTTTAATTTGGCACCTCAAACATTAAAATCTGTCCAGCCATTAGGTTTGTTTTGCTCAGAGAGGTTGTTGCGTTTGACGGTCAGCGATCAACGCTGAACGTAAAACGCTGAGAGACAGACGCCGGGCAATGTTCGTTGTGTTGTTTTCCTCCACTCCAAACGCTAGCGACCGCATCGCCAGTTGTGCCTCAGTCGTATCCATATGCCATGTCAAAAGCGAGGCGCCAATTCTCATATACCACTGCTGTTAGTTTGGTAGTCGTTGATGAAATGAGTCTCTCTCGTATTAAAAGGAGATGTGGATTAAACATCGTGTTTAAAGTGGATGTTGTATGAGGAAATGGGGGACAAGTGTATTGTAAACTTATTGGTGATCCCCAGGACCGTGATACATCCCGTGTTTACAAACAGAACAGATGAAGGGTATTTTAAAACCTTATCATTAATAATTTACGGATGGATGAATGTCAAGTTTCGGAATTTCTCTGACTGTCAGTTGCACAATTCGACTTACCGGAGGACCTTGAAAAGGCGTCATTAAGAATCTTTATCCCATTTCGTCTAAGAGAAATTAGCGCAAACCATAAGGTATGTAAATATGTTTTGTCTTTAGTCGACAAGAGAGACGGGCAAAGAAATCAGTGTGGTCAAATTCGAATAGTAAATGTTTATTACAACAAAACTAAAATACAGTACATCATATAGCAATGACAATTGATGGTATTGAAACATTAAACACAATGACTCTGAATGCAAAGAAAATAATACAAAAACATATTCTTAGTAACAAAAACTTCGTTTTAAGACAGTGTTCTTTCTTGAGAATTGCCATTACGTACTTGTAAGTAGTATGTATTTGATTTTCTTGTTAGAATAATAAAGAAATTCTTACATTTAATTTTTTCTTAAAATTTGTCATTTTCTTCGAAAGAAAAAGTAAACTTTTCTACTCTTAACTCAATCATTTTTAACTGAACACCTGTACAGTAGCACAAGGGACGCGCGACTGAAGCGTCTCCAACTGGTTCGGGAGCGGTCGGGCCATCGTCTGACACTGAAGACGCTCGGAGGAATACGGAACAATGGCAGTCAGGTAAGAGCAGTAGCGCGCGACGATCACAGAGGTCACAGACCTTAAGACTGTGATGGAAAACCCCCTAGCGTATTAATAATATATAGATAACAGACTATTGTTAGTGTTTTTTGATGTATCATAAAAAATTGTGTTTCGTTTACGAACAAGTTACTGGCTACTACAACAATTATATTCTAATATTACTCAATATAAATACATTGTGTATTTACAGTATACTTGTATGTTGAGTCACAAAACAATCTTTTTTGTTTGATTTACACTATCTTCTAAAAAACAATATCTTGCGCAGGCCGGTCATCACTCCAAATTCTTGCGATAAGTTAATGTTATAAAAAGAAGTGAAATTAAAAAAAAATGGATAAAAATATCTCTTCATGAGCACGTGAATTCCAAATTGTACTGTAGGCGATTGTTTGTAACTTTAAAATAAATAGTTACTTACGAAATAGTAAATTCAGCTACAAGTATTATTTATTATACTATATTTTTGAATGGCACACTAATCATGAAACCCGTTCATAAGAATTTTGTTTTGTAAAATAATTCTTTTGTAGGCTTGTTATTTACATATGAAAAAGCAATTACAGAAAAATAACTATAATCATCGACATATTAAAAGAACAGCAAAAGGTTTTAAGTTTATCTAATTGCCTTTGAAATATTAATATTAAAATCTAAAGAAGTTTAACTATACTAAATATTAATGTTTATTAAGTTACCTTTGGAATCTTTGTACATGAATTCACAATACATTTCACAATTAAAATATGTAAACAACTACTAGAAGTGTTCTCTTCAAACGTAAAAAAACGACTGATTTGAATCCGAGGACGAGAATGATGGGAATCAAAATGAAAGTAGAAGTATTTATTTTTATCTGGCAAGTCGAGAAGTAACAATATCAGTTAAATTTGGATTAATATCTCCATCTAACAAAGATCAAGAGGAGACCGGAAGGTTATTGTTGTGTTGTGTGGTTGTCCGCTCCACTCGCTCGGCGATGACTCGTTCCAAGAAATCTGTCGATCGCCATGAAAAAAAGTCAGTCTACAGTTCATGATTTCTGTCGATTTATATCAAATTATCACTGCCTATTTAACTACTACAAACTACCATAACTGAGTTACAATATAATGTTCCCGTTACAAAATTATAAAAACTAAAACTGCTATTTCTAAAAATAGCTCAAATTTATGTCTTATTTATTACAGAAAACTTATTTTAAATAATTTTTTTCATATACTTTTACTATTTTTGAACTTCCTCTATGATTGGGGGGGCAACTGCCCCCCCGTGCCTCCCTGAATAACGCCTATGGCAGACACACTGCTCCGAAAGTAGTGGATTTACCTTCCTCCTCCAGCATCAGCATCTCTATGAAAAGCTAGTGGACATATGGAAAGTAAGGTAAATGTTGTATAGCAAATATAGTAGAAACACAAGACGCTAAAGCTGTGTTTTTAACATATACAGGGTGTCACAAAAATCCGGAACTGGCTACACATAACCATATTCTACATACAAAAATAAATCGAAAATGTTCAGTAAAATTGTTTCGATTTCAACTTCGTTTAGCTGCTATCCGCCATTTTGGTTTTTTTCACTTAAACATTTCTATTTCTGTAATGGATTAATGTATCAAGTAAAAATTAGGTATGGAGCTTTACAGGATAAATGTCTAAATCCACAAAAAAATTATTTTTTTCCGACGTTTATTTTCAAAATGGCGGCCACTTTAAATTTTTAAAGTCAAATTCCATGAAAACTAGCAGATTTATAAAAAATTGTTTAGATACAAAAAAAAACTAGATATTTTTAATACAAATCTAACAAGACCTTGTTTGTTAAGATCGATTAATAAATAACGAAGTTATTAACATTTCAAATGTTATCATTAGAACCAACATTACGGTTTAAGAGCTGCATTGCAACAAATTTCAATAAACTACTAAAAAATAACGTTACTAGTATAAATAATAGTAACAGTAATGAATTTAAATAAATCTATTAAAAAATTATCCCATTTCTATAAATTTCAGTGACCTCTCAATCGAAACAAAAAACAACAAAAAAAACACTTATTTAGTTGGGAAACTTAATTCATTTTGTATTTCATACAATCAGCTGATCACTGCCTTTCGTTCAGTCAGCTGTTAAGTTTCATTGTTGTTTTCCATCAACATAAACAACGTCTAAATTACTCTGTCAACTTATTGAATGAGCTTCAGGATTACTTGTGTTTTACATTTATTAATATTTCCGTGCTGATATTTAAGTCATGTGCTTAAAATGCCAGAAGAGTTTTCAAACGTTGAACTATCCGATATGCATTTGATGTATGGACTCGCAGAATGCAATCGTGCATTAGCTCGTCGTTTGTATTCAGAACGTTTTCCCAACCGAAGACTGCCAAGTGAAAAAATGTTTGTCAATGTGTATGACCGGCTTCGTCAACATGGATCCTTTAGAGTACCTACCGTCGGACGAGGAAGACCACAAACTACAAGAACTGTTGAAGTGGAAGAACGAGTCCTGCAAGCTGTTGAAGAAGATCCTTCCACTAGCACAAGAAGAATCGCGTTCGCACATGGGATCGACCATTCATCTGTGTGGAGAATTCTGAAGAGTCAGCAACTCTATCCATATCATGTACGAGTCCAGGCTCTTTCAGAGCACGATTACCCAAACAGGCGACGGTTTTGTGAACGTTTTATAAATAAATGTAATCTGAACCCCCAATTTGTATCATCTGTACTCTTCACCGATGAAGCAGGGTTCAATAGAAATGGAATCCTCAACTACCACAACACACACCATTGGGCAGAAGAGAACCCAAAAACAATTGTGCAATCCAGGTACCAACACAACTTTTCTTTGAATGTGTGGGCAGGTATTGTTGGCGATTGTTTTATTGGACCAGTGTTTTTGCCGCAGAGGTTAAACGGAATGACCTACTTACAATTCCTCCAAAAATGACTTCAAGAACGTGATGGAAGAAGTGCCCCTGGACACAAGGCAAAGGGTCTGGTTTATGCACGATGGCGCGCCTCCTCATTTCAGCAATAACGTGCGAGCGTATCTTGATCGTGAATACCCGGGTAACTGGATAGGTCGTGGTGGCCCGATGACGTGGCCAGCAAGGTCCCCGGACCTGAACCCTATTGACTTTTTCGTTTGGGGTCATCTAAAATCAATGGTATACTCAACGCCGGTGGACACTGTTGATCAACTTAGAGAGCGAATTGAAGATGGATTTCGAAGGGTGAGGGAGATGCCTGGTGTGTTGGAGCGAGTCAGACTTTCTTTGGGCCGTAGAATGGAACAATGTGTTATCGCTGTAGGGGGTCATATTGAACATTTAATATGAATAGAAGGTTAAATGATTAATTAAACTATCGTTTTAATGAAAATAACATAATGTAAATAAATTCCTTATACCTGTTACTGTATCTTATTTAGTTCTATTTTAACGTAATACCGATAATACTAGTAAAACTTGAAATTTTATAACAATGTTAGTTATTAACCAATTTTGACAAACAAGGTATCGTTAGGTTCATAATAAAAAAATAAAAATTGTTAAATCGAATTGAAAAACAACAATGCATTTCAACAACAGCTGATGAAACTAGTGATCAGCTGATTGTATGAAATACAAAGTGAATTAAGTTTTCCAACTAAATAAGTGCTTTTTTTATTTTTCGATTAAGAGGTCACTGAAATTTATAGAAATGGGATAATTTTTTAATAGATTTACTTCAATTCATTACTATTACTATTACTATTATTTATACTAGTAACGTTATTTTTTTAGTAGTTTATTGAAATTTGTTGCTATGCAGCTCTTAAACCGTAATGTTGATTCTAATGATAACATTTGAAATGTTAATAACTTCGTTATTTATTAATCGATCTTAACAAACAAGGTCTTGTTAGATTTGTATTACAACTATCTAGTTTTTTGTATCTAAACAATTTTTTATAAATCTGCTAGTTTTCATGGAATTTGACTTTACAAATTTAAAGTAGCCGCCATTTTGAAAATAAACGTCGGAAAAAAATAATTTTTTTTGTGGATTTAGACATTTATCCTGTTAAGCTCCATACCAAATTGTTACTTGACACATTAATCCATTACGGAAATAGAAATGTTTAAGCAAAAAAAACAAAATGGCGGATAGCGGCTAAACGAAGTTGAAATCGAAAAAATTTTACAGAACATTTTGATTTATTTTTGTATGTAGAATATGGTTATGTATAGCCAGTTCCGGATTTTTGTGACACCCTGTATATGGATTATTAGAAAGCATGAAAATACACCATTTTAGTGAAAACTTTATACAATTTTCCGGGGAAGAATTTTCACACGACCTGGAACCCCCCTTACCCCCAATGTTATGGTTGTCCCTTTTAGCGAATTTCACATTTAGGAAAGAAGTTATTACCGTGGTCGGTATGGTAAGACCTAGGCCCGGTACCATGTAAACTTTTCGTTTTGAGGTCCCCAGTTGCCAAAAACACCATTCGTTCAAAACTGTATATATTTAAATTAAATGTCTGTGGGTGCAATAACCTTCTTAAAAATGGTCCGATTTTGATGAAATTTTGTACAAACATGTAAAGCAACATTTTTGACTAAGATCAAAATCCATTTTAAGGGGTATTTTGGGGGAGTTTTGTACCCCAAAAATGTTTTTTTTTAGTTTTTTACAGATAATATTAAAACAAATAAAACTTTAGTTTTCACCATTAGATTCAGCTTAAAAAACAAACAAAAATTTGTGTTTTGATTATTGCTCTATGCCAATTGGTTACGGAGAATAAGACAATTTTTATATCTCGCTTATTTATGAACATATACCGACAAAACTTGGTATATGGCTTCATATGGTGGTGGTCTATTGAAATTTGCAAAAAAAATCTATTTGCCAAAGGTTCCCATAGCAGCAAACCTGCATACTCGGCTCCCTTGTTATTCTTAAGAAGAAGGATTACAATTTTATGTCTCAGCCAAGATGTTATTCTTATGGAGGATAATTAAAATTGCATATGTCGCTTATTTGTGAATATAATTTTGTGAAACTTGGTAATGTAGCATTAAGACATTTATATATGCATTGGAAATTCGCTGAGTACGCAGGTTTGCTGCGACGGGGGTATTTCCCTTTTTCTAAGCTGGTCCCCCTAGATATTTAGCAATTAAGTTGGGAGATGTGATAACTATAGAAAAATACCCCCGTCGCAGCAAACCTGCGTACTCAGCGAATTTCCAATGCATAATGTCTTAATACCACATAAAGCCGCATACCAAGTTTCGTAAAAATATATTCACAAATAAGCGAAATATACAATTGTAATTATTCTCCATAAGAATAACATTGGGGATGAGTACATAGGTTTGCTGGAACAAGGAACATAAAAAATTGGTTTCTATGCAAATATCAGTATAACTCGAACTAGGTGAAGCCACATACCTAGTTTCATCAATATACATTCATAAATAAGCGATACATCCCATTTTGATTAATATCAATAAGAGTAACATGAGGGATGAGTACGCAGGTTTGCTGCAACAAGGAACGAAAAAATTGGGTGTTTAGGCAAATATCAATATAACTCAACTAGGTGAAGTCTATATACAAGCTACAAGTAATTTATGTTCATAATTAAAGGAAACATAGCATTTAAATTTTTCCCCATAAGAATAACATGGGGGCTGAGTATGCAGGTTTGCTGCTACGGGAACCTTTAGCAAAACATTGTTTTTTTGAGCAAATATCAATCGACCACAACCAGATAAAGCTGTATTCCAAGTTCCAACGTACTGTGTTTAGCACTTTCAATAGCTCGGTAACCGATTGATGTAGAGGAATGATAAAAAATACCAAATTGTGTGTTTTTTTTAAGCTGAATCCAATTGTAAAAACTAAATTTTGACTATTTCAAAAATGATATGCAAGAAGATAAGAAAAAACACATGTGACATAACCAACTAAACCTCTCCTCCATATGAACAACATGGGAATTTGGAAGTCCTGTGGGGCAGAGCCCCGGGGCCTAAATCGAAATTCTGGCTTGACAGTGACTTAGAACTTGAAATTATCTTTGAAATAAAATAAACGGTATCAGGAAACTGACACATACTTTCTCCCTTTTAGCCCAACTTTAATGAATAAATTACTTTTTATTTACTAAATATAGAATACAAAAAAAGGTCGAATGTACAGAAAATCTTGTAAACATGTTGTTTTAAAAAACATCCACCCAAATCCCTGCTTTGGAGGCACTACAGAATCCATAGCTACACTCGTGTTTTTAAGAGGGGAAACGCCCCCTATTCCCCCCCTCAGGGTTATTAACCCTTTGAGTGCCAGAGTTTTTCGGTCGTCATATCCCCAGAGTGCCAGAGTTTTTAACACAGTATATCCAAAAAGTGCCAGGCACAAAATCAATATTTTGCAAAGGTTTGCAAAAAAATTAATAATTTTTTTATTTGGTAAGATATTATTATGAAACTTTTTTTGTTTTGTAAGTTTAAAGTTTAGCTATAATATTATGCACATATATAATATTTAAAAAGTAAAAAATAAAAAATAAGAATACATATATGTATGTGGGAAATTTCTTTTTATTTATTTTTTTTTCAGGTAAATAAACATTGTTCAAATATAAGATTTTCACCAAATAACTACTAGATTTATAGAGGACATGTTTCCAAAATATTTCCTGAAAGTTTCATCAAATTTGGGCTTTAGGCGGACAAGTTATTTCCATAAATGTAAAAAAATATAAAAACGGCAAATTAGTACGGTACACAAGACAGTA
This sequence comes from Allygus modestus, assembly GCA_963675035.1. Taxonomy (NCBI): domain Eukaryota; kingdom Metazoa; phylum Arthropoda; class Insecta; order Hemiptera; family Cicadellidae; genus Allygus; species Allygus modestus. Next base: position 199,372,184 of record OY776111.1, on the reverse strand, counting down.
GCCTAACTTTATTCAAGGGTTTAAGTTTTATTACAATTTTATTTCATAAACCAGACTAACTAGGCCTCGTATATTTATGGAGTATATGTTTACCTGAACATATCCTGGAAATGTCCTGGAAGAAATAATAAAAAGTAATGACGTAAGAAAAATTGTCTAAAACAACGATTCACAAAATCAACATTTTGCAAGGGTTTTGTACATAAAATCAATAATTTTTTTATTTGGTAAGATATTATTATGAAACTTTTTTGTTTTGTAAGTTTAAAGTTTAGCTATAATATTATGCACATATATAATATCTAAAAAATAAAAAAATTTGAATAGGTACATATTATACATGCGGGAAATTTTGTATGTATTTTTTCAGATAAATAAATATTGTTCAAATATATAAGATTTTCACCAAATAACTACTAGATTTATAGAGCTAGAAAATATCCTGGAAATGTCCTGAAAGAAATAATAAAAAATAATGATGTAAGACAAATTTTCCATAACAACGATATATCGTTGCAATGTATTTTTCGGTAAAACCACCGACGACGATATATCGTTGTGAAGTATTTTTCGGATGTTCCATGCACAACGATATATCGTTGCGTGGCACTCAAAAGGGTTAAGGGGCAACATATTTAGAATTTCCTCTGTTGGTCAAAGCTAACTTGACAAACATATCAACTTTGAATTAAATTGATCAGTACAGCATGTACTGCATTTACCGCAAAATGAAAATTTCAATTTTCTCCGAAACCAGCAATCGTAGAATAGTAATTCAAAATACTAAATTATTTAAATTTTGAGCTCTTTTTAATGGTGAATAGTAATATTTTTTTATATTTATTTCTTTTTATGAAAAATCCAAAAAACTGAATTTTTGATGTTTTAAGTCCTGTAATTTCTGAACCCGAATTTTTTCAGAAATGCGGGTGCTGTCATTTTGTTGGAAACCTAAAGCTCTACAAACCAATAAAGTTTAATCAAAATCGTTAGAGCCGTTTTTGAGAAATTTGGATTTTTCATGTTTTTTTGGCGATTTTAGGGGGATAATTACCCTTAAAAATAAAAAATAAAAAATGAAAAAACGCCTGGAGATATCGAGGATTAGTACCTTCATACCAAATTTCATAAAAATCGGTCTATTGGTTAGGGCTCTAGCTCTGTACACATCCACACAGACACACACACACATGGACACACACACACACACACACACACACACACACACACACACACACACACACACACACACACACACACACACACAGAGAGAGACAGACATCACGTAAAAAACACTTTTTTGGGTTCAGGGAGCACCAAAACGAATATTTCCACTAAGAACTCAAATTCAAAAATTTTGACGAAAACAATAATTTCTCCATATACCTACTATGTATAAGGGGAGAAAGTAAAAGGAATCATCAAAATCGGTTAAGTATTAACTTCAGGAAGTGAGTGAACAAAAAGCAGGAATTTTTTAAATATGTAGATTATGTGAAAATCCCCCCCAAAAAAATTTCTAGGGTACAAAACCCCCCTTCGGTTTTCATGATCATATTAATGATCTGGTCTTAATAATCTCCACACCGTATTTTAGAGGATAAAACTGTAGAATCTTTTAGCGAATTTCCCCTATAGGGAAGAAGCTATTACCGTAGGTGGCATGGTAAGACTTAAGCCCGAGACCATGATAACTTTTCGTTTTGAGGTCCCCAGATGCCAAAAACACTATTCGTTCAAATTTATATATATATAATATATTTATATATATATAAATTTAATATATATATACAGGGTGTCACAGCCCGCTATGCAGAACTGGATTCTACATACAAAAACAAGTCAAAAATGTATAGTAAAATTTTTGCGATTTCGGATTAGTTTAGTCGTAATCCGCCATTTTGTATTTATTTGAAAATAATTAATAATTCAAAAATCCTTTTAGATATTTTTTTGAAACTTGGTATACACTTTAAGTTTCTGGTTTTTAACATTTTCCAAAAACAATTTTTATTTAACTTATCAAATTTCAAAATGGCGGCCATTTAAATATTTCAAAGTCAAATTCCATGAAAAATAGTAACTAAAACAAAATTTTACAAGACATAAAATTCAAAGCACTTTTTAATCCAAATCTAATGACATTTTTACTGTAAAAATCGGTTAATAAATAAAAAAGTTATGGTATTTTTTTATAATAAGTTTCAAAATGGCGGCCATATACAAATTTCAAAGTCAAATTCCTAGAAAACTAGCAACTCAAACAAAATTTTACAAGACATAATACCCTTGTAGCAGCAAACCTGTGTACTCAGCGAATTTCCAATACATATATATGTATCTTAATACCACATAAAGCCATATACCAAGTTTCATCAATATACATTCATAAATAAACGATTTATGACATTTTAATTATTCTCCATAAGAATAACATGGCGGCTGAGTATGCAGGTTTGCTGAAGCAAGGAACACAAAAAATGGGGTTTTATACAAATATCAATATAAGTCGTGTAGGTAAAGCCACATACCAAATTTCATTAATTTATTTTCATAATGAAGGGAGATAACACGTTACTTATTCTCTATAAGAATAACATGGGGCTGAGTACGCAGGTTTGCTGTTACGAGGGCGTTTGGTAACAAATAGTTTTTTTGAGCAAATATCAATGGTCCACAACCAGATGAAGCCGTATACCAAGTTTCGTCAGTATACGTTCATAAATAAGCGAGATATAAAATTTTTATTTTCCTCCATAAGAATAACATTAGACAACGTACTCTGTTTAGCACTTTCAATATCTCAGTAACCAATTGACGTAGAGAAATGATCAAAATACCAAATTGTGTGTTTTTTTAAGCTGAATCCAATGGGAAAAACTAAAATTTGAAATTTTCCAAAATTATATGTAAAAAATTCGAAAAACCCATTTTTGGGGTACAAAACCCCCCCAAAATACCCCTTTGGATAGAGCGATCTGGCTGGTTTTCGAACCTAAAGTCATAAATGTTGCTTTACACGTTTATACCAAATTTCATCAAAATCGGATAATTTTTACGAGAGTTATCGTGCTCACGGACATATATATATATATATACAGTTTCGAACGATTGGTGTTTTTGGAGTCTGGGGACCTCAAAACGAAAAGTTATCATGGTCCCGGGCCTAGGTCTTACCATGCCGACTACGGTAATAGCTTCTTCCCTATAGGGGAAATTCGCTAAAATTTAAAGGACTTCGTCAAATGCACTAGGGAATTTGACTTTGAAAATATTACATGGCCGCCATTTTGAAATTTATTATAAAACAAAGTTTGAAGTTAACACCTTAAGAGGTTATTAAGATACGAGTGGCGTGAAGGGGCAATAATCCCTAACCTTGCTCCAATAAGGAACACACGTCAGTTCGTAAACAATGTGGGCACTTAATCACATGTTTTAATGTAAATGTAAACAAAGCAGACGTTTCTAAATCCCCATGATTTTCTTATGGGAGATGTTTTACGCTATTTCTCATTTGCCGCAGACTTTTTGGAAATAGTACCGCTATTTTTCCTGAGAACCTGGGATCAAAACTAATGATATGGGCCGATAAATACCCAGCGGGTAGGTAAATAAAAGATGGGTATTTACCCGGGTACTTACCCCAAGCCCCGGGTAAATACCCAAAACGTGGGTATTTATAACGTTTATAACATTTAGGGGATTTTTACTAGGTTCATTGAAATTCCCATTATGTAAGAACTATTTTGACGTAAATATATTCTTTATAAGTGTCTGTAACAGAAGAATACATGGACGGTAAACGTACAGACTATTTAGTGTCGCAATTGACGGTAAAAAGCGCCGCTGTGGCAAGGGATGGGATAGGCTATCAAGTTATTGCTAGCCCTCCCTTCGTGTACAAATTAATTTTAAGCTACTATATTTACGTTAGTGTATTCTTTATAATTATATATAACAGAAAAATACATGTATGGTAAACGTACAAACTATTTACGAGTCGCAACTAATGGTAAAAATCGCCGTTGGCGCGATGGGGTCGGCTACGAAGTTATTGCTAGCCCTTTCATTCGAGTTAGAAGTCACTTTTAATAACTATTTTGAAGTAAATATATTCTTTATAAGTGTCTGTAACAGAAGAATACATGGAAGGTAAACGTACAGACTATTTAGAGTCGCAATTGACGATAAAAAACGCCGTTGAGGCGCGGGATGGGGTAGGCTATCAAGTTATTGCTAGCCCTCCCATTCGTGTAAAAATAAATTTTAAGTAACTATATTTACGTTAGTGTATTCTTTATAATTATATATAACAGAAAAATACATGTATGGTAAACGTACAAACTATTTAAGAGTCGCAACTAATGGTAAAAATCGCCGTTGTGGCGCAGGATGGGGTAGGCTATCAAGTTATTGCTAGCCCTCCCATTCGTGTACAAATTAATTTTCAGCAACTATATTGACGTTTATTTATTCTTTATAAGTTTATGTAACACAAAAATACATGTACGGTAAATGTACAGACATTTTAAGGTCGCAATCGATAGTTAAAAACGCCGTTGTGTCGCGGGACGGGGTAGGCTATCAAGTTATTGCTAGCCCTCCCACTCGAGTAACAAGTCACTTTTAGTACTATTTTGACGTAAATATATTGTTTATAAGAGACTGTAACAGAAGAATACATGGACGGTAAACGTTTCAGACTATTTAGAGTCGCAACTGACGGTAAAAAACGCCATTGTGGCGCGGGATGGGGTAGGCTATCAAGTTATTGCTAGCCCTCCCATTCGTGTACAAATTAATTTTAAGCTACTATATTTACGTTAGTGGATGCTTTATAATTGTATATAAGAGAAAAATACGTATACAGTAAACGTACAGACGTTTGGAGGTCGCAATCGACGGTAAAAAACGCCGTTGTGGCGCGGGATGGTGTAGGCTATAAAGTTATTGCTAGCCCTCTCATTCTAGTAAAACGTAAATTTAAGCAACTATATTAACGTGTATATATTCTTTATAAGTGTATGTAACAGAAAAATACATGTACGATAAACGTACAGACGATTTAATGTCACAATCAACGGTAAAAAACGCCGTTTTGTTGCGGGATGGGGTAGGCTACCAAGTTATTGCTAGCCCTCTCATCCTCAAATGAAAGTTTAATAATTGGCAATTATTGTTACATAAATCTATTCTTTTTTAGTGTAGGTAACAGAAAAAAAAACCTGGACGTAAAACAGTTAGACCATTTACACACATGTTCAGTAAGTTTTGATAGTTAGAAAGTGTGTACTACTCATATCATATATGTTGTGATAAATTAATATTTGTTAGTTTAGTAATTAGTAATTTAATTTGTCTTAAGTTTGCAGCCTCCTCCACCCCTTTAGTAGGCCCTAGTGCTTGCCTCCGCAATCATATTGAAATCACACATTTGCAGTTAGGCCCTAGTGCTTGCCTCCGCAATCATATTGAAGTTACACATTTGCAGTTAGGCCCTAGTGCTTGCCTCTGCAATCATATTGAAGTTACACATTTGCAGTAAAATCAGATATAGATTAAAGTGGACACTAGTCATGTCATATGTTGTGATAGTATATGTTGGTTAAATTAGTTAGTTAAAATATACGTTAGTTTCATTTATTTATTTTTAATGTTTTTAATTTGTACTCTTTGATATTTTTTCTTTGCTATTTATTAAATTACATAATTCCATTTACTTGTTCAATTCATTAGAGTACACCTGTTTCAGTCTTAAAAGGTCCCATAAGTATTAATTATTAGTAATTTTCAGGTACCCACACTAATAATGAATATATTATAGCCAAAATATTTGTTAATTCAAGTCTTATATGAACAAGGAGAGGGCTACAAATAACTTCATAGCCTAGTGCTTGCCGCAACACGTTTTAAGTAGCCTAATTTAAGTCATGGTTAATGGGCTAGCTATAACTTCATTGGCTACCCCTTTTTGCGCCACAGTGTTGTTTTCTGATTCTTGACTGCCTCTGTTGTGTAAATTCTCATCCCATACAAAAGAAAATATGAGAAAAAAGTCTATCAGGTACAGCTTACGGTTTAAGAGGGATATCAATGTTCCTAGATGTAGGCATACTGAAACTAGAGATGGCTGTCCAGTCGAGTGTTGGCTTATAGATTCTATAACAAGCTGACAAGCAACATTAGATTACTGAAACTAAAAATCTTCATAATTATACTCAAGGACTGGCCAAAAAGGAAGTGTTTTTACTGCATTTTTTAGTATTTTCAACCCCTAACAGAGGCCACCATCCAATTTGTGTGATAGTATATATTAGTTTAATTTTTAATATCAAAATCAGTTTACACTAAGTTCCAAGAGCCTCCGAGAAATCTGTTCAACAATCGCCCATTGCTAAAGGTACGGTAATGTCATAGGCAGGAGTAGCAATAACTTGATGGCCTACCCCATCCAGCGCCATAACAGTGTTTTTTACCGTCAATTGTGACTTTAATTGGTCTGTACGTTAACCGTCCATGTATTCATCTGTTACATACACTTATAAAGAATATACTCACGTAAAAATAGTTGCTAAAAGTGACTTCTTACTCGAATGAGAGGGCTAGCAATAACTTGACAGCCTACCCCATCAAGCGCCACAACGGTGTTTTTTACCATCAGTTGCGACTCTAAATAGTCCGTATGTTTTTTGAACATGTATTTTTCTGTTACATATAGTTTCTTAAAATTAATTTTTACACGAATGGGAGGACTAGCAATAACTTGATAGCCTACCCCATCCCGCGCCACAACGGGGTTTTTTACCGTCGACTGCGACCTTCAAACGTCTGTACGTTTACCGTACATATATATTTTTCTGTTATATACAATTATAAAGATTCCACTAATGTAGATATAGTTGCTTAAAATTAATTTGTACACGAATGGGAGGGCTAGCAATAACTTGATAGCCTACCCCATCCCGCGCCAAAACGGCGTTTTTTACGGTCAATTGCGACTCTAAATAGTCTGTACGTTTACCATCCATGTATTCTTCTGTTACACACACTTATAAAGAATAGTTACACATCAATATAGTTGCTTAATTTTATGTTTTACTTGTAGGAGTAGGCTAGCAATAACTAGATAGTCTGTTCCTTCGGTTGTCTGCTAATGCTAATGGCGGGAAAGTAGGTTGTTGCCAGTGTACTCAACGAGCGATTAGTGACATCACCTGGCTGAGAGTCATGACCTCACGAAAGTAAGAGTGACGTCATACAATTTGATTCAGTACAGTCCTATTAGCACTAACATATACGGATTTGGGAACTGATCGGACTGAATCATTGTGACGTCACTCTCCAACGTAAACGTGTGGTGTTGAAGGTGGGAGGGTAGAAGTTCTGATCCCGACCTGTGTTTGTGGATAGGCCCCAGCCGCTATGGCTAGCGCGTGTATCCACAGTGCCAGTTCGGGTTTAGAACTTGGGGGAACTAGCCCTCCGCATTCGACGTATTCTTGCGTTCGCCTTTGCTATCGCTCGGCAAACATCGGCGAGAGTGTAGAGCCGGCTTTAAAAGGTTTGTACGTGCTTTGCTACATTCGGAAGGTTAGCTTTTATGAGTGCATGAGTTATATCCTGTTTTGAAGGTTGTTATTAGCTGACTGGCCTGATGTTTGCTAAACGGTGGGAAAAGCATTTTGAGGTTAGGTACATACCAATGTGGCAGCCATTTTTGTTACTCTAACAGCTGGGCATGGGACATCATAGTTTAAATACCCTGTTCAATAAGTGATGTCACAGTTTAAATACCTACCTTTGTGTTTTAAAAAGATTTGGATATTCTATTGCCAGTTTCACATCGATATAGTTGATAGTAGCACAATCTGTTGGTGTCCTAATTAAACTATTTCCACTTCAAATTCTGGCAAACACTAAAAGTGGAATAGCAGAGCCATATAGATGGGATGTCTTCTTCAGTATAGGCTATATAAGTTAGTCAATGGTTCAATCATGAGCTTACAAGAAAATTGAAGTTTAGAATGTGATCTTTCAATTGATATCAATATTACCCAACCTCACGTTCGTTTTCAATTCTTTACAGCGGTTTGGTAAAATTATGACTCAATTCGGCGCTTATCCCCTTAAAGGCACCAGATTCAACACTAGGCGGGGCCAATGGTCCCAGTGGGACGATTCATTTCCAAAAAATTATTCAACGCTAAAAAGTAATTGATAATCAACTCGAAGATGGACAATTTATATATCATTCGAAAAGATGACATTCTGAATTTTCATTTTATTATATAAATGAACCGTGTAGCAGTTGTAAAAAAAAAGTAACGACTATTTTATTTTTAATGGTTTATTAGTGCAAATCGGTACCTGCAGACGACTCGTCAAAGATCGTAAACCATGGTCTGGTACAAATTACCAGAACTGGGGTAAATGACGTCTTATAGTTGCGGTTGGTACTACTAGACAGCAAAGAGTTGCGCTTTATTTTAGTATTGATTTTTAACGATATATTGATAGCAAAGATAATATGATTTTTATAAAACTGCTGTTTTTGCCAAAATTAACTAATGGCCAATGGCCAATTGGGACCATTCTTATACGCCGTAAATATATATAAAGGAAGTTGTATAACTAGTGAAGCATTATGTCAAACAGAAGCGGAAGAAACATAGAATAATTTTGTTTTGACAAATGGCAGCACTGGTCGGGAACATTTCTTTCAGAACAGAAGTGAACCTTCAGTTCACTGTCACTCAAGCAACTCCTCCTGTTTCGTGTGACGCGTGAGGTTAGGTTAGATTTTGTCGGGAATCGTTCTAAATTCGGAGTTTCTTAGTGATAGTGTAGTGTTTGTGTGTTTGTAACAGTAATCTTCATGCATTATTTATGCATAAATATTACTGGAAAGTGATAAATTAGTCAAGTGAAAGTGAGTCTTAGGTTTTTCAATATATTTGCATCATGTCCTAAGATTACATTGCTCATATTCTAGAGGCAGATATGAGTTGTGCAGGAGAAATAGAACTATTTCCTCCTTATTGCCAATCAGCACCCTATTCGGTGAATTATCCACCGCCTAGGCCTCAGAAGGCTAGGCTAGGCCTATCATTCAAATTATTGCGCTTATGTTTTGTATATTCTTACATAAGACATGTAAATACAAATATTTTCCCCATGTTATATACATTTATAAGTAGGGAATTGAATTTACTACAAAATGTATATGTTTGGCCAACAAAAATCTGTAAAAGATTTATTCACAACAATGTGTCGGAAATCTTTTTATGGTAAATGCTAGTTTTCTAGTTATTTGTATCATAAACGGGTGATAATAATGTTTTTCTCCCAACATTATGGCATCTTTTTATTCATTATTTCATTACCTTCAATAATATTTTTACAATATTATTAGTGAATTTCCTTTGGAAAGTGAACTATTACCATGACCCGCACGGTGAAACTTAAGCCCGGGACCACCATAGAAGTTCCTAACGTGACCCCCTGAACACGTTTTGGGGGGTCGTTCAAAATTTTATATATATATAGACATATATATATGTGTTTGCACTCTAGCGGTCACATTTTTTGTCCGATTTACTTCAAATTTGGTAGGGATGTTTCTTTCTGTAATCAGTTGGACAAGTTCGTTGGGCAAAACAATCGGAAAACTCTAAACCCCTCTTTTGGGGATTAATCTTTCAAATTTTGAGTTTTTGTGCCCAAAAAGGGTCATAAAAGCCCCAGATGTAAAATCAATGCATGTACGAGGGTCATCCAAAAAGTAAAGAACGTTTTCTTACTGCACCTAGCACAGCTCCCCCATCACGATTGCGAGTGTGGCAGTCCACTCACCTTAGTATTTGCCGAGTCTCGTTGCTGTGCGGTCACACGTTTTATTTCTACAGCGATTTAAATTAGTGGCGGTAAACGAAAATCCCGCCAAATATGAGATACGCAGTGTTGTTCTGTTTTTGAGTTAAGAAATGCCCAGACCTAGACATTTTTTGAAAACACCAAAGAAATTTTATGGTGAAAGAGCAAAAAAAACAAGATCTTAAATTGATGTAATGTGCTAAGATTTTAGCAGCTGTTTTCCTCAAATTTTCCTCAAGTCTTTCTTTCAAATCATCTTAACGAGCAATGACCTGCCACGCCGATCCTCGTCGTTCACGAAGGATTCTCTTTCATTAAACCGGTTGCATCATTGTTTCCCCTGAATATTCGACTTGAAGAAACTGTCATATTCGTTTGCACTTTCACGATAAACTTTCTTTGGTGTTTTTCTAAAAAAATTATATATTCCCGAAAATTTTTAAATTCAGAAACTGAATAATACTGCGTATTTCATATTTGGCGGGATTTTCGATTGCAGCCTCCATTTTGAATAGCTGTAGAAATAAGACAGGTGACCGCATAGCAACGAGACTCGGCTCATACTTTGGTGGGGAGGTTAGTGGACTGCCACACATGCAATGGCGGTGATGGGGGAGCTGCGCTAGGTGCAGTAAGCAAACGTTCTTTATTTTCTGGATGACCCTCGTAAAAAGATGGGAATTAGAGAGGCGAAAGTTGTAAGCCCTCTCTCGTCATTCTAGCATAAATATTTACTGAGTTATTAAAGAAAATGTGTATCGACCAAACACAGTACGTTGTCTTATGGGGGTTTTACACTAGAAAAGCCTGTTATTCCTTTGTTAGAGTACTTTTATCATCCCCAGCAACCTCACGCCTACTTTCAAGCCTGTCTGGACCTTCTCCTAACCTTATAATGCGCAAAATTGTATTCCCAGCTTTGCAAGTAAATGAAACCAGGAGTATCAGAACAGCCAAAAATCAATAACTTATTTCAGATTTCAATAAAAATTGGATAATAACATAATTATGTTTTTACACTTATTTTGAGTTTTACAAGTTTTTATGTGGAAATTCACTTCCCTCACGTCAGCGTGCTGCATGCGAACTCGTTATCAATTATTACCTTCTATCAGTTATGTCCAATTCACTAGTTTTAAGTCATAATCGACAAAAGTTGTGATTTTTATTATTTCCTTACATAACACATGTAAAAAAATATTTTCCTCATGAGTTATACATTTCTATGTAGGGAATTGAATTTACTACAAAATGTATAAGCAATGGATTTTGCCTAAAAAATCTAATGTAAAAATGCCAAAACTTTACTTCTGAAACTTCAATCAGAAATTTTATAATTTGTTTTTGCATTTTGTAAAAAAGTATTTTTCCAGATTCAATTTTTTTGTATATAAGTTAGGCCCTATTCAGATTCCCCTGGTCTTTCTGAATAAAATGAATATGCATATTGATAGGTTTACCCAATATATATAATTTATTTTTATAAAAAGGTCTGCAAAATCGCCAAAATGAGTTGGCCATTTCCCACTTTTAACATTGGCCACTGCTAGGGTTAAACGGCAATTGTCGTCGTCGCCATAGGGACGCTCGGAGGGATGCAGCTGTTTTAACGAGGTCTTTTCAGGTTAGCTATAAAAAACCCTAAATTTATATCAGAAGAGCAGACCTAAAGAACAAAGTATGCCTACTACAGCCCTTGCTATAACTTTGGTTTCTATTTTTGGCGAGGGTTGTAAGAAGGAAGTGCATGAGAAGTAGCGCACATATGGTCTAGTTATCAAAGCTGGTTTACTACGAAGTTTGGGCAGCCAATTGGAAAGAAAACATGCAACACAAGTTTTGATCGCTGATCTAAACTTCCCCTGAAAAACACAAGTTTATAGGTAGGCCTACCTAATGAACTTACAATACAAAATTGTTGGTCCCTAGGTGATTAACTTATAAGCTATGTCTTTGCCCCATTCAATGTGTTGATAAAAGATGGAAATTGATAACCAGCATCCAAGCAAGTCTACTCAAAATCGGAAATTTGAGATGATGGAAAGCATGGAAATTTATGCAAGTTAGCGAGTTTTAAATTATTTAAACACTGCCCTCAATCAAATTTGGTTTAACTTGATGAAAAAGGTAAATACTAATTGGACACCTAACTTGGCAATAGGCCTACCACGCTAACTTTTAGGTTAGGAACAACATTTTCGTTTATATGTTATATCCTTAAGAAGGAAAGGAGCATTAACCACATTATTTTTCAAACTGTTATTAAAAATACAAAATGTATTGAAGCAAAGGACAAATTAATACTTACCATGTCGGTGCCTTCAAGAGTTAATTTCACAGAGTATACGCGACGGAAAGTACTACAAGAAAAGGAAGTTTGGAAGATAAGAAGAGAGGAAGATAAATATATTACGTTTATGGTTCTTCTTGTTTCCGGTCAATAGTTTGCTATTATAGTATACATACTATAATATTTTATATCTAAAAATTAGATATTGCATTAGAAATAACCTTAAATGTCTTTGTTCAACCAGGAACCACTGTCAATTATGAAATTGTAGAGGCTAAATGATTAAATCTTGAAATTAATTATATAAATGTTTAGTGAATTTCCCCTATAGGAACGAAACTATTACAGTAGGGTAAGTATTAAGCCCGAGACCATGATTTTTGTTTTGAGGTCCTCAGGTGCAAAATCACTATTCGCTCAAGTGTAAAAATATGTGTATATATGTGTGTGTGTGTGTGTGTGTGTGTGTGTGTGTGTGTGTGTGTGTGTGTGTGTGTGTGTGTGTGTGTGTGTGTGTAGGTACTCAACCTCTGGCCTATTGTGTTAATATGTGATTGGCTGAGGGAGTGTTTCCCAGTCAATTAAAAATATCAGAAGTCTGTCCCATTTTCAAATACCCCCGTCGCAGCAAACCTGCGTACTCAGCGAATTTCCAATGCAAAATATAAGTCTTAATACCACATAAAGCCGCATACCAAGTTTCATAAAAATATATTCAAAAATAAGCGATATATCAAATTTGAATTATTCTCTATAACAATAACATTGGGGATGAGTACGCAGGTTTGCTGCTATAAAAAACATCAAATATAGGGTTTCTTGTAAATATCAATATTACTCAAATAGGTGAAGCCACATACCAAGTTTCATCAATATAAGTTCATAAATATGCGATATATGCCATTTTGATTATTCTCCATAAGAATAACATGGGAGATGAGTACGCAGGTTTGCTGCAATAAGGAACACAAAAAATGGGTTTTTATGCAAATATTAATAGAACTCAACTAGGTGTACCAACATTCCAAGTTTTATTAATTTATGTTCATAATTAAAAGATTCATTACATTTTACTTATTCTCCATGAGAATAACATGGGGGCTGAGGACGCAGGTTTGCTGCTACGGGAATTATTTGTAAAAATCGGGTTTTTTGTGAAAATAATAATAGACCACAACCAGATGAAACCATATACCAAGTTTTGTTAGAATACGTTCATAAATAAGCAAGCTATAATATTTTTCTTATTCTCCATAAGAATAGCATTGGACAACGTACTATGTTTAGCACTTTCAATATCTCTGTAACCATTCGACGTAGAGCAATGGTCAAAACACCAAATTGTGCGTCTTTTTAAGCTGATTCCAATGGAAGAAACTAAAATTTGACTTTTTCAAAAATTATATGTAGAAAACTCAAAAAACCCATTTTTGGGGTACAAAACACCCAACAAAATACCCATTCGGATAGTCCGATCTGTCTGGTTTTCGAACTTAAAGTCATAAATGCTGCTTTACACGCGCTTATACCAAATTTCGTCAAAATCGGATTATTTTTACGAGAGTTATCGCACCCACGGACACACACACACACACACACACGCACACACACACACACACACACATATATATATATATATATATATATATATATATATATATACAGTTTCGAACGAATGGTGTTTTTGGGGTCTGGGGACCTCAAAACGAAAAGTTATCATGGTCCCGGGCCTAGGTCCTACCATGCCGACTATGGTAATAGCTTCTTCCCTATAGGGGAAATTCGCTAAAATGGCTCAAAGACACACCACAGAGCTATAGGCCAATTTCATTAGTTAACTGTCATATGTAAAATCCTTGAATCCTTAGTATGTGATCTATTTGAAAACACGGGTCTTTTCTGTGAATAACAGTTTGAATTTAAGCGTAAACGGTCAACAGTTCAAGTAGTTGATCGTCTGGTGAAATAAGTAATAGGTACCTTCGAGGACGGAGGCTGCATTGACCATCAAAAGTTGCTCTATAAACAGCAATATTATAGGATCAAGGGTCCATACTTCAGCTTTTTCAATCATACCTTGAAAATCGGTCACAGTTAGCTGTCACCAATCCAGGCCAATCCACTGCATTAGATGTTGACGTCGGCGTCCCTCAGGGCTTTGTCCTGAGACCGAAGTTGTTTATAGGAATAGTGAATAATTTGCCTTTGCCTTCCAATGTCAGTTCAAACTGTCACATGTTTGCGGACGACACAACGTTGTTTTGCACAAATAATTACTTTAATACCCTTGGTGATCTGGTTGACAACACTTTAAACGAGGCATCAAATTGGTTTAGAGCCAATGGATTACTGTTGAACAACACTAAGACGAAACATCCCACCAGCACAAGGTTGTCTCCCGGACATCCCAAGGACATCACAGTGGGATATGCAGGATATCCCGGAATCATCCCTATCTCATCCCATGACATCCTCAGGATGTCCCCAGGGCACAAAAATGTCCTCTCCCCACGACATCCTGGGGACATCCTTCAGGATGACCATGGGATATCCCTCAGACCACAAAAGGATATTGTATTTTGAAGTCCTAGGACATCCCCAGGATGTCCCACAGGATTTACTGGAGACATGCCTTTGACATGCTTTGAAAGGTGTCCCATTGTTCTATTAGTATGAATCCCCTAACCCCACATAGATATACCTGCCTACCACATGATAATTCTGCGGTCATCCTTGATAGGCCCTATGGTTCCTAGGAACAGGTAGTGCGGATCCTAAAGCCATATGGCCTCCTAAGAATGACCGCAGAATTATTATAGGATAGGCAGGGATATCTGTGGGGTTAGGGAATTCATACTGATAGAATAATGGGAAACCTTTCAATATGGTTACACAATCTGATAGGAAGACAGTTCTAAAATAAATTACAAGACAACTTTAAATTATTCTTTTATAAATAGTACTATAATTGCCCATGCCCAGCTTGCACACAAGATACTTCATATTGATGTTTTTTTTTAATCAGTTTGACTAGTGTATAATAAACGTTAAATACCTGTAATCTGCTTTGTGATCCTAGGATATCTTTTTAATGGGTGACACTGACACTTAATGTCAAAGGTAATTTTGTCATCTTCAGACCCATAGACAACTTTAAATTGTGTCATCACAGTTCAAAAGAACAAATACTTGGAAATCATGTTTTACAACCTTATATTGTTACCTTTGTCACATTTTATGCTAATTTGTATCATTACTATCACATGATTTAATTGTAAAAGTGTCACAAATGACCTGATTATTGGTACTTAATTGGATTGACACTGAAAATATATTCATAACTTACAATTTGTTATTAAAATTTACTCAAATCTTTAAAAAATAATTATTTTAACAAGTTTATAATAAAATTAATATATGCATATGTAAGCCTAAACATTTCTCAGAACAAAAGTTGAATTAAAAAATACAGATTTTCAAAATTGAAGAATGGTTTCCAATTTATAAATTGTTTGGTGGTTGGTTTGGGTTGTAGGTATGTAATACAAACAATTAAGGATTTTTTTTTAATAATACAAGGTAATTAATTAAAACAAAATGACAGTAATTGCAGTAAAAATACGTTTATATAAAACAAAAATGTACGTTATATAAACCAGGGTATATAAACACACAGTAAGTAGTGGTAGTTGATTAAATTCCTTCTCCGTTTTCATCTTCATCATGGCCTCGTTTCCTGAAAATAAAAAAAATAAGCTAATACTGCATGTAGCGTTGGGTAAAATTTTATCCAATACCACCGTCACAGCAAACCTGCGTACTCAGCGAATTTCCTATGCATGAATATATTTATTACTACCACATAAAGCCACTTACCAAGTTTCATAAAAATACATAAATAAATAAGTGATATATATCATTTTATTTATTCTCCTAAGAATAACATTAGGGCTGAGAACGCAGGTTTGCTGCAACGATGAAAATAAAAATGTGTTTTTTTTACAATTATCAATATAACTCAACCTGGTGAAGCTACGTACTAAGTTTTAGCGAATTTCCCCTATAGGGAAGAAGATATTACCGTAGTCGGCATGGTAAGATCTAGGCCCGGGACCATGATAACTTTTCTTTTTGAGGTCCCCAGACCCCAAAAACACCATTCGTTTGAAACTGTATATATATATATATATAGTGTGTTATATATATATAGATATATATATGTGTGTCCGTGGGTGCGATAACTCTCGTAAAAAAGGTCCGATTTTGATGAAATTTGGTATAAACGTGTAAAGCAACATTTATGACTTTAAGTTCGAAAACCAGCCAGATCGCTTTACCTTAAGGGGTATTTTGGGGGGTTTTGTACCCCAAAAATGGGGTTTTTGAGCTTTTTACATATAATTTTTGAAATAGTCAAATTTTAGTTTTTACCATTGGATTCAAATTTAAAAAAACACACAATTTGGTATTTTCATCCTTCCTCTACGTCAATCGGTTACCGAGATATTTAAAGTGCTAAACACAGTACGTTGTCTAATGTTATTCTTATGGAGGAATAGAAAAATGTTATATCTCGTTTATTTATGAACGTATACTGACAAAAATTGGTATACGGCTTTATCTGGTTGTGGTCTATTGTTATTTGCTCAAAAAACAATTTTTTTCTAAAGATTCCCGTAGCAGCAAACCTGCGTACTCAGCCCCCATGTTATTCTTATGGAGAAAAATTAAAATGCTATGTCTCATTTAATTATGAACATAAATTAATAATACCCCCGTAGCAGCAAACCTGCATACTCAGCGAATTTCCAATGCATATTAATTTATCTTAATACCACATAAAGCCACATACCAAGTTTCATCAATATACATTCATAAATAAACGATTTATGACATTTTAATTATTCTCCATAAGAATAACATGGCGGCTGAGTATGCAGGTTTGCTGAAATAAGGAACACTAAAAATGGGCTTTTATACAAATATCATTATAACTCAACTAGGTAAAGCCACATACCAAGTTCTATTAATTTATGTTCATAATTAAAGGAGATAACACGTTAATTATTCTCCATAAGAATAACATGGGGCAGAGAATGCAGGTTTGCTGCTACGGGAACTATGGGGCCAAAAATTGGTTTTTGTGCAAATATCAATAGACCACAATGAAATGAAGCAATGTACCTAGTTTCGTCAGGATAAGTTGATAAATAAGCGAGATATACAATTTTTATTATCCTCCATAAGAATAACATTGGACAACCTACTGTATTTAGCACCTTCAATATCTCAGTAACCAATTGACGTAGAGCAATGATTAAAACATCAAATTGAGCGTCATATATATTGATATTTGCCTAAATACCCACTTTTTTCGTTCCTTATTGTAGCAAACCTGCGTACTCATCCCCCATATTATTCTTATGGAGATTAATCAAAATGGAATATATCGCTTATTTATGAATGAATATTGATGAAACTAGGTATGTAGCTTCACCTAGTTGAGTTATATTGATATTTGCATAGACACCAATTGTTTATGTTCCTTGTTTCAGCAAACCTATGTACTCATCCCCAATGTTATTCTTATGGAGAATAATTATAATAATATCGCTTATTTGTGAATATATTTTTATGAAACTTGGTATGCGGCTTTATGTGGTATTAAGTCATATATTATGCATTGAAAATTCGCTGAGTACACAGGTTTGCTGCGACGGGGGTATTAATAATTTATGTTCATAATTAAGGGAGATATAAAGCTTTACGTATTCTCCATAAGAATAACATTAGGGATGAGTATACAGGTTTACTGCTAAGAGGATAATCACCAAAAATCAATGTTTTGTACAAATATCAATATACCAGTACTAGGTGAAGCCACATACCAAGTTTCATCAATATACCTTCATAAATAATCGAGATATCAAATTTTAAATATTCTCCATAAGGATAACATTGGACAACGTACTGTGTTTAGCACTTTGAATATCTCGGCAACGGTTGGACGTAGAATCACAATTTAAAAACCAAAATGATTGTTTTCTAGAGCTAAACTGATTGGTAAAAGCAAATGTGAAGTTTACAGTAAAATTATTTGAGGAAAAGCTAAAAACCATTTTCCCATAAGATTAACATGGGAGATTATATGAACACGTTTTTTGGAATTTCTCCGCAACCACTTAACTTAGATTAATGATTCAAAATACTATATTATTTGTTTTTTATGCTCTATAAAATAATTAAAACAAAAATTTTGTTTTAAAAATTTCAGGGCGAAAAGTGCAAAAAACTGATTTTTGGAAAATTTTGAAACCCCCTTTGGTCCGATTTTAATAGTTTTCAAACTTGTCATAAATGTCACTACACATTTGAGCCAAATTTCATCGAAATCGGACTTTTTTACTAAAGTTATCGCATCCACGGACACATATATATACAAATAGGCATTCGATGTAGAAGACATGCATGTACACGAACATTCCTCCTAATGAAACAATCAGAATATTAGAAGAAGATTTAAATAAAAATAATACACTTAGTCATCACAGCATTAAGGATTTAATTAAATTCACGAAAATATGCACCAATCGAAACTATTTTGAATTCAAGTCGACCTTTTACCAACAAGAACATCGATTAGCTATGGGATCGCCTCTCTCAGGACTACTTTCTGATACCTACATACATCATCTATAAACCAATAAAATTTTAAACGAATCAAACCCTTCAATGAACAAGATTATATATTGGTATAGATACGTCGATGATGTACTTTGTCTATTTCAAGGTAACGAAACTGAGGGACACGAATTTTTAACTTTCTTTAATTCACTCACAAAGAATCCAATTCACAAAAGAAGTACAAAACTATAGTATACATTTCTAAGATCTGACGATTTCTAAACAAAATAATCATCACAATTTTAATATATATAGGAAAGCCACTCAAACAGACCTATTAGTTCCTTACATAAGCGTCAAATCACCCGTGAAAGTATAAAATGGCTGGATTACGCTCAATGGTGAATCGATTATTAAATGTGCCTCTCATTAAGAATGAATATAATAAAGAAAGAAATGTAATTACACACCTAGCACAAAAGAACGGTTAGATACCTGACATTGTTGATAAAATGATTCGGATCATAAAAAAGAAAAAAGCTAGAAACATCAATACATCAAACGAAAACCAACAGAAACGTTTTATAAAGGTTCCATACAATAACAAAGATTCCTAAGATTAACAAAGCTATTCGCAAAACTTTTGAAAGAACAGATTTAACTTTAAGCTATACCACCTGAAACAACACAATTAAAATGATTGACAAATATTCTCAAAAAGATTCCAGAAGAAAGAATGATTATAGCATAGATTAAGCATACTCCTTAGGAGTATGCTTAATCTATGATTATAGTCTATCCGGACATTATAAAATTCAATACTCAGATTGTAACAAATTTTACATTGGACAGACAGGTAGATCGTTTCAGTCAAGGTTTAAGGAACATATACAAGCACTAAGAAGTAATAATAAAACCTCAATGAAATCCAACTTTGCTGAGCATCTCCTGACAACAAACCATAGTTATAAGAGCATAGACGAGAATTTAACGATAATGAGCTATATGTCCTAAGGCGAGAAAATTAACTCAGCAGAAGAATTGAATAGCTTTGTCGCTCACAAAGAAATGCCTCAGGAATTGCTAAATACTCAAATTAGTACGAGTAATCCAATATTTGAAAAGATAAGGAAAATGAAGATAGATAGATACAAAACTTATTCATCAAAGTGAAACATCTGCTAAATAATTTCCTTACTGTACTTTTGAAACTCATAATAGCGATGGATTTGAATTTATTTTTTGATTTATTTGGACTTTACCTATCGCTTCTACTGTTTAAAACTACACTAACTTGGAGGCTACGATGCAGAACAGGTAATGTATTCTCAGTTTTCCATTTGTTCGTATATATAAATGTTGTGTTAGTGTATTGTATTCGATTTTTTGTATATATATTTGTTATCTTTGTGTTAGTGTAAATTAAAATGTAAAAGAAAATATTTAAAAAATCCAAAAAAATGTAGGTTAGTTAGGTGTATATATAAATGTTGTGTTAGTGTATTATACTCGATTTTTTGTATATATATTTGTTATCTTTGTGTTAGTGTAAATTTAAATGTAAAAGAAAAATATTTAAAAAATGTAGGTTAGTTAGGTGTAAGAATTTGATATTTAGATGTAAGTAGGGTTCACTTGATAACGAGAGGAGTTTCCTTACCTCCCGAAACGTTGTGTAGTTTTAAACACTAGAAGCGATAGGTAAAGTCCAAATAAATCAAAAAATAAATTTCCTTACGTGTCTGTTTTTGTAATATTTTTAATATTGTAAAACTAGGTTAGTTATTTGTTGACCATGATGATGGGCTTAGGTCCCGAAACATGTAGTCAGAAAAATAAAGAAAATCCTTGTGGGTACTTAGTTGAAATAATATTTCATTTCATTATTATTATATATATATATATATATATATATATTCGCTGAGTATGCAGATTTGCTGGACGGGGGTATTTTTAGCGAATTTCCCTTAGGTAAGACTTAAGTCCGAGACCATAATAACTTTTTGTTTTGAGCTCCCCAGATGCCAAAAACACTATTTGTTCAAATTTATATATATATATGACATATATATAGATGGATGAATATATATATATATGAATAGATATATATATAGAATATATATACATATATATAAATTTGAACGAATAGTGTTTTTGGCATCTGGGGACCTCAAAACAAAAAGTTATCATGGTCTCGGACTTAACTCTTACCTAGGGGAAATTCGCTAAAAATACCCCCGTCGCAGCAAACCTGCATACTCAGCGAATTTCCAATGCATATATATGTAACTCACTACTACATAGAGCCACTTACCAAGTTTCACATAAATGCATTCATAAATAAGTGATATATAGCATTTTATCCATAAGAATAACATCAGGGCTGAATATACGCAGGTTTGCTGATACAAGGAAGTTAAGAAATATGTTTTTTTGTGATAATCAATATAACTCAACCAGGTACCAAGTTACAAATTACAAGTCTATCTACATACCATGTTTCATTAATTGGATTGAGTGAACGAAGTGAGGGAAAATACTTACACATAACTTTACTGCTCAGACTGGTAAGAGAATCAACTGGAACTGGCGTGTCTGTGACCAAAATAACTCAAAAACGCCTCCACAGATCCACTTCAAACTTTAGAGATAGATTCTATAGTGCGAAATCTCGGTCGAGTTCGTTATTGGGAATATTTGGTTAAGTAATAATAAAATTATCTTTAAAACAAATCTATTTTTTTATCCCATAAGATTAACATTGGGAGCCATTTTAGTGGTACTTGAATCGTTGATACTTAGCCAACGTCTATGTTTCAACTATAGAGTAACGTAAGTCACAGTGTCATAGATTCACTACAGAACTGTAGTTATTCATGTTCATGTTGACTAGGAAAAAAACTTCTTTTCGTAACTTGAAACACAAAAATTAAGGTTTAAATATTATTAGCTTTTAAAAGTTGTATGACTATTTTATTTTATAGTAATTAAAAGATGCATTATTATTTTAAATACTGTTATTATAAATAAATGTATTGGTACCGTACTCTAAGTAAACAAATGCAAGCTGAGCGCTGGACTATGGGACTTTGGCCACTCCAGACTCCAGACGACAAAATAACTGAAAGGAAAGATGTCAACAAGAAAAGTATTAAATTGATAAACCTCCTTCTTACGTGATTAAACGCTAATATATGTAATTATTTACATTATAATTTCCACTCGTTAACAGTAGAAAGTCTTAATTTGTTCAACAAATTATTACCTCGCTATTAAAACGTAAGTTACCAAATAAAATTTGATGTTTTGGTTACTAGTGAATTTCCTTTGGAAAGTGAACTATTAGCATGACCCACAAGGTGAAACTTAAGCCCGGGACCACCATAGAAGTTCCTAACGTGACCCCCTGAATACGTTTTGGGGGGGTTTGTTCAAAATTGTATATATATATGTGTGTGTGTGTGTGTGTGTGTGTGTGTGTGTGTGTGTGTGTGTGTGTGTGTACGCACTCTAGCGGTCGCATTTTTTGTCCGATTTACTTCAAATTTGGTAGGGACGTTCCTTTCTGTAATCTGTTGGACAAGTTCGTTGGGCAAAACAATCGGAAAACTCTAAACCCATTTTTTGGGGATTAATCTTTCAAATTTCGAATTTTTGGGCCCAAAAAGGGTCAGAAAAGCCCCAGATGTAAAATTAATGCATGTAAAAAGATGGGAATCAGAGAGGCGAAAGTTGTAAGCCCTCTCTCGTCATTCTAGCATAAATATTTACCGAGTTATTAAAGAAAATGTGTATCGACTAAACACAGTACGTTGTCTTATGGGGGTTTTACACTAGAAAAGCCTGTTATTCCTTTGTTAAAGTACTTTTATTATCACCAGCAACCTCAAGCCTACTTTCAAGCCTGTCTGGACCTTCTCCTAAACTTATAATGCGCAAAATTGTATTCCCAGCTTTGCAAGTAAATGAAACCAGGAGTATCAGAACAGCCAAAAAATCAATGTTTTCAGATTTCAATAAAAATTGGTCAAATGTATGTTTTTACACTGATTTTGAGATTTAAAAGTTGTTATGTGGAAATTCACTTCGCTCACGTCAGCGTGCTGCGTGCGAACTCGTTTATTTATTTATTGACGGCTATCACCAATGCAACTTTACAATATAACAATAATGAACATTTTCAAGAACAGAAAAAGAACAAACTATAGCTACCTATACATCGTGCTTTTAACTTTTATGATATGTTATTAAAACTTAATGTGGCACATTGGTTTTCACCATATTCTGGGTCTAGCCTATTTCCTTTTTGTTAGATTGAAAACTTAAGTTGAATATAAATTTCTTTCCCTACAAAAATTAAAATTGCATTACCAGAACTACCCTACATAAGTGTTTATTCAAACTCAATAAGGCAATAAGGCAAACTCAATAAGTTAGGTCCTTTTTGGAGGTTAATATTTGTAAGGTATGCCTATCGACTTTAATTTTCTAGGCATAATTTATGATGTACATACACCATTGTTTTAATCAAATTTTGGTCTAAATTTCTTCATTTTTATCTAAAATAAATATTTTCCAAAATTGTTCCATAAGGTAAAAGTTAGTCGCTGGAAAATTGTGCCTTTTGGCACAAGTTCATCCTAGGCGTATTTTTCGATTAAAAATTATCAATTTCATTGAACTAAACTCATATAAATTTACCTCTAGAGTTTGGAAATAACATGTGTTTTTGCCAGAAACAAGGGTAAAGTCATAAAAATTTAAAATCTAAAATAGGCTATGCCTTTTGTTTAACTTACATTTAATTTACTCAGGCAAATCCAATATGGTTTCGATCTTACTCGGCTCGGGTATACTTTCATAAGTGGAACAAAATAAAGAACCAAATGAAATTGTTCGATAGGCTACGGTATATTAATTAGGTTGATATTTTTAACACTGATTAATATTTGATAGCTTGTATGTTTGTGATTACCGTACCTACGTCATGTTTATTTAGTTTAGTTTGTTATTCAATTAAACTTAAAATAAAAATGAAATAAACAAACATAACATGATAATGTTGTTCCTGACAATGCATGTTTAAAGTAATATTGGAACCAACGTTTGTCGTGACTCGCGCCAACTGTTACAACTCGTCACTCGGTAATGTTTATAAGAGCAGTGGCGAATAAGTATTGTTTGCCCAAATCGACCATAAGTGATCACGTCTGTGGAAAATATAATGGGCCCCATGTTTCAAACTGTATTTTAAACGTCTTTTCCCCTTACGGTTCTTTGTTTAGTTTCATTTTAGTTGCAAAAAATAAACAGCTGAAACGTGACGTAAGAATACCCTTTTTTCATCCCTAACCCATAACAATTTTTTATTTATTTTACTTTTAAGCCTTTGACTGGTGCAATGTTAGTTTATACGTTATAACGTTAGATAGGTGGGTGTCCGGTTTAAGACCGTTTGTGGAGATTAAACCGGACACTTTTATTATTTTTTTATTTTTGTTATAATAACATCCAACATAAATAATATATAAGTTAGGCTTAAGGTAAATGGATATAGTGAATAGTACACACACTTTACAATGGTCTGGTTTTTATTGGTGACATTGTTAATGGGAAGGCACTATGCCTAAAAATACCCCAGTAGCAGCAAACCTGCGTACTCAGCGAATTTCCAATGCACATGTATCTTAATACTTTAATACCACATAAAGCCACATACCAAGTTTCATCAATATACATTCATAAATAAATAAATTATTCACCATAAGAATAACATGGCGGCTGAGTATGCAGGTTTGCTGCAACAAGGAACACAAAAAATTGGGTTTAATACAAATATAAATATAACTCAACTAATTAAAGCTACATACCAAATTTTATTAATTTATGTTCATAATTAAGGGAGATAACACGTTATTTATTCTCCTTAAGAATAACATGGGGGCTGAGTACTCAGGTCTGCTGCAACGGGAACTATCGGCCAAAATATGTTTTTTAATGCAAATATCAATAGACCACAAAGATATGAAGCAATATACCAAGTTTCATCAGGATAAGTTGATAAATAAGAGAGATATACAATTTTTCTTATTCTCCATAAGAACAACATTGGACAACGTACTGTATTTAGCACTTTCAATATCTCTGTAACCATTTGACGTAGAGCAAAGATCAAAACACCAAAATGTGCGTAGTTAAATTTTGCTTTTTCAAAAAAGATATGTAAAAAACTCAAAAAAATTTTCGGGGTACAAACCCGCTCCCAAAATACCCCTTCCGATTGGTCGATCTATCTGGTTTTCGAACTTAAAGCCATTAATGATGTTTTACACGTTTATACCAACTTTCGTCAAAATCGGATTATTTTTACGAGAGTTATCGTGCTCACGGACACACACACACACACACACACACACACACACACACACACACACACACACACACACACACACACACACACACACACACACACACACACACACACACACATATATATATTTATATACAGTTTTGAACGAATGGTGTTTTTGGTATCCGGGGACCTCAAAACGAAAATTTATGGTCTCAGGCCAAGGTATTACCAAGCCGATTACGTTAATAGCTTCTTCCCTATAGGGGAAATTTGCTAATAGCAAAAAAGGGTCTGGGTCAAGCCTGTTTTACGGTAGGCCTAACTGAAACCTAAATAACCGAAACCTTAATAGGCTTAACCGAAACCATAACCGAATAACCTAAATAATCGTTATACCACCCCACCATTCATTTATGATGCTCCAGACTTCCTTGGCTTTATTGTCCGCATCAGTAATTCTGTTTTATACCATTCGGCCCTAGCAGTCTGGATGCTGGATCTATAAGCATTAAGATTCATACCTACAATTTTCAGTTTTGTGATTTTTCCAGGTTCTGTAAAAATCTAACATGGTAACTTCAAGTCCAAGAATATTGTTGTTAGTCCACTTATTTATATTGTTCAGTTGACATTTGATTTATTTTAACGGACATACAATGTTGAAATGATAAAGCATATGGGGGATTTGGGTGGCTTAGGAAAAAGCAAAGAATTAAAATTAAAGCGAATTCAAATAGATGGAGGACCAGGAAATTTATATAAATTCCCAAAAGAAAACAAACTAAACACATATTGTGTTTAAAGGAAGATGATTTATATATTAAAATAAATGCGGATAGTAGAGAAACAAGAGAAAATTATTTGATAACATGATATTCAAAACAAAACGGATATAAATATTATACAAAATTTGTTGGTGTGCATACAAAATTAATCTAAATGCTGCAACCATTCACCAACACTGTCCACATCCAAGTTCATATATCACTCGCGTTGTATATTGTCCAGTTCACATAGTTCCGTTCTGTTATCAACAAGGTCTGACATAAGGTGAAAGAATTGTATTCATGGATCCAAAAATATATTAATAAACTCATGTTGTCGTTTTTGAAAAAGTCATGATGAACCAATAAAATAATACCCCCGTAGCAGCAAACCTGCGTACTCAGCAAATTTCCGATGCATATATATGTATATTAATACCACATAAAGCAACATGCCAAGTTTCATCAATATACTACATTCATAAATAAAAGATTTATGACATTTTAATTATTCTCCATAAGAACAACATGGCGGCTGCGTATGCAGGGTTGCTGAAGCAATTAACACAAAAAATGGGGTTTTATACAAATATCAATATCAACTCAAAAATACAAAGACACATACCAAATTTTATTAATTTATGTTCATAATTAAGAGAGATAACACGTTACTTATTCTCCAAAAGAATAACATGGGAGCTGAGTACGCAGGTTTGCTGCTACGGGAACTATCAGCCAAAAACTGTTTTTTAGTGCAAAAATCTATAGACCACAACGATATGAAGCAATATACCAAGTTTCATCAGGATAAGTTGATAAATAAGCGAGATATAAAATTTGTTTTATTCTCCATAAGAATAACATTGGACAACATACTGTGTTTAGCACTTTCAATATCTCTATAACCATTTAACGTACAGCAATGATCAAAACACCAAATTGTGCGTCTTTATAAGCTGATTCCAATGCAAACAAAATTAAAATTTGACTTTTTCAAAAATTCTATGTAAAAAACTCAAAAACCCCATTTTTGGGGTACAAAACCCCCCTAAAATACCCCTTCGGATAGGTCGATCTGTCTGGTTTTCGAACTTAAAGTCATAAATGCTGCTTTACACGTTTATATCAAATTTCATCAAAATCGGATTATTTTTAAGAGAGTTATCGTGCTCACGGACACACAAACACACACACACACACACACACACACACACACACACACACACACACACACACACACACACACACACACACACACACACACACACACACACACACACACACACACACACACACACACACACACACACACATATATACACAGTTTTGAACGAATGGTGTTTTTGGGGTCTGGGGACCTCAAAACGAAAAGTTATCATGGTCCCAGGCCTAGGTCTTACCATGCCGACTACGTTAATAGCTTCTTCCCTATAGGGGAAATTCGCTAAAAACAGATGATAAAACTAAAAATACCCCCGTAGCAGCAAACCTGCGTACTCAGCGAATTTCCAATGCATATATATGTATCTTAATACCACATAAAGCCACATACCGAGTTTCATCAATATACATTCATAAACAAACGATTTATGACATTTTAATTATTCTCCATAAGAATAACATGGCGGCTGAGTATGCAGGTTTGCTGAAGCAAGGAACACAAAAAATGGGGTTTTATACAAATATCAATATAACTCATGTAGGTAAAGCTACATAACAAATGTCATTAATTTATTTTCATAATTAAGGGAGATAACACGTTACTTATTCTCCATAAGAATAACATGGGGCTGAGTACGCAGGTTTGCTGCTACGGGAGCCTTTGGAAAAAAAAATTATTTTTGAGCAAATATCAATGGTCCACAACCAGATGAAGCCGTTACCATGTTTCGTCAGTATACGTTCATAAATAAGCGAGATATAAAATCTTTCTTTTCCTCCATAAGAATAACATAAGACAACGTACTGTGTTTAGCACTTTCAATATCTCGGTAACCAATTGACGTAGAGAAATGATCAAAATACCAAATTGTGTGTTTTTTTAAGCTAAATCCAATGGAATAAACTAAAATTTGACAATTTTCAAAATTATATGTAGAAAATTCGATAAACCCATTTTTGGGGTACAAAACCCCCCCAAAATACCCCTTTGGATAGAGCGATCTGGCTGGTTTTCAAACTTAAAGTCATAAATGTTGCTTAACACGTTTATACTAAATTTCATCAAAATCGGATAAATTTTACGAGAGTTATCGTGCTCACGGACACACACACAAACACACACACACACATATATATATATATATATATATATATATATAAGTAGGGAATAATGGACACTCCGACCCCAGGAGAAGCAGGAGGAGCCCCCCTCCCCCTCCCCTCTCGATTTTTTTTGCGAACTTTTTTTGCGAATTATTTTGCGAATTTTTTTGCAAATTTTTTTGCAAATATTTTTTTTGCAAAATTTTTTTGCAATGACCCAAACCGTGTTGGAGGGGGGGGTTGAGGGGTCTCGGTTACCATAGGTCGCATCTGAATTCTGATTGCAGATTCTTTTTCGTCTAGTCGAACCGAGTCATTTGAGTACCCACATCGTACACTTTGGATGATGTTTACAAAAAAGGGGCCCGCACCACACTTTTGACCTTTTTTTGCATTTTTGGAATCTCCTCGTCAAGCCGAGTATTCTCAGTACCTACATGACATACATTGGATAATTAATACAAGAGTTGAGCAGGGTAACGCTACAACAAACAGAGCTAGTCCATCAGCGCTTGCGGACAATTAAACTACCAGTGAATGCAAATTTTGAGGAGAATATAATTGCAATGCTATAGATTAGAGCACTTGAAAGGGGGTGTATCGATACACCCCACTTCAAGTACTCTACACCACGGCAGCTGTTCGCACAACCAACCGACGCGTCCAGTCCTGTCTGGGACGCAGCTGCTGTAACTGGATACCCCAACAGGCTGGCCTCGACGCAGGTGTTCACACAAAAACCCGACGAGTCGAGACCTGTCTGGGGTGCAGCTGCGCCCGACCCCAGCAGGAGCAGCAGGAGCCCCTCCCTCCCCCGGTCAACGTTTCGACTGTGACACTTTTGCCAAGGCGCCTGCGGACAATTGAACTACCAGTGAATACAAATTTTGAGGAGAATATAATTGCAATGCTTTGAAAATATACTGCAAAGGGGGGTGTATCGATACACCCCCCTTCAAGTACTCTACACCAAGGCAGCTGTTCGCACAACCGACCGACGCGTCCAGTCCTGTCTGGGATGCAGCTGCTGTAACTGGATACCCCAACAGGCTGGCACTCGACGCAGGTGTTCACACAAACAACCGACGAGACGAGACCTGTCTGGGGTGCAGCTGCGCCCGACCCCAGCAGGAGCAGCAGGAGCAGCAGAAGCACCCCCCGTCAAGGTTTCGTCTGTGACACTTTTGCCAAGGCGCCTGCGGACAATTGAACTACCAGTGAATGCAAATTTTGAGGAGAATATAATTGCAATGCTTTGAACATATACCGCACAGGGGGGTGTATCGATACACCCCCCTTCAAGTGCTCTACACCAAGGCAGCTGTTCGCACAACCGACCGACGCGTCCAGTCCTGTCTGGGATGCGGCTGCTGTAACTGGATACCCCAACAGGCTGGCACTCGACGCAGGTGTTCACACAAAAAACCGACGAGACGTGACCTGTCTGGGGTTCAGCTGCGCCCGAACCCAGCAGGAGCAGCAGGACCCCCCCCCCGTCAAGGTTTCGTCTGTTACACTTTTGCCAACCAAGGCGTCTGCACAAACACTTGGAAGAAAATCTCCTCTTTTTAGAAAGATTTCCTTCTATTCCCTAACTTGAAAAGCTTTTTTGGCCTTGAAAAAGGCCGATTATGATAGTGGGATCAGGGGGAGGCTAAGGTGTTGGAAAACGTTTATTTTTTACTGTTGAAAAACTGTTTTACTTCATCCGGGTGCAGTTCATCCGTCCGCCGATTCCACCACATTTCGACAAGCATCATGTACTTCTGCTCATGTTCAATGGCGTAGAAGTTATCCTCTTCAATGGGGTAGAAATTCATCTTGTAGTCCATGTCCCGCTGTCAATATTCCCATTCCAAGTCGTCCAGCGGGCAATGGATCCACATGCCGTTGATTCCCCGTTGTCTGGAGTGCAGAACGTCGTCAACATCTTGGATAGTTGAACACACTTTTGGCTCATGAACGTACTTGAACTTTTTGTCAATGCGCCATAGCCTCTTCTTATGGAAATGCTTCAAGGTGCAATCATCGTCGTCTTTTCTGTTGTAGAATTCATCACCTTCGAAGTAATCATCTTCATCGTCAAACGGCCTCTTCTTATTATTGATATTCATTGACGTTTCCGCCGCACCACATACATCTTCCAACTCGACGTCTGTGATGCTACAATCCCACTCGATTTTGTCCATGATCTCTTCGTAACTGTTGCCGCTTCGAAACTCAAGACTAAACTAAACTTGGCTGCTAGGGGCGGACCGTGCGCCGTGGGTTGTTGGGCGCAGCTGTACACACAAAAAACCGACACGTCGTAACCTGTCTGGGAAGTCGGATGCTGTAATTAGATACCCCGACAGGAGGGTGACCGACTCTTGTAGTAACCCATAATTATAGACCACCCGCGTCGAATTCCGAGCAATAAATCACCAGTTGTCAAACACCCGAGGTCTCATTCATGTACTAGTCTTCAACAATTCCTGAAGAATGGGTAGCGAAAATCTCCCCCTAAGCCATTATGTGTTAGGGTGGAGCGAAAAATGACCTGGACCTACAATTTTTTAATACATTTTCCCTGCCCCAGCAAGGGCAGCAGGAGTCCCCATCCTCCTGCTGATGACCTTGACCTACAATTTTTGTAATATTTTTTAATGAATTTTCCCTGCCCCAGCAGGAGCAGCAGGAGTCCCGCTCTTCCTGCTGATGACCTTGACCTACAATTTCTTTTAATACATTTTCCCTGCGTCAGCAGGAGCTGCAGGAGTCAAACAACCACAGTCTCATTCATGTTCTAGTCTTCAACAATTCCTGAAGTATGGGGGAGCGAAAATCTCACCTAACCCATTTTCCTTGTAAACCATGGTTCAAAGCTATGGATGTAGCTACAATATTGAGCTACGCTAACCCTAAAGAAGCAATCAGAGAACATGTTTAGAAAAATATCGCAAAACGACGTCGGAAGTGCTAGTCGAACTCCCCAAGGAGTAAGGGAATCACTCACCCCTTTGAATTTTCAATTCCAAGCAGTTTACATCAATAGAACACCAGTTGCCAAACACCCGCAGTCGCATTCTTGTTCTAGTATTCAACAATTCCTGAAGTATGGGGGAGCGAAAATCTCCCCCTAACCCATTATCTGTACCTTAATGTCGGCGCGCGCAATTTAAAAAGGGTATAATCAAAATGCGCGCACCGACATTAAGGTACAGATTTTTTTTATAATCAACAACAAACCTAACTTAACAGAGCATGACTTAACCTAACGACGAGATACTACTGGCAATATTTCCTATCTATAAGCACAAACCTAACTTAACAGAGCATAACGTAACCTAAGGATGAGATACAACTGTCTCCGTTTCCTATTTCTATGTAGGGACCTAACTTTACACTGGATATCGTAACCTAACGATGAGATAAGTCTCTCCATGTTTCCATGTTTCTAACTCGAAACAGTCTTAATAAACCTAACTATACCTATCGTAACTTAACACAACTACGTGATGCTGTTAGCTTTCATTTCCTTGGGTTGAAATTACTCAAGATTGGAACTTGTGTGATGGTGAAAACTCAAACGTCTTCAAACATCGTTTACTTGGATTTTTTTTATCAATGTGCGAACTTCTTCAAACCTC
Organism: Allygus modestus; assembly: GCA_963675035.1. NCBI lineage: Eukaryota > Metazoa > Arthropoda > Insecta > Hemiptera > Cicadellidae > Allygus > Allygus modestus. The sequence continues at coordinate 199,340,384 of OY776111.1, read as the reverse complement.
GATTACTTGGAATTTTTATCGGTATACAAAAATATTACAAGTGCGACCTGGTTACTAAACGCGTATGTTCTAATGCTAGTGATAATTCTTGAGGGAAAGGCAAACTTCTTCAAACACCGATTACTTGGGATTGATACGAGAAGTTTAATGTAAAACTAAATACTCGTTACACTTACGAGCCGCGTGAGGATGTACAACAGTTAACGTGGACTTAAATCACAACAGATGAAATGAGATTACGTCTACAATTGTAATTGATGTTGAATGTGAGAATGTGAAATCTAACCTGTTGTGACAAGACGTATCACAACGAATGTGCACAGTTTACTTTAAACGCTGTTATTACCAATCGTCCCGTACGCCATAATGCACATCGTGACTTAAGCAAGAAAAGTGATCGTCGTGTTAATGTACAAGTTATTTTGTTAACGAACTAACATACGATAAAGGCTCGAAGTCAAGTTATTCAGGCAACACTGCTTCTTTAGAGGTCTGTTCAGACAACATTTGAATCATGGTCTGGGTCTCCTTACACAATATATATATATATATATATATATATATATATATATATATATATGTATATATATAATTTTCTAGTTTTAAAATCCGAGGTAATTTGATCTAGTTTCTGGTATTTGTTAGTGACTTTGTGAAGGATTGCAAAGACTGAAGTTTCTCGTTTTTAAGCCTGTTGACTTGTATTGTTCACTAACTTTTGCTAGAAGTGCTTTTTTATGATTAATGTAGCTCAAGATTTGAGCAACCTCTGTAACTTTGAACCTAGGGTTGTTACTACTGTCATACAGAGCAGCTCCTATCTGGTTATTAAATACATAGGCGATGAAGATCGCTGTTAGTACCAGTTGTCACGTACAAGATAATGCACATTGCGGAAGAATAAAGAAGAGTGATCGATGTGTCGATGACCACTACTACTACTAGTACTACTGTTGCTACTATCGATATCGATGTGGTATAATGCATGCCTGCACTCACAGAGATTGGCAACTGTTTGGTATATGCGGATTTACCAACGTCATCGAAATTAATCAACATCGCGATCTAAATGTGGACTTTGTCGGTTAAATCATAATCAGTCGACAACCAACACTCATACAAGATGGATTGTTTACGCAGAGTACCGCGTAAAAATGTAGCATCTCCCATTATTTTGGATTTTCAATTTTTCAAGGACAGCAATAGCGATTATATTCTGAAGGAAGTGTGTGTCTTGGAATTGGCCAGTGGAACACTGTTAATGCATCATATCGCCAAATCACCATTCAGTCGAGATTTCCTATCACAAGAGAAACTACGTGAAAGCTATTGACTCACAAAACACTGTCACGGATTGGAATGGGATCAAGGTGATATCTGGTATCATGTGCTAGAGGAAAAGTTACGTGCATGTATCGCCAAACGACCGATTGTCTATGTCAAAGGTACTGAGAAAAAAGAGTTTGTACGATGCAATTTCATCACGGATCACTGTACTACTAATGTCATTGATATCAGCGATATTGGTTGCGGATCACTATCGTCAATCAACAGTCTACTATCAACAAACGCAGTGCGATGTAGCCATCACAAGACAGCTCACACACGATGCGCTCTAAGCAATTGTATCGCATTACGCGGTTGGTTACATTTATGTACAAATATCGATGCTTCTGATGATGACGCTGATGATGTTGTAGGTGATACCAGTTCCTGTTTTTGTTTTGCTACTAGTACTACTTCTTCTTCTACAACTGACGGCGTCGACACAGTAGAATGAATACCTTAGAGATGCAAAAGTGTATGGCTAAACTGCTCGTACAGAATGTTGGTGTCTACGCTGCGGATCAACTGCCGCATTATATCTCACCATCTACTGCTATGATTGTGAATACTGATCCACACAATGAAGACGGCACTCGCTGGGTCGCTTTCTACCTTAACAAAGGAGTAGGAATAAATGAATTCTTTGACAGCCACGGTCAACCTCCACATCTTCAATGCTACCAAGGATTCCTGAGAGGCAACGCTCGTCGCTACCTGTACAACGAGCATCACATTAAAAGTGACAACTCTCTGGTCTGTGGTCAATACTGCCTTGTATTCCTGTACTGCCTCACCCACTGATCAGAGGACTCTTTGTGCAAATGTATGCCAATTGAATTTTGTTTTTCTCAATAAACTAGTTGTGTACTCAGAATAAAAATAAACATTATTAATATTTCCCATTCTCGCCGCCTTTAGTAATTACTTTTAGCAATTAGTTTACAGACACACATTGAACGAGCAAAACAGATATTGAATGCAAATTTGGAAGAAAAAGATGAATGTAATGCTTTGAACATATACTGCAAAGGGGGGTGTATCGATACACCCCCCTTCAATTACTCAACCCCTTTGGTCACATGATCATCGAAGGGGGGTGTATCGGTACACCCCCCTTCAATTACTCTAACCCAGCTAAAGTCCTACAAATGCATGTTAGAGAAAAACACTAGGTCTACCCCAAATTGGAGCAGACCTATCATACAACGCGGTGGTTTCGGGTCTGGAACCTGGTGTTGATGGTTCTTTTCAATTAGTCGTTGAAGAGGCATTCTCGATAGTCGTTATTGATTTAATTACTAGGGGGAGATTTTCACTCCCCCTTACACATAATGGGTTAGGGGGGAGATTTTCGCTCCCCCATACTTCAGGAATTGTTGAAGACTAGAACAAGAATGAGGCTGTGTGTGTTTGACACCTGTTGATCTAATGATTTAATTACTAGGGGGAGATTTTCGCTCCCCCATACTTCAGGAATTGTTGAATACTAGAACAAGAACGCGTCTGCGGGTGGTTGGCAACTGGTGTTCTATTGATGTAAACTGCTTGGAATTGAAAATTCAAAGGGGTGAGTGATTCCCTTACTCCTTGGGGAGTTCGACTAGCACTTCCGACGTCGTTTTGCGATATATTTCTAAACATGTTCTCTGATTGCTTCTTTAGGGTTAGCGTAGCTCAATATTGTAGCTACATCCATAGCTTTGAACCATGTTTTACAAGGAAAATGGGTTAGGTGAGATTTTCGCTCCCCCATACTTCAGGAATTGTTGAAGACTAGAACATGAATGAGACTGTGGTTGTTTGACTCCTGCAGCTCCTGCTGAGGCAGGGAAAATGCATTAAAAGAAATTGTAGGTCAAGGTCATCAGCAGGAAGAGGGGGACTCCTGCTGCTCCTGCAGGGGCAGGGAAAATGCATTAAAAAATATTACAAAAATTGTAGGTCAAGGTCATCAGCAGGAGGATGGGGACTCCTGCTGCTCCTGTTGGGGCAGGGAAAATGCATTAAAAATTGTAGGTCAAGGTCATTTTTCGCTCCACCCTAACACATAATGGCTAAGGGGGAGATTTTCGCTACCCCATTCTCCAGGAATTGTTGACGACAAGAACATGAATGAGACCTCAGGTGTTTGACAACTGGTGATTTATTGCTCGGAATTCGACGCGGGTGGTCTATAATTATGGGTTCCTGCAAGGGTCGGTCACCCTCCTGTCGGGGTATCTAATTACAGCATCCGACTTCCCAGACAGGTTACGACGTGTCGGTTTTTTGTGTGTACAGCTACGTCCAACAGCCCACGGTGCACGGTCCGCCCCTAGCAGCCAAGTTTAGTTTAGTCTTGAGTTTCGAAGCGGCAACAGTTACGAAGTGATCATGGACAACATCGAGTGGGATTGTAGCATCACAGACGTCGAGTTGGAAGATGTATGTGTTGCGGCGGAAACGTCAATGAATATCAATAATAAGAATAGGTCGTTTGACGATGAAGATGATTACTTCGAAGGTGATGAATTCTACAACAAAAAATTTGACGATTATTGCACCTTGAAGCATTTCCATAAGAAGGGGCTATGGCGCATTGACAAAGAGTTCAAGTACGTTCATAAGCCAAAATTGTGTTCAACTATCCAAGATCTTGACGACGTTCTGTACTCCAGACAACGGGGAATCAACGGCATGTGGAACCATTGCCCGCTGGACGACTTGGAATGGGAATATTGGCAGCGTAGTGATTGTAGCAGCCGTTGGTTCTCGTTTATAAGTCTGTACTGACCATGTTTTCTAATGGAAGGTAAGACTTCATTTGTAACCCATCTTTTGAACGCTTTGGCTTCTGGTTTCAAGGAGCGTAAGATAAGAGAATACAATCCAGATTCGTTGATGACGGTAGACTGGAATTGGAAGTTAAAGGGGGGTATATCGATACACCCCCCTTTGCTGTATATGTTCAAAGCATTACACCTATCTTCCTCATCAACATTAATCCGCACTGCTTGTTTTGTATCTTGATAACCTAGTATTTGAGCTACATCCTTGGCTTTGAACCATGGATTATCGCTGCTATCAAACAGTACAGACAAAGGCTGGTCTTTAAACACATAGAAGGTTAAGTGAGCCATTTTCTAGGTTAAGTTAAAAACGTCGGGTGAACACTCTGACAGAACGACACACAGCAACACTATTACACAGCCACACACTTCAAACTCCCGAACAAGAATGAGACCGTGGGTGTTTGACAACTGGTGTTCTGTTGATTTAATTACTAGGGGGAGATTTTCGCTCCCCCTAACATATAATGGGTTAGGGGGAGATTTTCGCTCCCCCATACTTCAGGAATTGTTGAAGACTAGAACAAGAATGAGACCGTGGGTGTTTAACAACTGGTGTTTTATTGCTCGGAATTCGACGCGGGTGGTCTATAATTATGGGTTCCTGCAAGGGTCGGTCGCCCTCCTGTCAGGGTATCTAATTACAGCATCCACATTCCCAGACAGGAGGGCGACGCGACGGTTATTTGTTTGAACATCTGCGCCCTACCGTCGATGTATCAATTTACAGCATCCGCATCCCCAGACAGGAGGGCGACGCGTCAGTTTTTTGTGTGTACACCTGCGCCTACCAGCCCACGACGTACGGCCCGCCCCTAGCAGCAAAGTTACGAAGAGATCATGGACAACATCGAGTGGGATTGTAGCACCACAGACGTCGAGTTGGAGGATGTATGTGTTGCTAAGGAAACGTCAATGAATATCAATAATAAGAAGAGGCCGTTTGACGATGAAGATGATTACTTCGAAGGTGATGAATTCTACAACAGAAAAGACGACGATGATTGCACCTTGAAGCATTTCCATAAGAAGAGGCTATGGCGCATTGACAAAAAGTTCAAGTACGTTCATGAGCCAAAAGTGTTCAACTATCCAAGATCTTGACGACGTTCTGTACTCCAGACAACGGGGAATTAACGGCATGTGGAACCATTGCCCGCTGGACGACTTGGAATGGGAATATTGGCAGCGGGACATGGACTACAAGATGAATTTCTACCCCATTGAAGAGGATCACTTCTACGCCATTGAACATGAGCAGAAGTACATGATGCTTGTCGAAATGTGGTGGAATCGGCGGACGGATAAACTGCACCCGGATGAAGTAACACAGTTTTTCAACAGTAAAAAGTAAACGTCCACCTGATCCCACCATCATAATCGGCCTTTTTCAAGGCCACAATAGCTTTTCAAGTTAGGGAATAGAAGGAAATCTTTACTAAAAAGAGGAGATTTTCTTCCAAGTGTTTGTGCAGGCGCCTTGGTTGGCAAAAATGTCACAGACGAAACCTTGACCGGGGGGTCCTGCTGCTCCTGCTGCTCCTGCTGGGGTCGGACGCAGCTGCACCCCAGACAGGTCTCGTCTCGTCGGTTTTTTGTGTGAACACCTGCGTCGAGCGCCAGCCTGTTGGGGTATCCAGTTACAGCAGCTGCATCCCAGACAGGACTGGACGCGTCGGTCGGTTGTGCGAACAGCTGCCTTGGTGTAGAGTACTTGAAGGGGGGTGTATCGATACACCCCCCTTTGCGGTATATGTTCAAAGCATTGCAATTATATTCTCCTCAAAATTTGCATTCACTGGTAGTTCAATTGTCCGCAGGCGCCTTGGCAAAAGTGTCACAGACGAAACCTTGACGGGGGGGGGCTTCTGCTGCTCCTGCTGCTCCTGCTAGGGTCGGGCGTAGCTGCACCCCAGACAGGTCTCGTCTCGTCGGTTTTTTGTGTGAACACCTGCGTCGAGCGCCAGCCTGTTGGGGTATCGAGTTACAGAAGCTGCATCCCAGACACGACTGGACGCGTCGGTCGGTTGTGCGAACAGCTGCCTTGGTGTAAAGTACTTGAAGGGGGGTGTATCGATACACCCCCCTTTGCAGTATATGTTCAAAGCATTGCAATTATATTCTCCTCAAAATTTGCATTCACTGGTAGTTCAATTGTCCGCAGGCGCCTTGGCAAAAGTGTCACAGTCGAAACGTTGACCGGGGCAGGGGGGGGGGCTCCTACTGCTCCTGCTGGGGTCGGGCGCAGCTGCACCCCAGACAGGTCTCGACTCGTCGGTTTTTTGTGTGAACACCTGCGTCGAGCGCCAGCCTGTTGGGGTATCCAGTTACAGCAGCTGCGTCCCAGACAGGACTGGACGCGTCGGTCGGTTGTGCGAAAAGCTGCCTTGGTGTAGAGTAGTTGAAGGGGGGTGTGTCGATACAACCCCCTTCAAGTGCTCTAATCCAAAGCATTGCAATTATATTCTCCTCAAAATTTACATTCACTGGTAGTTTGATTGTCCGCAGGCGCTGATGGGCTAGCTCTGTTGGTTGTAGCGTTACCCTGTTCAACTCTTGTATTAATTATCCAAAGTATGTCATGTGGGTACTGAGAATACTCGGCTTGACGAGGAGATTCCAAAAATGCAAAAAAGGTCAAAAGTGTGGTGCGGGCCCCTTTAGTAAACATCATCCAAAGTGTACGATGTGGGTAGTCAAATGACTCGGCTCGACTAGACGAACAAGAATCTGCAATCAAAATTCAGATCCGACCTATGGTAACCGAGACCCCTCAACCCCCCCACCACCGGTTTGGGTCATTGCAAAAAAATTTGCAAAAAATTTGCAAAAAAATCGCAAAAAAATTCGCAAAAAAGTTCGCAAAAATTCGAGGGGGGGAGGGGGAGGGGGACCCCTCCTGGGGTTGGAGTGTCCATTATTCCCTACTTATATATATAGTTTCGAACGAATGGTGTTTTTGGGGTCTGGGGACCTCAAAACGAAAAGTTATCATGGTTCCGGGCCTAGGTCTTACCATGCTGACTACGGTAATAGCTTCTTCCCTATAGGGAAATTCGCTAATACAAAAATAAATCAGATGGCACAAGTTGTGCAAAACAAAGGAATATATTATTAGACAGGATGGTGGGGAAAAACAGTTTATATACTTAAAATGTGATTGTTCTATTCTCTGTTTGTTCGCAACATAACCGGCCCCCTTGAAGTGTCATCAGTTCAACTAATTAATATGAATGGTAGGGCGAATGGTAGGTCATCATACTTTGTTTCGTTGGCAGTATTGTCAATTCTTCTTCAAAAGTCGTGCATTTTGCAGCAAATACAATATTTTTAAGCGAACTTGTCGAAGTTCCTTAATTAGACGTCAGAAATCCATGAGAGTGGGACAAGTTACACCAGTTATAAACACCAAAATACAATAAAACATAATGCTTTGTAATTTAGTCCATTATGGTCATATTATAAACGTCGACCATTCTTCTTGAGGAGGGACTATTACAACAGTAACATTTATTGCTACTTTTATTAAGCATTCTGTGATGGGAAGGAGAGTAATGTGGTTGGGATGAGGTTATGACATTTGGCCTTGGAACAAATATTCATCCATAAAAGTGTGGTATTCTTGAGCAAAGAGGTTATTGGAGTTAAATTTGCATTCCATTGCATACAAGCTCGGTTCAGTTGGAGTTTTAAAATCATGGAGGACAGTGGTAGACTCCTTAAATGGAAGACGCACTATGTAACGTCTGTTGGTATCACGAGTATGTGTCTAAATAAGGTGTAGATCACATAGTTTTTCTTCGTGAGTTTTAATTGAACGTGTGGGAGGCTCCTCTTCTTTGATCCAAAATTATTGTACTGACGTATGAAGATCTGCATCAGTAACCGAATTGAGACATACATTAAGTGTAGAAGACGGTAAAGAAGAAGACTTAGATTGAGTCGACATGCAAGGAGCAGGGCCCATGAGAACATATCCGAAATGAGTGCCTAAAACATAAGGCATATTGTGACCAAGGGAAAATTGCTCTTGAGTGAACAATTGAGGGAATAGTGAGCCACCAATAACAATATAAATGCGGCTGTGTATGTGAAGAAATGTAGGATCAGCGAGAGTGAATGCTCTAGATTGTTTCATTAGGTTGTTTGAAAGAGGTACGCGGGGAAGATCAACTGTTAGTTTATCAAGAACTAATGTGGGTTGGTTAGAGGCTATGAGTTGACCAGACAAAGTTTTCAGATCTACAAAGATATTTTTTCTGTTACTAGTTACAAGATTATCAATGCCAGAAAGTTGAACATCAGATTTGTGTCGTCTAGTATTGAGGATTGAGGCAACGTGTTCAGTGATAAGATTGCACATGCATCCAGAAACAAGAAGCGAATGAAACGAGACCATTGATGATTTTGAAGTGGAAGATAATGTCCTGTACACTCCATCTAAATTCAAGGCTATGCAGTTGGAGATCATTTCGATTGGGCTATCAAGAAAACGATTGCCAAGACGCACTCCAGTTATTCGAAGGAAGCGTACCTGGACTCTGTCGAGCTGCTCAATGAGGTATTTCTGGTGAGGAGACCAAACAACAGAAGAGAACTCCAGATGAGGTCTACGGTAACATGTTAGAGGCCTCTATATGTAAGGCCTATATATGCCACGCAGTTTAAAGGCAGAAGGCTGTTGAAGGTATCTCGAAGTACGGAAAAGACCAAGTTATCTGTTGGCATTGGCACAAACGTGGTTGACATGAGACTCTGGACTGAGAGAAGTTGTTAAGATGACTCCAAGATCTTCAACCTCATCATAACTCTTTGATGTGTGTGTTTTGGAATCAATGATAAATTTAAAGCTTATATATTCCGAGCCAATTGATTGATATATTTCATCAGATACCACATGTGAAATACATCAGTCTGTATACAATTTGAACCTAATTAATTAATTTTCTGGGGATATTCCTGACTCTAGATCCATTCGACCATAGTGAAGTCAGTGGCCAGGCAAGAAGGCCGAAACAACTAGAAAATATTCTATCGCCGGCGCCGTATCGGTCGTTGCTTATCGTTTATATCGCATCGTTTTTGAGTTTTGACGTATCATGTCTTAGAATTGCACTGACAAATTTTCTCGAATCGGTTAGAATGTTTAATCAAGGCGATATTTTTATATTTATTAATCCATGGTTCCTAAACTAGTATACTAACAAGTTGATTTAGAAAATATTAATTTGTAAAGGCAAACAGTTATACACTTTTCGCAGAAAATACCGTTTCTACGAGCAAACATGTCCAATTAGTAACCAAAATGTTGATGGTGAGGGGAATGTTTTTTTTAATTTCTCCCCTTGTACATAGTATATGGAGAAAGTATTTTTTTCGTCAAAATTTTCGAATTTGAGTTGTTAGTGGAAATATTCGTTTTGGTGCTCCCTGAACCCAAAAAAAGTGATTTTTATGTGATATCTGTGTGTCTGTCTGTCTGTCTGCCTGCCTGCCTGTCTGTCTGTCTGTCCGTATGGATGTGTACAGAGCTAGAGACGACACCAGTGGACCGATTTTGATTAAATTTGGTTTGTATGTACTAATCCACAATATCTGTAGATGCAGTACGTTGTCCAATTTTATTCTTATAAGGAATACAAAAATAACGATTTCTCTCTTATTTATTGATCAATTTCGATCAAACTTGATATGCTTGTCAAGCTAGCATTGACCAATAGAGGAAATTCGAAATATGTTGCCCCTTAATAACTCTGGTGGGGGGGGGAATAGGGGGCATTTCTCCTCTTAAACTACGTGCCCACACAGCACAAGATTGTCCCCAGGATATCCCAAGGACATCACAGTGGGATATGCAGGATATCCCAGGATCATCCCTATCTCATCCCATGATATCCTCAAGATACCCTCAGGATGTCCCCAGGACACAAAAATGTCCTCTCCCCACGACATCCTGGGGACATCCTTCAGGATGACCATGGGATGTCCCTTGGACCTAATCAGGACATCATAATGAAAGCCATAGGACATCCCCAGGATGTCCCACAGGATTATCTGGGGATATCCCTCGGACCACAAAAGGATATTGTATTTTGAAGCCCTAGGACATCCCCAGGATGTACTGGGGACATCCCTCGGTCCACAAAGGGATATTGTACTCTGAAGCCCTAGGACATCCCCAGGATGTCCCACAGGATTTACTGGAGACATGCCTTTGACATGTATTGAAAGGTGTCCCATTATTCTATCAGTATGAATCGCATAACCCCACAGATATCCCTGCCTCCCCATGATAATTCTGTGGTCATCTTTAGGAGGCCATAAGGCTCCTAGTAATAGGTAGCGTGTACCCTGAAGCCATATATCACCTCCTAAAGATGACTGCAGAATTATCATGGAGTAGGCAGGGATATCTGTGGGGTTAGGGGATTCAAACTGATAGAATAATGGGACACCTTTCAATATGGTCACACAATCTGATAGGAAGACAGTTCTAAAATAAATTACAGGACAACTTTAAATTATTCTTTTATAAAAATAATACTATAATTGTCCATGCCCAGATTGCACATAGAAAACAAAGTTTTAACTTCATATTGGTGTTATTTTTTAAAACAGGTTGACTAGTGTATAAACGTTAAATACCTGTAATCTTCCTTGTGATCCTAGGATATCTTTTTAATGGATGACACGTTTTGTCAAAAGTAATTTTGTCATCTTTAGACCCATACAAAACTTTAAATTGTCACACCACAGTCCAAAAGCAAAAATCCTTTAAAATCATGTTTTACAACTTTATATTGGTTACCATTGTCATATTTTATGCTAATTTTTTTCATTACTATCACATGATTTATTTGTAAAAGTGTCACTAATGTCCTGATTATATGTACTTAATTGGATTGACACTGAAAATATATACACAACTTAGGACTTTTTATTAAAATTTACTTAAATCTTTAAACAAAATAGTTGTTTTAACAAGTTTATAATAAAATGAATATATGCATGTGTAGGCCTAAACATTTCTCAGAACAAAAGTTGAATTAATAAATACAGATTTAAAAAATTTAAGGATGGATTCCAATTTATAATTGTTCGGTGATGTGATATAAACAATTAAGGATTTTTTTTTAATAATACAGTAATGAATTCAACCAAAATGGCAGTATAATTGCAGTAAAAATAAGTACATAAAAAAATGTAAGTCATATAAACCAGGCTGTACACAGTAAGTATTGGTAGTTGATTAAATTCCTTCTCTGTTTTCATCTTCATCATGGCCTCGCTTCCTGTAAATAAAAAAAATTAAGCTAATACTGCATATAGCCTTGGGTAATATTTTATCTAAAAATACCCCCGTCGCAGCAAACATGCATACTAAGCAAATTTCCAATGCTCATAAATGTGTCTCACTACTACATAGAGCCACTTAACAAGTTTCACAAAAATAAATTCATAAATAAGTGATATATAACATTTTATTTATTCTCCATAAGAATAACATTAAGGCTGTGCACGCAGATTTGCTAAAAAAAGGAAGGAAAGAAATGTGTTTTTTTGCGATAATCAATATAACTCAAACAGGTGAAGCTAAATACCAAGTTTTATTAATTTAAGTTCATAACTAAGGGAGATATCAAACTTTACTTACTCTCCTTATGAATAATACCCCTGTCGCAACAAACCTGCGTACGCAGCAAATTTCTAATGCATATAGCCCTATATGTTTCTTACTACCACAGAAAGCCACTTACCAAGTTTCATAAAAATACATTTATAAATAAGTGATATATAGCATTTGAGTTATTCTCTATAAGAATAACATAAAGGCTGAGTACGCAGGTTTGCAGCAATAAGAAATATAAGAAATGTGTTTTTAAGCAACTATCAATATAACTCAATCAGGTGAAGCTACATACCAAGTTTTAATATATATGTTCATAATTACGGGAGATAGATATAAAACTTTACTTATCCTCCATAAAAATAACACATGGCTGAGTATGCAGGTTTGCTGTTACGGGGATAATCAACAAAAAACAAATTTTTGTGCAAATATCAATATACCAGTACTAGGTGGTTTTTACCTATTTTGAACTCTCTTTCCATAGCCTGATCGATCTGGTTTTCGAACTAAAGTCATAAATGTTACTCTCCACATTTAGGCCAAATTTAATCAAAATTGGGCATTTATTTCAAAATTTATCGAGGTAATGGACGCATATATATAAATCTAAACAACTTATGTGTTTCGCATACGGGGACCTCAAAACAAAAAGTGATCATAGTCTCGGCGTTAAGTCTTACAATGCTACCTACTGTAATAGCTTTTTCCCTATAGAGGAAATTCGCTAAAAAAAGATAGAAATGAACTGGGAAGTAAACAAGACCAAACATTAAAAATGTCTTCTCTAGTAATAAAATACCCCCGTCCCAGCGTGAAAACTCATTTTATTTCTGCTGCTGCCATTTCAGTCGCCTTGTTAATGATTATATTACTGTTACTGGTAACCACCAATCATTCACACTAAAATGAAATATAATGTTATGAATATTAATGTTGAAAAATGTAAAAGAAAATTGTCAGCAATATTGCAAATTTAATCTCCCCTTAACATTATATTTGGTAAATATGTCATTGAATATTTTGTGTAGCCATGTGTTTATAAGGTACAGTTTAAGTGCTTAAAGAAACATCAAAAAGCATAAGTGGTCTTCAATTTTGGCAAATCAGTTGCAGAGTCTATTCACCCCTAGTTTCCAGTAGACCTGACCCCTTGGCCACCCTCAAATTTGTACCGTAGTGCATGAAGATGATGAGCAAATAATTGTATTAATAATTAATTATGCGGAAAAAATAAAATGATAAATGCGGTAGCCAGTAGCCTAACGTATTCTAAAAAATAAAATCAAGACAAAAAGGATAACAAATAATACCCCGCACACAGAAAACCAGCATTATCAGCGAATTTCCAATGCCAATTTATATATCTACCACATAAAGCCACTTGCCAATTTTTATGAAAATACTTTCATAAATATAAGTGATAAATAACATTTTATTCACTCTCCATATTAACGCTGAGTCAAGGAGGATGAGAAATGTGTTGTTATGGAATTATCAGTAAAACTCAACCAGATGAAGCTACATACCAATTTTTATTAATTTAAGTTCATAATTGAGGGAGATATATCAAACTTTACATACCGTATTCTTCATTAAAATAACATTAGGGCTAAGTAAGCAAGTTTGCGGCTTCGCGGACAGTAAAAAATCTTTTTGTGTAAATATCAATAAACCACAACCAAGCAACATACAAAGTTTCATCAATATACAATCAGGTAATAGATATAAAGACTTAACTCTTAACCCATTTGCTTAGAATGGCGTACTGGTGCCGTTCCTGACCTGTAATTTTTAAAACCTTTGAAAGGAATAGAAAAATCATGTTTTTAAATGGATTATTTTAGTTAAAATATTGTTTTCTTTCAGTTTAAATATTGAAATTGGCATACACACAGAATAGACATAAGTAAAAAATAGCAAATTCAGTGTTGACCATGTAACACACAAAAAAATCAACCGATCCTGTTAACTTTGAATGTAAAATGGTTATTATATATAGGCCCTTATTATTGATTTTAACTTATGACACCTTATTCAGGCAATTGTGTAAGTAACTAAATTGTGATCATTTTGATAGGTGTTAAGGCTATCATAGACCTTGCATAATCGAATGAAGTAGCCTACGTTACCTAATCATAGTTTTCTAACCTACCTTATTTAATATACAGAATTGTTTTTATAGTTTTACCTGGATTTCTCTTCTTATGAAGAGTTGATTTATTTGGGGTTTTAGCCAATCCATGAAATCAATATGTTTTACTTTGGACTCAGCAAACTGATTCTGATCAGCTCCTAAACAGAGACACATGGTAATTTAAATACCTAATTGATTAGCAAACAAACTAGGCCTAAAGATTTCCTGAAAGCACATATTTACGTCATATGCCTACTTTTAATGTACCACATACACTCATCAGGCACTGTAAGTTTCAGTTCATACGGCAATTTAGGTTGAGTTTTTAAAGATTTGATTTATTTACCTAATCGTACGTCATACGCTTTTTATTAATTCAATAGTACCTAAGTACACGATGAAGCTGATTTTTCTTTCCACCTAGCTTCAAGATTATAGTATCTTAAAATAAAGAGTTGATTTACCACACTTCAGTTAACCGAATGATAAAATTCAATATGTTCTTCAATATTCTCTTCAAAATTTGCATAATTTTTAGGCGCTAACAAATAATCATTAAAAAACCATTATTACTTTATGTATCGTACCTAAGGCCTATTTAGGGGCAAGTGGGGAAACTGGGCACACCTAAGTTAAATCCATTATACCGTACTCAAAGATTTTTATAGTTAAACTTCAATTTATTCATATTGCCTCTAGGATCGAAGTTTGACTCAAAATAAAACAGGTTTTTATACCCTATCATCAATCAATCCTCTGGTTTACTAGCAGATAACTAATTTTGGGACTACTGTCCCATTATTAAATCTGGCGTCGCTAAATTAAAATATGAACACATAACTTTGTCACAATATATACACCAACACAACACAAACGGACGCTACGATTAAAACAAATATTTATTTGGTTTGGTCGACCAAGGACAAGTCCAGACAGCGGGACAAGAACACGCGGATGGCTGTGACATGACTACCTCCAATACCTAGGCCTACATGACTAACTCACCTCCTACCAATGTACCTTGTCACATTGTAGCATTCCGGGTGTTCGTATCCCGCTGTTTGGACTTGTCCTTGGCTTGTGTTAGTGTATATATTGTGACTATGTGTTCATATTTTAATTTATCGACGACAGATTTGATAATGGAACAGCAGTCCCGAAACTAGTTATATGCTAGCAAACCAAAGGACTGACGACGGAAAGGTATGTAAAACTGAGTTAAACTTCAAACGAATACATATAACTGCTCCCCGTTTAGCTTATTCGTTTCTTAGGAGGAAATTCCAATTTAATCGATTCAACCATTATTTGTACAGAAATTAATGTTAAAGTATGCAAAAGCGCCCAGTTCCCCGACTGGTGTGTCACTGTGCGCATTGGGTAAGGTAACTGTGCGCAGTACCGGTATAGCCTAATTGCAAATTTGGGTGAATAATAAAAATAAAAGGCTGTTACCTTATCAGAGTTAATATAATACAACACATATGGATAAGAATTATATATTTTGCAAGGAAAACAACTTTAAGCTAAAAAGTCTTCAGTGTTCTTATGATTAAATAAATGTAAATCCAGGCTGCCCATAAGACTAGTGTTAATTGTAACATTGGCCTTTTGGAAGTATGGAAAGCCTAGTTTTTTCATTCGTGCAATACACTTTATAGGCCTAGATAGTTTTGAGGTTATGGTAGTTCTTAGTATGAGAGACTAACTAAACTGATTCAGTAGGTACTAGAGGTGTGCCAGGCAGTTACAAGCTCGCGACGCGTTGCAACGGAACGTCGCGACCGTGGAACAGGTTCCACGAGGCAGTTCCGTTGCAACGATAGCGACGCTGCGACAAGAGGGCGGCTGGAGCGCTTAGAGCTGTCGTCGCGGGCCGTCCCGTTGGAACTGTCACGATTTAGACAATAGACTGCGACTGGAGCGTCTTCAGCATTCGTCGCGGGCCGTCCCATTGGAACTGTAACGACACTAAACTGCGACTGCGACTGGTGTAGTATGATCGTTAACTTTGCAATGAAAATTTAATACACCATATCATCAGTGTGGTACTTAGTTGTTTTTAATTACAAATATTTTGTCGTTTATGCAAATGTTTAAAAAGTATTGATGATGAGTCGTTCTTATGACTAAATAAATTTTGATTGGAATTCATTTATTCATAGAAAATCTAAGTTAAAGGTAAAAAATTCACACTAAAAATTAGTGTTTTTTTCCTGAATCCAGATTAACTTGCTATTCTTTTTAACCATTGCAAAAGGATTAAATATTTTGGTTCAATTGCAGCTCTTTTAGGATAGTTGTCTTTTACTGTATAACTTAATAATTCTTCGGATAGTTATAAATTATATTTGTAAATCCAAATATTTGCAATTTTTAAATTGATTTTGTTTGATTATAAATGGCTAAGGATAATAATGAACAACCGCTTGCAAGTTTCGTAAATTATATTTTAATAGTGGTACAGACAACTTTTAAAAGCCATCAAGTTGTTTGTACCTAATTAAAGTACTTATATGGTTGGCCGAAGCAGTGACGACAGGCGAAGCAGTGCCGCACAGATTTGTCGAAGTTACACAGTTCCACAGTTACTCAAGGTACTGCGACCTCTTGTCGCGACTGCTGGAACTGGAACCACTAGTTCCAAGCGTTGGAACGGTACCACGACCGTTCCACGCTTGGTACAGTTCCAACGAGGTAGTTCCAGTTATTTCGGCACACCTCTAGTAGGTACGGGTACTGTCTATAAACAAACCATCCTAGTGGAATAACTCTTTATTACACATTATGAGGAAAAATTAACTATAGTTAACCTGTAAATCTGTTTTAACAAAGTATGTTACTTACCAAGAAACAGTACAGTATTGAAAACACCTGAAGTAACTCTTGAATGAAGATATTTTTTTTCTCAATTCAAACCTCCAAAACTAGGTAGCCTAAGTAGAAAGTAACTGAAACATAATTTACCAAGCCAAATACGAATTGACCGTTATAACACACGTCTATCTGGTCTGTCGTCTGTCATCTGTAGACATAGAGTTTGGTTGGGATGCTGCGATTCTGCGCAGACTCGAGGCGCCGCGTCAGATTTTTTCTCTTCTCTAAAGGGGATTATGGGAGATCGGATTGGCCGTTAATTTAATGGTGTACCGGTAAAAAGTATGCAATTTTTCTTTTCTTTTCTTATAAATTGTCAGAATTCTATGCATATTTCATCGATGTATAAACTGTAAATTCATTCTTTCTTTATACATGTGTTATTTTAGATATCTAATCATTATCCTTGTTATTCAATTTGGTTTGAATACTAAAACTCTAAATACAAATTTTAATTAATTATTACTAAAATTGGTCTAGGATATAGAGGATGTCGGTGGGATGTCCCCAAGATATCCACGTTATCCCGGGATTTCGTGGACATCCCTGGGACGTCCACAAATGTCCCGGGACATATCAGGATATCCTAGGGATGTCCTGTTTATCCTGGGATGGCAATGGGATGTGTGGGACACAAATGGGATATCCTGGGGACGTCGTGTGCTGTGTGGGTGTGTAGCGATGGATTCTGTAGTTCCTCCAAAACAGGGATTTGGGTGGATGTTTTTGAAAAAAAAACTTGTTTACAGTTTTTTCTGTACATTCGAACGTGCTTTGCATTCTGTGTTTAGTAAATAAAAAGCAATTTATTCAGTTGGGCTAAAAGGGAGAAAGTATGTGTCAGTTTCCTGATACCGTTTATTTCCTCCACTGTTCATTGATAAAGCCAAACGAGTTCGCACGCAGCACATTGACGTGAGGGAAGTGAATTTCCCACAAAAAAACTTTTAAAATTCAAAATATGTGTAAAAACACACATGTATTCCAATTTTTATTGAAATCTGAAAACATTTATTTTTTGGCTGTTCTGATGCTCCTGGTTTTACCTGCAAATCTAGGAATACAATTTTGAACATTATAATGTTAGGAGAAGGTCCAGGCAGGCTTGTAGGTAGGCGTGAGTTGCTGGGGATGATAAAAGTACTCTAACAAAGGAATAACAGGCTTTTCTAGTGTAAACCCCCCCATAAGACACTGTGTTTAGTCGAAACACATTTTCTTTGATAACTCGGTAAATATTTATGCTAGAATGACGAGAGAGGGCTTAAAACTTTCGCCTCACTAATTCCCATCTTTGTACATCCATTAATTTTACATCCGGGGCTTTTCTGACCCTTTTTGGGCCCAAAAACTCGAAATGTGAAAGAATAATTCCCAAAAAAAGGGTTTAGATTTTTTCTGGTTGTTTGCCCAACGAACTTGTCCAACTGATTACAGAAAGGAACGTCCCTACCAAATTTGAAGTTAATCGGACAAAAAATGCGACCGCTAGAGTGCACACACACGCACACACACACACACACACACACACACACACACACACACACACACACACACACACACACACACACACACACACACACACGCACACACACACACACACACACACATATAATTTTGAACGACCCCCCAAAACGTGTTCAGGGGGTCACGTTAGGAACTTCTATGGTGGTCCCGGGCTTAAGTTTCACCGTGCTAATAGTTCACTTTCCAAAGGAAATTCACTAATAAGGAAACAGGAAACTACCATGAAACGTAAACATTGTGTTTATAACATTAAGCTGCGAAAAATATTTCAATAAAAACAAATCAAGAAATGTCCAATAGCATAGTTAAGTAATAGCATAAGCCAAGTGAGGAATGATTGTGTTGGTGAACATTTTTCTTCTCGTTCCCTTGGTTACAAGCAGGTTACACGCAGGGCTTTACAATATTCTATAGCTCTTATTCTACAGCCCTGGGTCACACCATTGATTATACATCCATTCAAAATCAATGGTCACACGTAATTTCCGTACATATGCTTAAACAAATTTAAATATCGAATGTAGCCCAAAGCGATACATTACGATTCCTTATCGAAATTAAGATAGTAGTATTGTTTTATTTGTTTTATGAATACCGTATCGAAACACTGTTTATTGCCAAGTCGCGAGATTCGATAAGGTACGACTACGTATACGTATCGCATATCACTATTACGATTACGAATAACGAACGAAAAACTGTCTTCTTGAAGGCGATGAACGACGACAAGTGTGAATTGTTCTCAAGTGTTAAATAATATTTTATGGGAGGGCGTTGTTGAAATGCCAAATAAAGTAAAAAAGGACAAGGTATGATACGTACATAATTATTATTTTAAATTGATTTTGTTATTTTAGGCTGTAATTTTATTGAGGGAATATTAGTCGTTGGTCTGTCTGTTGATCTTAGCGGTGCTAGTTAATTAATTTAATATGAAATTCTGATTCTAATGAATTATTAATAAACATTTACTATCGTTCTAAAACAGCTCTTTGTCATTAGTATGAGTGCATTAATACCAGTACCGCTTTTAAAATCAAATTCGTCATTAGGAAGTAGTTTTCAATTTAAGGTTAGCTGAGTCTTATTTACATAACCATACCTATTTAACATACCGTACATAGTTTATCCGTCAGTTGTGTCTTCAACTGTACCTAAGTATCACCTGAGTTATTTTCACACAGCAATCTCTTGAATCAAAATGTGTAAATAAATCTAAACTAAGTTTAGTAGTTACCAGCCCTATTAGGCTAGCCTGGGCTTAAGTTAATTAAGCTAATTTGTGACCTGATATCAAGTGCCACTATGGACAAACATGGCCTGTTTTCATACCAGCCTAGACTGTGGGAGTTTCATTTGACATTTCTTAAAAAGAATAAGTAGGCTATATTTATACAGGCTAATTTTATAAACCTAGGTTGATAACTTAAGCAGTATAATATCTATCCATAATTTTATAAAATAGGTGAACCCAGGCCTGAGTCTATGCATTGGAATCGTAGGTACTCAGCGAATTTAGAATGTTTTATATATAAATGTCTTAATACTACATAAAGCCACTTAAAACCAAGTTTCCAAATATACAAGTAGGTAAGCGATATATACAATTTTAATTAATCTCCATAAGAATAACATTGGGGCTTGGTTCGCATGTTTGCTGCAACAAGGAACACAATAATTGGGTTTTTATACAAACATCTCAACTAGGTAAAGCATTTTTATGTTCACAATTTAATGGAGACATTGAATTTTAACTGTCCCGTCCTACTAATTTATAAACGTGAAAGTTTATAAGTTTGTATTGTTTGTTTGGATATTTGTGGCTCAATCACGCTCTAACCACTGGACTTATTGAGCTGACATTTAGCAGAGAGGTTCGGTACTTGATAGTCCTTAGTAAAATATTGGCATATTTAGTGATGTTGGCCGGATAAATGCCCAGCGGGTAGGTAAATAAAAAATGGGTATTTACCCGGGTACTTATCCCAAGCCCCGGGTAAATACCCAAATGTGGGTATATGATATTTATAACATTTAGAGGATTTTTACTAAATTCATTGAAATTCCCATTCTGTAAGGATTATAAAATGACCATGAAAACTGTTTTTTTAAGAGTATAACATGGTTAACACAAGCATTTAACTTATGTACAAGATCAAGATAAATACCTAGGACTGGGTAACTTATTTACTACTTTGATGGTCTTTTGGAGTGTTTTAATAAACTGTATATTTTGGAGGAAAAGAATTGAAATTTAATTACACTGCGGTTTTGTTCTGTATTCATCCAATTATAAAATTACATATTTTTAAATTTGTATAGAATGTCTCGTAGTTAACCAGTTCCTTGACAGGTGTTTTTAAAAAAAAGTCCATGTTAGTTTGTTTATTGGTAAAATAATTGGTACTTTGGTATTATACGGATGCCACCCTTATACAGCGCGCTGCGGCAGTTATGTTAGGATGGGTTATCATAAAAATGATAGTAGGACTTTCCTTGTTTTGTTACGAATCGAATGATACCTGATGAGTCATACTTCAGGCCACCAAACCCCCTCCAAATAGGCCAAGGTCAGGTCGTTGACCGGAGCGCACGCATCACCTGTCACCGCCTGTATCTGGGCCAGTGTCATGAGTGATTTATTGCCGTCCACTACGTTACATTTGTTTTCATAATGAGTGACGTTCTTTTGGTGTGATATTTATCTCGAAATGAAGAGGAAACCGTACGTATTTTTATGATAACCCATCCTAACATAACTACCGCAGCGCGCTGTATATTTGGCGGAGTACATGTGGCGATCGGGTGTGGCTGCAAGCGGCGGCGACGCATTCAACACGATCCTAGCGGACATCGCTGTCTTTTGGGAGGCACAACACAAAGACCGCTCATCAGAATGATGTAAAATTTGTACAGTAAGTCAATAAAAGTAAGTTTTTTCGAATTATGTAGTTATCCTTTGTATCCGGTAAAAATTAACCTCCAAAAATAGTGGCATCCGTATAATACCAAAGTACCAAATAATTAATAAATGTAATCAATAAAATATCCTCAAATGTTATACATTGATAATAACGAGGGTAGTAAGGGTAGGTATGAATTACATTGGCGTATTTACCCAATGGGTAAATATCATAAATACCCAAAATACCCGAGTATTAATGAATTTTGGGTATTTACCCCGAGTTTTAAATACCCGGGTATTTTACATCACTAGGCATATTACAGTTGAGAAAATCCTATAAGGGTTTTGCTCTATAGGGGTTCAAAGTTCCCATATATTCCTTATGGACATTCATTTTTGTTTGAGTTGATGAAAATACAAACAGTTGATCTTGATTCGTATTAATTAGTTCCACGGGCTAACCACAAAATGCAGCACACACAACTGTTACAGTAATCGTTTTTATTTATAAATCATTTGCGGGGCGAAGCCTGCGGATAACATCTAGTTCTCCATAAGAATAACATGGGGTTGAGTACGCAGGTTTGCTGCTACGGGAACCATCGGCAATAAATTATTTTTTTGAGCAAATATCTGCAACCAGATAAAGCCAAATACTCCCAAGTTTTGTCAGGATATGTTTATAAATAAGCGAGGTAGCTTATATGGTAACTTTTAGAAATGCTGCTATTTTCCACGAGTCTCTGAGATTGAGACCTTTAATTTGAGCCGTCTCCCATCATCCTGCTATTTTCCAAACGCCCACAATTTTGACTTAAAAATTTCGCTTACAGAATTATATGTAAAGATATATATCTATCTGTGTCTGTGAATGCGTTAACTTGAGTAAAAAACGTCCGATTTCGATGAAATTTGGCTCAAATGTGAAAAGTGACATTTATGACTAAGTTTGAAATCCAGAAAAATCGGACTATGGGAAAGGGGGTTTATGGGGGTTTAAAATTTTCCAAAAATGAGTTTTTGCATTTTTACCCTACAATTTTTAAAACACTTAATTTTGGTTTGGACTATGTTATAGAGCTTAGAAAAACAAATAATATAGTATTTTGAATTATTAACCTAGGTTAAGTGGTTGCGGAAAAAATATAAAAATAACCTGCTCATAAAATCTCCTATGTTATGGGAAAAAGGTTTTTGGCTTTTCCTAAGTCAATTTTAATGTAAACTTCACATTTCCTTTTACCAATCAACTCAGATCCACAAAAAAATCATTATGGTGTTTAAATTCTACGTCCAACCATAGCAGAGATATTCAAAGTGCTATACACAGTACGTTGTCCAATGTTATCCTTATGGAGAATAAATAAAATTTGATATCTCCATTATTAATGAATGTATATTGATGAAACTTGGCATGTGGCTTCACATAGCATTGGTATATTGATATTTGCATAAAAAATAAAAAATTAATTTTTTTTGACTATCCCTGTAGCAGCAAAACTGCATACTTAGCCCTAATGTTATTCTTTTGGAGAATAAGTAAAGTTTTATATCTCCCTTAATTATGAACATAAATTAATAAAACTTTCTATGTTGCTTCACCTGGTTGTATTATCTTGATAATTGCATAAAAACATATTTCTTCTCTTTTTTTTTTGCAGCAAACCTGCGTACTCAGCCTTAATGTTATTCCAATAGAGAATAAATAAAATGCTATAATTCACTTATTTATTTAGGTATTTTTATGAAACTTGGTAAGTGGCTTTATGTGGTAGTGAGAAACATATGCATGCATTGGAAATTCGCTGAGTACGCAGGTTTGCTGCGACGAGGTTTTTTATTATTCAAGCCTATGTAAGATATCACAAAGCTACATTTTCATTTAAATGTATTCTTGGATGCATTATGTCATAATTTGCCGTACAGTTTTACATTCTAATTACCAATAATACTGTGATTAAAAAACAAATACAAATTCCGTCTGCATTCATTAAAAATAAAAGGGTATTTTTATCTTAACCTAAATATAAATTATTGAATCATTGTTGAAAAAATGTATTTGTTAACCATATCATTGTGACCTGAGTCACACATTTTCAAGTTGGCAATGTTTAATTACAATAAAGGGTGTTCCTTGAAGTACTTTGCAAATTTTCTCCTCGTGGTTGCAGCGCCCTTTGACACAGCATTGACCCTCCTGCCTCTTCTTGAACCAAACACCCTGCTATCGTAGGCAACTGGTTCTATGTCTAAGTCGCCACCTTCCAGATCTTTAATGATGTTTTGCAGCAAAGTAATTGTTTTTGCAATGTGTACTGTATTTTAGCAAATTTCCCCTATAGGAAAGAAGCTATTACCAAAGTCGGCATGGTAAGACCTAGCCGATAATACCGGGCATCATGATAACTTTTCGTTTCGAGGTCCCCAGATGCCAAAAACACTATCCGTTCAAATTGTTTATTTATGAATGTATATTAATGAAACTTGGCATGTAGCTTTATGTGGTATTAAGAGATACATAAATATGGATTGGAAATTCGCTAAGTAGCAGGTTTGCTGCTACGGGAGTACCCGGTATTCGACTTGTGTTTCAATTCTCTTTCCCAACAGTTTGAACTTCGAATATATGGCACCATATGAACACTCGACGACCTTCCTTGCTCGTGATAGACTGTAATTGAACGTTGAATTTTCAGCACAATTTGACAGAGCTGAACCAGGAAGCATTCATCACCAACCATGACAAAGGGATTCTCTGTCCCTTTGGAGATTGGACTTTTGGAAATTCGTCTCTTTATGTTTAATTTCACTTCTTATGGTATCTGCAATATAAAATAATGTGCTTGGTAGCATTCCAGTTTATGAATGAAACAACTCAGGTCCATTTTGACATCTTCTCAATTAGTGAAATAGGTGATGATATTCTCCAAAATGGGTCCTCCCCAAATAAATATCTTGAGTCAGCTTCTTATCACTTCTTGTGCGAGCACACACTTCATAAGAACTTTCATACAACATGATTTTGCTGTATAGTGACATTTTAGAGACTAGCATTAACTTTCTGCCTCAATCGCTAGATTGCTCATGTGCACGTAGGACACAACAGTCGCTTGGTCAGATCGCTCGTTGTTCACGTCACTCACACTGCGTTGCCTACGTAGGACACCGCTTAAGTTATTTTAAGGCAATTTATCAATGAGCCTACATACATTTTCAGCAATGTTGAAGAGATTTGTTTATTTAACCAGCAGAGTTACGACTTAGGCCGGATTTCATAAATTTGTTTAACATTAGTTCAATTCAGAATGTTAAAACTAACGCTTAAGATAAGAATTTTGAATATGAACAAGTGCATTTAACCATCTTTAACCCCCTGAGTGCCCTTATGATGATAATCTGGTTTACCGTTGCCAATACGACTGGAATTGTTACATTGTATCATATTACTAAACAGCTGTAAATTATTTAAAACGAACGTGAAGTTGGATAAGTTTCAACCCAACCCAACCCTTGATTAAAATCAATCCAAAGATCACATCCTAAACTTTTAGTTTCTTATATGATTGAACCATCTAGCATCAGTAGATCAATATAATTGATGATAACATTTGAATGAAAATAGACCGTGAAGTCAATTCCGCCTTGTTTGGTTACAAAATTATGAGTAGGGGCCTATTGTGAGTCAAAATATCCCACAGGGTAAATTTTTGTTTTATCCAGAAACAGGTGGCAACACTATTCAGCTTGAAATGGCCGTCTAGACGGCATTGTATATAGCCTACATTATTTTTCAGTGACAGTTGTTTCTGGAAACCTAACTTATAAAGGCACTTTTTTAGGAAAATAAATTCACTATATAAATTGTATTAATAGTATGATAAATGTGTATTTCCTGCTGCTATTCTATTTTGTTCATAACTTTATAAACTTCAAGGAAATAACAGTTTTGTTTTATTTATTTTGTGTTTTTTTAGCGAATTTCCCCTATAGGGAGAAAGCTATTACCGTAGTCGGCATGGTAAGACCTAGGCTCGGGACCACGATAACTTTTAGTTTTGAGGTCCCCAGAGTCCAAAAACACCATTCGTTCGAAACTGTATTTATATAAATATATATGTCTCCGTGGGTGCGATAACTCTCGTAAAAATGGTCCGATTTTGATGAAATTTGGTAAAAACGTGTAAGCAACATTTATGACTTGAAGTTCGAAAACCAAACCAGCCAGCTCGCTCCATCCAAAGGGGGGGTTTTGTACCCCAAAAATGGGTTTTTTGATGTTTTTACATGTAATATTTTAAAAAGTAAAATTTTAGTTCTCACCATTGGATTCAACTTTAAAAACACACAATTTGGTGTTTTGATAATTTCTCTATGCCAATTGGTTACAGAGATATTGAAAGTTGTAAACACTAACACAATAAGTTGTCCATTGCTATTCTTATGGAGAATAAGAATAAATTTATATCTCGCTTATTTATGAACGAATACTAACGAAACTTGGTATCTGGCTTCATCTGGATGTGGTATATTGTTATTTGCACAAAAAAAGCATTTTTTATTGATAATTCCCGTAGCAGCAAACCTATGTACTCAGCCCCCATGCTATTCTTATGGAGAATAGTAAAATGTAATGTCTCCCTTAATTATGAACATAAATTAAAAAATTAATGGTAGGTGGCTTCACCTTGTTGAGTTATATTGATATTTGTATAAAAACTCATTTTTTGTGTTCTTTGTTGCAGCCAAGTTTTTGTGTTCCTTGTTGCAGCAAATCTGCGTACTCAGCCCTAATGTTATTGTTATGGAGAATAATTAAAATTGTATATACCGCTTATTTGTGAATGTATTTTTATGAAACTTGGTCAGTGGATTTATTTAGTATTAAGACATTCATATCTCCATTGGAAATTTGCTGAGAATGCAGGTTTGCTGCGACGGGGGTATTATGCAAATATCAATAGAATTCAACTAGGTGAAGCCACATACCAAGTTCCATCAACATACATAACATCTCAATTACCGTACTCTATAAGAATAGCATGGGAGCTGAATACGCTGGTTTGCTGCAACAAGGAAGACAAAAAATGGGTTTTTATGCAATTATACATATAACCTAACTAAATGAAGCCACATATCAAGTGTTATTAATTTATGTCCACAATTAAGATATATATAATATTTTAGTACACTCCATAAGAATAACATGGCGGCTGAGTACGCACGTGGTTTGCTGCTCAGGGAAACATACGTAAAAATGTCTTTCTTTGTGCAAATAACAATAGACCACAACCAGATGAAGCCGTATACCAAGTTTTGCCAGTATATGTTCATAAATAAGCAAGATATAAAATTGTTCTTATTCTCCATAAGAATTACATTAGACAATGTACTATGTTTAGCACTTTAAATATCTCGGTAATCAACTGATGTAGAGAAATGTTTAAAACACCAAATTGTGTGTATTTTAAAGCTAATGGTAATCCAATGGTAAAAACTAAAATTTGACTTTTGTTTGTTTAGATATAATGTGGCTCAATCATGCTCTAACCACTGGACTGATTTAGCTGAAATTCGGCAGAGAGGTAGTTGATAGTGCTGAGTAACATATAGAGATATAGGCATATTAAAGTTGCGAAAATCCTATAGGGCTTTGCCCCACGGGGGTTCAAAGTTCCCATGAATTCCTTATGGAGATAATAAATAAATAAAATGGTCTTTTATTTAAAGCGTTTTTCATGAACCATGGTTTTCAAAAAAACTCGAGTCACATAAAATTGTTAACACAAAGCTATTTACAACAAAAATTATCTAATAATATTATACAATGTTATATGACTTAAAACTAACAAAACTGACCTCATAAAAAGAATCTTTTAAATCTGTCCACTTAATAATGCATTTTGCAATATTTTTTTAAGTCTTTTGACTGACCAATTCATGGCCGATACTGGATGACAGAGAATTATGGAGCTTTGGGGCAAAATAAAAAAAACCCTTATGAGCGGACTCACAGCTCACACGAGGCATCTCAAGCATGTTGTCCTGCCTGGTACACCGGAAACACA
This sequence comes from Allygus modestus, assembly GCA_963675035.1. NCBI lineage: Eukaryota > Metazoa > Arthropoda > Insecta > Hemiptera > Cicadellidae > Allygus > Allygus modestus. Next base: position 199,313,092 of record OY776111.1, on the reverse strand, counting down.
TTTCGGAACGGGTTCTGAGCCTCTCTCTCAAATATTTCGGTCTCTCCTCAGTCAGGACTTTACGAACGAGACAAGAAGTGCGGAGAAAGCATAAGTCAGCCATCGGCAATAAGCCAAGGGTTTTCCGCTCAAGTGAAATGTGGTCAAATTTCCTCAGTCCACAAACGTACCTGATACAAATGTTCTGCACTCTCTGCAACCGGTCCATGACACCTAGAGATACAACTTTGCCATATACCAGAAGACAATTTTCAAGTATAGAGAGCACTAAAGCCTGCACAAGCCGAAGCTGAGCAGGTGCGGGGAACACGCCCCCGGGCGAAGCCTGCGGGTAACATCTAGTATAATATATTTATAATTATATTTAAAAGTTATCATGGTCCCGGGCCTAGGTCTGACCATGCCGACTAGGGTAATAGCGTCTTCCCTATAGGGGAAACAAGGCGGCCAAAACGCTGTTGCCCCATCTCTCCCTTGTTTGTTGTGTTAAAATAATGATTTGAATGTCTACATCGGAGTTTTCTCAGATGCCAAACACATTGCAACGTTCAAAATTTACATACTATAAGTTTGGAGGACATAAGTTCCAAGATGGCGCCCAAGGTGGACGCCAAAATTATGTTGCTGTAGGCCTATATCTCCCATACTCTCCCATCCCTCTTTTCCCTCTTTCCGGTGGCTGCATAATATCCCAAAGAGAGACATGCCTAGCCAGCTATGCCGGGGCCTCCTAATCTTCCCAAAAACAAGCAAACAATATCTCCCATGTTCGTTGGCTTAAAATAATTATTTAAACGTCTGCATAATTGTTTTCTCGGATGCCAAACACATTTCAACGCTCAGAATTTACTTACTATAAGTTTGGAAGGCATACTTTCCAAGATGGCCGCCATACTCTGTTGCCATATATCTCCCATATTTGTTGGCTTAAAATAATTATTTAAATGTCTGCATAGTTGTTTTCTCAGATGCCAAACACATTGCAACACTCAAAATTTACTTACTATAAGTTTGGAGGGTATACTTTCAAAGATGGTCGCCATAACTCTGTTGCAATATCATACCTCCCATGTTTGTTGGCTTAAAATAATTATTTAAACATCTGCATAGGGGTTTTCTCAGATGCCAAACACATTGCAACGCTCAACATATACTTACTAAAAGTTTGGAGGACATAGGTTCCAAGATGGCCGCCAAAACTTTGTTGTGTATATGTAGCGTTGCCATATTCCTTGACTTGGAAAAGAGTGTTGTGTATACGTAGCGTTGCCATATTCCTTGACTTGGAAAAGAGGACACCCATACCTGTTAAAAGGCCTTTTAATAAATCGTGAAAGTATGCCCCCCCCACAAGTGAGTAAGAAAGTCGGGTAATTAGATGTTTTTAATTGTAAATCATGTGTTTTTAAAATTTTTGTTCACATCATAAAAAGTGTCTTTGGGAGTTTTAAGCTGCCAATATCATAAAAAGTAAATTTGTTAGGCATTGCAACTAATTACTGTAACATCATTTTGCATTTACGAATAATCAAACTATATGCTGAACTTCTCAGGCACAACCGCATAACCTCACCACTCAGGACTCAGGTGGACACGCAGACGAGAGGCGACAGTGATGATAAAGACAGCAAAACATCAAAACGTAAACAACGAATACAAACTGATTTCATTGAGTAAGAGTTAAAAATTACATTTTTGATAGCTTACCAAAGTGAGTTTATTACTAAAAAAATTACTATTTTACATGTAACTTGAAGAAATATCAACTTAATTATAAGTCGATAAAACATAATTTCCGATATTCAGATTGCTGCTTGTAAAACCCCCAGACCCCCAGACTTTTGAGATACTGTAGTGGGTTTCTCTAAAATCCGCCCGGACGTTTTCAAATGATCCAAAAAGAGGATATGTCCGGGGAAAAGAGGACGTATGGTAACCCTATGTATATGTGAGTTCCATGCAACTTCTTGTATTTGGAGGTTAAAATCAGTCAGATAGTTTTTAGTGGTTGAAAGTGTACTAACTTTGATTATTGAAATACCAGTAGATATTTAAAGCGATGTTTAAGTTTGAAGCCTAGTTTTTAAATGCACTTTGGCGGCACCACCGATGAAGCATAGAACTCTCCAACCTACCTCTTAGAAATGATGTTAGCTAATTCCTGCAAATGGCTAGAGGTAAAGATTGTAAATTAAATTATACAAAGGTTATTCAATAACAGTTATTAAATTCAATTTGCTTACTTATATTATTTTTGTGGCTATTTGTACTATTATATATTCTGTTGCATTTTATAACTGGTTTATTATTTTTTAAATCGTTGATTATTAACTGTAGCCATCATCATGTATTGAAATGTAAATAGGTGTATTTCCATTGGAATAGTAAATAAATACACGGTATAATAAAATCTACTAGTAGCCTGTCGCGGCTTCGCTCGCGATCACAACGTAATATTATACTGACATTCCCGTATAAATATTGTGTTACCGTTCCAAAGCCAACATGGCCTGCTGATAACTGTGTTTACTCTATCTAGCTGATTGCTTAAAACTTATAGTTATTTCCCAATGCTAAGCTTATGGGAAAAAACTCAACCTTAAGGGGCCCCAGGGCCTCACTGACAAATTATTTCTCTATAAAAAAGGTTTCCTGCACAACTTCACGTTAGGCTCTTTCCAATGACACCAAAAATATGAAAATTGGTTCATAGTTTAGGAGGAGTGATTGTCACAAAAAACCTGCTCGCCTATTAAATAAGTATAGATTTAACAATAATTATTAGCTATCCAAGCGGTTATAATATTTAATATCGATAGTGTAGGCTCTACTACGTAGCGATCTAGTGGGTAAATCTGCCATATAGCTTGAAACATTATCTTGTGAGCCCTCGTCCCTTTTCCATAAACTTTGCCATCGAGAACTTTGGAAATACTGCCTTCGCCCATTAGTCCACTTTCTAACCACATTTCGCTGAGGCTGCTTCTATCATAAGCTTTCCGATAACCTTGAAGAAGTTCATGGCTATGTGCTGCCCGTCCATCCTTAGAATAACTTGACTTTGCACCTCTTCCGAACACCATTTCAGTTATAACAGCTTTCTGTACAATTCCTGGGCTGTTGTCAATATTGCATAAAGCTTCCCACATTTGTCAGCAGTTGCAAAGTATCTTTGAACCAGTTGGCTTCTACTGCTTTCGCAAAATGGGGTTGTAGTCTCACATTTACCGCTTTTACCATGATGGTCACTTTCCAATGAGGTGGCCAAAGTACAGATCAGGTCTTGTGCACCGTTAAGCTCGACCAATTATTATCATTAAAGGTCCCCGACGTGCTGAATGACTAGTTTCCCCCAAACATTCCAAAGGTGAGACCGGAATCCCATTGTGTAAAAGCAGTAGAAGCCTACTTGTTTAGCATCAGTAAGCCTGGAAATACAAACGAGTTTGCACGCAACACGCTGACGTGAGGGAAGTGAATTTCCACATAAAAACTTTTAAAACTCAAAATCAGTGTAAAAACATACATGAATTCAAATTTTTATTGAAATCTGAAATCATTGATTTTTTGGCTGTTCTGATGCTCCTGGTTTCATTTACCTGCAAAGCTGGGAATACAATTTTGCGCATTATAAGGCTAGGAGAAGGTCCAGTCAGCTTGAAAGTAGGCGTGAGGTTGCTCGGGATGATAAAAGTACTCTATCAAAGGAATAACAGGCTTTTCTAGTACAAAACCCCCATAAGACAACGTACTGTATTTAGTCGAAACACATTTTCTTTAGTAACTCGGTAAATATTTATGCTAGAATGATGAGAGAGGGCTTAATACTTTCGCCTCACTAATTCCCATCTTTTTACATCCATTAATTTTACATCCGGGGCTTTTCTGACCCTTTTTGAGCCCAAAAACTCGAAATTTGAAAGATTAATCCCTAAAAAAAAGGGTTTAGAGTTTTTCGATTGCTTTGCCCAACGAACTTATCCAACTGATCACAGAAAGGAACAACCCTACCAAATTTGAAGTTAATCGGACAAAAAATGTGACCGCTAGAGTGCAAACACACACATATATATATATAAACATATATACACATATATATATATACAATTTTGAACGACCCCCCAAAACGTGTTCAGGGGGTCACGTTAGGAACTTCTATGGTGGTCCCGGGCTTAAGTTTCACTGTGCGGGTCATGCTAACAGTTCACTTTCCAAAGGAAATTCACTAAAAACCTGCTGCTGTGTGTCCAGGAGTTTCGATTACAAGATGTCACCTTCGGGATGTCTCGTGTACAAGGCACGATCAAGCTATGGTGGACAGAATTCAATAACAAATAAACCACGTGTACTTACGACGTTCGGCCATAGGATATAAGCTCTTTATCCTAAACATCGCACATGAGATGACAGCGCTGAACGCTGTCCTCCGAAGATGCATTGTGACTGTTGACAAACTTGGGAACCTTTATGTAATAGGCTACTGACAACAGACCAGGCCTTGTACTGCAAGCTGTTGTAACTGAAATGGTGTTTGCAAGAGGTGCAAATTCGAGTTATTCTGAGGCCTTCACATAGCTATGAACCTCCTCAAGGTTATCGGAAAAAATATGAAAGGGAGCGGCCTCAGCGAAATGTGGCTAGAAAGCAGGCTAATGGGTGACGGTAGTTTTTTAAAAGTTCTCGAAGGCAAGGCGTATGGAAAATGGATGAGGGCTCACAAGATTACGCTTCAAGCTATATGACAGAATTTCCCACTATATTTCTGCACAGTACACTATCTATGTGTAAAATATTATTATAGCTTAGATAGCTTATAATTATTGTCACATAGATGTTAATGTACAGTTGTCTAATTTAATTTACAATCATTACCTTTTGCCGTTTGCAGGAATACTCTAACATAATTTCTAAGAGTTTGGTTAGGGAGTTCTAAGCTTCATCAGTGGTGCCACCAGAGTGCATATCAAAACGTGGCTTCAAACTTAAACATTGCTTTAAAAACCTACAGATATTTAAATAATCAAAGGTAGTTTAATAATTCAATCACTAAAAACGATCTGACCGATTTAACCCCCAAATATAAGAAGTTGCACGGAGCTCACGTATACATAACATAGTTTTGGCAGCCATATTAGAACCTATGCCCTTTAAAATTATATTCAGAAAATCGTTAATGTTGCAATGTGTTTTTCATTCAAGAAAAATCCCTATGCAGACGTTTAAATCATTATTTTAAGTCAACGAACATGGGAGATTTACAGCTACAGAGTTATAGTGGCCATCTTGGGCGCTATCTTGGAACTTGTGCCCTCCAAACTAACGTAAGTAAATTTTGAGCGTTGCAATATGTTTGGCATTCGAGAAAACCCCTATGCAGACGTTTAAATAATAATTTTAAGCCAACGAACATGGTAGATATACGGCAATAGAATTTTGGCCGCCATCTTGGAACTTATGTCCTCCAAACTTACAGTAAGTACATTTTGAACGTTGCAATGTGTTTGGCATCCAAGAAAACCCCGATGCAGACGTTCAAATCATTATTTTAAGCAAATAAGCAAGGGAGATAAAGTTTTTGGCCGCCATCTTGGATACTGCACTTCCGATCCAAAATTCGCTTTGGCAACAGGCATCGTATTCAGCGGGGTCAAAATACCTTAAAAACGTCGTTTCCCCAATTGTTCATGAAATGCTTCTTTCACTTTATGGAGATGAGATGGATTTCCTAATTATGGGCCTGGTCTAATGAGTTTCCGACCAAAAAATGTTTTGTATCTGGAATCTATAGATACAAATATATTATTTAGGCCTACAATTAAAAAAATACATGTTAGCCAACAGTACCCTATACTGCGTTTTGACCCCTCCACGATTCAACCTACGGTAATAGCTTCTTTTATATAAAATAAATTTGCTAAAATGGGTTTATAAATTAAAAGTACCTGGGCTGTAAAGTTTTATAAAAGGAAAATATCATTCTCAATATCTTAGTACAATAGAAACTCTCAAACTCGACACAATGTGGACTTAAAGGTTGTCGAGTTTTAGGGAACTTGAGTAATAAAAACGGGTGTGTCATTAAAACGCTCATATTACTGTGCTTACATTGTAATTGTTTTATTATATCACATTTTACATTAAAAAGTAAGAATGACCTACTTGGGAATCCCAGTCTAAAGCCTTGCGATAAGGAGGTGACACAAATTCCAGAAGCAACCCTTAGGTGCATAAACAATAGCAGACCCTAGAGCAGTGAAAACAATGTGAATGACGTTGGAAAACCCAGGCTAAAGTATCTGGCGCATTAGGGTGGTTCGGCACTGACGGACGGTACGTCATGGGTGGCATTTTAAGATAAATATATCAGGTCACTAGCCCTGTCAAGTTTTACTGGATGTCGAGTTTTCGAGTGTCAAGTTTGAGAGTTTCTACTGTATCTCTTTAGGACGCCGACGCAACTAGGGCATATTTTAAGGTGAATATGAATGGATGATGAGTGTAGAATGTGTGAGATGTCTTGTGTAGCCTTGTTACTCACTAAGACCGACTGATTATTTAGCCCAATGACCAATGGCAGCTGGATCCAGTATTGAACTTTTACAAATTTTGCTCAGGATCGATCTGGTGAATTTCAGATTATGAAGTGAGCAGCTTGCCACTTTGTTTCCTAGCCATTTTCATCAGACCACCAAAGAAAAGAGCTAAGAGAATCTTGAAAACAATGTTTCCACAATTTCTTGGAATCATTCTTATTCTTATCAAGATCCTTTTGTATAATTTTACTAATGTTTGTTTTAGTGGTGAATAATAAGGAAGTTTTATTTTAATGATATTTGGTGATCTGATAGTTTTGATTTAATTTGAAAAGTTTTCATGCAAGTGGTAAGTTTTGTTATTCTGAAAATATTTTCAGAATGGATTGTGCAAATGATTACCGTTTATAATCAAAGTGTCTATTAAACTTGGAAGAAGATGCAATATTGCCAAGGTCCCTCCCTCCTTGATCAGGTCAGATTTTAAATAATGGATTATGCATGAGCAAAGTGCTTGATTCATCTCTATCAATTTAGGTTCTTGTTTTCCTTTCATAAAGAATCTACAAGGAACATGAAACTTAATTTTGTTTTGTTAAACATAAAATAATGGACATTGATAACTTATCCTTACATTTAAATTAAAGTTGTTTCTCAAATATTGGGGTATATTAAATGTCTAAGCAACAAAATCTTGGAATTCCTTAATCAGACTTACAATTTTTGTTTTTTTGTAGCCTCTGGTGTTGGCCTTATACTGACAGTAAAATGTTGTTATAAACAATTTATATTGACTGATACAACAGAATCTGGCACACATGATTATTAAGTGTGTATGATCCTGTTGTCCTCATTATAAAGGTTTTATGTTGTTTGTTTATATGCATGTGTTATCTGTGTTTTTATTTAAACATTCTTGACAATCAGAGAATGTGTGCTTAAAATGTAATCACCTCATCAAGGAAAAATAATTTTTTATAGAATATCTGGAAGTCATGAAAAATGTCCTCAAATAGGAGGCTATACAAAAATTAAATCATCTGAAAATAGGGGTTACTACCAACTGCGCAGCACGGCCTTAGGAATTCGGGATTTACCCACCTGAGCCCCTTTAAACCGATGATTGCGCCGGGAATCCTTGATTGGTCGGTAATATCTTCAGCAAATAACTCACATAGTTAAACACCTAGAAATAAAACAGTTGTATAATGACTTGGTTTAAACAGTTACTTAAATAAATACCCCCGTAGCAGCAAACCTGCGTACTCAGCGAATTTCCAATGCATATATATGTATCTTAATATCACATAAAGCCACATACCAAGTTTCATCAACATACAGTCATAAATAAACGATTTATGACATTTTAATTATTCTCCATAAGAATAACATGGTGGCTCAGTATGCAGGTTTGCTGAAGCAAGGAACACAAAAAATGGGGTTTTATCCAAATATCAATATAACTCAAATAGGTAAAGCCACATACCAAATTTTATTAATTTATGTTCATAATTAAGGGAGATAACACGTTACTTATTCTCCATGGACCGAGTACGCAGGTTTTCTGCTACGGGAACTATCGGCCGAAAAATGTTTTTTAGTGCAAATATCAATAGACCACAACGATATGAAGCAATATACCAAGTTTCATTAGGATAAGTTCATAAATAAGCGAGATATACAATTTATCTTATTCTCCATAAGAATAACATTGGACAACGTACTGTGTTTAGCACTTTCAATATCTCTGTAACCATTTGACGTAGAGCAATGATCAAAACACCAAATTGTGCGTCTTTTTAAGCTGATTCCAATAAAAACAACTAAAATTTGGCTTTTAAAAAAATTATATGTAAAAATCTCAAAAAACCCATTTTTGGGGTACAAACCCCCCCCCCCAAAATACCCCTTTGGATAGGTCGATCTGTCTGGTTTTCGAACTTAAAGTCATAAATGCTGCTTTACACGTTTATACCAAATTTCGTCAAAATCGGATTATTTTTACGAGAGTTATCGTGCTCACGGACACACACACATATATATATATGTATATATATATATATATATATATATACAGTTTCGAACGAATGGTGTTTTAGGGGTCTGGGGACCTCAAAACAAAAAGTTATTATGGTCCCGGGCCTAGGTCTTACCATGCCGACTACGGTAATAGCTTCTTTCCTAAAGGGGAAATTCGCTAAAATCGAAACTAACTGTCATAATCTTACGATTGCTTTGATTGTTTTTAATGTGATCAAAATTGTACTCTCCCTTATTATATAAAATTAACACACACATATCAACAGACTTAGCACATTTTTAAACAATAGTTTAAATCTGTGATGACATAATAATCTAGTCATATAATCATAAAAAACGCATTATCACCGGGTTTTGAATTATATAAATTATTATAGTTAAGGCGACACAGATATATAAGCGTGAACCCTACACAGATATATAAAAAAAACCTACTCATAAAATCTCCCATGTTATTCTTATAGGAAAAAGGTTTTTGGCTTTTCCTTAGTTCATTTTAATGTAAACTTCACATTTGCTTTTACCAATCTGTTCAGTTCCACAAAACAATAATTTTGGTGTTTAAATTGTGATTCTACGCACAACCGTTGCAGAGATATTCAAAGTGCTAAACACAGTACGTTGTCCAATGTTATCCTTATGGAGAATAAATAAAATTTTATATCTCGATTATTTATGAATGTATGTTGATGAAACTTGGTATCTGGCTTCACGTAGTCCTGGTATATTGATATTTGCACAAAAAATTGATTTTTTGTTGATTATTCCCATAGCAGCTAACCTGCGTACTCAGCCCCCATGTTATTCTTACAGAGAATAAGTAAAATGTAATGACTCCCTTAATTATGAACATAAATTAATAAAACTTGGTATGTAGCTTCACTTGGTCGAGTTATATTGATAATTGCATAAAAACACATTTTTTTGTTCCTTGTTGCAGCAAACCTGTCTTACTCAGCCCCATGTTATTCTTGTGGAGAATAACTAAAATGTTATATAGTGCTTATTTATGATTGAATATTGATGAAACTTGGTATGTGGCTTCGCCTAGTTAAATTCTATTTAAAAACCAATTGTTTGTGTTCCTTGTTTCAGTAAACCTACGTACTCATTACCAATGTTATTCTTATGGAGAATAATTAAAATCGCTTATATGTGAATATATTTTTATGAATCTTGGTATACGGCTTTATGTGGTATTAAGACAAATATTATGCATTGGAAATTCGCTGAGTACGCAGGTTTGCTGCGACGGGGGTATTATAATAATACCTTTACGTTTTGAAACTGGAGGTTTTGAAAATAGTCTTATTTTACATTTAAGTAACTGAGACTTGATGTTATGTACTTTTATGTTTAAAACTACACATTATTTTAAATAGGTTCCATTCTGTACATTGCTGTGAAACGGATCCGGGAGATTGGACTTTCATCCAGTAAGAACCGCATAATCGGTCTTGTAGAAGTCTCAGATAAACTGTCCAAAGAACTGCAAAAATGTGAATTTGTACCCCATGTTAAATTTTATAAGAGAATTTGAATTCTTGTTTTTAAACTATTTAATGACCAGCTATCCAAAATACAAATAAAATCTGCAAACATAGTAACAATTATCTTTCAAACCGCATATAACTTGGTCCAGTGGAAGTCTCAGACAGACTCTAAGGAATTTATTTTTCCGATTTAAATACTAGGTGTACGCTCATTCTTCCCGTAAGAGGATGAACGAAGACTGAATTTTTAAAGATATGTAGGCAGGTACTGGATTGGTAACACTCTTCTATTATCCGTTTTAACTCCACAACAGCAAGAACAGATAATTAATAAACCAAACATTTTACTAATGGAATGGTAACACCATTCCCTTATCCGTTTTAACTCCACAACGGCAAGAACACATAATTTAGGACTAATGTAAATAAAAAATACTACTGACTACTGGAGTGGTAACACCCTTCTCATATCCGTTTTAACAACACAGTACCTGGGGGTCGAGCTTTGCTCGGGGGAAGGCCAGTCAGTCAGTTTAGATGACTTGGAGTAATATTTCATAACTTTCCCCTACTGAGAATCAGATTTGTATAACTCATTTGCCTCTTTTCTACATTTTTAAGGTCCCTCCAGTTGTTATTTAAAGCTCAATGTCCCTTTGATTTATTTTACTACTCTATATATGTAATCTTCACTCAAATCTTTTAATCTCTGTTCTCAGGAAACCACATGTTAATAATCATAAAAACATGAGTATTACTTTGACAGTTCCCTGGTTGATTATGAACAGCTGTTAACCCTAGCAGTGGCCAATGGTGTAAGTGTGGAGTGGCAGCCTAATTTTGTCGATTTTGCAGACCTTTTTTTGAAAATTCGTATAAATTCAACCATAGAAGTAAACCTAGCCAAATGCATATTCATTTTGATTGGAAAGAACACGAGGTTCTAGAAATATTATAATAATATAGATCTAGAAAGGTATTTTTTCAATAAAGTGAAAAGAATAAAAAAATGGAAAATTTATTTTTTGAAATTTCAAAAGCAGCCTCAGTGAAATTTTTTCTACAGATTTGTTATGGAAAATTCATTATATACATTTTGTAGACAGTCTAACTCCCTACGTAGAAATATATAACATGTTGGGGAAAGAATTTTATTTTGTAAGTTTTAGTGGCGTAATAAAATAATAAACGGAAACCGGAAAAATGTGCAAACTGTACAGTGTTAGTTTGTGATGTAAATAAGTCATGTAATACATGTTATATACTAATAATTATGTATAATATTTGTAAAGCTAATGAAGAAAAGAATCCCAAAAAGTCATATAGTTGATGGTAAAAAATATTATCACTTATAAATATATGTGTATAAAAGAATGTTTTGATATTTTTGCGTTTTCTGAAGAAAAATATTTCATATTAGAATATTCACATTTCACATTTCGCAAGAATCGCATCGCGACAAAAATTCATTGGATTTCTAATCGTCGTGACATTGTTATATAGCTGCTACAGGGTTTGTTTATGTAATAAAATGAAAGTTCAGAGTATTATCTTTCGAATGATATATATATTGTTCACTTTTGAGTTGATTATTAGTGGTCTTTTTACGTTACAAAATTATCGGTCCCAGAAGGGCTGCGGCAGCTGTTGGCCATTTAAGGCGACACAGCCAAACAGCTGCCGCAGCCCTTTGGCCACGGCTAGGGTTAAAATTCTTTTGTGTTGATTTAAAACTCCATAAGCCCAATGTTAATTTTTTTAACCTATCATTTTAGTTTTTTTACATTATTTGATTTTTCCTGGGAATGAGGCCTGTCTAGAACTTATTTTTATCCCAGAAATTAGTTATTTTGAACATTTGAAGGAAATCGTTGGAGCCGTTTTTGAGATCAGTGTTGCAAGCAAGCAAGCAAACATACAATCAAACCTTACTCATATTAGAGTATGTGATACCTGGGGGCCGAGCTTTGCTCGGGGGAAGGCCAATCAGTTTGTTTAGATGACTTGGAGCATATTTCACCACTTCCCCCTACTGATAATCAGATTTGTATAACTCATTTGCCTCTGTTCTCCTTTTTAATGTCACTCCAGTTGATATTTATAGCTCAATATCCCTTTGATTTATTTTACTACTCTATATATGTAACCTTCTCTCAAATCTTTTAATCCTTTTTTTTTGTACATAATTTATTTCTGGTTCAACGTATTTACATTATACACAGAATTATTAATTAAGAAGGATGGAAAACATTAACAATAACATAGTAGGTTCGCCCAAATCAGAGACACCTTGAGACTATTTTGAAAACTAAAATGAACTTAATAAAATGTTTCTTTTGAAAAAAAGAAGAAAAGGGTTTAAACTAAAACAAACTAAATAAAAACAAGGTTTACATGTTTGGCAAAATGTCTTGGTACAATCTAGGTTTCAGTCTTCTGTTTAATAGTTGCAATCCAAGTCCAAAATGTCTAGCTCCCGGTACATTAGGCAAACGGTGTGAAAACTTTGTTGTAACTTTCTTGACGTATTCCGTTATAAAGTCGACTCCAAGCTCCCGGTGTAATTGAATGTTTCGGATGTACCAAGGCGAATTTACAGCAATTCTTAGCACTTTGTTTTGAAATACTTGAATTTTTGAAAGTTTGCTTGTAGAAATAGTGAGTCCCCATACCTGACAGGCGTACAATATAAGGGGCCGAAGAATACTCTTGTATATTAAAATGGTACAGGAAGGTTTAAGAGAAGATCTTCTGTTAATGAGAGGGTAAAGGATGGATAGTCGAGAATATGCTTGGTTTAATTTTGAATTTACATGAAGGTTGAAATGTAGTTTTTGGTCCAAAAGAACTCCCAAGTATTTTACTGCCCGGTCTGAAGGGTTCCAATTTATTGTACTGTCATTAATAACGATTCCCGGTGGTATTTGAAATTTTCTTAATGAGAAGATTTTTGCTTCGGATTTTGTTGGATTTAAGCATAGATTCCACCTGTTGAACCATTGAACAATACCATCAGTTGAAGCTTGAAGTTGTTGTTGTGCTTTGATAATGTCCTTGCTCTGAGTGATAATTGCAGTGTCGTCTGCGTACATAGCCACAGTGGCGCCTAGTGGAATAGGAATATCATACATGAAGATGTTAAAAAGTAATGGTCCCAAAATTGATCCTTGGGGCACCCCTGCAGAAATTCAGCGATATGCAGACGACGAGGAATTAATTTTTACACAAAATTGTCTGTTAAACAGAAATGATTTTAGTAAACGTTTTAAATACAATGGGAATCCTAAGCAATCAAGTTTGTAAATTAAACCTGCATGCCATACCTTGTCGAAGGCTTGTGAGACGTCAAGGAAAATTGCAGCAGAGTGTTCTCTTTTTTCGAATCCTTGTACAATAGTTTCTGTTATACGCTGTATTTGGTGAGTTGTTGAATGTTGGGGTCTAAATCCGAACTGATGCGGAGGGATTGCTTCAGTGGCTTCAATGAATTTGTTTAATCTCCTCTGGATAACCTTCTCGGACAGTTTTGATAGACAGGATAGAAGACTTATTGGTCTGTAACTGGATGTAGAAAATTTTGGTTTGTTTGGTTTGTGAAAAACAATAATTTCTGTCTTTTTCCAAGAGTCTGGGAAATATCCTTTATGTACACAAGAATTAAAAATAGAGGTTAAAACCGATATTGCTTTTGAAGTGAGGTTTTTTAGAACAATATTTGGGATAAGGTCAGGTCCAGGTGATTTTCGCAAGGGAAGCTTCTTTATTAGCTCCTTTATCTCGGATGGGGCGACGTACTTGATGGGTAGCTCAACTGTTAAGGTTTCATTTGTAAAGTTGTCGTTGACGAGGGCTTCAGTATCATCATCACTTAAGTTATTAGGAGAGAATGCTTCTTCGAAGAAATCAGCAAGGACGTTACACTTCTCAAGATCACTTTCATAAACATTGTTGTTATGTCTTAGTGGTGGGATCACGGTGGAAGTGCGTAGTATCCGTTTAGTAGCTTGCCAGAGACTAGAATCACTTGGATTGATATCACTGACATAAGCTTTGTAAGACATAATTTTGTACTCGTCGAATTCCCGTTTTACTTGTCGAATAAGTTGGTTAAGTCTCCTCCGCATGTGAGGTTGCCTGTATCTCATCCATTGACGTCGAGCTTCATGCTTAGATTTAATTAAATTAATAATACGTACAGGAGGGGTTAGGAAATTATTGTTTTTCTTGTTAAACTGCTTATAAGTAGCCAGTTGCGTTGCTTTTTGGAGACATTTTGTAAAATTTTGGATAGCTGTGTCGATAACCAGCAAAAGAATCAAGGTTTTGAGGCAACTGAAGACATTCGTCTAGTTTTACACCAAAGGTTTCCCAGTTCACACTCCCTGTTATTAGCCTACTGGCAGGTGTACTATTTTGAGGTTGGAAAAGAAAACTAATTATAACGGGTAGGTGATCAGAGTCCAGTTCAGAAACAACATTGTGTAGAATGGGGGATGTAAAATTTTGAAACAAAACAATATCCAGAATGTCAGGTTAACAGTTTAATTGAAATGGATAAAAAGTATGGCTCATCAGGAGCAGACACATTCATAATTTCATCCGTGATAAATTGGAAGAGACGTGCGCCATTTGGGTTAGTGGTTCTACAACCCCAATTTTGGTGTTTACAGTTTATATCACCAATAAGTAATGTAGGAGACTGCGCAGTGAATAGATTTGCCATATCATTTAAATTAAGTCTTCGATTCGGTGATTTATAAGCAGATATAATATTTACAAAACTACCACCATCCAAGTACAATTTTACAGCAGTGGCTTCAATAGATACAAGGTTGGGTAAAAATAAACTGCAGTGATTAATGGATGTTTTGATTAAAATAGCAACGCCCCCTGAGGCAAAAGGTGCCACTCTGTCTTCCCTATAAACATTATAGCCGCTCACCTTAAATGCCTCATTATTTATTAAGTGAGTTTCTGTGACAAGCAATGTCAATACTATGACGAACCAAAAAGGCAGAAAATATTGATTTTTGCTTCTTTAAACCATTTGCGTTCCAGTTGAGGATTTTGAAATTTTGAAAAATAATCCTATTAGATTGAGCCATTTTTAATAAAAGACGAGATTACGTTGGTCAGAATAGTTTTGATCATTGGGATTAAGGATTTAACAAGTTCTACTATAAGAGTTTCCAGATTATTTGTGCTTGACGGTTCGATATTACCAGACTTATTCGAGTCATCTTCTAATTTATTAAGGGTGTTTGGCCAAAAAATTAATTTGTAATATATTATTTTTTTCACATCAGGATAAAAATTAGGAAACAAAATGGATATATATTAAATAATTCGCATTGTTATTAAGTGAGTTATGGGTCTTAAAAGTAGAGATTTTGACAAATGTTGGGAGAAGGTCAGTAAGAAAACCGTTGGTCCGATTCCAATGAAAATTTGCAGTTGTGTGGGATAAATTCAGGTTATTATTACTAATATAATTTAATTTCAAAATAATAAAAAACAGAAATATATTTTTATTTTAATACTCAATTAAAAATATATTAATCCAATTTTGTGGTATAAATAATAGATTAAGTTGTGCGGGTCAGTATGATATAAATGTTAGAATTTGTTTGAAGTTTATATCTTTTTTCGTTTGGTCTATGACCTGCTCCTTTGGTTCTTGGAAATTGCCTTCCGGGGCAGAGTAGACCACCCGCACTACACTTCACTAACACAAACTCACACGCACAGCGCCACCACGCGCGCACCCCACGCACGAGCGCGTAGTCCAAGGTCGCGCCGCCCCCTACACTCCCTCCAGCCACACACTCCACGAATCCCGCCACTCGCTCAACACGAGTACCGCGTGTCCGCGTTTTTCTGTTTTCAGAGTATTATGGTATTACTGCAACCGTAGAAATTAATGCCTTGTAAGAAATATAGGCATACAAGAAATAGAAAAGCAATTGCGAGTAAAAAATTGTTGTATGAAACAAGTTATAGGCTAGGGTCTACCTGTCATGTAACTGAAGATACAGCTTCTTCTGAAGGTGTATTTAACTAAGTGATAGGAAAGTGTAAATTTACTATTTAATTTAAATTTCGTGGAGACATTCTTTTCTATAATCAGTTGGACAAGTTAATTTTGCATAGCAATCAGAAAGACCCTAACTTCCAATTTTGGAGGATATCAAAATTACAAATGTTTTTTTTTTAGCTCCCAAAAACGGTAAAAAAATCGGGATGTAAAATTAATGCAAATTATATTATATGACATAAAAAGCCAGAAAATGTAGGCCTAAACCCACTCCCATAATTTTAGCACAAATATTTATAGCCAGATATTTAATTTAATACATAATTCTACAGTATTCAGTTATGAGAGTATTGTTCAGCTTTGACACTCGGCTTCTAAATTGTGGATAAAGATTTGCTTGTGTAGCCAGGTAGTAGAGTGGTTACACAAGCCCACCACCACTTGTTGTTTTATGAATTTCCTATCGAAAGTGAACTATTAGCATGACCCGCACGGTGAAACTTAAGCCCGGGATCAGTATAGAAGTTCCTAACGTAACCTCCTGAACACGTCTTGGGAGTCGTTCAAAATTATATATATTATAGTAGCCCTTTACTGTGAATTTTATTCTCGAATATATATATATGTGTGTGTGTGTGTGTGTGTGTGTGTGTGTGTGTGTGTGTGTGTGTGTGTGTGTGTGTGTGTGTATGCACACTAGCGGTCGCATTTTTTGTCCGATTTACTTCAAATTTGGTAGGGACGTTCCTTTCTACAAACAGTTGGACAAGTTTGTTGGGCAAAACAATCGAAAAACTCTAAACCCCTTTTTTAGGGAATTTTTATTTCAAATTTCGAGTTTTTGGGCCCAAAAAAGGGTCAGACAAGCCCCGGTCGTAAAAGTAATGCATGTATTAAGATGGGAATTAGTGAAGCGAAAGTTTTAAGCCCTCTCTCGTCATTCTACCATAAATATTTACCGAGTTATTAAAGAAAATGTATATCGGCTAAACACAGTACGTTGTCTTATGGGTTTTTTACATTAGAAAGCATGTTATTCATTTGTTGGTGTATCTGCATCATCCCCAGCAACATGGCGCCTACTTTAAAGCCCGACTGGACCTTCTCCCAACCATATAATGCGCAAAATTGTATTCCTAGCATTGCAGGTAAATGAAACCAGGAACATCAGCACAGACAAAAAATCAATGTTTTCAGATTTCAATAAAATTTGAATAAATGTATGTTTTTACACTGGTTTTGTGTTTTAAAAGTTTTGTACGTGGAAATTCACTTCACTCACGTCAGCGTGCTGGTGCGAACTCGTTTTGTATTGCTATAAGTAGGCCTAAGCATTTCCAACTCCATCTCAATTTAGTTTGAAGTTAACAAAGATAAAATATGAGGATTTTCCAGTAGGATTTTTCGGTAGTCCTTCGGGCCTATAAAACGGGATTGGGCTTCATTTTTTGCTGGGGAAATGTGGTCCGATTGTCAATTGTTACGATTAATCACGGTTAGATTGTGAATGTTGGCATATATTAAGGCTCTGTCATCATTTTCGGTTAATAAACACCACGTTTTGGCCGTCGATTTCGGACTTAAGAATGCGAGGAACGGTTGTTTTCGGCAAATATAATGCTGTGAAATTGCCTATTTTGTTTTGCTATTTCCGTGGATAATATGCTGTTCGCTTGCCGCTTCAGGCTAATAACCGTGGTCTACTATACCAAGAAATTCAGTCATTTCGGTGTTTTTGAACACCATGTTGCAGCAAAATTTATGTTTTTACCGATAAAACACGGCCTAAAATGCGTTTCGGGCGTCGGTTTTGGTATATAAAACACGACCCGGCTTTATATATTACCAAGAAAATGCGGTCCGATTGCCGTTTTCGAGCGATTAAGTACATTTCCGGCATAAAATATGGTTTGCACTCAATTTTTGGCCAATAACAAAATTTCTGGTCGTATTTATGACTCATATAAATTTATGACCCATTGACTCGCATTTATGAGTCAATGGGAATATGCTGTAAAAAGATCGAAAAAAATTACCGATTTTGGCTGATAACTTCACATGCCCGGTCGGTAAATTTCTCTCAAAACCCAGTTTGACCGTTTTCAGGCTAAAATGTGGCTCGATTGACGTTTTAGACGGCAAAATGAGAATATATTGCTATTTTAGGCCGATAAAATGTGTTTCGATCTTAGTTTTGGTAAAATCTTCGACTTCGAAAATTACATACTTTGGTACTTCCACTGGCGTGTTAGCCTTTAAGACGGCCACACACTACCGGACTTTTTCCCGAACAAAACATCGGACCGAGCAGGATTTGGGGTCGAAGGGAGAAAATCCTGTAGTTAGTGGGGCCTCCGAAGCAGACATCGAACAAGACTTTGGACCAGACATCAGACCGAGCGCTCTCGTGGTGGTTTTTTGAGGAAAGATCAAAGAAAGATCGGTCCGATGTCTTGTTCGGGGTCTGGTTCGGGGTTCGGTAGTGTGTGGTAGCTGCTCCGAGCGCCTTCACGAGCCCCGCCGCTAGCGATACGACGACGGTGAGGATTGCGGTCTTGACTGTTAACATTTTAGTTTCCAGTTCACTAGTTTATGTAAAGTAGTCTGCACGATGGAGTGGTCTGAGGAAAAAACTTTGATGTTTATTTCCGAGTACAACAATAGGCTAGTTTTGTGGGACTTGGCCCATCCTTCACTACCACAAAGTGAAGAGGAATGGCGCTTGGAGAGAAGTGGGTGAAATCGTGGGGAGGTGGATGACATGGGTGAAGTGGGTGAAATCAACAGACAAGTACACTGCCGACTTGCACAACGGCAACTAAAGTCGTCCCCACCGTTTTTACCTCGCTCGGTGGTTTTCGCGCTCAATCTGTCCGATCCGATGTCTTGTTCGGGGTCTTGATCGGGAAGAAGTTCGGAGTTAATTTAGCTACCTTCGTGCCTTACTCCCTGCTCGATCCGATGTCTTATTCGGGCAAAGGTCCGGTAGTGTGTGGCCGCCTTTAAATTACGGTTTGGGTATAAACTATTGCGGTTTTCCTTGGCCGATAAACAACGTTTAGGCCTACTTGTCGTTTTCGGTTTAAAAGTTACGGTGACCATGAATTGCTGTCAAATTGCAATTTTTTATCAGAAAAAACCGGTCAAATTGCTGATTTTGGTCCATGAATTCAAGACAGTCGTCTTTTTAGGCCGATAACACACATATATTGGTCAATAAACCGCGTTCGGCTATTCTTTACGGCTGATCAAATTATTATTGATATGGAATTTTTATCAAATTTCCGGGGGAGGACTCCCGGACCCCCCACTCCTGAGGGGTATTCTATACACCCCCTCCCCAAAAAAACCCGGGCATTTCCCTCCACCCAATGTGACTCCCTGGATCCGCCCCTGATCGTGCCTGAATTTTACTTTGTAACAGTAAGTAACAAATTCTTCTTTAGCTTTAACAACAAACGGATTCTAAATTACAACAATAGCGAAAACTTACATATAACAAAGGTTAGGATGTTCGTGATTGGAGTAAAATATCCCACAATTGTATATTTATGGAAAAATTGTTATGGCATAGTTCGGGGACACCCTGTACATTTATTTAATATAGTATTTTAAGAAATTAATAAGATCAATGTATTATGATTAAATATATTTGTTGAATTGTAATTCTTAAAATTAAAAAACATTTTATATTTATAATTAATGTTTATATAATAATAATGTTATTTGTTTTTAATACAGTAAAGCTATCCTAGCCTATTTGGGCCTAGATAATTCTAACCTCTACAATTAAAATTCAATTTTTTGGATAGTTCGAATTTTATTACCGCGGTCCCTTGAGATTCGAACTATCCGAGTTCCACTGTATTTAAATTTGCTCACAACTATGTCAAACATTTTAATGATAAAATCTGTATAGGCTACAAGAAATGTACTCATCAAAACTATAAAGTGAACGCTCAAAATAAACATATATTTAA
The DNA here is from genome assembly GCA_963675035.1 of Allygus modestus. NCBI lineage: Eukaryota > Metazoa > Arthropoda > Insecta > Hemiptera > Cicadellidae > Allygus > Allygus modestus. The sequence goes on along the minus strand of OY776111.1, from coordinate 199,293,012 downwards.
GATGAGTTGTCGGTGACATTGAAAGGCACACCAGTGGAAGAAAATAGTAAGCAACCCAACCCTAGTCAACCAGTCGAGCCGCGGCCCGGACCGACCAAGAACGAGTAGACGGAAAGACAGTGCTGCGTGGGGGGAGGGGGAGAAATGGGGAGAACGCGCTCCTCTCTCCCCCCCCCGCCAAATCACACACACTCACAGCACTGCCCGAGTTGTCTTCCTAGCGGCGCGTGGTGGCGACTTGTAGGAGGCTGGTGGCTCCTCACCGCCAGACTAGCCTAGCGGCCAAACACCCTTAACATCTGAAGAGGGAGAGCGGGTTCTCAGGGGTATTTTATATGAATTATGTTTACCATTTACGACGTCAGCGTAGGAGGCTTCGTGAATTTGATGTCGGCCTTTCTCAGTTGATTGGGGATTGATTTTAGTCCCGGAACTATTTCTTATGACCTCTATGGATGGCTTAGAGTTTAGTTGTTTAGGTTTTGGTTGTTTTGAATTTTTGTTTTGAGACAAGAGGCTTTGATAATGTGTACAACCTTTGAAATTGGCGGTGTGATTTTCACCACAGTTGACACATTTCGGTGTCACATCTTTAGAGAGGGGACATTCAGAGTAGTGATGATTGTCGGTGCAGCGAACACACCTGGGGTCGAGGTGACAAAAGTTTTTGGTATGGCCATATCGTTGGCAGCGTGTACACTGAGGAATGTCCTTATGTTTTCGCTTTGGCTCAACAGAAACTAGAGCGTGACATAACTTGTCAAGTTTAAAGATTTCTTGTCCGTCGTCGTTATTCTCTAGCTCGATAATGCACAAGGGTATAACATATTTCTGTTTATTAAGCAGCCTAACTACTCTACATACGGGGAACTTCATACTGAGAAGATCAGATTTGATTTCATCCTCAGTTAATGAGCAAGGAACGTTTCTGATTACAACTTCTAGTTTTTTATCAAGAACAGATTGAAATGTATGAAATTTAACATGAGACTGTTCGTAAAAGGATGTCAGAGTCCGAAAATCTGTGATATCTGTCAGGTTTATTTTAAGAGACTTTCCTTTAACCGCAGTTGAAAACTCGTGAGACACGTTATTTTTAATGTCCTTAACAATTTCTTGATGATTATTTACTTCATGAAGAAAAATAGGTGGAATTTTATTATGAAAGCTACTCTGTTGTTCAGGACTATTTTCGGAGGAATCAATTTTACTAGCTGAAGCATAACTATGATCGGAAAGTACATTGAACTGATTTTGTTTGCATAGTTGTGAGGGATCCAAAACGTACCTTTGGTGTGTAGAAATTAAAGCGCTACCTTTAGCTACTTTACGTTTTGGAGAGACGAATGGTTCGCCCTCTTCATGCTGTTGCTCCATATTACTTGGATTTTCATCAAGGAGATCTTCGTTGGTAAAGAACATGGCTGATCGACTATCGTTAGGTTTAACGGGTGAACATATTGTAAACTTCTGATTCAATGTTGTTTTGAGGTTAGATTTATGTTTGAACAAAGAAAGTTTTTTATTTAATGGAGCAATTACTCAAATTTGATGTTAAAAATTAACTTTAACACGTTAGAAAAGTGTCGGTGACAAGTTCAAAAGAAAAAAACTCAAACAACTAATAATTATTTAAAAAAAAATATCACTAGCAAAAATGACAACAAACTTTGCTGCCAAATCACAACAATCTCAATCTTTTAATCTCTGCTCTCAGTAAACCACATGTTAATAATCATAAACAACATGAGTTCCATGTGGTTCCATAAAATCAGATAATAAAACCTTTGAATGAAGATTACATGTAGAGTGGTCATATCCAGAATGACTCAAAGGTACATTATAATAACAACTGTTGTGACCTCAAAAATGCTCGTTAGTAGGGTACATGGTGAAAAACTATTCCAAGTCATAAACAAGATTGACCTTTCCCTAGCAAAGCTCAGCCCCGGGTAGTACTTAAACTATATGAGTATAACTTTGAGAGTTCGCTGAAAGATTTTGAACAGCTGTTATGACTCTTTTGCTTTTATTTTAATCTCCAAAAGCCCAATGGGATTTTTTTAATTTTCCATAGTGGCTTTTTACTTTATTTGATTTTTTTTTGGGGATGGGACATGTCTAGAACTTATTTTTAACCCAGATATCAGGTTTTACAACACAAGTAGTTGGAAGGCCACATTAGTTATTTTTCGAGAAAATCGTTGGAGCCGTTTTTGAGATCAGAGTTGCAAGCAATCAACCAAGCAAGCAAGCATGCAAACCTTACTCATATTATAGTGTAGGATAGGATTGAGTCAAAATAATTCAGCATTTGTATTGATTGACTATAACATATTTTTACTCTTAGGCACATAGAATGTACACGAGACAGGGACAATGATCTGGATTCTAGCATGTTTGAAGTTCTGCATACAGACGGCCAGGGCTGAATTTAGGGTCTGTACAGGCTCTGGTCTACACCCTAAATGCAAGTGCGGGCCCTTACCAGCCCGGCCAACTTTCCTGTTTGATTTATATAATATAACCTACGCAGGCTCTATTATATCAGGCTCTACAGATGGCGTTGTGCAATTACTTAAATTTCAAATTGCCAAAATCCGTATTGCTGCCTAGTGTATATTAACGTTGTTATGGCCAGATATTATTAAGTGATTTTCATTATCTAAATACATAAAACAAAGTCGGGATTGTATGTTAGTTATTTAGTTTCATCAAACAGCTGTTATAAGGATGATATCTAAACATACTTGAAAAGCATATAAACATATGTTTATTATATAAATAATAAATCTATTTGAATAGCAACTCATTTTCAATACCGAAGCAATAAGCTCTATATAAAAATAGGCAAGTGAGCGTAGCTAACGAGCTCATCCTGGAGGCGAGTGAGTGAAGCGAACGAGCTCATCTTGAAAAAGAACGAGAATCTTTGACATAAAACAAATTCAGTGACATTAGGACAGAATAATGACTGTCTGACCAGCTAGTAGTACTCAACCCGAACGCTGACCCGAACTCCCGAACGCTTACCCCAGGATCATCTTTCCTCCATAAATTTAACAAGGCAACTTTTAACCCCTTAACCGCCACGACCGAGATATATCGTGCAATAATTCTGTACAAGCGACCGCCACGCCCGAGATATCTCGTGCAGTACTCATGTTGTGAGCAACCGCCATGCCCGAGTTATCTCGTTTTGACGTTATCAGCTGTTTTGTTTACTTGTTATTAGCAGTATACACGTTATTTATGCTATATTTAGCTGCACAGCTGTCTTGGAATAGTGTCGACCCAGTTGGTGCTGTATTCTGGTGGATTTTTCCGAAACTACTTGCCCTGCACGTGCTCCGTCTTATCAAAAGTGTCAGTAGTTTGACGTTGTGTTTGGGTTATGTTATTTGTTCGTGTTTGTAATACGAGTCCGTAGTTTTACGTTGTGCCCCTGTTATAATATTTGTTTATGTTTATTATGCACTGTTGCCTATTTACCTTGATAGTGGTGTGTTTTGACTATATTTTATAATGGCTGACGATGAGTTGTTACACTTACTGGAACTGCCCAGTTCACAGTTAGGCCCTAGGGATGAAGATTTATCTGATGACGGCGGATGGACAAGTGATGTTGCGATTGACGACCGTGCTGATTTGGATACATTCACAGAGCTAAGTAATATTGAATATGTTGTTGATTATTCTGATAATGACAATGAGAGTCGGGGGTCAGACATAGATGAGCCTGGGGTCCCTGAAGTTCCTGAGGTCCCTGAGGCCCCTGAGGTCCCTGAGGCCCCTGAGGTCCCTGAGACTGGTCCCTCTAGATCTAAACGAGCTAGAAAAAACAAAGAACCTAAACCGAAAATCTTCAAACCAAAGAAAAAAAAGAAAAGTAAAAGTACAAACAAAAAATCAAAGAAACCGAAATATCCTCATGTATGGAATGACACTAATTTTGTTCCAGTAAATCATGATTATGATGACACAACTAGTGGAGTAGTTGGTAGAGACTTGTATCCTGATCCTTGTCGTGAAATAGATTGTTTCGATAAAATGTTCCCTACTGAGACCTTAGAATTTATTGTTGCACAAACGAATAGGCATTATGAATTTGTTGTTTCATCCCAGGCCCCAACACCTAAATCAAGGCTTCAAAAGTGGCAACCTTTGACTGTAAGGGAGTTGAAAGTTTTTTTTTGCTGTCTCGTTGCTAATGGTACACAATAAAAAAATTTTATTGGAAAATTATTGGTCTACCGATAAACTGCAGCAAAATTACATTCCAAACATCATGTCAAGAAACAGATATTGCACAATATTGCGTCTGTTACATTTTAGTGACAACTCTCAGCCAAATCAGTATGGTAAATTCACCAAAGTAAAGGAACTTGTCGACATGTTTAGAAAGACGTTTTCACAGAACTTCATCCCATTTCGCAATGTATGTATTGACGAGAGTCTGCTATTATTCAAGGGCAGATTAGCCTTCAAACAATTTATTCCATCCAAAAGAAGTAGGTTTGGGATAAAGACCTATGTTTTATGTGATTGTGAAACAGGGTACGTGCTAGATCTGATTGTTTACACTGGGAAAGAAAGCGAGATATTCGAAACAGAAAACCTAGGTTTATCGGGTGCGATTATCACGACACTGCTCGCCCCTTACTTGAACAAAGGCCATTGTTTGTATGTTGACAATTGGTATAGTAGCCCTGATCTGTTTATGTTTTTGCATTTGAACGAGACCAATGCTTGTGGCACTGTCAGATGGGAGAGATTAGGTATGCCTGAATTCAAGAAGGAGTTACAAGTTGGCGAACGGGAGGTTGTCAATGACGGAACTAGTATGGTTGTGCGATGGATTGATAAAAGGGAAGTTATGATGATCACAACCGAACATGAGGATAAAATAGTAGATACCGGAAAAGTGAATTACATGACAAAAGAAAAGATTATGAAACCAAAGTGTATACAAGAATATAACCACAACATGGGCGCCGTGGACCGAACAGATATGATGCTTAGCAATGTTTCATGTATAAGGCGTACCCAAAAGTGGTACAAGAAACTGTTTTTACATCTCCTGGATCTGGCAATACTTAATTCCCATGCAGTGTACCTAACTGTAAGTGGCAAGAAACCGACACTGTCAGATTTCCATTTAGAACTAATTCGTCAACTTTTAGAGGAAAACATGGCAACTCAGAGCCACAGTCAGAAAACAGGTGGTCGTCCTTCCCCCGGTGAACCACCACTGAGATTGACACAGCGTCATTTTCCTGCATGTATACCGTCAACAGACAAAAAGGAGTACCCCACACGTCAGTGCCATGTTTGCCGTCACACAACGCGACGTGAACAGGCCAGGCGAGAGTCCCGTTATATGTGTGAGGACTGCGGAGTATCTTTGTGTGTGGTGCCGTGCTTCAGGGAGTATCATACTCTGAAGCACTTCTAGAACGGGAAAAGTAACTTTTGTACATAGTGTATATAATTTTTCAACTTTTACATCGTTGAAACATCCATCTACAACACGAGAAACCTGAATAAAACAAGTAAGTGAATTTCTTTAGTGTATTTTTTATTAATAAATAATTAATTATTAATATTTAATTAATATTTTTAAAATGAATTAATTATTTATGTATATATGTATATTATAACACTGATGTTTATAACAATTCATCATAGATTTCCGCTTAAAAATACGGTTTGAATTAAGTTTTCCCCAAACATAAAAAAACAGCTAAAATTTGCAAGGATTTGCAAAAATACCCGGCGCTGAACCGACGGCGAACGTAATTATCAGCACGCAAAAGGACCGCGCGCGCGCCAACTTTGGCGGCGGTTAAGGGGTTAAAGCCAGTGAGGCGGAACTCTAAGGTCGGGGTTAAAAAAAAAACAACAATTTTTTGTATGATTGAAAATTTTCTAAAATTACTAAAAAAGGCGTAAATAATAACATAGAAAATTTTCCTGTGCGGTGGAGGTCTATGGTTGAGGATGGCGGCGTATCAAACGTGGGGACATCTTTCAGGAGATGCTGCTTTAACAAAATAAATCCAACGAATCATACGTTAAAATTAAACGTTGGGAGTGATAGTAAAGGCAGAGCCCTGAGGTAAGAACAAAGAGGTATCCATAATATTTTGGTACTCAACAACGTAGTATATAGGTCTGGAGCAGTTTTGAGGAGCCGCTTTCAAAATCTTTGGATTTTTTATTTGGTGGTTTATATTAGGTTTCTAATCAAATATACCACCTGATTTTTTAAAAAAATTTGGGTTCAGAAATTACAGGGCTTAAGAGATCCCAAACTTCAGTTTTTTTTTACCTTTCTTAGTACCATTAACTTTAAATATTTTTAGCAGGTTTCAACAGTTTTATCTCATTGCCATAAAAAGCTCTAAAAGTTGAAAAATTAGTACTCCAATCCACACACGGTTAAATTAGTATTTCGTTAGTAGGCTATTTGGCTAATGGTTGTGGAGAATATTTCAATTTCCATTCAGCAGTAAACTAAGTATATTGTCCGATGTTATTCTTATAAGAAATATAAAACATATATTTCTTGTATACTGATCAATTTTACTAAAACTTGGTGTGTTAGCATTGACCAATAGAGAATATTCGTCCTAGGACAACCTTAAAACTGGTCTATACCAGTTTGGATGCTGCGCAAAATTCCCGCTTGTGGAAAACGTGCCTATAGCAGCTATGCTGGGGTTTCCTAATCCAGCAACAATGAATAGAGAATATGCGGAATACGTTTCCATCTAACCCTGGAGGGTGAGGTGGAGCAATTAACCTCTTAAAACCACTGTGTGTACCTAGCAAATTAGATTAAACTGATTGCGTTTATTTGGTCACAGGTCCTAGCTATGGCCATCAGGCCTGTTCACGCTTTTTTATGACTCGGCCAATGACTAATATATTTGTGGCACCGGATGGTTTTCGACGAGTTTTAAATATATCACCTGAGGAAAAGTTGCCAATTATTATTAGACCTATTAATTTCCAGCTCCAAAATCAGGGGGTTAAACATACAGAAATATAATTGTTTTAAACCCATTCAATTTAAAAAAAGGTATTCAATATTTTATTTATATAACAGTATCTTATTAAATGCATACCTTAAATTTAAAAATGTTTACATCATTAATATATGTTAGTTTGAATTTAAATACACAAGCTACTGAAATCGCAACACGAGAGGTTTAAAAGCAAAATCCAACATCTACATTAATGACAATTTTTCAGGAGGGCAATCTGTCTACATCGTAATTAGTTGAACAATGTAGACGGTTGGGATTACGGAGTTTTGGACATATTGATTGTTTATGAAAATCAATATTAACCACAGAAAATGCAAACAAATATAAACTTAACCAGACTATTTTACTGACCGGTGGATTACAAAACTTTAATCCCATGTCATTAGGTGACAGTGAGGCTTATTTGGTACATTACATGTAATAAAGATAGCTTGCACGTATGACCGTTTAGTAAGTCTGCCATCAAGTAATTTGTTCACAATGTAAAGAAACTACTATAGGTCTACAACACGCTTGATTATCAATCACAGTCAGTCGTGTTACAGAGTTATACTGTCCCAGTAATTCAAAAATTCCAAAACCTATTGTATTAATTTATCATCACTAGTCCAAACACTTAGCTTTTACATCAAAGTTTTCCAGTAAAAAATAAACTGATAATAAATCTAAATAGATACAAGCATTGTTTTAAACACGACAAAACCCATTAATTTACATAACACTCACATTTTAAACTATTTCGAAATAAAAAAAAAATGATGGAACAAAACATAACCAAATCCATAGTTGAAATATGTTTACATTTATAAACAAATATGCAGTGTTTCCACTCTACGGTAAAAATATGCCACACACTGATATAAAAAATCCCATTTTATCCCAGACTGTCCCTTATAGTATCCCTCGTCATATCCCACACTTTCCCAGTGATTTGTTAAACATTGCAACACAATTAATGTTAAATATTATATGATTATTGAATAATGTATTAGTAAAATTATACCGTTAGATAGAGCTTATTTAGATACTAATTACCTATAGGTATTTTACATTTTAGTACCTCAAAGGATTTTGAGCAATGCGACATATGTTAAATGATACGGTGAATTAACTAAATTAAATCATTTATTTACGTGAAAGGTACTAATATTTTTAATGGCAGTACTAAAGAGTACGAAGTAGGTACTAAATAATGGCAAATAGTTTGCTTGTTAATTCCACCATGGCTCGGCCAGCGAAATTGACATGATTCAGTGTTCGTTCTGTGACGTTTATAAAATCATAATAGGTGCAGACAGCGAGGTTAAAAAATGGGAAACCCCGCAACTGCCAGTACGGCGAGAAAATACACTAGAAGTGCTACTGCTAAGGTGCTCTGGTCGTAAGTTGTAAGCAAACTAGCAGACGTAATGCCGATTTAAAAAAATCCCACTTTATCCCACAATCCCATTTTATCCCACAAGCAGTCAAAATATCCCATATAGGGGATAAAAATCCCTCAAGTGAAACACAGATAAATCCCAGCTGACATTTTAAAGACAACCATAGTCAATAGCTTACTACGAACACCAATTCAACTACTGAATATCAAACATTAAAATTAGTTTTAATAATTATTAATCCAAAATAAAATACAAATGCTGTGTTAAAACATCCCTTTGGTATACCAAATGACTCCTTCAAAATTTCATTAAGAAATGTTTTACAGTTATTTAGTATTTCGATAACACACCCACACACACACACACGGCCACTGAAACTTCTTCATCAATACAGTGATTCACTTCGTTCATCAATAAGAATTATGGAGTTAAACTGAAATTCAGGTTTGTGACGATGTGGTGTGTAGTTGGATGTTTATAACCTCTAGGCGGATTTTCGTTTGGCCGCCCCTAGGCACGATATTGCCCTTGCCGCCCTGCGTGGGTGCCCGCAATGGAGGCGATCGCTAGATCATATTACAACATTTTACTTTGGAGTTATTTTTAATTTATGAAAGAAAATTTTAGTTTTGGGGGTGGTGAAATTAAAAGCCTTTTATCAAAAGAGGGAATGAAATCAAAAGTAATTCTAGATTGTGTCCAATGCTCTGCACAGGGACATCGTAGGCATTGAGCCATTGAGCTAGATCTTTTGGCAATATTACAACCTAAACTCACTAACTAATCAAATAACTCTGAATAAGATCAAAATTGGAAATTTGAAAGCTCATGGGACTGAAGAGATAAAAGCTTTTTATTGATACCAAACATGTATACAAAATACTGCAATAGTTTTAGAGATTGAAAATTAGATTTAAAACTAAATTTAAAACTCTTTCTAATAATATAAATAACAAGAGACGAGTTTTACATTAAGTTAAGCGGCGATATTTTCTGAGATTGTTTAATATAAAAACAAGGATGCCTGCCTTATGTTGGCAGTGGTCTGCATGTGGAATGTTTATTTTGTAGTCAGCTGACTGAACCGTTCATGGATGATAACATTAAAACATGTTCCCATCAGTCATTATGTTTTGGTACAAATTCTCGCTAATTTTGTTCTTTAGAGCTATTTGAAACATATTCATGGTTCATTTTCAACACACAGAGAATAGCTTTTCGATTATTTTTTGGTTGTGTAGTTTTTATTCAAACTTTTAACAGCTTGACTTAGAGTAATGAGATTAGAGATTGAGATTAGAGTTAGAGATTGTGGCCATGTTGGATTAAAACTCCATAAGAACCAGTGTAAGCAGAATGCATTATATATTGTTTATTTATGATCAGAAAACTGATTCATATCTTAAAATTAATATCTATTTTGTTTTGGAACACTGTTTTTCATTAAATAAGTTAATTTCCTAAAATCAATAAAGATAACTTGCAACTTATTTGTTGAAGTTTTTCTATCAAAATTGGAAAACAGTTACTTAAAAAAATAAAATACTAAATTGTATTAAGTTAAAAAAAATACTTTTAAAACATTTGGACAACAAATTGTATTTAGTGTAGACATGTCCAGTGCACATCGACAGTGTAATGGTCACTGGTTAGCCTGTTATCAGCTGGCCTGTTATTAAAAGTATTTATGGCCTATTATTCATCTTTTCTTCACGTAGGAATACATAGTTCTTGGCGGGCTCTTCTAATGAAATAAAAATACCCCCGTAGCAGCAAACCTGCGTACTCAGCGAATTTCCAATGCATACATATGTATCTTAATACCACATAAAGCCACATACCAAATTTCATTAATTTATTTTCATAATGAAGGGAGATAACACGTTACTTATTCTCCATAAGAATAACATGGGGCTGAGTACGCAGGTTTGCTGCTACGGGAGCCATTGTTAAAAAATTGTTTTTTTGAGCAAATATCAATGGTCCACAACCAGATGAAGTCGTATACCAAGTTTCGTCAGTATACGCTCATAAATAAGCGAGATATAACATTTTTATTTTCCTCCATAAGAATAACATTAGACAACGTACTGTGTTTAGCACTTTCAATATCTCGGTAACCAATTGACGTAGAGAAATGATCAAAATACCAAATTGTGTGTTTTTTTAAGCTGAATTGAATGGGATAAACTAAAATTTGACTATTCCCAAAATTATATGTAAAAAATTCGAAAAACCCATTTTTGGGGTACAAAACCCCCCCAAAATACCCCTTCGGATAGAGCGATCTAACTGGTTTTCGAACTTAAAGTCATAAATGTTGCTTTACACGTTTATACCAAATTTCATCAAAATCGGATAATTTTTACGAGAGTTATCGTGCTCACGGACACATATATATATATATATATATATATATATAATAATCAAATGATACCCCCGTCGCAGCAAACCTGCGTACTCAGCGAATTTCCAATGCATAATATTTGTCTGAATTCCACATAAAGCCGCGTACCAAGTTTCATAAAAATATATTCACATATAAGCGATTTTAGCGAATTTCCCCTATAGGGAAGAAGCTATTACCGTAGGTCTCATGGTAAGATTTAAGCCCGAGACCATGACAAATTTTTTTTTTTAGGTCCCCAGATGACTAAAACACTATTCGTTCAAATTTATATATATGTATATATATATCTATATATATATATATCTATATATATATATATCTATATATATATATATCTATATATATATATATATATCTATATATGTGTCCGTGAATGCGATAACTTGAGTAAAAAACGTCCGATTTCGATGAAATTTGGCTCAAATGTGTAAAGTGACATTCATGACTTTAAGTTCGAAAACCAGAAAAATCGGGCCATGGGAAGGGGGGTTTATGGGGGTTTTAAATTTTCCAAAAATCAGTTTTTTGCATTTTTTACCCTAAAATTTTTAAAACAATTAATTTTGGTTTAGACCATGTTATAGAGCTTAAAAAAACAAATAATATAGTATTTTGAATTATTAATCTAGGTTAAGTGGTTGCGGAGAAAATCCAAAAAAACCTGCTCATAAAATTTCCTATGTTAATCTTATGGGAAAAAGGTTTTTGGCTTTTCCTAAGTTAATTTTGATGTAAACTTCACATTTGCTTTTACCAATCAATTTAGCTCCACAAAACAATCATTTTGGTGTTTAAATTGTGATTCTACGTCCAACCGTTGCAGAGATATTCAAAGTGCTAAACACAGTACGTTGTCCAATGTTATCCTTATGGAGAATAAATAAAATTTGATATCTCCATTATTAATGAATGTATATTGATGAAACTTGGCACTTGGGGTCACGTAGTACTGGTATATTGATATTTGCACAAAAAATTGATTTTTTGTTGATTATCCCCGTAGCAGCGAACCTGCGTACTCAGCCCCCATGTTATTCTTATGGAGAATAAGTAAAATGTAATGACTCCCTTAATTATGAACATAAATTAATACAACTTGGTATGTGGCTTCACCTTGTTGAGTTATATTGATATTTGCATAAAAACCCATTTTTTTAGTTCCTTGTTGCAGCAAACCTGCTTACTCATCTCCCATGTTATTCTTATGGAGAGTAATTAAAATGTTATATAGTGCTTACTTATGATTGAATATTGATTAAACTTGGTATGTGGCTTCACCTAGTTAAATTATATTTATATTTGCATAAAAACCAATTGTTTGTGTTCCTTGTTTCAGCAAACCTGTGTACTCATCACCAATGCTATTCTTATGGAGAATAATTAAAATTGTATATATCGCTTATATATGAATATATTTTTATGAAACTTGGTATGCGGCTTTATATGGCATTAAGACATATATTATGCATTGGAAATTCGCTGAGTACGCAGGTTTGCTGCGACGGGGGTATTAATTATTCTCCATAAGAATAACATTGGTAATGAGTACGTAGGTTTGCTGAAACAAGGAACACAAACAATTGTTTTTTATGCTAATATAAATATAATTTAACTAGGTGAAGCCACATACCAAGTTTCATCAATATTCAATCATAAATAAGCGCTATATAACATTTTAGTTATTCTCCTTAAGAATAACATAGGGCTGAGTACGCAGGTATGCTGCTACAGGAATAACCAAGAAAAAATCAATTTTTTGTGCAAATATCAATATACCAGTACTATTTGAAGCCACATACCAAGTTTCATCAACATACATTCATAAATAATCGAGATATCAAATTTTATTTATTCTCCATAAGGATAACATTGGACAACGTACTGTGTTTAGCACTTTGAATATCTCAGCAACAGTTGGGCGTAGAATCACAATTTAAACACCAAAATGATTGTTTGTGGAACTGAACAGATTTCTAAAAGCAAATGTGAAGTTTAAATTAAAATAAACTGAGGAAATGCCAAAAACCTTTTTCCCATAAGATTAACATGGGAGATTTTATGAGTAGGTTTTTTTGGATTTTCTCCGCAACCACTTAACCTAGGTTAATAATTCAAAATACTATATTATTTGTTTTTTTAAGCTCTACGACATGGTCAAAACCAAAATTAAGTTTTTAAAAAATTGTAGGGTGAAAAATGCAAAAAACTTATTTTTGGAAAATTTAAAACACCCATAAACCCCCCTTCCCATGGTCCGATTTTTCTGATTTTCGAACTTAAAGTCATGAATGTCATTTTACACATTTGAGCCAAATTTCATCGAAATCGGACGTTTTTTACTCAAGTTATCGCATTCACGGACACATATATATATATATATATATATATACATATATATATATATTCATATATATAAATTTGAACGAATAGTGTTTTTGTCATCTGGGGACCTCAAAACAAAAAATTATCATGGTCTCGGACTTAAGTCTTACCATGAGACCTACGGTAATAGCTTCTTCCCTATAGGGGAAATTCGCTAACACATTTTTCAACTGAGTACCCTTAAGGAATTTCTTTATTTTTATTTTTATTTTTAAGACTACATGTTTCGGGACATAAGCCCATCATCATGGTCAACAAATACCTAACCTAGTTTTATGATATTAAAAATATTACAAAAACAGACATATGAGGAAATTACTTAGCAGATGTTTCACTTTGATGATAAAGTTTTTTATCTATCTATTCTCATTTTCCTTAGCTTTTCAAATATTGGATTACTTGTATTAATTTGAGTATTTAGTAATTCCTGAGGCATTTCTTTGTGAGCGACAAAGATATTCAATTCTTCTGCTGAGTTCATTTTCTCACCTTTGGACATATAGTTTATTATCTTTAAATTCTCGTCTATGCTCTTATAACTATGGTTTGTTGTCAGGAGATGTTCAGCAAAATTGGATTTCATTGAGGTTTTGTTATTGCTTCTTAGTGCTTGTATATGTTCCTTAAACCTTGACTGAAATGATCTACCTGTCTGTCCAATGTAAAATTTGTTACAATCTGAGCATTGAATTTTGTAAAGTCTGGATTGAGTATAATCATTCTTTCTTCTGGAATCATTTTGAGAGTATTTGTCAATCATTTTAAATGTGTTGTTTCGGGTGGTATAGCTTAAAGTTAAGTCGGTTCTTTCAAACGTCCTGCGAATAGCTTTGTTAATCTTAGTATTGTATGGAACCTTTATAAAACGTTTCTGATGGTTTTCGTTTGATGTGTTGATGTTTTTAGCTTTTTTCTTTTTGATATTCCTAATCATTTTATCAACAATTTCATGTTTGTAACCGTTCTTTTGTTTGTAATATTTTTAATATCATAAAACTAGGTTAGGTATTTGTTGACCATGATGATGGGCTTATGTCCCGAAACATGTAGTCTTAAAAATAAAAATAAAAATAAAGAAATTCCTTAAGGGTACTCAGTTGAAAAATGTTTCATTTGATTATTATTATATTAGTAGCCCTAACAAATGAATGCAATATAAATATATATATATATATATATACAGTTTCGAACGAATGGTGTTTTTGGGGTCTGGGGACCTCAAAACAAAAAGTTATCATGGTCCCGGGCCTAGGTCTTACCATGCCGACTACGGTAATAGCTTCTTCCCTATAGGGGAAATTGGCTAATAAATTATAAACTAAGTAAAAACCAATAAAAACTAATTAATAAATTAAAGAGTATTATCAAGATGCTTTATCCTAGCGACCAGGCTGTGTCACTCAAGTTGATAGCCCTGGGGGTGTAATTTAAGATAAAAATCCAAGTCTGACCATGGTAGGAATTTGTTAGATTACGCTACATTTTTACTACAGCAGTGTGCAACATCTTCGGCAGCACAACATTATTTGGTTGCAACTCAACTCAACTTGCACCCTCGAATGAAATATAAATGGATAGCGCCTTGCAATGCTAATACGAGCCGAAAACCGTGCCGTCATTAATGCCGCTGGGTGGCAAAAGAGTCTATATCCGCGAGACCCCGATGTCAGACCACAAAACAGCGCTACATTCAAACTGACATTTATACCACAAAAAACTGAGATAATTATTATATCTTTACATCAAATTTTACAGCTTTAAAAGGTGAATCGAACAACATACATTACAATAGTAAAAGGTAATGGAACTAATTTTAATAATCAACTAAACACAAAATGGTTTTAATTTGAATATAGAATGAGGTAAAAAACGTAGTAAGCGAGGAACTATTTTATTTTTTGGTCAGGTAAAAATTGTCAGCGGGAAAGTTGTACACTTATATATATATATTTTGTATTTGAACAATTTTTTGTAAGTCTAGCCGTTGTCTGTACAATCTTTTTTTAAGAGCGGATTTCGTGGAAGAGTGTGACAAATTGAATTAAAGTAGCGGTACAATACTCGGAAAGACAGATCTATCTAGACTAAGGAATTACTTTAGGGATTGAAATAAATTGTTGTTCAATCAATGAATTGCTATTTATTCTAGTTAATTTATTTCCCTTCATTCATATAAATGCCTAATTTTTAGTGTAATAAAAGAGGTAAATCATAATATAAGCAGCAAGTCTCAAAACTGTAACGACAAGGTTTATAATATTGTTAACGCTCATTTCTGTATTTAATCTTAATTCTTCTTAATTTAATTGTTTTCTAAATTAGTAGATAGGCAAGTGTGGTTAGACACTTCGAAAGCCAATATCCATAAACAAATGAAACCAGTTTCAACAATACAAATACATAACTAATAAGATACCACAAAAAAAAGGAATATTTACAAGACCTTTTACCACAAATATGTAAAACAATACATGTCAATACACACATTTTACAATACATGATTGAGATCTTGTGGGGATCTTGTTCGGTGATTTTAAGTACTATCGTTTACTTTTTACATTTTGTTAAATCGTCGATTATTTTTATGACAAAACGATTTATTTATATATTTGAACACATTTCAAATGAATAAAAATAAAAGTAAAAGTAATGAATTAATGTATTTTTTAAGTTTTAATCAATCATAATGCTAGCAGCTGGGTACAGGTAGTCATAATAGAAGTCACGTTGCGGTCTCTATTGTGGAGCGCAAACTCAAACTTTTTTAAAAGATAAAAATGGATTTTATCTTATTCTAGTGATCAGATTTTCATGATTAGATTCTTGAGAACGTAATATTTCCATTAGTCTAAGTTTTAATCGATTTAAAGAGTAACAGTCGCTCTCAGCAAGATATAATTAAAGTAATGTCACGCCGCGTGAATCCTAATTTCTTTTAAATAAAAAACAATATTCTCGATTAGTTTCAGCAGTAATATTTATACCATTAGATCCTGTAGTATGTAATCTTTCCATGTATATACCAACCAAATAAAATGCTCCTCCATATGAATAACATGGCAACTTTGAAGTCCCGTGGGGCAGAGCCTAAATCAAAATTCTGGCTCGACAATAACTTAAAACTTGAAATTATCTTTAAAATAAAAAAGAATCATCAAAATCGGATAAGTATTAATTTCAGGAAGTGGGTGAACAAAAAGCAGGAATTTTTTTAAATATGTGAATAAGAATAACATTGGGGATGAGAACGCAGGTTTGCTGAAACAATTAAGGTACACAAAATAATGGGGTTTTATGTAAATATCAATAGAACCCATTGAATTGAAGTCATATACCAAGTTTCATCCATATATAAATAAGCGATATATAAGATTTGAATGATTTTTTATAAGAATAACATGAAAACCAAGTACCTAGGTTTGCTGCAATGGGAACCATTGGTGAAAAATTTTTTTTGTGCAAACAGCACAAGAAAGATGAAGCAATATACCAAGTTGTGTCAGTTTATGTTCATAAATAAGCGAGATATAACATTATTCTTCTTCTCCATAAGAATAACATTAGACAACGTACTGTGTTTAGCACTTTCAATATCTCAGTAACCGGTTGACGTAGAGCAATGATCCATAATTGATACATAATTCTAATGTTGACTAAAACTAATTGATTACCTGTAAATAGAAGTCTCAGAAGACAATACAGCGGTTGTTAATGCGCAGATGAGTTTGCAAGCCAAGTTCATTTTTACCTTTTCCCCTATACATATGTTTTGCTCGATTCTTCTGAAGCCTCCTCCCTTCAATCCGTTTATGGTTGGGCTTAACAACTCTTAACTTTGAACTGTTAATTCTTAATAGTACTTAATAAACACTTTTTATAACCAAACACATAAGCTGTTATGCTTGTTTTTGTGTTTGTAAAGGAATTACTTTTTCGTCCTGATATAAGTTGTCCTAAAGTCTTGTCAAAAATAGTACTTGACTCACAGTGCTTTTATCTGACTTTTCTTAACTTTATTCTGTTTATTGCAGGATTCAGCCAAGACCAAGTCAGTAGATGTGAAAGGTGGAATGGATGTTGGAAAAGATGAGGTAAGTTTTAAGTAACTAAATAAAGTTTTTACTTGTATAGTGTATGCGATGTTATAGTTTGAAGATGTAATAAAAAATCTTTTTACAACACTTCAAAATATATTTACACATATACTGTCCTTATTAACAAGACGATAAATACACATAAAATCATTGGCTTGATAATAAATAGTCAATGTGACCGATCAAAATTGATTGCCTTCTTTTTATAAACACTTTCAAGGGACCAATTTAAACTCTAACACCTTAATTGTTATAAGTCCAAGACGCCTAACGGTTAGCAAGATGCCTTGAACAATAGTTTATGTATATTTACCATTTTGTTTATAATTGCAGTGTTAAATATCCTTTTTGAAGTGTTATCAAATGTTTTTAAGTACGTGAAGTTTCCTTTAAATAATTAACAATTTAGGAATTATTTTTATTTTACTATCTTATGAGCTTTTCAAGCATTAACAGTCAGGGCCGTAGACAGACTGATTTTATCGGACAATTTGTCCGTGGCCCGGGGGCCCGCACCGGGCCCTGGACTAGGTTATACTTAAATATGCCTTAACACAAAATATTTGTATAGCCCTAAATATAAATAAACTAAAATACACAAATGAATAAAAAAAATACTTAATTTGCTTAATTTTGTAATGCAATTGATACACATCCGATGACTTCATTTGAAGTTCTGTGCTCTATGCTATGGTTTCTGAGCATACAATGTACAGCCCAGTCTGTGCGACACGATGTGACGTGCCGTACTGATTTGTCGAGGGTGGCGGGAAATGCTATTGAGAAAGAAAACCCCAAAATTTTACCCAGATACTACTTCAATTCCCGGAAGCAGGGCCAACACCCGAAACTTGGCTGCCAACTAGGCTACCTGGTTTCATGACTGAGGTCCTTCTCACTCTCGATACCCCTTCCCAACTTCCAAATTGACGAGACTCGTTAAATATAGTTTCTCTATTATGCTGAGTAACCTTAGTATTGTATTACATTTTTTAAATGATTCATAACTTTATATCAGAGGACGTCTCAAGAAGTAGTAAAATATGATTTTAAGCTTAACAATTTTATTAGCTCCTCATTTAGTTTTTACAATCTTCTAACTTAACATTTACTTTTCATCCATAGAACTTTAACAAATATATATTTAAACAATAATTGTTGTGTACAATTTAAAATTGTGTAAATTAAAATTTAAAAAATAAATATTCTCTGTGGTATACTATTATTATTTATTATTTAGCAATACAAACTCTCTATTTCAGTATGTTTAAAAGCAACAACAGCAATAAATTAGTTAGAAATAATATGTGCTATATATTCTGCATTTTACAACGTGACTGGTGCACCATGAAATAGAGGAAGATTAGTAGGTATGGTACAACTGGGAATATTTTCTTTATAAGAAATGTCTGTAGCAGAAAGGATAATCAACTAATATAAATTAAAAATATTCCTATACTTTAATTCTTATTTCAAGTTATTTGTATTGTACTTTTATTTTAGTATAATTACAGATCCTACTTTCAGATGTGATAAAAACTTTGCATATTTGACGTTTTAAAGAGGGCTGGCCAACGGTCAAATGCCATTCAGTCAATGTACTGGTAGCAAGGGGGCAAAGGGGAGGTGGGGCCTGGCCAAGTCATTTAGTCCGGGGCCCGGCAAAGCTGTCTACGGCCCTGTTAACAATATATATAAACTTAGTTTATACCATAACGAAGCTATCAGATGTATAGGTAGGTTTAAATATATCTTCTTTGATACCTCTCCACACCTTTGCTCCAAAAATATCTGTATATCAACAAATGTATGTACACATATATTTAATATGCATTTCATATTTGGTATGGGTTTTCAAAAATGGTACCATATGTTTTTTTTACAATGGTTTATTATGTAGTTAGTTTTCCCCCACTATAGTTTCCATTTATTTGGAAATAAATAAGTGGTGCATTCTTAATAGTTAATATTTGTGTATAACTTATGCCATTATAACTAAAAAAATAGGACTACATGTAGCTGTGAATAATTCACTTCAAGATGCAAACACATTGTATCTTACATTTCTTTTGCCACAAGACCAGTGACATTCAAGCAATGAGCTTGGTAGGTCCAAAAGCGAGACTTGAGGCTTTAAAAGGGTAATGGAGAAAGTGCCATTTAATCTATTTATTTCATAAATTGTTTTAATTACTGTCATTTTATAATAACACCAAATATTGCACCAAGATTATATCAGGTAAGCAAAAAATATTATATATAATATTTGAATAGCTTAATATTTATTTGTAGGCTGGAAAAGCGGGTTTAGGAAATGCAGTTCAGCAACTGTCCCCAGGCAACACTCCGCCCCCTCCCACACAGATCAACAAACTCAAGTTTGGCCCTCCATACATAAAGAAGGACAAGAGGCAAAACTCATCTAGATTCAATATTAGCAAGAATAGGGAACTTCAAAAGCTTCCTCTTCTTAAAGGTAATGTTTTGGTTTATTTACACTCTCAAGATAATTTCTCGCATGACATTGGCCATTTGTAGTATTTAGTGACATAAGAATGAAATGTATGTCCAACTTTTCATCTTTAGATATACTAATTATTTTACAGGGCTGATACCGACTAGATGTAATACTGTACTTTGTCAGTGCCTACCAATGAAATTTCAGTACTTTGTATTTAGTATGTTGTGAAGAATTTACGAGGGTTAGAAGTCTAATTGATTTTTAGATTATATAAACGTACCCGGTAAAGGGCACATTTGTATATTTTAAAGTTTAATTTTCTTCCATAGTAATCTTTTCAACTAAAGTAGAACCCCACTAATCCTTAACCAACAGGACCGAGAGCATGGTTGGAACACAAAATGGGTTGGGACATCAGAAGAACACATTTATCCATATGAAAACGTGATAAAACTGTGGTTTTAAATGAAAATATTTAAATGTATTAATAGAAAATAAATATTAATGTAGTTTTACATTACAAATTTAAATCATAAATAAAGTATACTGTGAAAAAAATGTATATACTGATTTACATCGTCAATGAGGAGTAATCGACAAGGGAAAATCTGAACAGAGCAACGGACTTGATACTAAAACAGTAGACATCAATAACGGCTTGGTTGGACTTAGCGAGGAGTCAGACCATCCAAGGTTGTATTAGCGCTGTTCTGTTGTACCCATATAATGTCTTTAAATTCCCTATTTATCTTGTGAAATATTTAGCAGTGTTCACACAAACACTAATTGAGGGTAATATCACTTTGTAATCCTTAAGCAATTACAAGACAGTTTTGGGAAGGAGAATAAAACGGGAGGTTGTCTGCCATCAAAACACCAAGTTGAGGGTATGTTCCCTGGTGTTCTCACACAACACTTATGACCATATTAACATGTTTATGAGTCAAGACTGTTAAGGGAAATCCAAGATGTTTAGGAAAAAATAGTTTGGGAAAAGTTATTTACTTTAAATTGTGGTTTTGGGGCAACATCTGTTAAAATATTTGTTTATCCAAATCTAGGCCATTCAAGATTTTAAAATTAAAATAGACTGATTTAATGGGGTATGTTTCATACTTGTTAAATTTTACCCCCTTACAAATTTAATTTGTTGCGGTTATATTTTTAATTTAAATTAAATAAAAACAGCTTATATCCCAAAAAATACAAAGACTAACTAGTATTCTGTACTCTAATATGAGTAAGGTTTGCGTGCGTCCCTGCTTGCTTGCTTGCAACTCAAACCTCAAATACAACACCAACGATTTCCTTCAAGTGTTGGAAGTAACTAATTTATGGGATCAAAATAAGTTCTAGACAGGTCTCATCCCTAGGCAAAATCAAATAATGTAAAAGAACGAAAATTAAAAAAAAAATTAACATTGGGCTTATGGAGTTTAAAAGTTTAAAATCAAAATACCTCTGTCACAGCAAACCTGCATACTCAGCGAATTTCCAATGCATACATATATTCCGTTTAAAGCCACTTGCCAAGTTTCATAGATACATATTCACAAATGAGCCGTATATAAAATTTTATTTTTCCCCATAAGAATAACATGGGGATTGAGTACTCAGATTTGCTGCAACAAGGAACAAAATATTAGGTTTTAGCGAATTTCCCCTATAGGGAAGAAGCTATTACCGTAGGTGGCATGGTAAGACTTAAGTACTTCTAAATTACTTGGTACTTCTAAATACAGAGAAAACTAATTTTGTAAATTTTAAAACCCCACAAAATCGAAAAAATGAAGACTTATTGATAAGCTATGAGTCAAACCTAATTGAAAAGAAGGATAGCATAAACTTTTTGGGCTTAACAATTGACCAACATCTAAATTGGGATGAACATATACATAGGATCTTAGGTAAAATTAACTCCGGAGTTTATGCCTTGTCGCAAATGAGTTATTACTGTGATGTAAAAACCTTGAAAAATTTATATTTTGCGCACGTTCATTCACACATCTCTTTTTGCATTGCACTCTATGGGTCCACAAAAAAAAAATCAATTTAGAGAGTATTCTAAAACAACAAAAAAAAGCTATTAGAATCATGCTAAAACTGAAATATGATGATTAAGCAAAGGACCATTTTAAAACTTTAAAAATTCTTACGGTCTTCGGTCAATATATTTTTGAAACTATTCTTGCTGCAAGAAATGAAAAACTCAGTATAGATATTAACTCAATGAGGACTCATTCCTACAACACCAGAGGAAAAAATCAGTTTTCCCAGAGACATAAGTTGAATTTTTTTGGAAAAAACCAACATATATAGGAAATATTTATCTAAAGCATATTCCAAAAAGTATATCAAAGGAAAATGGCTTAAAGTTTAAAAAAATGTTAAAAAAATATCTTATAAACAGGGCATTATATTCTTTTGATGAGCTTTCCACCCCTCTCTAATCTTAGTGAGTAAATGTATTCTTGTTTAGTTTAATATTGAAATGTATTATTTTGATGATGCATATCTTGACGCTATTTATTGTACAGGTTGTGCATAATGTAAATAAAGATTTGTGACTATGACTATGACTATGACTAAGCCCGAGACCATGATAACTTTTTGTTTTGAGGTCCCCAGATGCCAAAAACACTATTCGTTCAAATTTATATATATGTATATATATACATATATATATATATATATATATATATATATATATATATATATGTGTGTCCGTTACTGCGATAACTTTTGAAAGAAGTGCCCGATTTTGATGAAATTTGGCACAAATGTGGAGAGTAACATTTATGACTTTAAGTTCGAAATCCAGATCGATCGGTCTATGGGAAGGGGGTTTTATGGGGGTTTACAATTTTCCAAAAATCAGTTTTTTGAACTTTTTACCCTAAAATTTTAAAAACACTATATTTTGGTTATAGCCATTTTATAGAGCTTAAAATAACAAACAATTTAGTATTTTGAATCATTAAGCTAGGTTTAGTGGTTGTGGAGAAAAGTCAAAAAATGTGTCCATAAAATTTCCCATGTTAACCTTATGGGAATACGGTTTTTGGATTTTCCTCAGATAATTTCACTTAAGACTCCACATTTTTTTCTACTTATCAGTTTAGCTCTACAAAATAATCATTTTGGCGTTATAATTGTTATTTTACGCCCAACCGTTGCAGTGATATTCAAAGTGCTAAACACAGTACGTTGTCCAATGTTATCCTTATGGGGAATAGATAAAATGTTATATTTCTATTATTTATGTATGTATATTGATGAAAATTGGTATGTGGCTTCAACTAGTTGTGGTATATTGATAGTAGCAAAAAAATTGTTTTTAGCGAATTTCCCCTATAGGGAAGAAGCTATTACCGTAGGTCTCATGGTAAGACTTAAGCCCGAGACCATGATAACTTTTCATTTTGAGGTCCCCAGATGCCAAAAACACCATGCGTTCAAATTTTTATATATGTATATATATATATATATATATATATATATATATATATATGTATATATTTATATATATGTGAAATTTTTATTCGATTCACTGGTAAGGGCTACTATTATATTAAAAATTAATAAAATAAAAACTGAGTACCCTTGTTTATGATTTTTATATTTAAACCAACATGTTTCGGCATCTAAGGCCATTTGTGTTTAATATACAAAATAATATTTTACAGTACATCATTACTTTTGTAAAACCACAAATTTACGATTGCAAGAATGTCAATCCCTACAATCTACCCTGAAGAGATCTTTTTTTAAGAATAGAATTCATTTTAAAAGGATTAGTTAGAAGGGGTTATTTACCTTATTACCTAGACTAAGTTACCTTATTACCATACTATTATTTACCTAGACTAGACAATTATTTACCTATTTACCTTTTACTAGACAAATAACTGATATTTGGGACTAGGATTATGAACAGTATGAGCATTTTAGAGAATTACTCATAATTCTTAAATTAAGCTCCAATTTTTTTCGTAATTTTATAGTTCATTCATATTATTGATAATTAGTCAGCAAACTAATTAACCTAGCTAATTGAACGGTAATTTTACCCTAAAACGTAACAAATATCAAATCAAATTATATTTTAAATTTGTGAGTATTGTTTATAATTTTAAACAGTGTACTATGTTATAGCTGGAAACATATGCATATTTACACATATAAAAAGAAGACAGTGTTCAAAATAATGAACTATTTACTTTGAAAATATTACTTTTTCTCTAGGAAGTTCTCTAGGAATAAGTTTGTAAAGTTTCGTTTTATTTCGCACTGTGATGACAACCTTATTACATCAGGGCAAAACTTTCTGAATAGAGTTTTTATTTTATCCTAAAACAACTATATATGAAACTAGTAGTTCTGTAGAAACTAAACAAGCAATTCAGTATGAAGATACGAAACTTGGATAGCGACCTCAAATGACCAAATTCCAAGCGCAAACTTTTAATACCAACTTAGTAACTTTAAGGAATTATTGCATACTTACAAAGCTATTTTTTACAGATTGTAAAATAGGTATATCAAAATTATAATATATACTATTATATAATTATAATAGTTATAATTATAGACAATAACCAACCCTTGGCCATTTTCAAGGTTGATAAATTTCACATAGTTTGGTTTAGGTTATACAATAAAAGAAATAATAGTAAAATGTAAACAAATAAAATATAAATATAAAATTTAATTTTACTCTGATTTTATTTGTTTACATTTTACTATTATTTCTTTTATTGTATAACCTAAACCAAACTATGTGAAATTTATCAACCTTGAAAATGGCCTTAGATGCCGAAACATGTTGGTTTAAATATAAAAATCATAAACAAGGGTACTCAGTTTTTATTTTATTAATTTTTAATATTTATATATATATATATATATATATATATATATATATGTGTCCGTAAGCTTGATAACTCTCGTAAAAAAGGTCCGATCTTAATGAAATTTGGTAAAATTGTGTAAAGTACCATTTATTTGAACAAGTTCGAAAACCAGATGAATTGCACCATCCGAAAGGGGGTTTTTGGGGGGTTTTGTACCCCAAAAATGTGTTTTTTGGGGTTTTCACATGTAATTTTAATTTAAATCAAATTTAAATTTATACCATTGAATTTAGCTTAAAAAAACAAACAATTTGGTATTTTGATCATTGCTCTACGTCAATTGGTTACCGAGATATTGAAAGTGCTAAACACAGTACGTTGTCTAATGTTTTTCTTATGGAGAAAAAGAAAAATTGTATATCTCGCTTATTTATGAACATAAACTGGCAAAATTTGGTATATGGCTTGATCTGGTTATGGTTTATTGTTGTTTACACAAAAAAACATTTTTTCGCATATGATTCCTGTAGCAGCAAACCTAGGTACTTGGTCCCCATGTTATTCTTATGGAAAATAGTTAAAATGTTATATATTGCTTATTTATGAATGTATATGGATGAAACTTGGTATGTGACTTCACTAAGAAGAGTTCTATTGATATTTGCATAAAAACCCATTATTTTCCGTGCCTTGTTGCAGCAAACCTGCGTACTCATCCCCAATGTTATTCTTATGGAGAATAATTAATATTTTAAATATCGCTTGTTTGTGAATACATTTCTTATGAATCCTGTTAAGTGTTATGTTATATATTCATTGGAAATTCGCTGAGTATCAGGTTTGCTGCGACGGGTGTATTTGTTGATTTACCGGTAGCAGCAAACCTGCATACTCGGGCCCCATGGAATCATTATTATTCATATGGATAATAAGTAAAGTTTTATATCTCCCTTAGTTATGAACCTAAATTAATAAAACTTGGTATGTAGCTTCACCTGGTTGAGTTATATTGATAATTGCAAAAAAAAACATATTTCTTATCTTCCTTGTTGCAGCAAACCTGCGTACTCAATGCTAATGTTATTCTTATGGAGAATAAATAAAATGCTATTATCACTTATTAATGAATGTATTTTTATGAAACTTTGTAAGGGGCTCTTAGTAGTGATACCCATATATATACATTGGAAATTCGCTGAGTATGCAGGTTTGCTGCGACGGGGGTATTAACCCATTAAGGTAGTAATTTTTCGCAATAGCGTATAATGGGATTTGATTGGTGCTGCACTCTAGTTGCAACATATGTAACTAATGACGGCGGGTAACTACGGTTCTCTCCACTAGGGTCGCGGACTGACTGAAAAAGCTAAATAACGATGCTAGTCCTTTGGTCGTGTTAGCTGAGTTGGCTACGTCGTGGAAACACTTTGGCCAGATTTGGATACGATGTTCATGGGTTCGATTCCCGCACACGACCAAAACTGACCAGGTGCAACTCTCAATGAGTTAACCAGTCTGTGGCACGTTGGTGGGAGGGCTCAAGTAAAATAAACGGTGACAGGCTTGCTTGGAAGTTGACGGGATCGGTTAATTCTTTGTGAGTAGCACATGGTCAACACTGATTTTGCTACTTTTTACTTATGTCTACTTTGTGTGTGTGTGTGTGTGTGTGTGTGTGTGTGTGTGTGTGTGTGTGTGCCAATGTGACTTTAAACTGGAAGAAAACAATTTTTTAATTAAAACACACCATTAATCCATTTAGAAACACAATTTTGTCCATTCTAATTCATAAGTTAAAAAATTTTGTCATTTTAAGCTAATGGTTTAATGCAAATAAATATCAACAGACCACAACCAGGTGAAGCCACATACCAAGTTTCATCAGTATCCATTAATAAATTGGCAATTTATACAATTTTAATTATTCCCCATAAGAATAACATGGGGGCTGAGTACGCAGGTTTGCTGCAACAAGGAATACAAATGATGGCTTTCTATACAAATATTAATGTAACTCAATTAGGTGAAGCAACATACCAATTTATTAATTTATGTTCATAATTAAGTGAGGCATAACTTTTTTAAGAAAAACATGGGGACTGAGTATGCAGGTTTGCTGCTACAGGAACCATCGGCAAAATATTGCTTTTTTGCCAATTATCAAAAGACCACTAGATGAAGCCATATACCAAGTTTCATCTGGATATGTTCATAAATAAGCGAGATATACAATTTTTCTTATCCTCCATAAGAATAACATTGGACAACGTACTGTGTTTACCACTTTGAGTATCTCTGAAACCAATTGACGCAGGACCGGCGAGAGTAGCTAGTAAGGGCTCAACCACTCCCCCTCTATTCGTGCTGCCAGGCGGTTCTACGCTGTGACGTCACAGGGTTGTGACCCTCGCCGCCAGTGCCATACAACCACCACTGCTTTGCATTAGCCGGCAGCATGTATTTAGTACTATGGCCCCCTGATACTCCTGATTTAATTTATCCTTTTTACACATTTTAGTTGCAGTTTCAAGCACACTATTTCATTTTGTAACTATTCATTAAGCCCAGGATTTATGTTCACAGTCTTTACATAAGAGAGCTTGGTGGTTCCACATTTTTCTCAGTTTCACATTCTCTGGAATTGTCAATATCCTCAGCACAACTAGTTGGCTTTTTTTAGGGCCTAACTATGTCAAACTTACTATATCTGAAGCTTTAACAGCTCTGTTTCTGCTCATATCTGCCCTAAGTACTGAGGTTTGACTTATAGTACTTTCTTTGGGCAGATTTTTAGAAGGGACTGCAGATTTATTTAGTACTCTTTTCAATGGAAGTCCCAAAATGCGGGTTTTCACATCATCTTGATTATCAGTAGGCAAGAAAGGCTTACTACAAATAAGTGCATTTTTACATACAAACTGTCTTTCCTAAGGCAGTTGGCAACCCATTACTTTGAAATATCACCGTCAATTGGAAGTCGGTGGTAGATTATGCACACCTCACAGTTCTTGTTGTTGCGGTAGGTTAACACAAGCACAGCTCATGTTTCATTGCATTCTAAAATATGTAACCGTTTATATTTAATTAAGGGTAAAAAACTAATATCAAAATAAATTGAACAACATTAAGAACAAAATGTATTATGTACAAGGTAAAATGTGCAACTGGTTATACACATTTTTTATGTCTTAGATCTCAGCCATTTGGTAGGGTATTATTTTACTATTTTGGTTTCTGTTTAGTTCTCTTATTCTAAGGAGTGTTATACTTCTTGGCTATACAGTAAGGGAATGGCCACTTTACATGCACTTGGGTATTAAGAATGTAAGTTATGCTTAACACTTTCACCATTCCGGTGTTCATTGTTAAACGGGATGTATAAAATACGTCTTACAACACTTAAACATATATTTACACTTATACTGTATTCACATATCAGACAGAAGATGCCATATACAGAAGATGGTACAAGGCAATTTTTGTAACAAAAAGCCATTTAAACATACGTTTTATCTCAACCCTTTTTTTTCTGCACGGTGCCGCCCGACCCTGACGCTGTTGTTAACTTGAGCGAACAGATTTTAGAAGACTTGGTTGAAGTATCTTTATAAACTTCTCATGTATTAATAAACTAAAATGTAACAAGTAACTCGGGATCCAGGTAATTAAAATTAAAATTTAAAAAAATACCCCCGTCGCAGCAAACCTGCGTACTCAGCGAATTTCCAATGCATAATATATGTCGTAATACCACATAAAGCCGCATACCAAGTGTTTGGTGTTGATGTAAATGATGTTGAAAATTAAATAAATGAATCCATTTTGGTAAAATTTGGTATGTAATTCTTTAAAACAAAAAGTGAACCCAAATGTAAATATAACATAAAACATATGTAAACAAATTTGTCAGCTGGTCTTTCAGTCTGGATAAAGACTCACAAAGACAAACCAGCCTCCTTGAAGTACTTCCGTCGATCTTCATATTGTGGCAAAAGAAAAAGTTGAGTAACAGGGCGGACATAAGACCCATCTTGTGTCTTGATTTTTACCACTCTCACAGTGTCGTCAGATCCAGGAAATACTTTGATGATTCTTGCGAGAGGCCAAAAAAGTGAATTCGCAGTCGTCTTCATGAGCACGAGATCTCCAACGCGTAAATTAGCTGACTTTGAGGTCCATTTGGTCCGTTGTTGTAGCTCAATCGCAGATTGGATTGATTCCGCACCTATAATGATGTCATCAACATATGTGTGATGTAACAGCGCATGAGCTGCTTCAGGGAAATCGTGCCCTTTGTCAATGGCTAACTGATGTAGCGTACGGATGGCCAAATATGGAGAACAATTTACACCGTGAGTAACGGTATTAAGTTGAAATGATTCTATTGGTTGATCAGCTGTTGATCTCCAAAGAATTAGTTGAAAATTCCGATCATCTGGATGAATGATTATTTGCCGATACATCTGTTTGTTATCGCAGCAAATTACTATGTGATGACGCCAAAATTGTGTCAAAATGTCAGCAATATTGGTCTGTAGCTTTTTACCTGTCATGAGTAAGTCATTTAAGGAAAATCCTGAGCTCGACTTACAACTAGCATCGAAAACTGTTCGCAGTTTTGTGGTAGACCTAGTTTCCTTAAGAATGTCATGATGAGGCAAAAAATAATGAATGCTAGTGGAAGATGGATTCGCACATTTTGTCATATGTTCAAGTGTGATGTACTCTTGCATAAAGCCACGGTAAAGCAATCCAAAACGCTCGTTATTAACAAATTTCCGTTCCATTGCTTTCAACCGGAGTTCGGCGGCCGGACGAGATGTACCTAACGTATGTTTTGACTCTTTAAAAGGGAGACGAACGATGTAGCGACCAGTGTCGTCACGGCTACATGTTTCAATGAACAAAAGTTCACATGCGTTGTCTTCGTCAGACTTAAGGTTATGTAATGGGATCTCTTCTTGAAGCCAAAATTGTTGAATAGAATCATGTAAGTCAACGTCATTAACGGAATGGAGACAAATGTTAAAAGTGCTTTGTTGGTGGGTAGACATTGATGATGAAGGAACACAGGGAGTTGTGCCCATGACAACTTGTCCAAAAGGATTACCAATAATGCATGTGAATTTGTGACCTAAAAATGTTTGTGGACCAGTGAAAATATGCGGAAATAATGCAGCTCCCAATATAACATCACTGGGACTATGAAATGTTGGGTCAGCCAATTCAAGATGTTGAGTGAATTGAATAACTTCTGGGGACACAGGAAGACGAGGCAAATTGATAGTTAATTTGTCCAGAATGACCATAGGATGATTAGTGATTAGCTGAACGCCGGACAAAGTTTCTAATGTGGCTAAAATCTGCCCTTTGTTACGAGAAACCTTTTGATCAATGCCTAAGATTTGCACATTGCATTTTTGACGCTGTGAATTTATTAGATTAACTGTTCTTTCTGTGATGAGAGTACACATACTACCTGAGTCAAGCAATGTGCGCCACTAGAACTGCGTAAATTGATTAATATGGTCCCTAGCAATACCATAACATGTTTGTTACATTCAGGAGCATTGTTTTGTGAGTAAAACGCAACTGTTTTATTACTATTGTTAAGGTTAAGGACATCAGTGGTTGGATTGTGTTTTTCAACCTGAACATTGGTGGTTGGACATTTAGAAAATTTGTCTGATTTTTCAGACGGAAAATGCAAAAGAGTATTATGACTGTTGTGACAAACTTTGCATACAGATTGGGATTTGCATGCTTTAATGTCGTGCATGCCGAAACACAAAATGCAATGGCGACGTGTTTTAACGATTTGATACCTTTCCTGTGGAGTTTTAACCAAAAACCTTGGACATGAAAAGGTTTTGTGATAGGATGTATCGCAAACCGCACAGGAGAACGACTGGTTAGTATTTGTGGACGTTGGGGCAACTGCAGTTTTATGACTGGTGTCTGTCCGGTAAAAAGGTTTGTCCCGAGGGTTAGACAACTTAGTATCGTGAATACGCATTCCCAGTGAGCACACAGCGTCTTCGTGACGGGAACACTTAAGAGTGAGAAAATCAATTATTTCATCTACAGAAGGCAGAGTATGTTTTTTTGTAATGATGACGTCACGAGAGAGCTCTAACCGTTTACGCAACTCTACGTCTAATTTGCATAAAAGTAATGCTGACAACAAATGACTTGACTCAGTAATACTACATTGTATAGCATTTAAAGCTTGAATGTTCTCAATGTAGGTATTCAAAAATTGTCAAATTCCCAATAAGTTGTTGTACGATATGTCAGGTAGATCGATAATCTGGTTGATGTGCATAAGCTGTAACCGCCGATCATTTTGATAACGATCGTGAATAATCCCGTAAGCAACATCATAATTAGCATCAGTTAAGATTTCGTACTAGGTTAAGTGGTTCACCAGACAGAACACTTAATAGATACTGAAATTTAAGTACCTTGGTCAAAGATTTGTTAGAATGAATAGTAGTATTGAACAAGTTTATTAAAGTTGTCCAACTGGCGTACTCACCATTAAACTTAATCAATTCCAGTTTAGGTAGTCAAGCTGCGCATTGGTCGATATTGTTAGGGGTGTCTGAAATGGCGTTGAGCGACGAATGATCTTGTTGATCGTCTTCGCCTAACAAGTCTTCAATAACGGACGCTAAGTAGACGTACGAATCATTGATGTTATTCTGGTCTTCTGCAAGAACTTCCTCGGATATGGCGTCTTCTTCATGGTAAGATGTAGCTCGAGTGAAATGTTGTAAAAAGTCTTGATGTTTCCTGTTGATTTCATTCGCATATACTTTCAGCGATTTTCGCTGAACTCGAGTGATTGTCTCTGGATGACTTTGAAATTCATCGACGACTGTCTTTATTGATGCAAAACGTATTTTCGTCAGCGCCGTCAAACGTTTGTAAGTATCCGGCTTAAAATCACCGGTGCGGGTAGGTGCCATTCCTCAATCATAAAGCAACACTATTGGAGTTAAAAAAAACATGAGTATTGCAAGAATTCCAGTTTCCATAGCTGAAATTCATACTATGCGGCCCGGAGAACCATTAAAATGTTTGGTGTTGATGTAAATGATGTTGAAAATCAAATAAATGAATCCATTTTGGTAAAATTTGGTATGTAATTCTTTAAAACAAAAAGTGAACCCAAATGTAAATATTTATAACAAAAAACATATGTAAACAAATTGGTCAGCTGGTCTTTCATTTTGGATAAAGACTCACAAAGACAACACCAAGTTTCATAAAAATATATTCACATATAAGCGATTTTAATTATTCTCCATAAGAATAACATTGGTAATGAGTACGTAGGTTTGCTGAAACAAGGAACACAAACAATTGGTTTTTATGCAAATATAAATGTAATTTAACTAGGAGAAGCCACATACCAAGTTCCATCAATATTCAATAATAAATAAGCGCTTTATAACATTCTAGTTATTCTCCATAAGAATAACATGGGGGCTGAGAAAGCAGGTTTGCTGCAACAAGTAACAAAAAAATGGGTATTTATATAATTATCAATATAACTCAACCAAGTGAAGCTACATACCAAGTTTTATTAATTTATGTTCATAATTAAGGGAGTCATTACATTTTACTTATTCTCTATAAGAATACATGGGGGCTGAGTACGCAGGTTTGCTGCTACGGAAATCAACAAAAAATCAATTTTTTGTGCAAATATCAATATACCAGTACTACGTGAAGCCACATATCAAGTTTCATCAACATACATTCATAAATAATCGAGATATCAAATTTTATTTATTCTCCATAAGGATAACATTGGACAACGTACTGTGTTTAGCACTTTGAATATCTCTGCAACGGTTGGGCGTAGAATCACAATTTAAACACCAAAATGATTGTTTTGTGGAAATGAACAGATTGGTAAAAGCAACTGTGAAGTTTACATTAAAATAAACTGAGGAAAAGCCAAAAACATTTCTCCCAAAAGATTAACATGGGAGATTTTATGAGTAGGTTTTTTGGATTTTCTCTGCAACCACTTAACCTAGGTTAATAATTCAAAATACTATATTATTTGTTTTTTAAGCTCTATAACATGGTCAAAACAAAATTAAGTTTTTTAAAAATTTTTGGGCGAAAAATGCAAAAAACTGATTTTTGGAAAATTTAAAACCCTCATAAACCCCCCTTCCCATGGTCTGATTTTTCTGGTTTTCGAACTTAAAGTCATGAATGTCATTTTACACTTTTGAGCCAAATTTCATCAAAATTGGACGTATTTTACTCAATTTATCGTGTTAACGGACACACACACACACACACATATATATAGATATATATATATACATATATATAAATTTGTACAAATAGTGTTTTTGGCATTTGGGGACCTCAAAATAAAAAGTTATCATGATCTCGGGCTTAAGTCTTACCTTGAGACCTACGGTAATAGCATCTTCCCTATAGGGGAAATTCGCTAAAACTGGCAAATTTATAAAACTTTCCAATAAAGATTCTACCTTGAAATTGATTTGTATGACATTTTATTATGTAGCTCTTTTATTATTCGAGCTCATATCTAATTACCATTATTGCTGTTCATAATTTTGTGAATATAATGACGTTTTAACTTATCAGGGTTGCCACCGACCGGGAAAACCTGGAAAACCGGGAATTATGCGTGAACTTTGGTGACCGGGAAAAAAATGTGTGGATTATGCATGAATTTTTGGCCGAACCGGGAATTTCAGGTCGCGATCGTCGGCAATTGCGTAACGCGTTCTATTGTGAAGTGGTGGTCTGGAGTGGGTTTTGAATATATATAAATAAGTATTACGTATTGCACGCATTTGATTTTGCATATACACTTTGTATATTAAATGTAAAACTGTAAATTAACTGAACAGAACATAATGTATTTGAAAACTATAACTATAATCACAAGAATTATACAATGTAAACAATAACCATATGATTGAATAATTATTTGAAATAGTCATCTGCTAACTTACAGTTATTTATAGTCACCACAGTCTCCCCCACTAATTAAGGATAACAATCATAAACAGATTATGCAAATTGAAATTATTAATAATGAATTATAAATCCCGTTTTAGTTAGGATCTGCTAGCCTTTAATTTTATTGTTCACATGACAAATTCCCGAAACCTTGAAGGCAGGTGCCGCTTACGATATGGTCTTGCATTCGTAGCCGTAGGCTGAACCACTTGTTGTTCTGGAGTTTGACTTGTAGCTGGATTTGGCACAGAGGCTGCCATTGGATTTTCTTGTTGTGCTCGATGTCTCTTGGAATCAGAGGCAATGGAAGTCTTGGAAAATCAAATGATTGCGTCGGTCCAAATGAGACGGCTTTCTCTGACTTTGGAACAAAAGTCGAGCGAAGTTGATTAATGTGTCTTTTTATCACTCTATCAGATGAATCAAGGATCACAAGGTAATGTCTTCTTCCGAGCTTCTTCTTTATTTGTCCAAACTTCCAGATATGTTTATTATTAATGAAGAATTAAACCTGGACTCTCTCCCCCACTTGAATTGAACGTGCAGGCGGAGAAACAGTTTTTGAAGTTTGTGGTCTATCTGGGAAAATTGCATCCAGTCTTATTCGTAGCTTTCATTGTAAATAGAGTTCAGCTGGTGACTGACCACAAGCAAGTGGCGTTGCTCGGTACTTAAACAGTATATTTTGGACTTTTGTTTGAATTAGAGTCAGATCAGTAGACTTCTTTAAGTCGGTTTTTAAGAGTTTGGATAGATCTTTCAGCCAGTTTGGATAGTCGTTCATAGGCGGGTGTCCTGGGGCAATGAACTGGAAAACACCTCTTGTTTTGCAATATGATTGAAAAGTGTCACTTTTAAAGATTGTTGCGTTATCTGACACGAGTACTTGTGGATATCCGTGAACTGAGAAAATCTCTTCAAGGAGATGTATAGTTCTTGAACTGGTAGGTGGATCTCTGATAATCTTCACCTCAGTCCTTTTAGATTTTGCATCGACACACATCAGAAAGTATGCATTTTCAAAAGGACCTGCGTAGTCGATGTGGACTCTTCCCAATTGTTTTGAGGAGGGTCCCGTGGATGAACTGGAGCTTTCAGAGGGCTGTGACTTGTAAGAGCACATTTTTCACATCCTTTATCGAGATGCTCGATGTCCTCGTCGATATTGGGCCAGTACGCGTAGCGGCGAGCTAGCTGTTTCATCTTAGTTATGCCTAGATGGGTGTCATGTAGTTCATTTAAAACTGTTGACCTCAAACTCTGGGATGATTCACGATCCTTCCTAAACAGAATTCCATCAACTAATGTGCATTATGTATCATCAGGCTTGCTTTTGAGACCTTGTATTACTTTAGATAAATCTGTATCTTTTTCTGTTTCACTCCTTATTTTTGAAGTAGTTATTTGTTCATCGACATCTCGAAGATAAGTTGCTCATATATCTGATTAACTTCATAACCAATCATTTCATCGTCAGTTGAGTTTATTTGTTTTTGTGGAGCTCTTTAAGGCCGTTAAAGTTTTCATTTTCCTTATCGGGTTTGAAATTCAGAGTCTAGTTGAACCCAGATAAATAAGAGGCATATCGAAGAAGACGTGCTGATGTCATTTGCAGGAGAGCTTTGTTGTGCTGGAAAATCCTTGAAATGGGTGCATTGTCAGTATCAAGTGTGAAATGTGTCCCGAAGAGATAGTAGTAAAATTGTGACACGCCAAAGATGATTGCAAGGCTCTCACGGTCTAGTTGGCTATAGTTTCTTTTGGAAACAGTTAGTGAGCGGGAAGCATATGCTATGGGCTTCTCATATCCTTCGATGGCATGGCTTAGCACAGCGGCAAGTCCTGTTGGGTTGGCATCTGTAGTCAGAACAAGAGGCAGGGTCGGATCAAAAGGTACAAGAACTCGATCGCTGCAGAGCTCAGATTTAATTCTTAAAAATGATGCTTCACAGGTTGAAGTCCACTCCCATTTTGCATTTTTCTGTAGGAGACATTGTAAAGGGTTAGTAATTGTTGATGCATCAGGAATGAAGCGAGAATAGTAGGATACAAGTCCCAGGAAACGTTTGACTTCTTCGGTGTTGGAAGGACGGGGCATTTGCTGAACTGCTTGGTTCTTCACCGGGGACTTACTAATTTTGTTAAACTCCACAACTCGTCCTAAATATTCAATCTTCTCTTGGAAGAAAAAGCATTTTTGCCTGTTCAGGTGTAGGTTGTAATCGAAAGTCGCTGGAGACAGGCTTATAGATTTTGTTTGCATTCTACGATTGTCGAACCATGTACAATGATGTCATCGAAGTATGATTCCGTTTTCTTTAGGCCTTTTAGGATGTACCGACAACTATTTGTGTGGCTAAATAATTGAATACACACAAAATTAAATTTATAATTTAATTGCCCTGTGTGCGTTATTCCGGATTATTTAATGGAAACAAACATTTTTAGATACAAAGTAGAGAGTTTATTGACCAAACTAAAAATACATAATCTTTTGATTGGCAAATCAAAAGTGTTGATTTTTATCAGCAAATAAATACAGTTTTTATTATTGTTCAAATGAAATATTTAACTCAGTATATTAAACCTAATAAAACCTTTCCATTTTTCTTTAAAACACGTAGTCATATTCCTCACTAATTACACGTAAAATCCTTAACTGAGCCATCATTTAATTTATAATATGATTTGACTTATTCAAATAAAAAATAGAGCCAGAGCAAACATCGATTAAAATTTCGTTACATATTGTCAGCTATTGATAATTTATCATATTACAAAACTTTCTAAAGCGTCTTTTATTAAATTTTAAATTTGGGAATTCTGCCCATGAAGCTACAACCCTGTGAACATGAAAATAAAACAAATTCTGTAAAACTTGACTTATTGAACTTTCTTTTTGAAAAGATATGTAAACATTGGAGAAATTATTACAATTTAAATATAATCAGCTGTGAAGTATGAACACATGTTATAATTGACTGGCACAGGTTAACCACACGGTTAATGATGCCGCCTGTGGCAAAAGAAATATCCGGAATTGTCTCTCCGTATCCGGGACAACGAAAGGTGGAAACGTCGCCCTTATTAAGGACATGGAGGTCGGTCCTGGCGGCCATCTCATGAATGTATCCCCCCTTCGAATTTGTCGTGGGCATACCCCACTCCACCGCTCTTGCATTGAAATCGCCGGCTATGTCAACTAAGCTGGGAATTTTCCTGATCTCGTCCTCAAGTGAGGCGATCATTCGGCAGTAGTCTGCGATGGGTTGATTGGGCGTGAGATAGCAGGAGAAAAATGTGAGCCCCCTACTCCTCACCCACACGAAGCTATCGCCTGATCCAGTAGCCAAGGCAGGCACCCCACCAGCATCCAGAATCCAAATAGCAGCACTGTGAGACGGATCCGAGAACCACTGCGGAGAGCATCAGTCCCGGTACTGCTCACTCAGCAGTAGGATGTCAGCAACTCGATCTGTGGCAAGCTGATACAGCAGGTCGTTAGCTGTCTTGCTCCTTTGCATGTTCAGTTGGAGAACTCGCATAATTTTTTGGAAGACAAGCGGATCTTCTCTATGGCTTGTTAGTATGCCTTGCTGCAGCTTGACCAAGCGACGTGCCGGATTGCATCGTCCTTCAGACCTGCTTTGGCGCACAAAACGCAAGACTCCGCGGAGGTATACGCGCTGGCCTTGTGGTCTGGACTACCGCACTTTGTATCGGTTAGCTATGTGACCGAAACCCAGACATTTGAAACATTTGGGGGTGACGAGCTTCTCGCGCACCCGGCATCTCACCCAACCGATCTTCAGGTGTCCGTCCTTCAAAAGCTTTACTGCCTCTTGAGTTCCCAACGTGAGGATCGCCATCTTTTGTCCTCTGGAGTTGGCCTTCGAAACGAAAACTCTCACCGCGGCAGAAGCACCGAGGACGGTCCCGATAGCTGAGGCAACCTCACTCTCGGTCTTGAGCTCGTCCACAGTGGCGTTGACTCCCAGGTTGGACTGGAAGTCGCTGCAGAGTTCACTGCAGTGATCGGCGCTCCCTGATGTCTACTTGAGCTCGACCAGGAGATCGACAGCTCTAGTCTTCCAGAGAGCCTTTATCACGGCTACCTTTTCCTCTGGTTTCGCCTTTTGCCGGGTCTCTCCAAGCACATCAGCGGAGAATTTCCTGGATGACGCTTGATTAGAATGGCGTCGGGGCGTGGTCTGGGACCTCTAATCTTATTGGGCTTGCTCACTGTTGGTTCCCCAGGCTTCTTGATGTCGGCCTGCTGAGACTGGCTCTTTCTTCTCCTCCTCTTGGTTTTCACCACTTGACTCCATTCTTGGGAGTTAGATTCCCCATTCTTCTCAGTCTCCTGCTCAGCAGGACTACTGGGTGCACGTTGGGGGAAGCCTGAGAGGTCATTCTTGGCGGTGTCGTCTGGGTCGAGGTGGAAACAAGCGCTTTCTTGCATGACTGCCAAGACTTCTGTAATGCCAGGATGTGTCTCAGGTTGGTGTCCAGGACCGCTATCCCTGATTTGACATCCTGACTCATGTTTTTATGGAGATTGGTCACGGCCTTCATGACCTCGAGCGCCTACAAACACTTCTTAAGGAGGTCCCCCACCTCCTGCCTAGCCAGAGAGATCACAGCCTCGTAAGGCGATCCCACGGTCAGTCCCTGAACCACGTTTGGCGGAGTTTCGGTGGCGGGAGCCAAATCATTCCTCAGAGAGCTGCCTTGCTCTATGGGGGTCGCTACTCGGGTCAGAGAGCACGAATTGTGCGATCTCCTTGCGAAGGGGTCAGTACCCACTTCAAGGGTTTGGGTAAGGGAACCTGAAGGTGTTTCTTGCACTATTGAAACATTTTTCCGTGCTGGACTTATCATGCTGGTTTTGGGTTACCCCCTTGCCTGCATCCTCATGAGAAAGTCGCAATGGACAACCACGAGCATGACTACATCCCGTGTCCTTCGCCCCACAAAACACAAAATGCACCACCGAGCAGTGGCCTTGGCAGAGCCCCCCCAAGAACGCAGCAGGGCCCTATCTGGTCGCCAACCGGCAATACCACGGCCAAGGGGATTTCCGCCGGCTGATAGGGCAGCCAGGTCCTTGCTGGCTAAGCTGACCTAGGCCCCTGTACTAACCGGCAGCCTGGGTAGTGCAAGAGAACCAGTTTTTAAGCTGTACCTTCTGCCCGATCATGCGTCCTGCGCAGTGGGGGGTAAAAGACCATACCGGTGGAAAGACCAATGTTATTTGTGAAAAAGACCGGGCTACGGAATTTATCAGAAAATTGAGTTTTGAAGGGTAAGCATGATTGCAGCATCAATCAGCTAATTATGCATACAATTTAACTGACAGTAATCTTACACATTGTTGGAAGGTTTGGTGATTTTGATCTAGTAAAAATGTGATCTTTTAATAAAACAAAATGAAAGTGACTTAGTCCATTGTTGAAAATCCTGTAGATTTAGTATCTTGATTTATGGTGGTTTGTTAAAACTTAAAAAGTTGATTTATAAAATGTTTTAAAAAACTTTTTCTCGGACACAGTCTATAGACAAACATACCAGCTATTAAAAACCTCCCCTTCTAAAATCTTTTGTCAAATCATGAAATGCAACGTAATCTATATATTTAATTCTGTAAGCGAATCGGTCCCCATAAAATATCTCGAGCTAGGAAGAAGTTAAGTTAGGTTATGACGATTCATTTTAAAGCTTGAGGACCAAGGACGGTAGGAAAAATATCAGAAATGTAAAAAATTACGTGGGCTACGCCCCACTGGACTTCAAAGATCCAATGATTTTCTTATGGAAATATAACTATACTGTTTTTATTAATAAGAAAACTGAACTAATGATCAGCTGTGATTATCCACCTACACAAAAACCATATGTTAGGGGCTATAGCCCCTGTAAGCCACTAGTAATCATTTAACCTATTAAGGTGGTAGGTTTATTCTATTCACGATAACCTGCAACAAGCTCTGATTTGTACTGAACTCTAGTGGTAATAGTTGTAAAAAAATGATAAGTGAAGTTTAAATAGTTATTAAAACTATTTAATTGTAATATATTAATTAGCTGAGGAATTCCGTTTTCGGCCTGCTACGTCGTTATTTCTAAACCGATTTGGACAATCGATGTGTCATTTTAAAGTTTTTACACTACAGATTAACAGAAAAATATAAAACTCAAAAATTCTGCTTTAGTTTTTAAAATATTATCCTTTAAAAAAATGCTCCATGTTATTTAAATGGAGAATATTTTGGAACTCGGCCTTAGTTTGAGAATACCAGGCAACGTGAGGTCATGGAATTTGTACCAATTTGATGAAACATTCCGATACTGTACTCCCCAAAATTTTCCGATTGGTTTATAATTTTCTCGCTTTAAGTTTGATAGTACAAAGATACAAATTCGAGATACATATAGATACAAAGTATAAAGTCCTAAAATTTCTCCATGTGAATCATAAGGAAGAATTTTTATCCAGAATTTTGAGGAACTTGGCCTTAGTTTGGGAAAAACCAGGCAACGTGTGGTCATGGAATTGGTACCAATTTGAAGCTTGAACATTCCGATACTCCCCAAAATTGTCAGATTTATCATTTTCTCCCTTTAACACGTTGACTGCAGGCTACTATAAATATAGTACCTCGCCACTAGCCTGCTACTCGGCCTACTATAATAATAGTAGCGCGCTCCCCTGCCAAACATTGCTTCAGTGTGAGCTTAGCACTTGACGAGAACGGACTATACGCTGTTCGCAGTTTAGATATAACCATGTGACATTTGTGGTGTAGGTTGGCACTAAAATTTCCCTCAATTCCCTCAACTACGGGACTGGGAAAACTGCTTTTTTGCTTATAAAATCCCTCGAAATTGGCAGTACTGACTCTCAACATTGACCTATCATCTGCTGCTATCTGTTGGCACATCTTAGAACTACTTTTAACTATATTGTAATGTAGTACAGCGCCTTCGAGCGCTACAGCCATTGGTTAGCCAAGATTTAGAAATGTGACCCCGGCGAGCGATTGGCGGGCCGCATTTTGCAAACGATCTGCTTCGGGGCAGCCGCAGCGAACGTGTTAAGTTTGATAAATGATACAAAGTATAAAGTCTTAAAATGTCTCCATATTATTCACATGGGATAATTTATGCCCAGGAACTTGGCCTTAGTTTGAGAAAACCGGGTGGCATGTGGTCATAGAATTTGTACCAAATTGAAGCTGAAACATTCCGATTCTCCCCAAAATTGTCAGATTTATCATTTTCTCCCTTTAACACGTTGACTGCAGGCTACTATAAATATAGTACCTCGCCACTAGCCTGCTACTCGGCCTACTATAATAATAGTAGCGCGCTCCCCTGCCAAACATTGCTTCAGTGTGAGCTCAGCACTTGACGAGAACGAACTATACGCTGTTCGCAGTTTAGATATAACCATGTGACATTTGTGGTGTAGGTTGGCACTAAAATTTCCCTCAATTCCCTCAACTACGGGACTGGGAAAACTGCTTTTTTGCTTATAAAATCCCTCGAAATTGGCAGTACTGACTCTCTACATCGACCTATCATCTGCTGCTATCTGTTGGCACATCTTAGAATTACTTTGAACTATATTGTAATGTAGTACAGCGCCTTCGAGTGCTACAGCCATTGGTTAGCCAAGATTTAGAAATGTGACCCCGGCGAGCGATTGGCGGGCCGCATTTTGCAAACGATCTGCTTCGGGGCAGCCGCAGCGAACGTGTTAAGTTTTATAAATGATACAAAGTATAAAGTCTTAAAATATCTCCATATTATTCATATGGGATAATTTATGCCCAGGAACTTGGCCTTAGTTTGAGAAAACCAGGTGGCATGTGGTCATAGAATTTGTACCAAATTAAAGCTGAAACATTCCGATTCTCCCCAAAATTGTCAGATTTATCATTTTCGTCTCTTAAGTTTGTTAAATGACACAAAATACAAATGCCTACAAACCGTTTTGGTGGAATTAATAGTATGTTGTGTTTACAACATTCAGCTGATCATATTCAGAACTCTATGATTTAGACAGCTGTTCAGCTCATCAAGCTTTTGATTTATTTTCGTGTATTATATAGTAAACATTAAATGTAACCTTTAAAAAATAACTGATTTTTTTAAGTGTTTGTTTTAGTTTTGTGATTTTGTAACATTTAGGTGTATCGTGCCTCATATAAAAGTGTATTTCATAATTTTTCATTTTTCCAGCCTGGTATTTCATTGTTTAACCTTCCTATATTTTACCATCGGATTACTCAAACTTAATGTATTGTATCCGTCGAATTTCGACGGGCACCTACTAGTTATTCTTATATTGCTTTTACGATGCCTAAGTTTGATGTACTTAATGGCAAATAAAGATTCTTCAATCTTGAATAACTGCGAGCAGCTACGGTTCTCACTGCTGTTAACCGAGTACTAGGCGTGGACTAACCAATCCAACGCCTCTATGCTAACTTTCGTGATAGGTGAGTGGGCTAAATCGTAGAAACACCTTGGCCAGGTGTTGTGATGAACTTCGCAGGTTCGATTCCCGCTCACGACCAAAACTGACCAGTCTTACAACTCTCAGTGAGTTAACCGATCTGTAGCAATGTTGGTGGGAGGGCCCAAGTAAAATAAATGGTGGCAAGTTCGCTTGGAAGTTGATGGGATCGGTTAATTCTTTGTGAGTTGCACATGGTCAACACTGATTTTGTTTTTTACTTATGTTTATTATGTGTGCACCACAATAACTATTTAATCTGAAAGAAAACAATATTTTAATTAAAATATGCCATTAATCATCCATTTTAAAACACAATTTTCCATTCCAATTCATAGGTTTTAAAAGTCTAAGATGAAAAGAAATAAGTCTTTGTCAAAAAAAAATACTTTTTATATGAGTATTTTTGCAACACTTTTTCACCACAACAAATACATTGTAATTTAGAAATATGAGCACCTTTATCATCTTTCTGTAAATTTATTAAGACGGCAGCAGGTCCTGTGCTCCAGCCTCTCTCGCCCAACTGATATAGATCTGGCTTACTATCTAATAATCAACTTTATTATTATTGAAAAACTAACTGTGTATTTTTGGTCCTTAATTCTTAATTGTTTTACAAAACTATTACCTTACATCAGTATAGCAATTAAAAGCCACACTTTATTCTGAAATAATTATTTAAAACAACGTGTA
This sequence comes from Allygus modestus, assembly GCA_963675035.1. NCBI lineage: Eukaryota > Metazoa > Arthropoda > Insecta > Hemiptera > Cicadellidae > Allygus > Allygus modestus. The sequence goes on along the minus strand of OY776111.1, from coordinate 199,250,140 downwards.
ACCATTTAAAACTTGTTATAAAGCAGGAGCATATATTTCTTCAACTAATCACATGTGGGTCTTCCCCCACTCCCCAGTGATGTTAACATTAAACATACATTAATAGCAAAAACATTGTTAAACATTGTGTCTAATTATTCATCATTTTTGCGGATTAGGAGACCCCAGCATAGCTGCTAGGCACATCTTCCACAGACGGAAATATTGCGCAGGTTACCGGAAGGATAGGATATAGCAGGAAAGGAAAGGGTGGGATGGGACGGCAGCCAAATCGACCCTTAGAGGGTCAACGCTCGTGCCCCTGTGACAGCTGGGATGAGGCTCTCAAACAGGGACCTGCATTCTGCCCTCCAACTTGTCAACTCAACTGACAGGGCATCCATGTACAACAGCCAGGGACCATCCATTCTCAGGTTGGCAGGTTGGGGACCAAACCCGGAAATTCTGTCCCTAGCCGCTGCAAGTGGAGGGACTGAAGGTGAAAGGGAAGTTTGTCATAATGGACAGCCAAAAGACTTACCATATGTAATGCAACTTAATTTGCTGTACCCAATGTCAGCCTCAAAAAGAAACAAAAAACATTGTGCCTTTTGCAAGCACTTGTCAACTCTGCCTAGCGAAAATCTGTTAAGCTGTATTGCTGCATGGGCTAGGGTAGGATTGGGGAGGGGGGATGACTCGTAAAGGATATTGCATGCTCTTCCTTCCTTTACACCACGCCTTGAGACTACAGTAGCAGCGACTCCTGCTTGAACTCATATAACAACTTTTTAAGTAAATATGTATGTAACAAATCCATCACATATAGCAAATAGTTTATTCTTGAATCCCTTCTGCCTAGTACCTATTTTTAAAACATTCTCTTATTAGAACAAAACCTGACTACACATAACCCCTTAAGTAGCTTGTACGTTTTTTCCTTTCCCCCCGGGCAGGAGGCCTTGACCTATGGTAATAGGTTCTTTTCTGTAAGGGAAATTCGCTACAAAATAATTATTGAAGCATATTTTATTTTGAGATAGGGTACAACAGAGTTATTTACTATTGTTACTATTGTTAAAGCATCTTTGTTGGTACGAAGAATACCGCGTCGTATGCCTACTTGCAGATCGCAGCTGCGCGGATGATTTAGGCCTAGGTTCCACGGTGCAAAGTAATTCGAACGACATTTGTTAAGTTGCTGGTATTTTTTTCTCTGTCAACTGGCTGCTAACTTGCACTTGTCTTAGACCGTTTGTACGTCTTCTTTACTATATGTCAGTTGCCTACAGTTTTCTATTAGTCCATGTAAACAAGCGACAGTAGAAAGCTACTTCGCGCAGGATGTCAGCTACTGTAACTATACAACTGCCGCGTCAGTAACTCGCGCCACTCGCACCTTCAGTCAGCATTGCCAATTCGAGGGTAATTAACCTTGTAGGTGGTAATTTGAAACTTCGAGGGTAAAAACGGGTAATTTTACTAAAGCCTTTAAATATAAAAACTGATATTATACTCTGTTATATTCTTTATTATTATAATCATTGTTGTTTATTTATGATTGAAGTACTAAATTTCTCTACTTTTTTTACCCTTCCGATTTTTTGTCACTCTGACGAATACTCATGAACTCCATGACAGAAATGGAGCTTGAGTAAGGATTACATGTAGAGTGATCAGATCATGTTAAAAATGTGGAAGAGCCAAAGGTGCTAGGATGACAAGAAGTCAGCTAAGTTGCAGTAACGTATGCAAGTTTTAACTTCAACCAGACTATAATAAATAACGAAAATAGAAAATGGGCATTATTGTTGATAGACTGAAAGGTAGACTTAGCTGTTTTATAATTAAACTAGTTGATGTACCCGTTCTTGGCACAGGTTTTTGCTTTACCCGTTCTATAGTTTTTGCAATTTGAATTTTAGTTAGCTGGAAACAGCTGTTCTTGCTTCTGCTCTTTAAGCTGTCAAATGGAATTGTCCACAGCTGTTCGCATTACAGTTTCTGAATGTTTACTTTTTTCTGAAATGTAAACATTGAAACTTAGGACTTTCACGGGGCGTAGCCCGAGAGGATTTTAAGGAATTGAATAGGCCTATGTGTTGCATGGGTTCAAGATCTACCTTTCAGTAAAGTTTCAGCCCAGTCAGTTTAGTAGTTTTTGCGTTTACCCAGAACATTAGACACATAGACAGAGAGACAGAAACCACCTCTTCTTTATAATATTATAGACTAGCTGTATACCCGTCCTTCGTACGGGTTGTATATAAATGGTAGATTAACTAAAGCAAATAACAATCCACACTATTTTACAATATTAAAATTACATTGTACACGTTTAATGTACAAATTAGAGTTAACGAAATATACTGGCGGATAGTTCAGGTCCTGTTGCTAAGTCGAGGAACACTGTCGGGTAGTAAACGGCGTGTGGTTTGCGACTTCAAATCGGTACCCATCTTTGGATTCGCTTTTAGAAATAAAATAGCTCAAGTACGAAAAAAATAAAGAATATTGGGGAGGGGGCATGAATACAAAATCGGCGGGGGGCGCAAAACATAAAATCGGGGGGGGGGGAGGTGCAAAAATAAAAACCAGGGGGGAGAGTAAAAATAAAAAAGGGGGGTGGACAAATTAAAAAATGGAGTGGGGCATAAACTAAACATATAAAATCGAAGAGGGGAGCAAAATATAAAATGGGGGGCAAAGATAAAAATGGGGGGAGGCAAAAATATAAAATCGGGGGGGAGGGCAAAAATAAAATCGAGGGGGGAGCAAAAATATAAAATCGGGCGGGCAAAATTATGAAATGGAGGGGAGAGTAAAAATATAAAATCTGGGGGGCAAAAATATAAAATGGAGGGGGGATAACATAAAATACAAATATAAAATCGAAGAGGGGGGAAATATAAAATTGGGGGTGGAGCAAAAATAGAAATGGAGGAGCAAAAATATAAAATCGGAGAGGGGGACAACAAAATATAAAATGGGGGGGCTAAAATATAAAATGGGGGGACATAAAATAAAAATATAAAATCAAAGTGGGGGGGGCAAAATAAAAATCGGGGGGAGCAAAAATATAAAATCGGGGTGGGGGCAAAAAATATAAAATCGGGGAGGGGCGTAAAAATATAAAATGGGGACATGAAATAAAAAAATAAAAAATTGAAGAGGGGGGCAAAAATATAAAATCAGGTGGGAGCAAAAATATAAAATGGGGGACATAAAATAAAAATATAAAATCGGGGGTGGGGCAAAAATAAAAATCGGGGGGGAGCAAAAATATAGAATCGGAGGGAAGGGGCAACAATATAAAATGGGGGGACATAAAATTAAAATATAAAATCTGGGGTGGGGCAAAAATAGAAATCGGGAGGGGGGGAAAATATAAAATCGGGGTGGAGGGTATAGGAAGTATCGTAAAAATTGTTTTTTGTGCAAAAAGAATAGACCACAACCAGATGAAGCCACATTGATATTTGTTCATTAATATTAATTAATAGCTAGCTGACTCACCCGTACTTCGCACAGGGGCTTTCTCTACCCGTTCTTTAGTCAATGCAATTTGCATTTTAGTTAGCTTGAAACAGCTGTTCTTGCTTCTGCTCTTTAAGCTGTCAACTGGAAGTATCCACAGCTGTTCGTATTACAGTTTCTGAATGTTTATTTTATTCTGAAATGTAAACATTGAAACTTAGGACTTCACGGGGCGTAGCCCGAGGGGATTTTAAGGAAGTGAATAGGCCTATGTGTTGCATGGGTTCAAGATCTACCTATGTGTAAAGTTTCAGCCCAGTCGGTTCAGTAGTTTTTGCGTTTACCCGGTTCAGTAGTTTTTGCATTCACCCGGAACATCAGATAGACAGACAGACAGAAACCACCTCTTCTTTATAATATTACTAGCTGTATACCCGTCCTTCGTACGGGTTGTATATAAATGGTAGATTAACTAAAGCAAATAACAATCCACACTATTTTACAATATTAAAATTACATTTTACACTTTTAAAGTAGAAATAAACTAAATTTAACGAAATATACTATGGCAGATAGTTTGGGTACTGTTGCCAAGTCGAGGAACTCTGTCGGGTAGTGAACGGTGTGGTTTTTGCGACTCCAAATGGTACACGTAACACTTTGGATTCGATTTTAGAAATAAAAGAACTCAAGTACAATAAAATATTTACCTTTTTTAATTTAACATTTTAAATTCTCTGATACATTAATCTTTACATTCCAATAAATTAATAGTAATGTAACGAAACATTAAACTTTAAAAACATTGACAAACCACTTTTAAAATCACCATTCTTGCCAGGTCCTGTTTTCATTATAATTGTAAATAAACAATTTAAACTTGGAAAAATCATTTGTTGTAAAAACATATGTCTACTTGATTTTATTTAAATAAATGTAAATCTATAATATATACAGCCGCATGTGTAACTCACTCACTGAGGTATACAAATTCTAGACCACTTCTAGACTAGCTAGAAATCTGAAATTTTGCATGCAGGTAAGCTATTAGCTTGTAACCACCAGAAAAATTGCCAAAACTGACAATTTTTTATTTTAACCCCCCTAAAAAAAATATTTAAAACCCCCCAAAAAAGGCTTATTTTAAAATTACAGTTTTTGAGCTCTAACGCGTGAACGGATGGTCCTATCAAAAAACGGACACCACCACGTGCCACGGATTTCACAAGATCTACAACTTTGGTCCTATGACTTTTTGTCGTATCTCGTCTCCTTCACCCTTAGATAGCTCTAGATTTTTTTCAAATTTTGAGATTTTGTGGCAGTTTTTTATGTCCTATCACGTTAATATACTTGATGCCTAATATTGGGCACGCAGTATGTCTACATCAGACTTAGTAAATAGCAGCAGAAACATGACCAGTTTGTATTACTTAAACCTGCCGAGAAATTAAAAACTCTAAATATTTTTAGATATGACAGTTTCCTTAGTATAAGTAGTTGAGTATTGGGAGTTCTGTGACAATTTATATTATTGGACATGCACATGACACCAATAATACTTGAGCTAGGGACGAGAGATTTGTCATGCATGTGCCTCTCACCTTTTCTTCCCAAATCCTACTGTTTTTAGTTTGAACTCTCTCAAAAAAATAAATAATTGTGAATAAAAAACAAAATGTAGTATTTTTTTATTTGAGCTCTAGCGGCCAAACGGGTTGTCCTATCAAAAAACAAGACCGCCAGGTGCCACGGATTTTAGACGAACTACAACTTTAGTCTTATGACATTTTGCCGTATCTCACCCCCTTTACCCTTAGGTAGCACTAGAATTTTTAAAATTTAAACTTATTCCCATGATTTATTTGTTCATGGTTTTTAATAGTTTGTAGCTCTAATATAGAACTTAGTGGCCTAATATTTATCACACCGTATTCCTACATTACAATTAGTACCAAGCAATACTCCAACGCCCAGATTAAGTATCTTAAAACATCCACAAAAATCTAAGTCTTTGAGCTTCTGTCGATTTTATCATGATTTTCTGGTATATTTCTTATGTTGGCTCTGTCGAGGGTAAAATCCCTTATAAATCATGTCATATTTGCTGTAGAAGGCTTGAAGTTACCCAAAGTCACAGCATTTCAGGTAGTTATCGTTGGTCGTATTCCTTATAAGGTTCAAAAGACGACTTATAAAGGCTACATTATACATCAGTTAAGGGTATCAATTTATTTCAATCACTTAGGTAATACATGGAGGCTAAACATTTAACATACTACGTCTCCATGCCAAGTAGTATTCAATTAACAGGCATTGGCCAGATTTTATAGGTTAATCCCTTAAAAATAATCCAAGCCTTGGAATAGTTGTAGAATTTAGGTCTTAAATTTACATTAAACTGTGGACAAACAGCGACCTGGGGGCGAAGCCCCCCACAGGGGTCTGGGGGCGGAACCCCCAGCGAGCGAAGCGAGTCAATATATACGAACTGTTCTAACAGTGGTCATGGTTAAATGAATGGTATTAAATATTGCATATGTTCGTTCCTCCCTTTGGAATAGACGTACATTTGTGTTGATCTCCGTTGCTTGTTCATTGGTGGACGTGAGGATGGCACAATCACAGAGCCAGGCACTTTCCAGATTAAACTGTTTATGAACCTCGGTGTAACAAACTGCCAATCGATAGTGCCGAGTGAAGGATAGATGTTTCTGAGACCTTAATTTGTTTTTCAATGTCCCAATCTCAACTTTTAAAAGCGCATAAGACTACTGCTCAACCCCTTAATCTTCTCAAAAATACATTTTCATATTTACTGTTAAGTTCAGACGCTCAGTGGTCGGCTACATAAAATATATTTTTAGAGAGGCGTAGACTCGTCCACTCATGTCTCACTTACGACAAAGGGTCTATGTGAAATCTCCAGAGAACAACACCGTGACTCCCCATGATGTTGTTTCTTATTTCCTTTAAGGCATCAAATTTCAGCTCTACTGGTTGAGTAGTTGGTGTGTTATGACTAACACGGTTATATTAAAGGCCATTAGGCCAGAGTCCTTGAGTATATTTGTGTCTGGAGTAGGTAAATGTCTGCACTGAGCTATCAGCTACATTTCTACCGAATTTCAGATCCATCAGTCCAAGAGTATGTGCAAGATTTTTAAAATATTGTATTTTTAAATTCCGGGGGGCGAAGCCCTTAAACATTTTCGTAACAGGAATAGGCTTGCGTTTTTTTTCTGATGAATTACTTATGTTCCTACCGAAATGTAACTTACAAAGTCCAATTAGCCTAAAATCTTCTAACGCGCATATAGAACATAGAAAAAAAGTTTCATTAACGTCAGTGCACCCGTTTTCCAGTGAAAAGAGAACAAAAACCCGTCCTTGAGCGATACCGGCAGACAGACAGACATAAATTGAGATAAGATTTGTTTTGGTTTCCCTAGGGTGTAAAACGTGAAAATATGCAAAAATTTCATAATTCCAAGCAATGTACAGACAAAACTCTAATTTTATTTATATAGATTAATTATACGGTATATTGAAATAAATATATATATACTTGATGTACACGTTCTTCGCACAGGGGTTTTCCTTACCCGTTCTATAGTCAATGCAAATTGCATTTTAGTTAGCTTGAAACAGCTGTTGTTCTTGCTTCTGCTCTTTAAGCTGTCAAATGTAAGTGCCCTCAGCTGTTCGCATTACAGTTTCTGAATGTTTACTTTCTTATGAAATGTAAACATTGAAACTTAGAACGTTCACGGGGCGTAGCCCGAGGGGATTTTAAGGAAGTGAATAGGCCTATGTGTTGCTTGGGTTCAAGATCTACCTTTGTGTAAAGTTTCAGCCCAGTCGGTTAAGTAGTTTTTGCGTTCACCCGCAACATCAGACAGACAGACAGACAGAAACCACCTCTTTATAATATTATAGATAGATGATGTTTATGGCTGTAAACAAAATTGCATCAGCTGTTAGTAATTTATATACTTAAGAAGCGAAAGAAATTCATAGACAAATTTGTTGGGCCTATAAATATTATGAAAAATTGAGACAAAAAACTGGCTGGCTTGCAACTTCTGTTGTCATTCTTTATTCTAAACTATAACGTTAATGCTACACCAGTGAAATCCATAGGCAGCTCCTCAAACCTATGAAATTTCAAGCACATTTCCTTTATTTCATTAGCACTCTTTACTCAAATACAGGAGTTTAGATTTCGAGGGTATTTGAGGGTTATTTGGACGAGAATTGAGGGTAATTTGGAAAAAAGTGATTGGCAACATTGACGTAGTAAAAACCGCCAGCAACCGATAACGGATAGACAGATGAATCACGACGACAGTAAAACAATAAGAGACTCTATAAGAGTTATTATTTTTTTTAATGGTTTACTTTTATGGTATTTACTGTGACATTGTAAGCATGTGTTAGTAAACATACTCTGAATGCTGGTAGGGCGGAGCGGGATTATAACAATATTTGAATCTGATGTATTATCTATCTTCCAACCAAAATTCAGTTTCACAGGTTCTATAAATGGTTAATATAAGAATAATAAAGGCCAGCGGAGCAGAGCCCTAAATAATATTTTGATCAGGAGTAGGCATGTATCTTTGTTTTACTGCATTTAGCTATCTTACTAGTGAACTTCAGCTCCATCAGTCCAGTACAAGTTTTGAGATGGTTTGCACAATTTTGAAGACCAGTGGGGCGGAGTTCCATGGGATTTTCGGATCGGGAATATAGCACCATGTTTGATTCTGGTATATGATCTATCTTCCTTCGGAATTTCAGCTTCATCGGCTCAGTAGTAGATGCGAAATGGTAAAAATAACATTAAATGCTAGTGGGGCAGAGCCCAAAGGATATTTGGATTGAAGAAACGTCTATTTTAAATTCTGTTGTATTAGTCTTTTCTCCTACCATATTTCAGTCCATCGGTTCAGTAGTTTGTTTGTGATGATTGAAATGGTTATATTAAAGACCAGTAGGGCAAAGCCCTAAAGTATAATAATATCAGGAGGAGGCCTCTGCCTACCTTAAGCTTATCATCTATCTTCCTATTTCAGCTCCATCAGTCTAGTAATAAATGCGACATGTTTAGAATAAGTATTTTGAAGGTCAGTGGGCAGAGTCCTAAATAATTTGCAGAACGGTATAGGCATATATGTGTTACTCTGGAATTAAGCTACGTTCAGGTCAAAAGGTCCAGTAAACCCTGATGCCCACTGGGGTGGAGCCCTAAGGTTTATGACTTAGATCAGGGGTCTCCAACCTATTTACCCTTAGGGCCAGATTATAAATCGAAGATCAAGCGGGCCAATAAAATCCGGGGGGTTGGGGTGGTATGGAACAACCCCTCAAGGAGTAGGGGGTCATGTAGGTCGTTCTCGGATATTTTGTAACATTTAGGTGTTAAATGGAGAGTTTTAAGGCTACTGTAGAAGTTTTAGCGAATTTCCCTTATAGGGAAGAAGCTATTAACGTAGTCGGCATGGTAAGACCTAGGCCCGGGACCATGATAACTTTTCGTTTTGAGGTCCCCAGACCCCAAAAACACTATTCGTCGAAACTGTATATATATGTCCGTGAGCACGATAACTCTCGTAAAAATGATACGATTTTGATGAAACTTGGTAGAAATGTGTAAAGCAACATTTATGACTTTAAGTTCAAAAACCAGCTAGATCGCTCCATCCGAAGGGGTATTTTGAGGGGGTTTTGTACTCCAATAATGGGTTTTTTGAATTTTTTACATATAATTTTTTAAATAGTCAAATTTCAGTTTTTACCATTGGATTCAGCTTAAAAAATACACAATTTGGTATTTTGTTCATTCCTACACGTCAATTGGTTACTGAGATATTGAAAGTGCTAAACACAGTACGTTGTCTAATGCTATTCTTATGGAGGAAAAGAAAAAAATTATATCTCGCTTATTTATGAACGTATACTGATGAAACTTGGTTTATAGCTTCATCTCGTTGTGGTCTATTGATATTTGCTCAAAAAAACCATTTTTTGCCAAAGGCTCCCGTAGCAGCAAACCTGCGTACTCAGCTCCCATGTTATTCTTATGGAGAATAATTAAATGCTTTGTCTCCCTTAATTATGAACATAAATGAATAAAAACTGGTATATGACTTCACCTAATTGGGTTATATAGATATTAGCATAAAAACCCATTTTTTGTGTTCCTTGTTGCAGCAAACCTGCGTACTCAGCCCCAATGTTATTCTTATGGAGAATAATTAAAATTGTATATATCGCTTATTTGTGAATATATTTTTATGAAACTTGGTAAGTGGCTTTTTTTAGTATTAAGACATTATATCTTCATTGGAAATTTGCTGAGTATGCAGGTTTGCTGTGACAGGGGTATTTTCTAACTTTGATTTTAAATTTAACCCATTGGCGTAGACATACGAGCTGGTCTCGTTCCTTACTTGTAATTTTATTAACGTGTGAACTGGAGTATAAAATTGGTGTTTTTAAATGGATTAATGGCATATTTTAATTAAAATATTGTTTTCTTTCAGTTTAGAGAGTCGCATTGGCACACACACAGTAGACATAAGTAAAAATTAGCAAAATCAGTGTTGACCATGTGCAAGTCTCAAAGAATTAACCGATCCCGTCAACTTCCAAGCAAGCCTGCCACCGTTTATTTTACTTGGGCCCTCCCACCAACGTTGCCACAGACCGGTTAACTCATTGAGAGTTGCACAACTGGTCAGTTTTGGTCGTGTGCGGGAATCGAACCCACGAACATCGTATCGCCACCTGGCCAAGGTGTTTCCACGACGTAGCCAACTCAGCTAACACGACCAAAGGCCTGGCGGCGATATTAAGGGTTTTCAGTCAGTCCGCGCCCCTATCGGATAGAACCGTAGACGCCCGCGGTCATTAGTTACATATTTTGCTACTAGAGTGCAGCACCAATCAATTCCCGTTATAGGCTACTACAAATAGAATAAAATTACTACCTCAATGGGTTAACTTTTAGCGAATTTCCCCTATAGGGAAGAAGCTATTACTGTAGGTCTCATGGTAAGACTTAAGCCCGAGACCATGATAACTTTTCATTTTGAGGTCCCCAGATGCCAAAAACACCATTCGTTCAAATTTTTATATATGTATATGTATATGTTACTAAACAATTCATAGTATAGGGCTGCTATTATTATAAATATTAAAAAATAAAAATTCAACTGAGCACCCTTTTTAAAATCTTTTAATGAAGCTACATGTTTCGGCACTTTTAAGGCCATTTTCAAGCTAGACTTAACCTAACATAATTTATTAATTTTTGTAAAGCTGATCAAATAAAAACATCCTAAATTATTTCTAAAATATCATATGTTTTTTAATTTTGAGGAAAGGTTTTTGGTTTTCTTTTTTTTTATAAATCCAATTTAATTAACTTTTCATATATGGCGTTGTTTGTGGCAATAAGAGTATTTAATATATTGTTTGGTTCTTTTTTGTTGCCCATATATATATAAGGTATTCTTCTTTTGAATCCATTAAGTGACCTTTATCCATTATCTCTAAAACTTGCATATTTTCAGTCATGTTTTTGTAATTATGACCTGTACATAGTAAATGTTCAGCAAAGTTGGACTTCATGGATGTACGGTTATTGCTTTTTAAAGCTTGTATATGTTCCCTGAATCTAGATTTAAAAGTACGTCCTGTTTGGCCAATATAAAACTTTTCACAATCTGAGCAATTAATTCTATATATGCCAGATTTGTCATATATGTCAGTTTGGTTTTTATTCTTAGTTGTCATTTTATTTATTAGATCAAAGGCATTATTATTTGTTTTGTAACCAATCTGGTACTTTGAGTTTATAAATGTTTTTCTTACTGCCTTGTTTAGGGTTGTATTAAAAGGCATACTAATAAATCTTTCTTAACCCTAGCAGTGGCCAACCAGCGTAATACGCTGGTTTCACGTGTCGCCTGAAATGGCCAACAGCGTAATACGCTGGTACGGGTCGAAATTTTTGTAACGGTAAAAAAATCATTAATAGTCAACTCAGAAGTGAACAATATTTATACCATTCGAAAGATCACATTCTGAACTTTCATTTTATTACATAAATGAACCGTTTACAAGTTCTATAACAATGTCACGACGATTATAATTACTATGAAATTTTGCCACTACGCCATTCCTGCAGTCGACGCTCGGAAAATGTAAAAACACGACTTCTTTGGAATTACCCTGCTCGGGTAATTTTTGTCTTAGGATGTTGCGGGTGGTACCACTGCATAGCCAAAGAGTTTAGTTTCACTGTAGTATTGATTTTTAGAACAAAATATTGATTGCACAACAGTTACGATTTTATGAAAACACCTGTTTTCTGAATTCGTAACAAATGGCCAACCAGCGTAATACGCTGGTATGGGAAATGCGAATTACATCCAGTGCAAGTTATAAATACTAGTCATATAATATTTCATTTTGAAGAGGAAGAAATTTAGCGTTTGAGATTGGCAGCCTTGCGCATGGTTATTATTTCCGCCTGCTGCTGGAAGACGAGGGAAATACGTCACATCTCACATCAAATGCGCATTAGTCGGCCATTCCGTGTTTTGTCGTCGCTGTTGGTAAGGTTACGCTCTCGTGTTATCCGCGAATTACTGCTAAATCCTTTATTATTTCGGAGTGTTAGTGTTAGTGAAGTGTATGTGTGTATATAACAGTAATCTTTATGCATTTTATTATGCATAAATATTACTGAAGTGTGTGAAATAGTGTTTCTAAAAAGTTGTTTTTCTTTAGTACAATGTCTCGTATGTTCGAGTGTGATATAAGCCAACAGGATAACATAATAATGGGAAGGGGGTGAGTAATTATATTTATTTTTATTACTTTTACAATTGTAAGGTAGGATGTATTTATTGAGTAGATTATTGAGTAGGCCTAATATAAAAATTTTAATTTTGTAATTTTTCCTACATGGTGACCGCAATTTTCAAATTTTGCGGTTTTCCGTATATACTTACATAATACTTACAAATAAAATTCTTTCCCCAACATATTATACATTTCTATGTAGGGAATTGAATGTCCTACTAAATGTATATATAGTATTTGGAGGAATAAATTTCTAAAAAAAGTTATATACTAAATATCGTAGAATTTTTTTTTCCGAATACCCTAAAATTTTCAAAATTCATCTAATCATAAGTGATAACAATTTTTTACCATCAACTTTATGACTTTTTTACATTCCCTACTTTATTAGCTTTACAAAAATATACATATTATTATTAGCATATACATATTTACATATCCTTTTTACAGTACTAACTAACACTGTACAATTTTCACATTTTGCGGTTTTCCGTATATACTTACATAATACCTACAAATAAAATATTTTCCCCAACATATTATACATTTCTATGTAAGGAATTGAATTGTCTACAAAATGTATATAATGAATTTTCCATAAAAAATCTGACAAAAAAGTTTTACCGAGGCTGCTTTTGAAATTTCAAAAATAAATTTCAATTTTTTTAATTTTGTTTTACATCGCTGAAAAAATTATCTCTTAGATATTTTTTATTTGACTATTACATGATGCTCCTGTTCTTTCTGAACAAAATGAATATGTGGTTGGCTATGTTTAGTTCTCATTTCAATTTTATACGAATTTTCAAAAAAAGGTCTGCAAAATCGCCAAAATTGGTTGGCCATTCTACAGTTTTTGGCTGGCCACTGCTAGGGTTAATTTCTTTGTTCACTTCTATTAGTTCTTCCTCTTCTTTCTCTTTTTATGTTTTTGACCATTTTATCTATGAGTTCTTGACTGTACCCATTTTTTGTTGCTAGATATTTAATTGTTTTCAGTTCGTTTTCATAATTCTCTGTTGTCAAGGGCAAATCTAACATCCTGTTAATCATCGCTCTAAATCCTGCTGTTTTGAATTTCCAAGGATGGTTTGAATTAGATGGGATGAGGAGGTCTGATTGAGTGGTCTTCCTATGAACTTGAAAATTATGTTTTCTCCCTTGTTTTGTTATTTTCAGATCAAGATAATTAATTTGATTATTTTCACTTTCCTTTGTAAATTTAATTTTGTTTGACAATGTATTCAAATATTTTAAAAAATCATCACTTTCTTCCATATTTCCTTCGAAGAGACAAAGGATATCATCTACATACCGGAACCAGTATTTTATTTTTGATTGAAAAGGATTTTCACAATTATTGATTTTACTGACCTCTAAATTATGCATAAAAATATCAGCAAGAAGACCTGAAAGTGGTGAACCCATTGTTAGGCCTTCTTTTTGTTGTTAATAAATTGAATCATATTTAAAGTAGTTTTGATTCAAACATGTATCTGTTAGTTTTATAACATCCTTTATTTCTTGGTTGGACAATATTCTGCTTTTTTCAAGGTCACTTTTCAAAATATCCAAAGTTTCTAGTGGAGGGATGTTTGAATACATATCTTTAACGTCGAAGGATATGAAAATTGAGTTGCTTGGTATTTCTATATCTTTTATTTTATTTACAAGTTCTATATTATTTTTTACACTGAAGTTTGTTTCCCACCTACAAACTCTGTAAGTACTTAAATAGTACGATTAAAAACAACCTGAACTGGGAAGAAGTGAACAAAGAAATGAAGAAAGATTTATTAGTATGCCTTTTAATACAACCCCAAACAAGGCAGTAAGAAAAACATTTATAAACTCAAAGTACCAGATTGGTTACAAAACAAATAATAATGCCTTTGATCTAATAAATAAAATGACAACTAAGAATAAAAACCAAACTGACATATATGACAAATCTGGCATATATAGAATTAATTGCTCAGATTGTGAAAAGTTTTATATTGGCCAAACAGGACGTACTTTTAAATCTAGATTCAGGGAACATATACAATCTTTAAAAAGCAATAACCGTACATCCATGAAGTCCAACTTTGTTGAACATTTACTATGTACAGGTCATAATTACAAAAACATGACTGAAAATATGCAAGTTTTAGAGATAATGGATAAAGGTCACTTAATGGATTCAAAAGAAGAATACCTTATATATATGGGCAACAAAAAAGAACCAAACAATATATTAAATACTCTTATTGCCACAAACAACGCCATATATAAAAAGTTAATTAAATTGGATTTGTAAAAAAAAAAAAAAGAAAACCAAAAACCTTTCCTCAAAATTAAAAAACATATGATATTTTAGAAATAATTTAGGATGTTTTTATTTGATCAGCTTTACAAAAATTAATAAATTATGTTAGGTTAAGTCTAGCTTGAAAATGGCCTTAAAAGTGCCGAAACATGTAGCTTCATTAAAAGATTTTAAAAAGGGTGCTCAGTTGAATTTTTATTTTTTAATATGTATATGTATATATATATGTATATATATATATATATATATATATATATATATATATATATGTGTGTGTGTGTGTGTGTGTGTGTCCGTAAGCACGATAACTCTCATAAAAAATGTCCGATCTTAATGAAATTTGGTAAAAATGTGTAAAGTACCATTTATTTGAACGAGTTCGAAAACCAGATGAATCGCACCATCCGAAGGGGGGTTTTTTGGGGGTTTTGTACCCCAAAAATGTGTTTTTTGGGGTTTTCACATGTAATTTTAATTTAAATCAAATTTAATTTATACCATTGAATTCAGCTTACAACAAAAATTTGGTATTTTGATCATTGCTCTACGTCAATTGGTTACCGAGATATTGAAAGTGCTAAACACAGTACGTTGTCTAATGTTATTCTTATGGAGAAAAAGAAAAATTGTATATCTCGCTTATTTATGAACATAAACTGGTGAAATTTGGTATATGGCTTGATCTGATTATGGTTTATTGTTGTTTGCACAACAAAATTTTCACCTATGGTTCCTGTAGCAGCAAACCTAGGTCCTTGGTCCCCATGTTATTCATTTGGAAAATATTTGAAATTATATATATCTCTTATTTATGAATGTATATGGATGAAACCTAGTATGTGGCTTCACTAAGATGAGTTCTATTGATATTTGCATAAAAACCCATTATTTTGTGTGCCTTGTTGCAGCAAACCTGCGTACTCATCCCCAGTGTTATTCTTACAGAGAATAATTAATATTTCAAATATCGCTTGTTTGTGAATATATTTCTTATGAATCCTGTTAAGTGTTTTAATGTGTTATGTTATATACTCATTGGAAATTCGCTGAGTATGCAGGTTTGCTGCGACGGGGGTATTTTAACTTTAACTTAGTTTAATTATGTTTTGGGTTCATTTTAGCGAATTTCCCCTATAGGGAAGAAGCTATTACCGTAGGTGGCATTGTAAGACTTAAGCCCGAGACCATGATAACGTTTTGTTTTGAAGTCCCCAGATGTCAAAAATATTATTCGTTCAAATTTATATATATGTATATATATACATATATATGTGTGTCCGTTACCGCGATAACTTTTGAAAGAAACGTCCGATTTTGATGAAATTTGGCACAAATGTGTAGAGTAACATTTATGACTTTTAAGTTTGAAAACCACATCAATCGGACTATGGGAAGGGGGTTTTAAATTTTCCAAAAATCAGTTTTTTGAATTTTTCCCCCTTAAATTTAAAAACACTTAATTTTGGTTATATCCATCTTATAGAGCTTAAAACAAAAAATAATTTGGTATTTTTAATCACTAACCTAGGTTAAGTGGTTGCGGAGAAAAGTAAAAAACGCGACCATAAAATTTTCCATGTTAATCTCATGGGAAAAAGGTTTTTAGAGTTTCCTCAGATAATTTTACTAAAAACTTCATGTTTTGTTTTACCAATCAGTTTAGCTCTACAAAACAATCATTTTGGTGTTTTAATTGTTGTTCTCCGTCCAACCGTTGCAGAGATATTCACAGTGCTAAACACAGTACGTTGTCCAATGTTATCCTTGTGGAGGATGCATAAAATTTGATATCTCGATTATTTATGCATGTATATTGATGAAACTTGGTATGTGGCTTCAGCTAGTTGTGGTATATTGATATTTGCACAAAAAAGTTTTTTGTTGATTTCCCCGTAGCAGCAAACCTGCAGACTCGGCCTCTATGTTATTCATATGGAGAATAAGTAAATTTGTATATCTCCCTTAGTTATGTACCTAAATTAATAAAACTTGGTATGTAGCTTCACCTGGTTCAGTTATATTGATAATTGCAAAAATACTTATTTTTTCTCTTCCTCTTTGCAGCAAACCTAATCATTCAGCCCTAATGTTATTCTGATGGAGAATAAATAAAATGCTATTTATATCACTTATTTATGAATGTATTTTTGTGAAACTTGTTAAGTGGCTCTATGTAGTAGTGAGATACATATACATACATTGGAAATTCGCTGAGTATGCAGGTTTGTTAAGTGGCTCTATGTAGTAGTGAGATACATATACATACATTGGAAATTCGCTGAGTATGCAGGTTTGTTGCGACGGGGGTATTTTATTTTTCATCAGAAATTTATAATTTAGGTCTTGTTTTATTAGTATTGAGTTGTTTGTTTCAAATAAAATATGTATTTTGGTGTATGTAATAGTTTTTTAGTTTATATATATATATATACAAATACAAAAATATATATATTTTTCTTAGTTTGGACTATAAAAATTACCTCTAAAACTTATACCTCAACCAATTTTAGACATATATGTTGTAAAACAGGCATTAGTAAACATACACCCAAATTTTCATGCCATTACCTTGATAAATGCAGGAATTCTGATGTTTTTTTTTTCAAAATTGAACATAGTTGCATATACAATTGACACTATCAGTTTTTTCATAAAAACATGTACATTTGGCTTCTAAATTGTAAAATGTTGTAAGGCACATAAAATAACACTAAAAACAGACTAAAATAATGAAACTAACAATGACAAAAATATTGACAATGGAGAAAATTTCACAAAAAAACCCTTTCAACACCTGTACTCACCGAAACAGGTAGGGTGAACACCTATTTACGATGGTATTTTTACTTACTGGCCATCTACTCCGCTTGTCCATTTTCTTAATGACATCAAAACTTTATTCACTAAACCATGGATAAATCCACAAAGATAACCAACAAACCAACACCAGTAAACATAAACAACAATCAAAAGACGGACGGCAGACGAAACTCACTACACAGAACAACTGTCGACTATGCACAGATGGTAGGGGAAATCAATGAGTATAACTTTATAGGTTATACAAGTCACAGAGTATAAATTGTACTTTTATATGTTCCTCATAGTCTTGACAACAAGTATTTCATGTTTCGTGGCATTTGGTAAACAATTAAGGCCAATTAGTTAGAAATATTAGACGTACTTTATTGCGCACGTCGGCGATTGTCACACAATTAATGACGTGCGCATATGCACACGTCGGCGTTTTTCGCACGATTCTTGACGTGCCCAAATGTGCACGTCGGCAGTAAAAGGGTTAAACGTGTTTATCAAGGCTCAGTATGTTACACTTGTCCAATAAAATCATAGTTGCTAAATCAGAAATTTTTGAAACTTTGTTAAAAAAGGCTTAAAGTTCTGTAAATAGTAATATTTAGCCAAGTTGAGTGCTTACTACCCTGTCCCTACTCCTCCCCCCCCCCCCCAACACGTAGCCGTGACCTTCACTGCGTACGTAACTCTACATGTTCACATTTCTTCTGTCAACAGCCCCTCTATACTACCACAAGGAAAATATCAAGTTTACACACAGGAGGGATCGGAGACAACCGGAATGAGATTTTTACCAGTGGTTGACAGTAAAACTGTGAATTTTGAATACAATTAATGTGTATTTAATTTGTATTCAATAAAGTTATTGAATACATTTTAAATAATTTATTCAATATTATATATTGGACTAACCGCGGGCTGGTTAAAACCTGTTGGCGGGCCGGATGTGGCCCGCGGGCCTTAGGTTGGAGACTCCTGACTTAGATTAATGGCTAGACCTTCTTATTGTTAACCTGGATTACCTGTAAAGTTTCAATAAAAAAGTTTAGGCTTAGGAACTTTTTCGTGTCACCTTTTCAAAAATCCAAGATTTATTAATTATATTACAAATTTAAATATTTAAAAAAACTCAAAGATACTTAAACTGTAGGATTCCATAGATGATGCAGATTACAACTATAGATTTCATTCCCATTAGTTGTTATGTGCGACCTATAAGCGTGTGAACGACAGCGTACAATATACCCAACTCTCTTTAGACTGTTGAGAACAGCGGTAAGTGTTGACATTTTGATACCGTCTGTCTTTTTATTTTCACAGTAAAATCTCCGAACTTCCTTTGGATTACCACTAACCATCTCATAAATGTAATTGATATTAAAATATCCCACAATTGTATAGTTATAGAAAAGTTTTTATGGAATAGTTCCGTGACACTCTGTACATTTATTTAATATTGCATTTAAGTTTAAAAAAGTATTTTAAGAAATTAATAAGATCAATGTGATATGATTAAATATATTTGTTAAATTGTAATTCTTAAAATTAAAAACCATTTTGTATTTATTATCAACTTTTATATAATAAATAATGTTGTTTGTTTTTAATTCAGTGAAGCTTGGATAATTCAAACCTCTATAATTCAAAATCTTCTTTAATTTGATTTTTTGGATAGTTTGAATTTTATTACCACGGTCCCTGGAAATTCGAACTATCCGAGTTCCACTGTATTTAAATGTGCTCACAACTGTGTCAAACATTTTAGTGATAAAATCTGTATAGTCCACTAGAAATGAACTCATCAAAACAAAAATATATTCAAGATTAGTTTTCGGCGACATTGAAAGGCACATCAGTGAAAAATAGTAAGTACAGTAGAACTCCGATTATCCGAATTAATTGGGGATCGGGCCGATTCGGATATGCAGAAATTCGGATAATCAGGTATACCTCGGGAATTAAGCAAAAATCATCACCACATATTAAAGAACGGTGAAAGAACAGTAGCGACTGATGATGAGCAGGGTGGGAAGGGGTATGACTCATTGTTCCCTGTGAAAATATTGCGCTGGAAGGTAACAGCATGGGCTTTTATTTTAGCGCTCACGAAGCCATAGTAACGGAACGGCGCATTATCGCTACACGCGCTCCCGCATATTTCTATTATTTCACTCAAAATCGATTCGGATAATTGGAGATTCGGATAATTGGGGTTCGGATAATTGGATTTCTACTGTAACCCAATCCTACAATGCAACCAGTCAAGCCGTGGGCCGGGGCCTTGCGCCCCGACCGACGAAGAAGCGAGTAGACGGAAAGACAGTGCTACGTGGGGGGAGAGGGAGAAATGAGGAAAACGCCCTCCTCTCTCCTCCAGCCAGATCACATGCACTCACAGCACTGCCCGAGTTGTCTTCCTAGCGGTGGCGACTTGTAGATCTACTGCTCCTCACCGCCAGACTAGCCTAGCGACCAAACACCCTCAACCTAGTTTAATAAATCTATATACTAAATTATTTGTTATTTTAAGCTCTATGGAATGGTCCATACTAGAATTGTATGTTTTTAAAATAGTAGAGCAAAAAATGCAAAAAATTGTTTTGGAAATTGTTAACCCCCATATTCAAACATGGTCCGATATTTCTGATTTTCAAACTTTCTGAATGCCACTTTCCACATTTGTGCCAAATTTAATTGAAATCAGACTTTTTTCAAAAGTTCACGGACACATATATGAATATAATATGGGGTACAATGCCCCCAAAAAAAACCCTTTCGGATGATGTAATCCATCTGGTTTTCAAACTCGTTTAAATAAACACTACTTTACATGTTTTTTCCAAATTTCATCAAAATTGGACCATTTTTACAAAAGATATCCCACCCACACAAACACAAACAAAATAAATATATGTAAAGAATTTTAACAAATAGTGTTTAGTGCAGTTACATATGAGTTTCCGGCAAATACATGTTTTATATCTGGAGTCTACATATCAAAATATATCAAATACAATAACAAAATTATATATTTGCCAACGGTACCCTATACTGTATTTTTATCCTTCCACGATTCAACTCACAGTACAGTAGAAGCTCTCTTAACTGACCCCTACAGGACTGGGCCATAGTCGGATAACAAAAAAGGTCAGTTAAACCGAATATTCCGGTAACAGTCACAATAAGTGATAAAAATAATAAAACTTTGATAAACATATTGAGAGCAACTGACTGAATTTGACTTTCTAAGAACAAATGTAATCTACCTGTTGTAACCTAAATGTTATTTGCGGAACAATATCACAACATTGGCTGCCGCAGCGGAAGTTAGTATATTCTTTGAAGACTGTTGGTTAATCCGATGGGCGGTTGATCCGAGGCCGATTAATAGAGCTTCCACTGTAACAGCTTCTTTCCCATAGAGGAAATTCGCTAAAAAAGCATAATGTGATTTTGGATCAGTAGCTACCTTGAAGTGGATAGCTGGTGATACTTGTCCACATCAGCTGGATTCTTCAACAGTTATAGAGTTAATGGTCAAGAATATTCCCTCAACAACCCTACAGTGAGGAAGACTCCAATGTCCCAATCCTCAGGGAAAGCACAAAAACAGTTTAAAATAAATAATTCAAATTTAAAGTTCTTTATTCATGTGAATGTACAAGATACATTTCTGAATAGTGTCTCAGTACAAGAAAATAAGAATTAATAAAAATACAAAGTTTAGCTTAAAGGTATGGTACAGAAAAAATATAGATAAATAAATAAATAAATATATATATATATATATATATATATATATTTTATTGTCATTCAGCTTTACAACAATAGACAAAGTCAGTCATATTACAATAGTCAGTATTCATTTCAGAGCATAATACAAAACTGTGAATGAACATCATTAACTAAATCATTACCGTAACATAATTGACATAAGTACATACGTTGACATAATAAACAACCCTAACAACATTAAAACAATCATCATAGTTACTCACATGTACATATGTATACAATTGGCATTCAAACCAATATATCAAAACAACTCTTATAAGGAATAACAAAGTGAATCTAAAAGAAAATCGTACAGCCTACTTTTGAAAATATTCTTTGGCAATTCAGCTAGCTCCAGTGGTAATTTGTTATACAATTTTAGTCCCAATACTTCATAACTAGCTAACTATTTTGACAGTCTTTGAAAAGGTATGTCCAGCTTATGTCTATTTCTTGTATTATGTTCATGAATACTATGTATTAGGGTGTATTTAGAGATGTTGCATCTATGGGTGATGACATATCTGGACATAATTACCTATCAGTTAACAAAATAATCATGAAAATCGGCCCAGTAGAACGGTCTGACGGACTGGCCAAAGTTTTGGCAATTTTTAAAAAATATATATGATGACGACTATTCTTTTAATAATATAATGATACCTAATTTAAAACATATGATTTCTTTGTTTATAATTTGTTTATTATGTAAACATTACAATTTCTTGAAATACAATCCACTTATATCTGATCAAAACCAAGTTAATTTTGTTACGTATTTACTGATATTTATTCATTCGTTGATATTCAAAACATTGGTCCATGAATGCCGGATATGAATTCAGTATAGTTCTATCAGTATTAAGTCAAATACTTACATTATCAAAGCAATTACTTGTCAACCAACATACATAGTTACCAACTTGGATAATAGTTTAACCCTCCGAGTGGCGATAGACTAGCCGTAGTCTAAGGTCAAGGCGTGGCTCCAGTGGCATCGACTAGATTAGTCGAAGTTTGTCACTTTTTTTTAACTGTGCAAATAGCATTGAAAAAGCGCTTGGAATCGAATAATCTTTATATCAATCGAAAGATAACATTCTAAACTTTCATTTTATTATATAAATGAACCTTATGGCAGCAGTAGATCAATGTAATCAAAAGTTACATTTGAATGAAAATTTGGCGCGCGTCGACTTCGCCCTGAATGAGTCATGAAATGGCCGAATAGAGTAACTTTTGAAAAATCATAGGGAGGTCAATTTCGTTCGTAACCAGAAACGGGTGGTACCACTGTAACGATATAAATGTCATCTGTTCAGTGGTGTGTGTTATAACGCGGAAATATAATCAGACAGGCTTGTGGTGAAATTAGAAAATAGCCATATGTTTAGGTTTGGATTCAGTGGCGATCGACTATATTAGTTTCATACCAAAACACATGTTATATGTAGTATTTATTCATATTACATGGATGTTCTTACATGGATCATTTTGAAGAGGAGAGAACACAGAATTTTGTTATGTAAGGTTGGTAGCAAGTACCTCCATTACGTCATCGTGCAGAAGCTAAGCAAACTGCCTGTTTTCCGTCAACCTCGTTGCGTATTAGACGCTTATATAATGTAAGTGTATAAGTAATCCGATGTAATCCGTGTTTTAGTCGTAAATCCGCAGTGGTTTTTGTGAAATAATATCTATCGCTATTTATGTAATCTCCATTCTTTTACGAGTAAAACGAATATAAGGTTGAATAGGTTTATATCATTCAGTGCTTTGCTGTAAATCGTTCAAAAAACCCTTGCAATCTGGGTGACGCCTACCAATCGGACTTGATCTCAACAAAATGTTCCATTATCATAAATTACGTTGTAACTTTTTATTTGTATATATTTTGATACATAAATATATATTTTCTTGAAGGGAAATAACTAGTAAATCATATAACATAGCTCATTTAGTATTATTAGGTGATATAAAAAAAAACTGACTTTGAATAACACAAATTTAGTTTAGAATTTCATAACCTTCAAGGAAAATAAGGTTTATATGTATTTATATGTTGCTAGAGATTTTTTTTGGCACAACAAATTGGTCGCGCACAAATTGCCGTTTTGCACTTTTTCTAAGTTATTCAATGTAATTCATGTATAAAAATTTTTCTTCTAAGACTTATATACATTTCTACGTAGGGAATTAGATAAGCAACATTTGGTACATTTACTATTTTTACCTAAAAAAATCAGTTTGCTTACAGTAAGGTTTTACTTTTGAAATTTATAACAAATATTTCAAATTTTTTTTTCAGTTTTTACATTTTTTCTCGGACACCACCCCTCTGAATTTTACTTATTTTACTTTTTTCAAATTCTCCTGTCTTTTCCGAACAAAACGAATATGCATATTGATATGTTTACTTCAAAATTGGATTTTATACGATTTTCTAAAAAATAGTCTGCAAAATCGCCAAAATGACCCTGCCACTTCAGAGAACACTGACAAACTTTTTCCTGCCACTCGGAGGGTTAACAAAGTGGACGCTCTTGTGGAGAAAATAGCACAATTAAGGCTCAATTAACAAGATTTGGACAACTCCTTGACATTTCAATAAATTTTCCCAGTTTTTTTAGGTGAATTAAGGGTAAGACTTCCGAAGGCAGAACAACTTTTCGACAAATTTGAAGCTATCCAGCAGGTCATTGAATTGGATGACGACAGTGATGCCCAGCAGGTAGAAAGGGAAACTTTTGAGTCAAACTATTACAAAATAATAGGTAAGGCTAAGTCTTTTACAAATCACTGTCAAGAGAATATTCATACTCAATTCAAAAATGCAGATCATAGGCCTGGGACAAAATTAAACTTACCCGTGCTAAACCTATCATCCTTTGATGGATCTTTTGATGAATGGTTTCCATTTTCTGATATGTTTAAAGTTATGGTACACAATAATGAATCTCTCACAGACGTTGAGAAATTGCATTACTTCTGAAAAAATAAGCTTTTAATACTATATCATCTTTGGAGTTAACTTCCAGTATTTTTATGAAATAGCCTGGAACCTCATACAGGAAAGGTACACCAAAAAAACTCTTATCATTCAAAAACATGTTCATTCTCTGTTTAATCTACCTAAATTAGATAATGAATCTGTCCAATCCTTGAGAGAATTGATCAACAGCTCTAACAAACATATCCAAGCATTAAGTGCACTTGGGGAACCCACTGACCAATGGGATAGTCTCCTTATACATTTGATTTCATCCAAATTTGACCATCTCACATTCAGGAATTGGCAAAATATCCTTAGTTCCTTAGTAGTTATTCCAACAATGCAAGATCTTAATGAATTCTTAAACAATAGGTTTCACATACTTTATACGATTTACCATTGTAACAGAATATCAGTAACTGCTACATTCTCTAAAAAAAATTACAGTAATTTTAGAAAACATAAAGACAATGGGTTTCCAAACAAATCATGGTCATCCTCACGACACCCATGTTTGTTAAGTCATGAACCTAAATGTGAGCTCTGTCAATCTTCACACTTATTATTTAAGTGTGAACATTTTATCAAACTCTCGATACCAGATAGAATAGCTAAGATAAAAACTTTGAATCTATGTAACAATTGTCTAAAGTGTCATCAAAGTAATCATTGTAGAAGCAAGAGTGGACGTAAATCCTGTGGAAAAAGACACAACAAATTACTTTGTCTCAAGTCTGTGTCAGTTACTAAGAATGGTTATAACCAAAATAGCCAGTTACACACATCCTTTGGAGACAACAAACAGGTTCTTTCTGCAGGCTCAACATCCAACCATCAAACCTCTAGTATTAAAACTATTATTTCTACAGCTATTGTTGATGTCATTAGTTCTAGTGGTAAAATTGTTTCATGTAAGGCACTACTAGATTGTGAATCACAATCAAACTTCATTTCAGAATCACTCTGTAAACGTTTGCAACTAAACCAAGGGCAAACATCAGTGTCAATTACAGGCATCAATTGTTCCGTGACATCAATTAATCATGTTTTCAATGCTATGGTTAAATCTAGAGTGTCAAATTTTGATACTTATATTGAATTTCTAGTTCTTCCTAAACTCACAGAAAAACTACCAGGCAACGTTTTATTTGATTATTCCAAAAGCATTCCTTCTAATGTTTCACCAGCAGACCCTTCATATCAAATTCCATCAAAAATAGATATGATTTTGGGTACACAAGTGTTTGGGATGTACTTTGTGAGGGGAAATAAAACTGCCAGTTAATGGTCCGTCTCTAAGGGAAACTAAATTCGGATGGGTATTCACAGGCACCACTGAAATATCTAAACCAATAAGTGACAGTACCAAAGCATATTTTGCATCATCTCTAGACTCATTGAATAGTAAATATTCAACGCTTCTGAGAATTAGAAGACTGTCAGGCATCTCAATCCCCATTAACTGGAGACGGCTTTTTGTGTGAACAACATTACCAGAGTATAACCATGCGCGACACAAATGGGGGATATGTAGTGCAAATCCCTCTAAAGGAAGATGTTTCAATCCTAGGAGAGAGCAAATCAATGGCAATAAAAAGGTTTGTTTCCTTAGAAAACAGACTTTATAAAAATCCTAAATTGTATATTGATTACAGGGATTTTATGTAAGAATATCTAGGGCACATGAAATGTATTGGAGAGCTCCATTCAGCAATCTTTCCTCATGAACGTTCAGTATCATACTTCATACCTCATCATGCTGTTATTAAAGAGTCATCAACCACTACAAAACTGTGTGTTGTTTTTGATGCTTCTGCAAAATCTTCAAATGGCTTTTCACTAAATGACATTTCCATGAATGGTCCTAGAGTTCAAGATGAACTATTTTCTATCACATCTCGTTTCAGATTGCACAAGTATGTATTCACAGCTGACATTGAGAAGATGTATCGTCAGATTCAATTGACCCTTCTCAGTACAGCCTTCAATCCATTTTATGGAGATCACATAAATCCGAACCACTTAAAATCTTTCAATTAGAGACAGTGACTTATGGAACCAAAAGTGCTCCTTTTTTAGCAACGCGAACACCCAGCAACTTGCCTTGGATGAATCACAAACTTTCCCAAATGCATATAAAACATTACTCAATGATTTTTATGTTGATGACGTCCTAAGTGGGGCACATACAATAGAATCAGCACTTCATCTTCAGAAAAACTGATTGAACTTCTTGTAAAAGAAGGATATCATCTTAGAAAATGGTCATCTAATCATGTAGATTTATTAGCAAACATTCCTCAATCAGATATTCAAACTCATCCTTTGCACAGTTTTGATATGAACAGTCCAGTAGTGAAGACTTTAGGTCTAATGTGGGACACCGCTCAAGATGTGTTCAAATCTAGTTTCACAAGATATTCAATGTCGTGACATTACGAAAAGACAAGTTCTTTCAGAAACAGCCAAGATATTCGACCCTTTGGGATTAATTGGACCTATCATTCTCTGCAAAACTTAAAATGCAACAATTGTGGAGAGAAAACTTTGGGTTACTTCTCTATCATCACATTACAACACTTTTGTCGCAAATAGAGTGGCTACAATTCAGACTGACAGTTGTCACTAGAATCATGTAGCAGGTATCAAAAATCCTGCAGACTTAGTCTCTCGTGGGTCCTTGATTCAACCTCTCTTATCTTCCTCTTTATGGTGGAATGGGCCACAATGGTTATCCGAGGAACATCAATTTTGGAAGGAAGATTCAAACTTTAAACCTGATACAAATGTTAAATCACTCCCAGAATTACGGAAGGTAACTAATATAACAGCTGTATATTTTAAAGTTCATGGGCATGATATCTACAACAGATATTCATCATTTCAGAGACTTGTACCAGTCATTGCATACTGTTTAAGATTACAAAATTACAAAATCTAAATTTTGTTTCAAAAAACCACTTAGCTATTCAGAATTAAATGAATCAAGGTTTGCTATTTTGAAACTAGCCCAGTCCCAATCGTTTCCTATTGAACTGAAGGAATTGACGAATATCAACTGTGTCAATAAATCTAGCAAGCTTGTACACCTAAATCCTTTCCTTGATGATAAAGGATTAATCAGAGTTGGTGGTTGACTAAAAAATTCAGACTTAAGTGTAGATATGAAACATCCGATTGTTCTAGATCATAAACATAGATTAACTAAGTTAATTGCAGAAGACTTACATATTCAGTTGTTACATGCAGGACCTCAACTTTCTCTGAATTCCCTTCGAGAACAATATTGGCCACTTAACAGAAGAAGTTTAGTAAGAAGAGTAGTACACAACTGTATGAAATGTTTCAAGGCTAAACCTAAGAATACAAATCAACACAAAACCTCAAAACAGAGTTCAACCTTCAAGACCTTTTTCCCACTGTGGAATAGACTATTTTGGACCTGTTTATATTCATTCAATGAACAACAAGAGAGCTAAAGTCACAAGAGCATATGTGTCACTTATATCTGCCTCTCTACAGAGGCCATACATCTTGAACTACTAGAAGATTTAACCACTAATGCGTTCATTAC
Organism: Allygus modestus; assembly: GCA_963675035.1. NCBI lineage: Eukaryota > Metazoa > Arthropoda > Insecta > Hemiptera > Cicadellidae > Allygus > Allygus modestus. The sequence goes on along the minus strand of OY776111.1, from coordinate 199,222,345 downwards.
TGCATTAAAACGTTTTATGTCTCGTAGAGGTAAACCTTATAAAATTTACTCTGACAATGCCAAAACCTTTGTTGGTGCTGACAAGGAATTAAAGGAGTTGAGAGATTTGTGGATTTCAGAAAATCACAAATACAATGTTCAATCGATTTTATCTGAACAAGCATTCAGTTGGAGCTTCATTCCTCCTCACTCACCAATTTTTGGAGGTTTATGGGAATCTGGAGTTTTGATAGTGAAATACCATTTGAAGTGTGTAACTCAGAACACCAAATTAACATGTAATGAAATGTACACTTTACTCGTACAGATTGAAGCTTGTATTAATTCACATCCCATATTTTTTCATTCGTTTATGTTCAAAACACATAATAGTTTTTTCCACCTACCCGGTTTGGCCCTATTAACTGAATTCTAACAGAAAATTCTTATATTAGTTATTAGTTTAAAATTTGTATAAAAATACAAAGTCTGGTTCCATGAACAAACAGCACTACTGCTCTAAAACAACTTTTTTTTAATAACAGCTTTTTATTTTCTCCTCTCTAAATGTTTATCCTCTCTGAAATTGTATTGAAAAATATATAACTCAAATCAAATTTAAAGTTAAACCTTTTATTGGCATTTAAATCAAATTCCAAAGAAAATCGACCAAAGTCACCGAATCTCTATTATTGACCTGCTACAATTAGTTAAACTAAATTTAATACAGTCGGCCTTACCAATGACTACATAAACTACAGTAAGACGGTTACGCGCCGTGTTAAAAATTCAGCGCAAGCAGTAACTCTCCGATCCGCAGCTAGTAGCACTTGGACTGACATTCATGTCCAAGCAGTTCTAAGTCTCGCCACTCGGGGTGCTGCCGCGCCCCTCACACTCCTCTCTCCGTCCTCCATCCCTGTAGCCCTATAGCCACGCCCGTGGCCCACAACCACGTCTCTTGCTGTGAGTAAATCGGATGCCTGCCGCCTGCCCCCACTGATTCGGCCAAGTAACTAGAATCGCGGACTGTAAAGTTGTCTATGTTAAGTGCAATTGGAATAGAATGCAGCGTGTTTTAGTACTTTAGCGATTTGGAAAGGATTTTGAATCTGAGAAAAGGAAAATAAGCTTTCCATTTACACTAATTCCTAAGGAGTTATAACAAGAGTGACAATTTATGAATTTTAACTGTAAACCACTAATTATATAGAATAAAATTAATTTCAAATTCATTATGCAATATGATTGACAAATAAGTGAAAAGTTAACATAGAGTCCATCCAAATGGAAAATATGTTCAAATAAACAATTTTCAAATTTGTGCTATATAAAGAAATAATAACCCCGTCGCAGCAAACCTACGTACTCAGCAAATTTCCAATGCATATATATTGGTCTCACTACTACCTGGAGCCACTTACCAAGTTTCACAAATATACATTCATTAATAAGTGATATATAGCATTTTATTTATTTCCCGTAAGAATAACATTAGGGCTGAGTACGCAGGTTGCTGCAACAAGGTCGATAAGAATTTTTTTTTTCAATTATAAATTTAACTCAACCACGTAAAGCTACACACCAAGTTTTATTAATTTAGGTTCATAACTAAGGGAGATATCAAACTTTACTTATCATATAATCACTGGTTTTTTTTTGTCCGATGTCCAGATGAAAATTTCTCAGTAACCAGAAGTTCCCCAAGTACAAGATTTGAAACATAAATAGTTTGTAGGTCGTAGGGGTGCAGGAACATATTATAAAGTTCATTATATAAGGCCCCGTAAGGTAAAATATTAATTAAAGGTTGAAATTTCACCATTAAGAATAACAAGAAACATATGTTTTTTAATGCCACATTCGTTAGTTGGTTAGTTGGATAAACAAGTACGTCTATCTATATTTACGAATGTATTTTGCCTTTAAAGGAAGCAGCTGATTTCTGTAATAAAAAGTTCATAGCAGTAACTTACATCAACCATATGGTTTTAGTTTTATATCGGCCATTTTAAAATTTCAAAATTTACTATATGATGTATGATGATTCTGTAATAACAATAGGCTTCACTTAGTTGGTTGATATAAGTAATCAGTAGACTATTTATTACAGTTTATGATTGGAAATGCTGTTTAAAATAATCACTACTACTAAAAAAATCTAAACAAACTGACTGGCCTTCCCGCAGTACTACTTTATTAACCACATAAATTTAACTGTTAGGGCAGTAAAATTAGGATTTTGCATGGAAATAATTCCTGGAAGGCTGGAAATCGTTTAAATTTTTGTTTTAAATAGAAGTAACAAGATTTGAAGTTTGTCCCATTTCTCCTTACATGATGTTTGAGTCATGGGACTACAAAACATCAAAATGTTGGAAGTTTTTTAAGTTGTTTGCAATTAATTGAAAAACTATCTTCCCAACAGGAAAAACTCATTTTGTAATAATTGTATGACACAAAATTCCACATCTATTGAGTACTGTACGATAAAAATCCCACCAATAATATATGATGTATGGTAGGTCGAATAGAGTGTTTTTTTCTTAATCACTAAATGCATCAATCCCTAAGGTTTTTATTTTAATGTTGTTTACTGATATTTGCATCACTGTTCATGGATATTTCATGGTTTAATTCACACAACCATTCCCTTATAGTAATCACGCGATGTATCTGAATACCGGTGTGATTGGTGAGAGAAAATATACTGTCATCTTGCCTATGAAAAAGGAGTCATATTTATGAAAAATGCCTTTAGTGGTGGTTTTTGCGACGTAAAATTCAATAGAACCAATCGAGTAGATAAAATGAAAATCTTAACTTCTGCTGTTAAAACCAAAATGAAGAGGTGTCTGTGAACTCGGACACAATTTTCCGCCGAATTTCCTTCCATAAGAAATTTGAGGAAGAACATGTCTGCCGAAAAAATAAATATACTGTAACAGTTGTTAACTTTAATAAAAAAAATTACCCTCACTATGCGAACAGAACACTTCATTTTGATTTTGACAGCAGCAGTGACGATTTTCATTTGGGCTACTCGATACTTATGCTTATACTTATAATTACGACACCTATTTCATAGGCAAGATGACAGTATATTATTTTCAAATCCGTAGGACTTACAGATGTGTATATTTAGTGACGGGCATTGTTTTTTGGATGTTGCATATATTAAGATTACTTCAGATTTTATGATTTCAAAATGCAAAATGATGTACCTCACTTCACTACCAAATGATGCCATTAACCAAGTTTCATTAATATGTGTTCATAAATAAGTGAGATATTACACTGTTCCTACTATAACATCAATAACATAAGCAATGGGTATGCAGGTTTTCTGCCACATAGACCACAAAACTTGATAGCAAGTGGTATTATTTGGTTACTTATTTACCTAAGTAGTTTTGGGTGGTGATGGTATGCAAGGAACGGTAAATCTCGAGAAAATACCACAAAAAATGGGCGAAGTGATTAAAAATAAAAGTTTGTTTCTCCATATTGTTGACATTTAGGTATAAAGGAAAACATTAGTTTGGATATATTGTCACAACCTTCAGTATTGATGGCAATATATAAGGTGTTAACCCAAACAGTACGAAACGACCTTTTCAGTTTTACAGTTGCCAGACAGTGAACCGTTGGAATTCTTGATAACGGTAAACTCATTCCCAGATGTCATCTTGTTGGGAGGTACGATAGAATGTATAATAGTTGTGGGGGTTAAGGGGGAGCCTCGGATCCCCCTTTAATGGTATGGTGTATAGATTTTGTGTGCGAGAAACGCTTACGGACCTCGGATCCCGCGCAGGATGTCATATGATCACACAGTGTGTGAAAGTCAAAACGAATGCTATGCCCCAAGCGGAAATGTTGTGAACAATATTTTGATATTTTCAAGCGGGATCCGAGGTCTCGCACTAAACCCATGCAATATTTATATTAAAATGATGCTTATAGCACGGACATTACGTTTTTGTCAGTCGTTGGATCCGAGGTCCCAACGGCAGGACCTCGGAACCGTCGGGGACCTCGAACCCACGGTGAAATATCACACCGAAAGCCTCGGAACCCACCTTACGCACGCACGCACGCACGCACACACACACACGTGGTCCCTTTTTTGGAATTGTTCCTTAGGTCGAGATAATCATAAATTGAATTTGGTGCCTTTAAGGGGACAAGCGCCGAATTGAGTCATAATTTTACCAAACCGCTGTAAAGAATTGAAAACTAACGTGAGGTTGGGTAATATTGATATCAATTACGGGATGTAATAAAAGACGTCTTACAACACTTAAGATATATTTACACTTATACTGATTCACATACAGACGGTAAACATATATAAAAGATGGTACTAGGCTATCGATTTCGACCAGTCACACCAGTCATCATCAGGTCAATGAGAGCTCATTGGCCTGATGATGACTGGTGTGACTGGTCAAAATCGATAGCCTAGTACCATCTTTTATATATGTTTACCGTCTGTATGTGAATCAGTATAAGTGTAAATATATCTTAAGTGTTGTAAGACGTCTTTTATTACATCCCGTAAGTAATAACAACACGTAATATGCTAATAAAAAAGTTGTTTAATGTTAACAATGTGATAGACATGTAGTGTGTTACTATTAGAATTGCATCACACAGTGATTTGTCACATTTTGGTTATTTATCATCCAATTATCATAATGAAGTTACTGTTAGATTTGTAATTAAAAGGTGCACTTTTTATGGTTCTTGAATTGTTTACTTAATACTAGCCATTTTATTACACAATTTGTCATAGATTTAGAGGTAAAACAGTACCACAGTAGATTAACTGCTCGGTTATTTATGATCCGATTTGATCAAATAAGGTGTCGTTTGATTTGCCTTTTAACTCCGCATCTTTTACCTGTCTTGATAATCTTTTTTAATTCAAGCGGTTTTCGTGAAATTTGACATCAAATATTTTAAGTGGCCGCCATCTTGAAACGGTTTAAGATATCGTAACGAAATTTAATAACCTTTTTTTATGTATTAAGTTACACATCTGTGCCGAGTTTGAAGTTTCTATTTCAAAAAATACTCAAGTTATTAAATAATGTGTGAAAATCACAAACAGACCGACAGACGGAAAACTAGGCGTTTTATACACATGTTTATATGATGTTTTATGATTGTCTCGACCTAAGGAACAATTCCAAAAAAGGGGACCACGGGTTTCGTAAACACCCTGTATATACTGTTGACATATTCAATACTAGCTGTTACCTGGCAGACGTTGTCATGCCTTTGACTATTACCAACTAAAACCAGTATCACCAAGATCACCTGTTCAAGTAAACATGTCATTAGCTTTTATGTAAACAACAATATCTTTCCATAAAGTTTATATGGAAACGGGAACCCTTTTGGGCCTCTTGGGAAGAAGCCAATTGAGTTAGGACAAAATGGATGGCTTAAAAACCTTCTCTGTGAAATTTTACATTTATATATTCCAAGTTTCATGGCAAACGGTCCAACGTTGTCCGAGTCCATAAACTTAAAATTTATATACAAACAAACAAACCATCATCTTTTTTTATAAATATAGATACACATACTGCCCCTGGCCGCTAGTGCGGGCTAGTTTGAGTTGTGCGTGGCGTGGCCGGCGGTTGATCAGCTGGTAGGGCCAGCGAGCACATAATAGAATAGAGAAGACAAGTGATTATACCCCGTGCATTAAAAGTGTGGCAAATTCCTTCATGTTGGTCTGGCTTACAGCCTGAAATCTACGACCCGCGAGCTCAATTCGCGGTAAACTTTCGCGACAAATACACGGCCATTATCAACAGTAATAGTTGAAGTGTATTGTTGAAATTTTGCATGTTTATAGTATAGAGTCTGAGGATAACGATGGTATTAATTTAAAATTGTAGATAATTTTATTAATTGGTGTATAAATATTTTACTAAACACTTTTAGATTTGTTATCCAAAACCAGACATGAAAAAGTTGTTCTGTGGGGAAGTTTTTTATTTTTTGGTCAGAGACATTTTGTCATTGGGAAAGTTGTAGATGAATAAACAAATTTAATTTTTTATCTCTACTTTTATTTTCTAAAGTGGTCGGTTTTCTCAGAAATCCAGGTATAAGAACGCGGCAAAACTGTCTTTTGCCGCCGCCCACTGCCGCGTCGCGCTTCACCATTTACATAGCAGTGCAGGGTGTTTGTTTTCCGGCTTAGTTGTTAATTGGTTAATTGGTTCCGGCGGGTTAATTGGTTTTAGCTAGGATTAGTAATGATATTGTATTCATTTAAGGAATGGTAAATGTAAACAAAATCTTAAGTAATAAATAGTTTCAGTTACGATACTTATTCATATGTTTATAATATCCTCGAAGTTTCACTTTATATTATAGATGATTATGATGGGTATTAGATAACTTATTCCAAATATTCGTAAACCATTAATCAATATTCATTGTCCTACAGATTGCTCAAGTTCATGGATTTACATTTCACTAGCAATATTTTGTTCACTTATAGATATAAACCCAATGCTTTTAGACTTATTAGGTACTTCTAAAACAACTCTCGTAAAGTCGGCAAATTTTTACCACTCTTTTAGAAGGTTGTACAAGTCCTTAATTTACGAATGAAAATTATTTTTAAATGTAAACAATAGTACAAATGTATATCTTATTATTTATTACAAATGTATGTTTATCTATGGATAAAAACATATTGTTTATTGCATTTAAATAACAACTGGTAATTTCATTTTCGTTGTTTGTGGCCTACACAAAAATAATCATTATTATATCTAGAGGTAATAGAATTTAGAGGATTAAAGGAATATCCAATACAATTTATGGCTAAACAAAGATATGTTTAACCACTTACGCGTATTTAAATAAATAAAACAATGCGCTCTTGTGAAAAGTAATCCCAGCAGGTAGTTGATACCCGGCTTTTTATTTTTTTTAATAGGTGTCCGGTCATTAAAACCAAATCCAACACAATTTACACTATCGAGCTAAGTCGACATCGGCATCATAGGTCTACAACAAATAGCCGTGAATATCCTTACTGCGACTATCTGATAAAGTGGCGGTGTGTGGTAGACGCTTGGACTAGGGCGGCGCCGCCATCTTTGATTGTCACATCCGACTGCCAGGCTGGCCGCACTCTCCGCTCCGAGTAGCTTCTCTATTGTATTATGTGCCCGCTGGATAGGGCGATATAGAGAGAGGGGGTACTCGTATAGTCCGTACCAAGAGATCAGTAGTACAGTCAACGCCCGCCGCCCCTAGCGCCAACTCGCGGCGGGTCGCTGAAGCAACCTCTCTTCTTCTTCTAACAGGCGCTGAATTATTTCCATAAGGCTTGACTGTCTTACTGTAGTTTATGTAGTCATTGGCCTTACTTTCACATAATCCTCATTTGGCCACTACTACCTTCAGTTCAGTTATCTAACTCACCAAATGAAGAACCCTCATTTACCCACTACTAATCACAATTTTCTAAAAAAATGTCAAATCGAAATATTATATTTGTTATTACCTTTTATTTACTGTATTTTGGTGCAACAAAGTGATCCTTCACCGATTTTAACTAACAGCTACGGCACAGAGAAAATATTCAGGCAATGGTAAAACAATTCCAAAGTTAAAATTCAAAACAATTTTAATCTCTTATTTATTTACATAGACTATATGTATATTTTTTAAGTTACGTTACCTACTGCAGTATAATTTCCTCCTCTATAGCCACGCTGATATGGCTCCCCAATTTACCGGTATCTAAAAATCCCATAAATTATGCATGTTAATTTCATGCAGTTTATTCTGTTTGTTAATTGTTCGTTTCCCCTAATATACTAAGTTAAACTATGCACGTCCTTAATATGCCAGTTCACAAAAAAAAATAAAATAATTGTTTGTGATGTATTATGTTAAACAAAATTATGTTTAACATTGATGCGACATTGTGGTCAGCGTGAAATAATAACTTGAAATGATCATTCACTACATAACCTTAAAAAAATTCCAATATGGTGGATCCAATATGGCGGCCGAAAATGTTAACTTGCTCGAATTTAAGTACGGACCACTCGGTAATGACTGGTGGTCCATGGTCATTTGTAGATAATGGGAAGTTCGGGGCACTTATAAACTTGCTTTAACATCATTTTTCAAAAGTAACAATATCTTGAGATATTTAAAAACGAGTACGGCATTGTTTTTAGCGTGAAAAATAAAAGGAAATTATTTGGTCACAATAATACCACCTTTACATTTTAAGATAGTAGGCTAGCTGAAAATTAACTTAGTCCAAATAAAGTACTTACTACATCAGTAGTGGAACGGTGTCGGTATTCAAACAAATTCATAAAATATATAGTTGACATTTTGAACTCACCCTTTTATCTCATGTTAGTTTTTAAAATAATCTTCCATCAGAAATTAAATTTCATTGTTGTTAGGCCTACTGAAAATTAAGCTATAAAACAAAGGTTTATAATACTTGGTTAGTTCCTAAAAAACGGCGTGCTGTTTTATTTTCTCTCTTTTAGTTTCTTAGGAAGTCTATCTTTTTTGTTGAAAGAAACAAATTAATATATTAAAGTTAAATCCATAGACTTTTTTTAATTCGGTAATTAGCTTACCGCTATAATTTGGTATTGCATTAGGTACTGTAAATTAAAAGTACAGTACTACATTTGTACTGTACTACATTTGGTACTGTAAATTTAGTTTTACATTTGATGTTACAGTAGTGTATACTCTTCACTTTTCTCCTTTTATAATTTAAATACTGATTTTGAAATACATGTAATCAATTAAAAGTCCGTCAACCAAATTTGCGGGCTATATACCTGGCAATATACCGCCATAGCTCATCAGGTTCGTCATGATTCTTATCAAAATCATACAAATTCCTGTCAAGATTCGTTCTCATATCAAAATCAGAAACAGGGCTTTGACCCATCGGGATTTAAGTTTCAATATTCATTTATTGCAGATGATAGTTTATTTGGTCAGATGATTAATTTCATTCTAGGAATGTTTCTAGTAATGAGGACTAGTAGACTTATTAATTAAAAGTTAAAAGTAAACTAAACTGGCAAGAAATTAACCTCCCATTATGATATTTTAAATGCAACTGTTGTTGGAACAAATTGTTACGTACCTTCCTGATTAGCATTTCTGATCCCTTTGTGGATAAAATAGGCAGAACTTTGAAGTCATATAAATAATACTGTTGACAAAGTCGCAAAAGAACTCTTAATTTCAAGTTAGTTATTAAATTCTAACATATTCTCTATAAAGCCGACATAAAAACACTTTGGACCTATTGTATTCAAAAACTAAACTGGACAGCTTGCTATAATGCTAACTGTTTATGATGTGTATCGGAACTAATCATCGGTGTCCACGAACGTTGCGGTGTTGTGCTGACTTGTAGACGGTGCGCTGGGCGTGTGGCGCGTGCGGCGGTGCAGTGCTCGTGCGCGGGCGCGGCGGCGGCGACGATCGATCGGCCAGTATGGCTGTGACAGTGTAGCCGCAACCGTGAGTGACAGTGACAGTGACAGTGCGAGAGCGGGCGGGCATAGTGGCGGGGTCATGGTCCACTCTGCTGTCGGCCCCGGGCCCATGTTGCACCGGCCGGATAACATCCTAGGCATTCCCAAAAGTCCGAGCTTCCTGAGCGGCCTGGACCTCGTGTCTAGCGGGCCGCATCCCGCCATGTACCAAGGGCTGCCCATACAGCTGCCCTCCCTCCTTGGTACTCAATGTTTAGTTTCCATTTCAAGATAAATTGTGCATGGAAGGATATACAGACTAATTCATAGAATATAATAATACATTTGTTTTATTAGAATTCTACAGGACCTGTCTATATTATTCAGTATTAAAATTACTTTTAAAAACCTGATTAAATGTCTAATAAATTTCAGAACAGTTGTATCATTCTATTCAATACGATAAGGTAATTTTTGTCGAGAGAATTCTTAATTGTTAACTGATTTAGTCAGTTCAAGAGTAAACCTCTGTCCTGTTTTGAATTTGTGTCATAGGTTTTTTGTGTTCTGAAAGGCACAGGCTGCCCTCAAGAATTGGTTTTTGCCCATAAAATTGATATAGCGAACATCAGGCATCTTAAATCAGCTGTTGGTGCAATAAAACACTCAAACATAATTAGTATTCTAGTTAAACCTTACAATAAAATTGTTTGCATTGAGACCACTAGGTTTCAGTGTTGAAGGACAATGCTCAGCCCAATGTTTGTCCAAGGCGTGCTACTCATTAAACAGCTCACTCTTGATTGAGATGTTGTCATACAGTAGACTCTAAGAAATCCAGACTAATGTGGCAGACGGTCGGTCTGGATTTTGAAAATTCCAGATTTCCCGGAGGTGGGCATGAGTCATCAATTCCACCTTTATGGCGACCAATTATGACAATATGAATTTATGTTTTTGTGCTAATTCAAGAGTGAGCTTCTGGAAGACGATCAAACTACATTAATTTGTGTAATGCAGGCTAATGATGTGAAAAATGAGGGTGCTAAATTGTGAAGTTTTGTTTTTTGTTTTTATTTGCAGCCAAAAACTTGAAAAAAATTCAAGATCATTGGTCCGGACTACCCAGAGTCCGGACTAGGTCGATCCGGGTTTCTGAGAGTCAACTGTATATTGTTGAACACATAAAATACCCCCGTCGCAGCAAACCTGCATACTCAGCAAATTTACAATGTAGATAAAAATGTCTTAATTCTACACGTTTCATAAAAATATATTCACAAATAAGCGATACATACAATTATAAATATTCTCCATAAGAATAACATCGGGGCTGAGTACGCAGGTTTGCTGAAACAAGGAACTCAAAATATGCTATTATCAATATAACTCAACTAGGTGAAGTCATATACCAGTTTTTATTCATTTATGTTCATAATTAAGGGAGACATACCATTTAATTATTCTCTATAAGAATAACATGGGGGCTGAGTATGCAGGTTTGCTGCTACTGGAGCCTTTGGCAAACAATTGTTTTTTTTAGCAAATATCAATAGACCACAACCAGACGAAGCCGTTTACCAAGTTTCGTCAGTATATGTTCATAAATAAGCGAGATAATTTTTTTCTTATAACATTAGACAATGGACTGTGTTTAGCACTTTCAATATCTCGGTAACCAATTGACGTAGAGCAATGTTCAAAATACCAAATTGTGTGATTTTTAAGCTGATTCCAATAAAAAAACTAAAATTTGACTTTTTCAATAATTATATGTAAAAAACTAAAAAAAAACATTTTTGGGGTACAAACCCCCCAAAAATATCCCTTCGGATAGGTCGATCTGTCTGGTTTTCCATCTTAAAGTCATAAATGCTGCTTTACATGTTTATACAAAATTTTTTCAAAATCGGATTATTTTTATGAGAGTTATTGTGCTCATGGACATATATATGTATATAAGATGTATCTTCATATTTTAACAAAGTACCCTTTTTTTATAAAAACATTTTTATTTCAGACTGACATGTTTCGTGCGCTTAGGCCATTATAATGGCCTAACTAATTATAATGGCCCTTTTGGCATCTGGGGACCTCAAAACAAAAAGTTATCATGATCCCGGGCCATGCCGACTATGGTAATAGCTTCTTCCGGATAGTGGTAATTTGCTAAAAAGATTTGGATCATAAGTTTAGACTAGATTACCAAATTCGCAATAAATGTTCGTTTCCCCTGTATGGTACCTCTGATTCTGTGTATGCATCATTGCATGACTTGCAACGTGCGTCTTGTGGGTTACCCCAAGCGCCAAGTGTGTGCCAATTAAAGTCAGTTTTACGTTTTAGAATGCCACCAGAGTGACAAATGTACAGAGTGCTGGTTTCGCTACAGCCATTATCATCTTGAATAGAAAAAATAAGGAAAATTCCTGATTTTTGGATTAGTAATTACTTGGAATCAAGATTAGTAGGTGGTGGTTTATTCTCACTTTTTTAATTTAATTTGTTCATGATGGAAGTACAACCCTAGGCATTTGATTTTGTTCAGTACACTTTGATAATCCAACCAGTAGACATGGAAAATTTGTCAGTTGCATCTCTGCGTTTCTCGCGATTTTTATAATCAAAGTGGGTTGTTTGCCTTAACAACAGTTTTTTCTGATAGTCGTTGATAAAGTCTATTGTTTTATCAGTACTCCACTTCGTCCTGAATAAACTAGGAAAATTAATTAATTTTTGGACAAAGATGAATACAATATTATCCAGTTTGAAAATTAACGTGTAACTGATGTAAACAGAGAGATCAAACCTGAAAAAACAAAACTACTATCGTAGAAATCCGCTGTCAACTACTATTGAGGCACGAGTATTGCAAGATGCTCCCTGTCGGTCTCGGGGAGCACATGCGCCTAGTTGCATGCAACTACTTACGAGGCATCACCGTGCATTCCCCATGTGCCTAGGTTCAAGACACATGAAAATAGGCATAATGGAAACAAACTTTAAAGCTGTGACTGCAAATTTCAAATGCCTAACCAAGACTAGATGAAGCGTTCCAAGTTTAATCAAAATATAAGTACTAACTGAAATATAACATTATTTATTCTCCATAAGAATAAGATTAGAGCTGAGTGTGCATGTTTGCTGCAACACAAACCACAAGAATCTCTTGTACTACTCCTAAAACACTAAATTGTTTTTTTAAACTGAATCTTGAAACCAAACTAAAATTGGGGTTTTACAAAAATTCTGTTCACAAAATACAAAAAACCTATTTTTGGTAAAAGGAAATTAAGGCTTTGACATTCATTTCTACTTAATATTCCTTTCCTACAAAAAAATCATGAAAATCTGTTTAGTAGTTAACTCATAATCCTCTGATGAAAAATCAACAGTTCTTTTAATCAATAGAATTGTTACATCTTCCCTGAGTAACTGGGATTGTCAGACCTAGAAGGTCTCTGTTCTAACTAACTCACCACTTGTAATGTAATCCTATACTCTTTTATTAGTGAATTTCCTATGGAAAAGTGAACTATTGGCATGACCCGCACGGTGAAACTTAAGCCCGGGACCACGATAGAAGTTTATAACGTGACCCCCTGAACACGTTTTGGGGGGTCGTTCAAAATTGTATATATATATATATGTGTGTGTGTGTGTGTGTTTGTACTCTAACGGTCACATTTTTTGTCCGATTTACTTCAAATTTGGTAGGGACGTTCCTTTCTGTAATCAGTTGGACAAGTTCGTTGGGCAAAACAATCGGACAACTCTAAACCCTTTTTGGGGATTAATCTTTCAAATTTCAAGTTTTTGGGCCTAAAAAGGGTCAGAAAAGGCCCGTATGTAAAATTAATGCATGTAACAATATGGAAATTAGTGATGCAAAAGTTTTAAGCCCTCTCTCGTCATTCTAGCATAAATATTTACCGAGTTATTAAAGAAAATGTGTTTTGACTAAACACAGTACGTTGTCTTACGGGGGTTTGGCACTAGAAAAGCTTGTTATTCCTTTGTTAGAGTACTTTTATAATCCCCAGCAACCTCACGCCTACTTTCAAGCCTGTTTGGACCTTCTCCTAACATTATAATGCGCAAAATTGCATTCCCAGCTTTGCAGGTAAATGAAACCAGGAGCATCAGAACAGCCAAAAAATCACTGTTTTCAGATTTCCATAAAAATTGGAATAAATTTATTTTACACTGGTTTCGAGTTTTACAAGTTTTTATATGGAAATTCATTTCCCTCACGTCAGCGTGCTGCGTGCGAACTCGTTTAACATTTGTATGTGTTTGGAGGAATAAGTCATAAGAGGAAACAAACATTTGGGTTAAGCCCACAAGAGCCCATGACACTGATACGGTAGCAACAAATGGAAAATGTGGCATCTGTATTATTAATTCGCTACATGCAAACTTTGTAAACAATATGGCTTTTTTGTTTTAAGATTGACCCCCACATATTATACACTAAAACGTGCATCTAGGTGTGCAGATGTGCAAACGGGCTTTAGATTTTTGATTTAGGCCTCAGGGCTCTGCTCCACATGACTCCCAAGTCCCCATGTTATTCATATGGAGGAGAGTTTTATTTATTTTTATTATTATTTGATTTATGTCACATGAGTTTTTTATTAATTCAATTCAATTAAATAAACACTGTTATAAGGAGTATATCTAAGTACAGACTGTCATTGTTTTGTTTACCATTAACTATTTACTATTCTTGTAATTTGAAACAGGATGTGCAAGCTGCGCTTAGGAAATTCTTGTTTACTCAAAATACAGTAAATAAATAATACAACAATACCACTGTTAATTCAGTTCTTAAGATTAATCTAGATTGTTAGATATATGATTGGGATTTCAATTGTCGAAACGGCTGCTTTGTTGACAATTCACCTGCTTTGTTGAAGATATCGGTATCCACTGTTTGCCAAGACCTTTTTTATACGGTGAATTTTCAACTTTGGAATAAGGCATTGTGGATTATAAATACTTCCACTTTGTTTAGTAGATCTAATATTCAGTTTGTGAATTGTTGGTTAGAAATTTATGAACAAAACAAATACTTGAGCATAATACATAGGCTAATTAAATGTAAACAAAAATAGGACCACTTAATTTCTTAAATACAAGTTTTTTTCATACTGGGACTCTCTCATAGTGGCCATGGTGCATGGCAATCATTCAACACTTTTCCATTGGCACACATATTTTACATGGTTTGAAACATAATTTAATAAAGCGTAAAGCGACCCATTCAAAATTTCAATGTGGGCTAAATATGGCGGCTATTTCCCAAAATGGCTGAATTAAATTTGAAGGATAAATAAAACAACGAACGTTTTCTGAGTTCTGGGTAAAGTTTATATATATATATATATATATATATAAAATATAAAAAATTCTATATATGGAATATAAATTGTAGATTGAAGACAGTTTATAAATTTAAGGATATAGAGTAAGTAAACATCACGTGTTATGAATCCTTTGTTTTTATTTATGCATGCAAGGCCGCGACAAGCAGCTAGTCCATATATTTAAAGCCTTAATGAAAAAACCTTTGGACAGTTCGTCTGAGACTTCTACTGGGCCAATTTACATGCAGGTTGTACCAAAACAAAGGTTTTCGGTCCTATATTAGCAGGTTTTATTTGTATTTTAAAACTAGTTACGTTAAATGGGTCGAAAACGAAAAATAAACTTTTCTTATGGAGATTTAGCATGGGGGAAGTCAACTTTTCCAATCCTTTGGACAGTTTGTGTGAGACTTCCACTGGACCGATTTACATGCAGTTTGTACCAAATAAAAGCTAAACTTTTCTATATTAGCAGGTTTTATTTACTTTTACATTATCTTTTTTCTTGAATTTAAAAAAATCAATATTACCAAACCTTTGCAATGATTTTATTTTACAGTCCTTCGATCAGCTGATTGTAGAGATACAAGGTATTTTGTCTAGCATCAGAAGAAGAGCAAACGCTCAAGAAGCATTTGGTTTATCATGGCCAGTATCTAAAACGAATACAATTGTTATGTATTATCCTTTAAATGAAAAGAACAAATAATACAGTTTTATATTATTTAACCCATTGAGGTAGTAATTTTATTCTATTTGTAGTAGCCTATAACGGGAATTGATTGGTGCTGCACTCTAGTTGCAAAATATGTAACTAATGACTGCGGGCGTCTACGGTTCTATCCGCTAGGGGCGCGGACTGACTGAAAACCCTTAATATCGCCGCCAGGCCTTTGGTCGTGTTAGCTGAGTTGGCTACGTCGTGGAAACACCTTGGCCAGGTGGCGATACGATGTTCGTGGGTTCGATTCCCGCACACGACCAAAACTGACCAGTTGTGCAACTCTCAATGAGTTAACCGGTCTGTGGCAACGTTGGTGGGAGGGCCCAAGTAAAATAAACGGTGGCAGGCTTGCTTGGAAGTTGACGGGATCGGTTAATTCTTTGAGACTTGCACATGGTCAACACTGATTTTGCTAATTTTTACTTATGTCTACTGTGTGTGTGCCAATGCGACTCTCTAAACTGAAATAAAACAATATTTTAATTAAAATATGCCATTAATCCATTTAAAAACACCAATTTTATACTCCAATTCACACGTTAATAAAATTACAAGTATGGAACGAGACCTGCTCGTATGTCTACGCCAATGGGTTAAACTATACAGTTTTATAGTCGGTGAATTAAAAAATAAATAAGTTTTGATTGTTAAATTGTTTAGTACTATATAAAGTTACTTAATAATGTAAAACAGCTGATTGCAATAACATTAACCCATTGAGGTAGTAGTTTTATTCTATTTGCAGTAGCCTATAACGGGAATTGATTGGTGCTGCACTCTAGTAGCAAAATATGTAATTAATGACCGCGGGCGTCTACGGTTCTATCCGCTAGGGGCGCGGACTGACTGAAAAACCTTAATATCGCCGCCAGGCCTTTGGTCGTGTTAGCTGAGTTGGCTACGTCGTGGAAACACCTTGGCCAGGTGGTGATACGATGTTCGTGGGTTCGATTCCCGCACACGACCAAAACTGACCAGTTGTGCAACTCTCAATGAGTTAACCGGTCTGTGGCAACGTTGGTGGGAGGGCCCAAGTAAAACAAACGGTGGCAGGCTTGCTTGGAAGTTGACGGGATCGGTTAATTCTTTGAGACTTGCACATGGTCAACACTGATTTTGCTAATTTTTACTTATGTCTACTGTGTGTGTGCCAGTGCGACTCTCTAAACTGAAAGAAAACAATATTTTAATTAAAATACGCCATTAATCCATTTTAAAACACCAATTTTATACTCCAATTCACAGGTTAATAAAATTACAAGTAAGGAACGAGACCAGCTCGTATGTCTACGCCAATGGGTTAATGGTATAAATGATTACTACAATGGCAAATTGTAAAGTGTCAGTTTAAATAAATGGTTTACATTCATATTAAATACCATTTTTGAGCATATTAAGGAACTAATGCACCGGTTTTAATTCAACGTGTGCTCCCAACCCTGTGCGTGTAAGGAAATAATCAAAATAAATAGATTTATTCCACTTAGCAAGTACAGTAAATTGTTCCGATGTCACATCCTAATGCTTTACTTTGCCGCTTCCAACGTCAGCTTTCGTAGATCAGTCGATAGCGTGCCGTTCTACAACACGAGCCGGGTTCAAATCCAACCGGCGCCGTCAAACGTTTTGTAACGTGGTTATAAACGGTTGTCACTAAGCTCTGTTTGACTAATAATACCAATATTTATTTTAGGTCATCTATAGGGATTACAATATCTATAAGTCTCTGCAATTCTCAAAAGGCTTATGTCTTTATCATTTTAAAACCATTTATCCAATACACATTGATAGTTTTAGGCCTACTTATTTCTGATGTTTTTTAACGTAATAGAACACTTTCTTTAGGCTACCAAGGTTTAGGCCTAAGTAAACAATTAAATTGTTATGTTTATTATAAAATACTTAAGGGTATTTGTGTATGCATAGTATAGTGAATTGTTCCGATGTCACGTCGTAATGCTTTACTTTGCCGCTTCAAACGTCAGCTTTCGTAGATCAGTCGATAGTGTGCCGGTCTATAAAACAGACAAGCCGGGTTCGAATCCAACTGGCAAGTGGATTACTTATGCAAGGTAATGGTTTTTTCTCCTTTCTTTTCTTATCAGTATTAACATCCAAAAAAATTAGATTATGTCTATAAAATATTAGTTAATTTCACTGATTGTTGAATCCATTTTTTCTTCTTAAAAATTTGCTACAAGAAAAATAATTGGAAGGAAACAGCAGTTTAAAAAGTACATTTTATACATGTTTCGCACCATCTGCCTAGCGCTCCACTCACCACGCTAGTATAGTGTAAATAATCACCTGACAAAATAAAAATAAAACTTCAAAGGCCATTGAGTTGAAGCTCTAAAGGATTTTCAGATATTTTCTGATCTTTGAAAAATGTAGGAACTATGAAAAAATATATTAATTTATGTGGTACATGAAGTTTTTTTACTGTAACACTTTCAAATTTGATACAGAGTATTTCCTATTTGATTACATGTATTTCAAAATTAGCATTTTATATACAGGGTGTCACAAAAATGCGTAGCACGCTATGCAGAACCATATTCTACAAACAAAAACAAGATGAAAATGTAGAGTAAAATTTTTTTGATTTCGGCTTAGTTTAGGCGTAATCCGCCATTTTGTATTTTTTTGAAAATAATTAATAATTCAAAAACCCTTCGAGATTTTTTTTGAAACTTGGTATAAACTTTAAGTTTCTGGTTTTTAACATTTTTCCAAAAATATTTTTTATTAAACTTATCAAATTTAAAAATGGCGGTCATTTAAATATTTCAAAGTCAAATTCCATGAAAACTAGCAACTAAAACAAAATTTTACAAGACATAAATTTTAAAGCACTTTGTAATCCAAATCCAATGACATTTTTACTGTAAAAATCGGTTAATAAATAAAATATACCCCCGTAGCAGCAAAAATGCGTACTCAGCGAATTTCCAATAGATATGAATGTCTTAATACTACATAAAGCCACTTACCAAGTTACATAAAAATGTTTTCACAAATAAGCGATATATACAGTTTTAATTATTCTCTATAAGAATGACATTGGGGCTGAGTACGCAGGTTTGCTGCAACAAGGAACACAAAAAATGGATTTTTATGCTAATATCAATATAACTCAACTAGGTGAAGTCATATACCAGATTTGATTAATTTATGTTCATAATTAAGGGAGACATGGCATTTAATTATTATCCATAAGAATAACATGGGGCTGAGTATGCAGGTTTGCTGCTACGGGTGCCTTTGGCAAAAAATAATTTTTTTGAGCAAATATCAATATACCACAACCGGATGAAGCCATATACCAAGTTTCGTCAGTATACGTTCATAAATAAGCGAGATATAAAATTTTTCTTTTCCTCCATAAGAATAACATTAGACAACGAACTGTGTTTAGCACTTTCAATATCTCGGTAACCAATTGACGTAGAAAAATGATGAAAATACCAAATTGTGTGTTTTTTTAAGCTGAATCCAATGATAAAACTAATACCCCCGTAGCACCAAACCAGCGTACTCAGCGAATTTCCAATGCATATATATGTATCTTAATACCACATAATGCCACATACCAAGTTTCATCAATATACATTCATAAATAAACGATTCATGACATTTTAATTATTCACCATAAGAATAACATGGCGGCTGAGTATGCAGGTTTGCTGAAGGAAGAAAAAAAAATGGGGTTTTATACAAATATCAATATAACTCATTTAGGTAAAGCCACATACCAAATTTCATTAATTTATTTTCATAATTAAGGGAGATAACACGTTACTTATTCTCCATAAGAATAACATGGGACTGAGTATGCAGGTTTGCTGCTATGGGAGCCTTTGGCAAAAAATTGTGTTTTTTTTTTGAGAAAATATCAATGGTCTACAACCAGATGAAGCCATATACCAAGTTTCGTCAGTATACGTTCATAAATAAGCAAGATATAAAATTTTTCTTTTCCTCCATAAGAATAACATTAGACAACGTACTGTGTTTAGCACTTTCAATATCTCGGTAACCAATTGACGTAGAGAAATGATCAAAATACCAAATTGTGTGTTTTTTTAAGCTGAATCCAATGGTAAAAACTAAAATTTGACTATTTCCAAAATGATATGTAACAAATTCAAAAAACCCATTTTTGGGGTACAAAACCCCCCCAAAATACCCCTTCGGATAAAGCGATCTGGCTGGTTTTCGAACTTAAAGTCATAAATGTTGCTTTACACGTTTATACCAAATTTCATGAAAATCGGATAGTTTTTACAAGAGTTATCGTGCTCACGGACACATATATATATATACATAAATATATATATATATATATATATATATATATATATATATATATATATATATATATATATACAGTTTTGAACGAATGGTGATTTTGGGGTCTGGGGACCTCAAAACGAAAAGTTATCATGGTCCCGGGCCTAGGTCTTACCATGCCGACTACGGTAATAGCTTCTTCCCTATAGGGGAAATTCGCTAAAATTTGATTTTTTCAAAAATTACATGTAAGAAATTCAAAATACCCCCGTCGCAGCAAACCTGCATACTCAGCGAATTTCCAATGTAAATATAAATGTCTTTATACTACATAAAGCCACTTACCAAGTTTCATAAAAATATATTCACAAATAAGCGATATATACAATTTTAATTATTCTCCATAAGAATAACATTGGGGCTGAGTACGTAGGTTTGCTGCAACAAGGAACAGAAAAAATGGGTTTTTATGCTAATGTCAATATAACTCAACTAGGTGAAGTCGTATACCAGTTTTTATTCATTTATGTTCATAATTAAGGGAGTCAGAGCATTTAATTATTATCCATAAGAATAACATGGGGGCTGAGTACGCAGGTTTGCTGCTACGGGAGAATTATGCAAAAACAATTTTTTGGAGCAAATATCAATAGACCTCAATGAGATGAAGCTGTATACCAAATTTAGTCAGTATACGTTCATAAATAAGCGAGATAAACAAAAATTCTTTTCCTCCATAAGAATAACATTAGACAACGTACTGTGTTTAGCACTTTCAATATCTCGGTAACCAATTGACGTAGAGGAATGATCGAAATACCAAATTGTGTGTTTTTTTAAGCTGAATCAAATGGTCAAAACTAAAATTTGACTTTTTCTAAAATTATATGTAAAAAATTCAAAAAACCCATTTTTGGGGTACAAAACCCCCCCAAAATACCCCTTCCGATAGGTCGATCTGTCTGGTTTTCGAACTTAAAGTCATAAATGCTGCTTTACATGTTTATACCAAATTTCATCAAAATCGGATCATTTTTACGAGAGTTATCGTGATCACGGACACATATATATATATATAGATACTATACAGTTTCGAACCAATGGTGTTTTTGGGGTCTGGGGACCTGAAAATGAAAAGTTATCATGGTCCCGGGCCTAGGTCTTACCATGCCGACTACGGTAATAGCTTCTTCCCTATAGGGGAAATTCACCAAAAGTTGTGGCAATTTTTTATAATAAATTTCAAAATGGCGGCCATATAACATTTTCAAAGTCAAATTCCCTAGTGCATTTGACCATCTAATTACAAGTCCTTTAAATTTTATGTCTTGTAAAATGTTGTTTTAGTTGCTAGTTTTCAAGGAATTTGACTTTGAAATTTGTATATGGCCGCCATTTTGAAATTTATTATAAAAAAATTACCATAACTTTTTTATTTACTAACCGATTTTTACAGTTTAAATGTCATTGGATTTAGATTACAAAGTGCTTAAAATTTTATGTCTTGTAAAATTGTGTTTTAGTTGCTATTTTTCATGGAATTTGACTTTGAAATATTTAAATGGCCGCCATTTTTAAATTTGATAAGTTAAATAAAAATTGTTTTTGGAAAATGTTAAAAACCAGAAACTTAAAGTTTATACCAAGTTTCAAAAAAAATCTTGAAGAGTTTTTGAATTATTAGTAATTTTCAAAAAAATACAAAATGGCGGATTACGCCTAAACTAATCCGAAATCGCAAAAATGTTACTATACATTTTCAACTTGTTTTTGTATGTAGAATCCGGTTCTGCATAGCGCTCTACACATTTTTGTAACACCCTGTATAGACTAGCAAACCATATGTTTGTATTTTTAATCCCAGCTGTTCTGCTTCTTTTGTTTTGATTTGCTGTCCAATGTTATTTAAATGGGCCAAAACCGTACTTTGAGGGCTTCCCAAGGGTTTCTGGTTCCACGCACTGACTTGAGACCCCCAAAAGGCACACCTAGACGTTAAGGGCTTTCAAACGACACATAAATCATCAAAATCGACCGAGTAGTTTGGCCATAATCTTTTGCACAAAAATTGCCTTATTCTTTTAATATAATGATGATTTGTTTATCTTACTACAGTGGTTTTAACTTGTTGGTTAAAATTGTATTAGTTCAAGAAGTCCATGATTATTAATGACAATTCATGAAGCAAGTTCTGTACGTTAATTTACTAAGACATTGATGATGGTAAATAAATAAGCAAACATTTCTGTGTAGTAACCTTAATGTCTTTGTAGCAAATTTACCCTATAGGGAAGAAGCTATTACCGTATGTGGCATAGTAAGACTTAAGCCCGAGACCATGATAACTTTTCGTTTTGAGGTCCCTAGAGGCCAAGAACACTATTCGTTCAAATTTATATATATTTAAATATTATAAAATAAAAAGTCAACTGAGCACCCTTTTTAAAATCTTTTAATAAAGCTACATGTTTTGGCACTTTTAAGGCCATTTCCAAGCTAAACTTAACCTAAAATAATTTATTCATTTTGTATTATTTGTTAAGCTGATAAAATAAAAACATGATAAATTATTTCTAAAAATATATATATATATATATATATATATATATATATACTAGTGGCTTGAAGGGACCATAGCCCCTAATCTTGCTTCAAGTAGGAACACATGTCAGTTCGTAAACAAAGTAGACTCTTAATCACATGTTTTAATGTAAACAAAGCAGACGTTTTTAAATCCCCTTACTTTTTTATGGGGGATGTTTTTTGTTACTTCTCATTTGCTGGTCAGTTTTTAGAAACACTCCTGTTTTTCCCGAGTCCCTGGGATCGAGACCTTTAATTTGAGCCGTCTCCCATCATCCTGCAATTTGCCAAACTCCCACAATTTTGACTTAAAAATTTTGCTTACAGAATTATATATAATGATATATGTGTGTGTCCGTTACCTCGATAACTTTTGATAGAAATGCCCGATTTTATGAAATTTGGCACAAATGTGGAGAGTAGCATTTATGAATTTAAGGGTGGAGTTCACACAAAAAAACGGCAAATTTATTTGTTTTCTTCAAAATTATATTTTTATATATTTTGGTTCTACATTTAATTCCGAATATAAAAATATTAAATATAAGACTGAACGATTTTTTTTACCTTGAAAAAAAAATTCAAGTTAATAATTCATGGTGATTTTTTCTACCTTAAAAGTTATTGGATTGTTTTAAGTATTTTAGTAATACAATCTAACTAAAACCTAGTTATTTCATAACTAGTTATTTCATCAAACTAAAACCTAGTTATTTCATATAGTACAAATTATATGTAATCGTATATTAGTTTATTATGTTGGCTGTCTATTTATTTTGGAAGCGTGTGGGCATGACAGGTGCTTTCAAACAAAGGCCACAGCTGATTCCCGAAAGTTGTATTTTTTACCTTAGAAATTACACAGCTCAGCTTCTAGAAGAGATAGAGTGATGATTTTTGGTTTATTTTGTTCAGCTTGTTTTATTCCATGATCTGTAGGATGGATTTGAAAGAAAAACTAACAGAACATATTTTTAATAATTTATTTATTTAAATTTTCTACGTAAAACCTAGTTAAATCATTTAAAAATTTGTGGGACCATTAATTATTGTATTCAAACCAAACCTATCCTACAGATCATAGAGCATACTTTAAGAAACACTTAGAAAAAAAAGTTCTTAATTATCTTTTATGGATTTTAATCTGTATAGGATCTAGTAAACCCTAGTAAAACATGAAAAATCACCCCCCTCCCCCCCACAGGGGGTGAAAAAAAATTCCAACCCATTTTTTTGTTTCTATGGTTACATGTAATATCCAGAAATATTTTCAATATTTTAGGATTAATTAATGATTTTTCATTTTTTTCATGAATTCCCCCCTTAAGTTTGAAAACATACTTTAGGTTTGATCGGACTATGGGATGGGATTTAAATTTTCCAAAAATCAGTTTTTTTTTTAATTTTTTACCCTAAAATCTTAAAAACACTCAATTTTGGTCATAGCCATTTTATAGAGCTTAAACAAAACAAATAATTTAATATTTTGAATCATTAACCTAGGTTAAGTGGTTGTGGAGAAAAGTCAAAAAATGTGTCTATAAAAATTCCCATGTTAATCTTATGGGAAAATGGTTTTCAATTTTTCTCAGTTAATTTTACTGAAACATTTCTTTTTACCAAAAAGTGTAGCTCTACAAAACAATCATTTTGGTGTTTTAATTGTTGTTCTACGTCCAACTGTTGTAGAGATATTCAAAGTGCTAAACACAGTATGTTGTCCAATGTTATCCTTATGGAGAATAAATAAAATTTGATATCTCGATTATTTATTAATGTATATTGATGAAACTTGGTATGTGGCTTCAAATAGTTGTAGTATATTAATTTTTATACCAAAAAAAGATTTTTGTTGATATTCCTCGTAGCAGCAAACCTGCATACTCGGCCCCCATGTTATTCATATGGATAATAAGTAAAGTTGTATATCTCCCTTAGTTATGAACCTAAATTAATAAAACTTGGCATGTAGCTAGTTGAGTTATATTGAAAATTATATAAAAACACATATTATGTGTTCCTTGTTGCAGCAAACCTGCGTACTCAGCTTTCAACGTTATTCTTAAGGTGAATAAATAAAATGCTATATATCACTTATTTATGAATGTATTTTTGTGAAACTTGGTAAGTGGCTCTACCAAGTATAACCACAACCAAAATCGACAACCCTGTGTTTTAAGATTACATGTAATATGGTAATACCCCCATACATATACATATATGGTAATTATATGTAAACGTTGAGTGCGTTTAGTCACATTAATTGGGTGACTGGAACGTTTGTGTCTTTATGTGTAGTGAGACACATATATATGCATTGGAAATTCGCTGAGTAGCAAGGTTTGCTGCGATGGGGGTATTAATGAACTATTGCTTAACAATTTAAGACACACATTCTTTTTCCTCTTAATGTTTCATTTCTTGAAGGTGGTATATTATTTCTTGATACATTTGGCACACTGGTCTTCTATAAAATAAAACAATTTTCAAATGAAAACCAATATATTTTGAATTGAAACTCAATTCATCATTAGTTGTTTGGTTCTGTAGATGATGAGTTTGTCAATAAAGCAAGAGACATACATTTTATTTTGTATTTTTTCATTCTAGATTTATGTTATACTACACTAAATTTCGGTGGTATGAACCTATATATATATCGATGTATTACATTGAACCTGATGATGACCGTTGCAACTGATCAAATCAATTGCCTTGTAGCATTTTTTGTATGTTTAGCGACTTTGATGTAAGCACAGTGTAAGAGTGAATATATTTTGAAGTGTTGTACATTCTGTAATTGTAACAACACGTACCATGCTAATATACCATGGTAGTACCTGTATCCATTCTTTCCATAAGATTTTTACCCCCTTAAGTGTGCAGGTTGTAATGTTTTGGTGGTTGTTTGTGCAGATGCATCATCCACAGACAGGGAGGAACTGTTTGTGCAGAAGATCCGACAATGCTGTGTGCTGTTCGACTTTGTGTCAGACCCGTTGTCCGACCTCAAGTGGAAGGAGGTGAAGCGAGCCGCGCTGCACGAGATGGTGGAATATGTGACCACGCAGCGCGGCGTTGTCACCGACGCTATCTATCCGGAGGCCGTCAACATGGTGGGTACTGTAGGCCAAGGTTTTACTTTCAATTTTACATGTTTACAAAAAATGTTGTATTTTGGGGCTAGTTAAAAATTTTTGAAATGTAAGTCCCCTTTATTAATTTTAAAGATTTTCACAAGCAAACCCGAGGTCGATCGATATCTTTCTCGTATCCGAAATCGTGGCTGTATAAAATTTATTAATGGTTTTTTTTATTTTCAGGGTAAATAAGTACAGGACCAGTTCAGTAACTCTTAAATAGTGAACAGAGAACATACTCTTACGATTGATTATTGACTACGACTAGAAAAACTTTTCTTTGTGTGATTCTTATTTCCTTTACTCCCAAAATATGAAAATGTTCTATTAAAAATCGCCCTATTGAGTGATTTATTTGGATGAGCTATTTGGGTAAAACATACCAACGTATACCTGAGGTTGTATATTGCTCCTGTTGTCATTCAGTATAATCATATTTTATGATTTTATATGGTAAAATAGTACTAGTTTAATTTGGTTTATACTCCTTATGCAATTGATACTGCTATGGGAATAAGGTATATTTATTAATCAATCTTCAGAAATAACTTGTTTGAGGATCTCATTTTCCGTTTAACTTCATGGTAGGAATACATGTTATGATTGCCTTTTAAATCTACTACTACTAAAAATAAAATAATTCTTAAGATGTGATCAATAAGTGTCTGAAGGATTTGAGATGACAACAACGTAATGGGTCTATGTGAAGTGACTACAGCTTGGTCGAGTCAAGTATGCTTCTTCACAAGGAGAGATTTCCTGTGGTGTAGAAAAGAATCTAGATCAATACCCCCTTTGAACACCCATTAAACTGTTCTTCTCTTGTGCAGACGGCCCCCATTGTCACATGAAGTTTACATATTTTAGTATCTCATTTAATTTTGAACTGAATTTATTACATTACATTAATATATACTAATTGGTTGTTACCACAAACCCTTGTACTAATTTACAGTGAAAAGGTTATTCTGTTAATATTTTTGAGGATTCCTGAAGTTTTAGCGAATTTCCCCTATAGGGGGGATGAAGCTATTACCATAGTCAGCATGGTGAAACTTAGGCCCGGGACCATCATAACTTTTTGTTTTGAGGTCCCCAGATCAAACACCATTCGCTCAAAACTATATGTGTGTGTGTGTGTGTGTGTGTGTGTGTGTGTGTGCATGAGCACGATAACTCATAAAAATGGTCAGATTTTGACAAAATTTAGTTCACACGTGTAAAGCAACATTTGACTATAAGTTCGAAAACCAGCCAGATTGTTCCAACCTAAAGGGTATTTTGGGGGGTTTTGTACCCCAAAAATGGGTTATTTGAGGTTTTTATATATAATATTACAGTAAATCAAATTTTATTTTTCACCATCACATTCAGCTTAAAAAAAACAAACAATTTGGTGTCTTCATCATTGCTTTACTTCAATTGCTTATAAAGATATTGAAAGTGCTAAACACAATACGTTGTCCAATGTTATTCTTATAGAGAATAAGAACAATTAATTGTATATCTTGCTTATTTATCAACTTATCCTGACAAAACTTGGTATATTGCTTCATATTGTTGTGGTCTATTGATATTTACACAAAAAAATTTGTACTGATGGTTCCCGTTGCAGCAAACCTGCGAGTTCAGCCCCTATCTTGTTGTTATTATTATAGAAAAAAGTAAAACATTAGCCTATTTCTCCCTTAGTTATGAACCTAAATTAATCAAACTTGTTATTGTAGCTTCACCTAATTTGAGTTCTATTGATATCTTCATAAAAACCCATTTTTTGTGTTCCTTGGTACAGCAAACTGCATACTCAGCTCCCATGTTATTCTTATGGAGAATAATTAAAATGACATACATAGATTATTATTTATGAATGTATATTGGCGAAACTATGTATGTAGCTTCATCTAGTTGAGTTATATTGATATTTGCATAAAAATCATATTTTGTTTTCCTTGCTGCAGCAAACCTGCATACTTATCCCCCATGTTATTCTCATGGAGAATAATTAATACTGCTTATTTATGAATGTATACTAAAGAAACTTAAATGGCTTATGTGCTATTAAGACATACACTAGTAGGTGCCCGTCGAAATTTGACGGATACAATACATTGAGTTTGAGTAATCCGAGGGTAACATGACTTCCTAGACTCTACAACAATGAAATACCTGACTGGAAATGTGACAAATTATGAAATGCACTTTTATATGTGGCACAATAAAGTTAAAATGATACCCCCGCAGCAGCAAACCTGCGTACTCAGCGAATTTCCAATGCATATATATGTATCTTAATACCACATAATGCCACATACCAAGTTTCATCAATATACATTCATAAATAAACGATTTATGACATTTTAATTATTCTCCATAAGAACAACGTAGCGGCTGAGTATGCAGGGTTTCTGAAGCAAGGAACACCAAAAATTGGGTTTTATATAAATATCAATATAACTCAAGTAGGTAAAGCCACATACCAAATTTCATTAATTTATTTTCATAATGAAGGGAGATAACACGTTACTAATTCTCCATAAGAATAACATGGGGCTGAGTACGCAGGTTTGCTGCTACGGGAGCCTTTGGTAAAAAATTGTTTTTTGAGCAAATATCAATGGTCCACAACCAGATGAAGCTGTATACCAAGTTTCGTCAGTATACGTTTATAAATAAGCGAGATATAAAATTTGTCTTATTCTCCATAAGAATAACATTAGACAACGTACTGTGTTTAGCACTTTCAATATCTCGATAACCAATTGACGTAGAGAAATGATCAAAATACCAAATTGTGTGTTTTTTAAGCTGAATTCAATGGGGAAAACTAAAATTTGATTATTTTCAAAATTGTATGTAAAAAATTCAAAAAACCCATTTTTGGGGTACAAAACCCCCCCAAAATACCCCTTAGGATAAAGCGATCTGGCTGGTTTTCGAACTTAAAATCATAAATGTTGCTTTACACGTTTATACCAAATTTCATCAAAATCGGATAATTTTTACGAGAGTTATCGTGCTCACGGACACATATATATATATATCTACAGTTTCGAACGAATGGTGTTTTTGGGGTCTGGGGACCTCAAAACGAAAAGTTATCATGGTCCTGGGCCTAGGTCTTACCATGCCGACTACGGTAATAGCTTCTTCCCTACAGGGGAAATTCGCTTATACAGAATCAAAATAACAAAACTAAAACGATCACATAAAATATAAATTATTTTTAGCGAATTTCCTCAATAGGGAAGAAGCTATTACCGTAGTCGGCATGGTAAGACCTAGACCTGGGACCATGATAACTTTTCGTTTTGAGGTCCCCAGACCCCAAAAACACCATTCGTTCGATACTGTATATATATATATATATATATATATATGTGTGTGTCCGTGAGCACGATAACTCTCGTAAAAATTATCCAATTTTGATGAAATTTAGCATAAACGTGTAAAGCAGTATTTATGACTTTAAGTTCGAAAACCAGACAGATCGACCTATCCGATGGGGTATTTTGGGGGGGTTTTGTACCCCAAAAATGGGTTTTAGCGAATTTCCCCTATAGGGAAGAAGCTATTACCGTAGTCGGCATGGTAAGACCTAGGTCCGGGACCATGATAACTTTTCGTTTTGAGGTCCCAGACCCCAAAAACACCATTCGTTTGAAACTGTATATATATATATATGTGTGTGTGTTTTATATATATATATATATATATATACTGTAGAGCGTCGAAAATCCGAACGTCAAAAATCCGAAACGTCAAAAATCCGAACCTCTCCTGAGGATGTTATTAATACTGTACTGTATTGAATTAGCACGGAAACGACATATGTTTTAAAATTTCGCGCCAAACTGCCGGCGCCCGGCGGGGGAATGAGTGAGCGCGCCGAGCCAGGTAAATGACCTTGGGCGTGTCTATTTTTAACCAACTACAGTAATGTACATAATATACGTAAGTACAAAAAAACTATTGTTTTTGTTTCATTTACTATAGCCTAGAACTGCATATTTAATAGTGTAGGCCTAATTATGTGTCTAAGAGACATTTCTAGGTTATGTTTGAAAATCCGAACAAATCGGTAATCTGAACCACCTACGGTCCCAATTGGTTCGGATTTTTGACGCTCTACTGTATATATATCCGTGAGCACGATAACTCTCGTAAAAATAATCCGATTTTGACGAAATTTGGTATAAGTGTGTAAAGCAGCATTTATGACTTTAAGTTCGAAAACCAGACAGATTGACCTTATCCGAAGGGGTATTTTGGGGGGGTTTTGTACCCCAAAAGTGGGTTTTTTGAGTTTTATACATATAATTTTTGAAAAAGTCAAATTTTAGTTTCTTCCATTCGAATCAGCTTAAAAAGACGCACAATTTGGTGTTTTGATCATTGCTGTACGTCAAATGGTTACAGAGATATTGAAAGTGCTAAACACAGTACGTTGTCCAATGTTATTCTTATGGAGAATAAGAAAAATTGTATATCTCACTTATTTATCAACTTATCCTGATGAAACTTGGTATATTGATTCATATCATTGTGGTCTATTGATATTTGCACTAAAATACATTTTTTGCTAATAGTTCCCATAGCAGCAAACCTGCGTACTCAGTCCCATGTTATTCTTAAGGGGAATAAGTAACGTGTTATCTCCCTTAATTATGAACATAAAGTAATAAAATTTGGCATGTTGGTTTACCTACTTGAGTTATATTGATATTTGTATAAAACCCCATTTTTTGTGATCCTTGCTTCAGCAAACCTGTATACTCAGCCGCCATGTTATTCTTATGGAGAATAATTAAAATGTCATAAATCGGTTATTTATAAATGTATATTGATGAAACTTGGTATTTGGTTTTATGTGGTATTAAGATACATATATATGTATTGGAAATTCGCTGAGTACGCAGGTTTGCTACTACGGGGGTATTTTGAGTTTTTTACATATAATTTTTGAAAAAATCAAATTTTAATTTTTTCATTGGAATCAGCTTAAAAAGACACACAATTTGGTGTTTTGATCATTGCTGTACGTCAAATGGTTACAGAGATATTGAAAGTGCTAAACACAGTACGTTGTCCAATGTTATTCTTATGGAGAATAAGAAAAATTGTATATCTCGCTTATTTATCAATTTATCCTGATGAAACTTGGTATATTGCTTCATATCGTTGTCGTCTATTGATATTTGCATTAAAAAACATATTTTGGCTGATAGTTCCCGTAGCAGCAAACCTGTGTACTCAGCCCCCATGTTATTCTTATGGAGAATAAGTAATAAGTCATCTCCTTTAATTATGAACATAAATTAATAAAATTTGGTATGTGGCTTTACCTACTTGAGTTATATTGATATTTATATAAAACCCAATTTTTGGTGTTCCTTGCTTCAGAAACCCTGCATACTCAGCCGCTACGTTGTTCTTATGGAGAATAATTAAAATGTCATAAATCGTTTATTTATGAATGTATATTGATGAAACTTGGTATGTGGCTTTATGTGGTATTAATATACATATACATGCATCGGAAATTCCCTAAGTACGCAGGTTTTCTGCTACGGGGGTATTTAAAGGTTACATTTAACTTTTACTATATAATAAAATAAAAGCTTGAAGAGCTGAACAGCAGCTGTTTAAATCATAGAGTTTAGGGATATAATCAGCTGTTTGTTTTAAACAAAACAGACTGTAAATTCCACCAAACGCTTTGCAGGCATTTACATTTTTTGCAGACATTTTGTGGAGTATCAGAATGTTTTAGCTTCAGATTGGTACAAATTCCATGACTACCCATTGCCTAGTTTTCTCTAACTAAGGCGGAGTTACTCAAACTCCTAGATACAAACTCTCCCATATGAACATGGACACATTTTAGGACTTTAAACTTTGTGTCATTTAACGAACTTTAAGGGAGAATCTGGCAAGTTTGGGGAGTATTGAAATGTTTCAACTTCAATTTGGTACAAATTCCATGACTTACACTTTGCCTGATTTTCTCAAACTAAGGCCGAGTTCCTTCAAAAATATTCTCCTATTTAAATAACATGGAATATTTTTTTAATGTCAATATTTTAAAAACTAAAGGGGTATTTTTGAGTTTTACATTTTTTTGTTAATCTGTAGTGTAAAAACTTGAAAATAACACATCGATTGTCCAAATTGGTTGATAAATAACGAAGTAGTGGGCCGAAAACAAAATTCCTTAGCGAATTAATATATATAACATTTGCATTGGAAATTCGCTGAGTACACTGGTTTGCTGCAATGAAGGTTTGTATTTAGTTAATATTCTTAATTTTTTTAAGAAATGTTTCCTATGTTTCCTCACGTAAAGACTATTTATATGTTTCTCTTTCTAGGGTCTGAAAATAAAAATTAATTATAAAGTTGTATTTAATTCAAAAATCCTAATTTTATTGGGCACTACCCACCTTCAGGTTATGCGGCGTTAGTCCATATTGGCAACGATTTTGAAGAACAAAACCTCTTGTTATACACTTAAAAAAACATACAAAACGGACATAAACACAAAGAAACACCACATATAAAATACCTGATGTTTCGGGAAACCTTTAAAACGTTTTCCATTATCCTAGGGTTCTTTGAAAATAAACTGTTATTTAAGTTTTCGCTTTTGTCGAGCCGAGCACTTAACCATGATTGCAGGTACACTATCACTTCCGGGAGCGGTGAAGGAAGTGGGATTAGCAATCCTGTTTGTCTGTGTTGCTGATAACATTTGTTTACGTGCATTATAATTTAGATG
Source organism: Allygus modestus (assembly GCA_963675035.1). Classification (NCBI taxonomy): domain Eukaryota; kingdom Metazoa; phylum Arthropoda; class Insecta; order Hemiptera; family Cicadellidae; genus Allygus; species Allygus modestus. The sequence goes on along the minus strand of OY776111.1, from coordinate 199,189,973 downwards.
TTTCGTTTCTTACTTAATCAAAGTAATCGGGACTTATTTCCACATATTATGGTCATGAAATGGGCTGATGTTCTAAAGCCATAAACAAGGATTCCGCTAAATTCCGTTTTCTGCAATTAGGTTCCTTCTACAACATTACACTCTCATCCCATTTAATTGCATGGCCCGTATTAAATACATGTTCGCAGATTTTTGAACTATATACTTTTTTATTTTTTATTTTTTCACAAGTTCAGCAATGCGAACTTGTACCGGCCTTGAGGTCTGCCCAATGTAATTTTGTTCACACGAGCAGGTGATTTTGTGAACAACATTTTTGCTTCTTTGTTCTACATTAATCGGTTTTATCCTCAATACCTGACCCCTTATCGTTGTATTTGACCTAAAGACAGTCCTAATATTATGTTTTGAATTGATACGTCTTACTTTTTCCGATAGATTCTTAACATATAGAATGCATTTTTTGGATAACCACTGACTGCTTTCCAATGAATATTTTATATTCTCTTTATCAAAGAGCTCATTACTACTACAAATGTTTTTTCCCCGTTTTATCAACCCCATTGAGAGACCCATTTTAACGTGATCAGAGAGATTTGATAAAAAATGCAGATAATGTCCTGTTGCTGTGGGCTTCCTATAAACACTGGTGTCCCAATTACCACTAGATTTTTTAACCGATACATCCAAAAATGCTAATCTATCTTCTATCATTTCTCTTTCATTTCAGTGGTGAACTTAATTGTTTCACATATACCATTCAAATGTCGTTTAAATTCTGACAGTTCTATTTCTGAATTTTCCCACAAACAAAAAACACCATCGACATATCGGAGCCAAAGCCGAGACTTTATGACACAATCATTGAGTGCCTCATTTTCAAAGTGTTCCATATAAATATTACTAAGAATCGGACTGAGGACCCCACCCATCGCCAGTCCTTCTGTCTGCTCATAAAACTTGTCATTTAGCTGGAAATAATTCGACCTGATACAAAAGTTAAATAGTTCCAGGATTGTTGAGATTGATATGTTGGTTCTCTCAGTTAAAGATATGTCATTTTACAATTTAGTTCGAACTACTACTGTCAAGCATGGATCAATAGTAGTGATGTGTCAAAACCAAAACTCGAGTCTCAAAACCACCAAAACTTTGGAAAAGTTTCGGTTTCGAGATTCGATCGGCGAGTTTCGAGAATCAAAACTCAAAACTGCCGAGATTTTTTGTGTCACTGTTGTTTTTTTTAACAGAAATCACGCCCGAGTGTTGATTAATAATGTGAAGGTCAAAAGCCTACTGTCGTCTACCTTCACCTTTTGTGGATTATTGATTTTTTATTTGTGAAAGAACAACTCTAACCAAAGTTTATAATTAAGATACAAATAATTGGTTCACTAGTAGTTCTGAAAGTAATATTTTTCTAGGATACTTCGAGAATGGCAGTAAGTTAACTGGTTTATTTGGAGTAACTAGATTTATTTTTCATAACCATACCCAGGCAAGTAAATAGGGTTTCGCGATTTGAGTTTCGAGATTCGAGATTCGATTTTGCAAGTTTCGGTTTCGGTTTCGAGATTCGAAATTCCTGGTTTTGACCATCACTAATCAATAGGTAAATTTGGGAAAAGATTACATACGTCAAAGCTAACCATCTTAGTATTATCAGTGGGAAAGAAAGAACGCAGCTTCTCCACAAATTCCTCAGAGTTCCTTATGAATGATTCCGAATATCCAAACTGATGATGATGATAACCGGTGTGACTGGTTGAAATCGATCGCCTTGAACCATCTTTTTTGTATGTTTACCGTCTTGTTTGTAAGTTCAGTATAAGTGTAAATATATTTTGTAATACAGTGGAACCTCAATAAATCAAATTCCTTGATAAGTCGAATTTGGTTTATTCCCCTTGAATTTGTCTACGTAATTAACTATGTTATTTTACCTCTGCGAGTCGAGGGGTTGGCGGAGAATCTCTCGATAACTCAAAGTTTTGTGGTCCTCTTAACCTAACACCGCACCTCTAAACTCGAAACTATAACATCGCCATACCTCTATAAGTCAAAGTGTTGGCTGGAGAACCTCTATCAGTCGAAATTTTACATTTTTGGTTTAGATTCAAAACCCCAGTTACTGAATTTGAGCATCCATTGTACATGTTGCAACCCGATAAAACTGACTTAGACACTTTGACCGATAATAGACAGGAAATGGTCAAATGCCAAAAAACCACCAAAATTCTGAACTAACTGTGAGTCATTGTTTACTTTCCTACCCTACGACTGTTCACTGAAAGACGTTTTTCTTCTTCTGGTACGTTCACCAAAGAAGCTGTTCAAAAAATTTCCAGGCTTATTTGAGATAGTTTCAATAGTTAACATTATAGTTCCAATAGTTATTTTTATTTGAATTATTTATGGTATGATAAATTATGATACTCTGCATATAAAACACTAAATTATGTAAGAATTCTACTCTTCCATGACTCATCGATCGTGTTACCGTGACCCTCAATAACTTGAAGTCTGTGGAAGATCACCTTCATAAGTCGAACCTCAATATTTCAAATTATTCGATAACTCAAATTTGTTCTATTTCCCCCTGAGGTTTGAGTTATTGAGGTTCCACTGTATTATGAGACATAGTTTATTTATCCTGTGTAATGGTAATTAGAATATTACTCTATTTATAGTTGCTTGGATTATAAGCTGCTATAAGATTATATAGGCCTACACCTCCAAATTACATAATAATCTTTCTCTTGCTTTGTAGTCAACTTTTTTACTACATGTAAAACTAAATTTACTACCAAATATTCGATAACTCAAATTTGTTCTATTTCCCCCTGAGGTTTGAGTTATTGAGGTTCCACTGTATTATGAGACATAGTTTATTTATCCTGTGTAATGGTAATTAGAATATTACTCTGTTTATAGTTGCTTGGATTATAAGCTGCTATAAGATTATATAGGCCTACACCTCCAAATTACATAATAATCTTTCTCTTGCTTTGTAGTCAACTTTTTTACTACATGTAAAACTAAATTTACTACCAAAATCAACTATGTAAAGAATGAGTAATTTGGTAACACCCTTATTGAACTATAACATCGATCAGAATACTATGGTGGATTAGATTATTGTTACCTCACTGTATATACATTTGGCAACAGAAAGACACCATAAAGGTTTTCATTATGGTTGAAAGTATCTTTATATATGATTCTGTAAGCGAAATTTTTAAGCCAAAATTGTGGGAGTTTAGCAAATTCAGAATGATGGGAGAAGGCTCAAATTCAAGGTCTCAATCCCAGAGACTCGGGAAAAATAGCAGTACAGTATTTCCAATATCCAGCAAACGAGACATAACGTAAAACATCCCCATAAGAAAAGCATTGAGATTTAAAAACGTCTGCTTTGTTTATATTAAAACATTGATTAAGTGTCTACTTTGCTTACGAACTGACAAGTGTTCCTACTTGGTATAATCAATGAATACAAACCCTATAAGAAGAACACAGCTAACAGGGAATAGTCAGCGAAAAAGTCCAGGTCAAGATCTGTAGTTCTGCATATGGACACTAGACAGCGCTAGTTGTAATGATGTTGCCGCCTTGAATACGAGTGAGAGGGCTAACACCCTCGCATCGGCTCTCTCGCTCCCATACTCACGGCGAAACGTGCCACAACACGTGCTAGGCGCTGCCTAGCGTTCACATGCGCGACTACACATTTTGACCTGCGATTTTGGCTGACATTTTTAACCAACTTGTGTTCTTCTTATATGGTCTGTGTGTATTCATTGGTATAATGTTTTATTTTCTCTACATGTAACGAGTAAAACATCAGATGATGCAGAGAGGGACAGCAAGAGGGACTATGGCGCCTTCAAGCCACTAGTATGTAATAATTTTGAAATCCTAATTCTTTATTTTGTCATTGTTTCTTTGTTTAGTTTGCTGTAAACCTTTTCCGTACTCTGCCTCCATCAAGCAACCCCAATGGGGCAGAATTTGATCCAGAAGAAGATGAACCCACACTAGAAGCTGCATGGCCTCACTTACAACTAGTGTATGAATTTTTCCTAAGGTAAAGCCTTTATTTCTATTTTACTTCTTCATCCTACTGTTTTACAACTTACATTAGAATAACTAAATTAGGCTATAATTTAATACTTTAAAGCTCCAATAAAAAATATTAATCTTATATAATTATTCGCTAAGGAATTTTGTTTTCAGTACACTGCGTTGTTATTTCTCGACTGATTTGGGCAACCGATGTGTCATTTTAAATCTTTTATACTGCACATGTACAGAAAAATGTAATAATCAAATACACCGCTTTAGTTTTTAAAATATTGACATTTAACAAATATCTCCATGTTATTTAAATGGGAGAGTATTTTAAATAGGATCTCGGCCTTAGTTTGAGAAAACTAGGGAATATGTGGTCAAGAAATTCGTACCAATTTGAAGCTTGAACATTTCAATACTCCCCAAAATTGTCAGATTTATAATTTTCTCCCTGAAAGTTTTTTAAATGATACAAAGTATGAAGTCCTCAAATTCCCCATGTTATTCATATGGGAGTATTTTTTATTAGGGCCTTAGTTTGAGAAAACCAGGTAACGTGCGGTCATGGAATTTGTACCAATTTTAAGCTTAAACAATCCGAAACTCCCAAAAATTGTCAGTTTTGTCATTTCCTCCCTTTAAGTACATTAAATGATACAAAGTATAGTTAGTATTTTACATGCTAAAGAACATCCCATGCGCATCTTGTGCAGTGAACCACCGGTTTTGAGTTAGTTTAACTTGTTAATGTAATATAGTGCCAGCAGTATGTTGACGGATAAATAAGTGAGAGTATCCTTTTAATTATAATTTTTGTGGCGTTGAATGGTTTGTTAATTTTTTGCATTTAGTGGTGACAGTAATCTTCAAAACGATGGCTCAACTATTGGTTTTGATGACAAATTATGGGAGATATGGCCTAACGATAAAAAATCACCCTTGAGAAATAATATATATAAGATTATGACAATTTCTCCAGCCTTATAACTTGAACACAGTTTTAACAACAAAACAAAAACTCAATTACAATAATTAATAAACGGTATCAGGAAACTGACACATACTTTTTCCTTTTAGCCCAACTTTAATGAATAAATTAAGTTTTTATTTACTAAATATAGAATACAAAGCATGGTTGAATGTACAGAAAATCTTGTAAACAAGTTGTTTTCAAAAACATCCACCCAAATCCCTGTTTTGGAGGCACTACAGAATCTATTGCTACACACGTGGTTTTAAGAGGGGAAATGTCCCCTATTCCCTCCCCCCAGGGTTATTAAGGGGCAACATATTTCAAATTTCTTCTGTTGGTCAATGCTAAATTAACAAGCATATCAAGTGTGAACGAAATTTATCAGTAAATAAGAGAGAAATAGTAATTTTTGTATTCCCCATAAGAATAACATTGGACAACGTACTGCGTTTACAGCAAAATGAAAATTTAAAATTTTCTCTGCAACCAGCAATCGTAGAATAGTAATTCAAAATACTACATTATTTAGTTTGTTGAGCTCGTTTTAATGGTGAATAGAAATATTTTTTTATATTTATGTTTTTTTATGGAAATTGCAAAAAATTGAATTTTTGGTGTTTTAAGTCCTGTAATTTCTGAACCCGAATTTTTACAGAAATGCGGATGTTGTCATTTTGTTGGAAAACTAAAGCTTTACAAATGATTAAAGTTTAATTAAAATGGTTTGAGCCGTTTTTGAGAAACTTTGATCTTTCATACGTTTTGGCGCTTTTTGGGGGATAATAACCCTTAAAAATCAAAAATTCAAAAAACTCTTGGAGATATCGTGGTTTAGTACCTCCATACCAAATTTCATCAAAATCGGCCAATTGGTGTGGGCTTTAGCTCTGTACACATCCATACAGACAGACAGACAGATAGACACACAGACATCACTTAAAAATCACTTTTTTTATGCAGGGAGCACTAACACGAATATTTCCACTAACAACTCAAATTCGAAAATTTTTATGAAAACAATACTTTCTCCATATACTATGTATAAGGGGGAGAAAGTAAAAATTACTGCCAATCAGTATAGTTTTGTTATTCAACTCTTCCACTTTGTTAAAAATCATTTAACTGAATATATGTGTTTTTTTAACCTTTAATTATTGTTATTGCTCTGCCTAGGTATTTGCCACGATTACTGATTCAACAACAACAATAATAATAATAATAAAAATAATATTTATTCCTTGTGAAAGTGTTTATAGTGTTCGTGATGTTTACAACTGGAATTGACAAAAACCATTTCTAATTTTAATGGGTATGTCTTTTAACTGGTAAGGTAAACCTGGGTTCTAGCTTCACCTTCTTGGCTTTTTGCGACCAATTCCTGCATTTTCTTAAGTGCGATGAGAATTGTGCAAACTCATTTCAGAATGGTCAAACTGAGATGAATCCCGAAACCTCCCAAATGTGAGGTGCAATTTCAGTAGCTTGCTACTTCACGTTGCTGCATTTTAATGTTTTTATGTCATTATTACTTTGTTTTATAATCTTCATGCACCGATATTTTCACAGGTTCTTTTGTATGCCACATAAACGTTGTTTAACATATTCCACTATACAACACTGATTTTGTTCATTTATACAGTACTCATAACCGCTGGTTTTATTATTGTTCATGTTGATCTTGTCAAAAATATTTTAAGGTTGCTTTTCACAAAATGGGATAATATGCAGGACATGTAATTATTGGTTTATAGAGAAATATTTGAACTTTATTATGAAGACTAACCCATTGGCTTACCTGAAATTTGCCACCTGACTAACCGTTCAGTTTCCTAAGAAAAATTACATAAATGTAGAATTTTACTAAAACTGTCACTGTAGCAACAATTATTGTTCAATTTACTTAATTTTTGCACTAATCTTTAGATAAATAAATTATCTACAAGAAGAAAATACTTGTGGCAGCATTTATGTATGGTAAATATTATATATATTTATATATATATATATATATATATATAGTTTATAAAAAACATTAATTTTAAAAGGAGTTGCATGTAAAAAACAAAAAATAATGTTTCAGCCCAACAACTATTATGTACTTGTAGGTTATTTATTTTTTTATATGAAAATAAAAAATGTTAGTGATACATTTATATTTTAGACCTAGATATAACATATTTTCCAAAATCATATTTTTCCGAAATTTGACTAAGTTTCCCCAGGTATGGGCATATGCATAAAAAATTATTACAAACAAAAAATGAAAACAAATTAAAACAACAAATAAATAAAAAATAAAAAAATTTAAAAAATAAAAAAGTGCTATCCCGAGTATACTCGGGATTGCACGTCCGGGCTACTTTCGGCGGCCACGAGTATACTCGGGGTTGTGAGCCAATGGGTTAAAGAAATATCGTCCAGACACTCACAAATTCTCTTTCTTTACGAAAAAATTGGAAGAATTATTTAAAATTATCACCAGATATTGAGGATCAAGTTTGGATGTCATAGACAATGAAATTAAAACTTCTACCTGATTCATAAACAAAATATGGCATAATATATAAGCGTGAACGACTTGTTATCTGCGTCAACGATTTGTAACTCATGGCATATTGACATCCATCAAGAGTATTTTCAGTTTAAAAAATAAAACAAACTAAACAACGGTTTCAAACAAACCCTTGTAAAATTTGTTGAAAATTAAAAAAGATTGATTTTTTGGTTGTTCTGATGCACCTGGTTATATTTAAATGCAATATTGAGATAACAATGCTGTGCATTATAAGGTTATAAGGAGGTCCCATCAGGATCAATAGTTTGTATGGGGGTATTAGGGGAGATAAAATTATGTCAAGATATAAAAACAGCCTTTACGGATAGAAAATCCCTATAAGACAACGTACTGCGTTCAGTCAATCCATAATTTTTCAAATAATTCGGTAAATATTTGGGCTAGAATGATGAGGGAGGGCTTAAAATGTTTAGCATTTTATGTCCTATAATTTAATATGCATTATTTTTACACTGGGGGCTTTTCTGGCCTTTTTTGGGCAACAAATTAATGATTTGAAATTTAAGTCTCAAAAAAGGGTTTAAAGTTTTCTGATTGTTTTGCCCAATTATCTTGTCCAACTGATTATAGAAAGGAACCGCCCTACCAAATTCGAAATAAATCAGGCAAGAAATGCGACTGCTAGAGTATAAACTCATGTCGTCCATGCAGTATCCGATCGTTTACGGGAATGACTTGTGCGTGAGCGACTTGTATATTTCAGGTATAATCTTGTTTTAAGCTACTCTACTGGCACATTACTGACTCCATGCAATGAGGTTAAAATGAAAGCAGAATGAGTAATCTTTTAATGCTTTAATTGTAACAATTTAACGGATTTTGTAACTATTAATTGTGTAAACGATTTGAAACCTAATTAAGGTACAGATGATATCTTACCTTTATATTTCGTCGAAAATTATAAACTTGTTTCTAAAATTCAATAAAACTTAAACAACTAACTTGCCACACTGCTAGCAACAAAAATTACGTCGTTTCCTGCCAAATACACAGAGAACATTTCAATTCAGTTAAGTTTATCTTTGGTGTTGCACTTCTGAGGTACTGGAATCAAAGATGGCGATATCAATATTTATTTCAAAAATGTTGTTATGTCTTTGGAATTGTTTTTCAATGGTCTTTTTAGCGATTTTCCCCTATAGGAAAGAAGCTATTACCGTAATCGGCATGGTAAGACCTAGGCCCGGGACCATGATAACTTTTCGTTTTGAGGTCCCCAGACCCCCAAAACACCATTTGTTCGAAACTGTATATATATACTGTATATATATATAACTGTATATATGTATATATATATATATAACTGTATATATATAGTATATATATATACAGTATATATATATATATATATATGTCCGTGAGCACGATAACTCTCGTAAAAATTATCCGATTTTGATGAAATTTGGTATAAATGTGTAAAAAAACATTTATGACTTTAAGTTCGAAAACCAGCCAGATCGCTCTATCCGAAGGGGTATTTTGGGGGGGTTTTGTACCCCAAAAATGGGTTTTTCGAATTTTTTACATATAATTTTGGAAATAGTCAAATTTTAGTTTTTACCATTGGATTCAGCTTAAAAAACACACAATTTGGTATTTTGATCATTTCTCTACGTCAATTGGTTACCGAGATATTGAAAGTGCTAAAAACAGTACGTTGTCTAATGTTATTCTTATGGAGGAAAATAAAAATTTTATATCTCGCTTATTTATGAACGTATACTGATGAAACTTGGTATACGACTTCATCTGGTTGTGGACCATTGATATTTGCTCAAAAAAAATTTGTTATCAATGGCTCCCGTAGCAGCAAACCTGCATACTCAGCCCCATGTTATTCTAATGGAGAATAAGTAACGTGTTATCTCCCTTCATTATGAAAATAAATTAATGAAATTTGGTATATGACTTTACCTACATGAGTTATATTGATATTTGTATAAAACCCCATTTGTTGTGCTCCTTGCTTCAGCAAACCTGCATACTCAGCTGCCATGTTATTCTTATGGAGAATAATTAAAATGTTATAAATCGTTTATTTATGAATGTATATTGATGAAACTTGGTATGTGGCTTTATGTGGTATTAATATACATATATATGCATTGGAAATTCGCTGAGTACGCAGGTTTGCTGCTACGGGGGTATTTGTGTCTAACTGTCTAGCAGACAGCTTTTTCACATTATTTTATATTCTTTGGCCAATTGTAGGCTTTGAGTAACGGTCAAAACCATAAACGACTTGTATTTAGAACGTTATTAGTCATAATCTGTAGTTAGTAAATTAAAATAATCACTTTAAATTGGTTAAATAGAGTAAAAAGACAAAGATAGACATATTAAAACTCAGGTTTAGTGAATTTGATTTCGTTATTCTTTATTTATCTTACTGGGACTGAAATTGTCCCATTTTGTGAAATTTACCCTTAAATCCTGTATAATCAATTTTCTTGACTTGTCCTTTTCAATTTATTATAAAGTCTAACTTGTCTTCTATTTCCATTTGTTTTGTTATGGTTATTCTTTGTCCCGCCTTTTTCCACCTTTCTATTTAGTAGATTATTTTTCATATTTTCACTTCTCTATGTTTCCACTTGTTTTAGCGAATTTCCCCTATATGGAAGAAGCTATTACCGTAGGTGGTATGGTAAGACTTAAGCCCGAGACCATGATAACTTTTCGTTTTGAGGTCCCCAGATGCCAAAAACACTATTCGTTCAAATTTAAATATATATATATATATATATATATATATATATATATGTGTGTGTCCGTTACCGCGATGACTTTTGAAAAAAACACCCGATTTTGATGAAATTTGGCACAAATGTGGAGAGTAGCATTTATGACTTTAAGTTCGAAAACCAGATCGATCGCACTATGGGAAGGGGGTTTTATGGGGGTTTAAAATTTTCCAAAAATCAGTTTTTTGCAAATTTGACCCCGAAATATTAAATACCCCCGTCGCAGCAAACCTGCATACTTAGCGAATTTCCAATGGTGATATAAATGTCTTAATACTACATAAAGCAACTTACCAAGTTTCATAAAAATATATTCACAAATAAGCGATATATACAATTTTAATTATTCTCCATAAGAATAACATTGGGGCTGAGTACGCAGGTTTGCTGCAACAAGGAACAAAAAAATGGGTTGTTATGCTAATATCAATATAACTCAAATAGGTGAATTCGTGTGTCGGTTTTTAATCATTTATGTCCATAATTAAGGGAGACAGAGCATTTAATTATTCTCCATAAGAATAACATGGGGGCTGAGTACGCAGGTTGGCTGCTACGGGAGTCTTTGAAAAAAAATTTGTTTTTTGAGCAAATATCAATAGACCACAACCAGATGAAGCCGTATACCAAGTTTCATCAGTATACTTTCATAAATAAGCGAGATGTAAAATTTTTCTTTTCCTCCATAAGAATAACATTAGACAACGTACTGTGTTTAGCACTTTTAATATCTCGGTAACCAATTGACGTAGAGGAATGAAAAAAATACCGAATTGTGTGTTTTTTAAAGCTAAATCCAATGGTAAAAACTAAAATTTGACTATTTCAAAAATTATATGTAAACAAATCAAAGAACCCATTTTTGGGGTACAAAACCCCCCCAAAATACCCCTTCGGATAGAGCAATCTGGCTGGTTTTCGAACTTAAAGTCATAAATGTTGCTTTACACGTTTATACCAAATTTCATCAAAATCGGATCATTTTTACGAGAGTTATCGTGCTCACGGACACACATATATATATATATATATATATATATATATATATATATATATATATACAGTATCGAACGAATGGTGTTTTTGGGGTCTGGGGACCTCAAAACGAAAAGTTATCATGGTCCCGGGCCTAGGTCTTACCATGCCGACTACGGTAATAGCTTCTTCCCTATAGGGGAAATTCGCTAAAACACTCAATTTTGGTTATAGCCATTTTATAGAGCTTAAAATCACAAATAATTAAGTATTTTGAATCATTAACCTAGGTTAAGTGGTTGCGGAGAAAATCCAAAAAAAGTGTCCCATGTTAATCTTATGGGAAAAAGGTTTTTAGATTTTTCTCAGATAGTTTACTAAAAACTTGACATTTCTGTTTATTAATGTGTTTAGCTCAACAAAACAAACATTTTGGTGTTTTAATCGTTGTTCTACGTCCAACCGTTGCAGAGATATTCAAAGTGCTAAACACAGTACGTTGTCCAATGTTATCCTTATGGAGAATAAATACAATTCTATATCTCGATTATTTTTGAATGTATATTGTTGAAACTTGGTGTGTGGCTTCAAATAGTTGTGGTATATTGATATTAGGACAAAAAACAAGTTTTTTGTTGATAGTCCCCGTAGCAGCAAACCTGCATACTCGGCCCCTATGTTATTTATATGGAGAATAAGTAAAGTTGTATATCTCCCTTAATTATGAACCTAAATTAACAAAACTTAGTATATAACTTAACCTGGTTCATTTATATTGATAATTGTAAAACAATATTACTTAACTTCCTCGTTGCAGCAAACCTGCGTCCTCAACCCTAATGTTATTCTTATGGAGAATAAATGAAATGCTATATATCACTTATTTATGGATGTATTTTTGTGAAACTTCGTAAGTAGCTCTATGTAGTAGTGAGTCACATATCTATGCATTGGAAATTCGCTGAGTACGCAGGTTTGCTGCGACGGGGGTATTATTTTCCTTTACTTCTGTATCATTCCACTCCTCCATCTAAATCCAAGAACAAAAACATACAAGAATTCACGTTTTCTTCATAATAAACTTTATCTTCTAATAATATACTAGTAGGTGCTCGTCGAAATTTAACGGATAACATACTAAGTTTGGCCGACGGTACCTGAAGTAACAACCACCAAAAATAAAAAACTTGACAATTTATAAAAATTGACTTTTATATGTATAAAGTTGTTGGCGTTCCCTCATAACATGTTTAGGGGGTTATGTTAAGAACTTCTATGGTGGTCCCGGGCGTAAGTTTCACCTAAAGGATCATGCTAATAGTTCACTTTTCTATAGGAATTTCACTATTAAAAGAGTATAGGATTACATTACAAGTGGTGAGTTAGTTAGAACAGAGATTAAACCTTCTAGGTCTGACAATCCCAGTTACTCAGGGAAGATAATAGTTCACTTTTCCATAGGAAATTCACTAATGAATCAAAAGCTTGATGAGCTGATCAGCTGTCTCATGAAAATCACAGAGTTGGGATTATAATCAGCTGTTTGTTGTAAACAAAATATACTATAAATCGCACCAAAGTGGTTTGTAGACACTTACATTTTATACCATATAACAAACTTAAAAGGACAAAATTATAAATCTGGTAATTTTGGGGAGTATTGGAATGTTTCAGCTTCAATTTAGTACAAATTCCATGACCGCACATTACCTGGTTTTCTCATACTAAGGCCAAGTTCCTTCAACAATTCTCCCATATGAATAACATGGAGAAATTTGAGGACTTTACACTTTGTATCGTTTAACGAACTTAAATGAGAAAATGATAAATCTGACAATTTTGGGGAGTATCGGAATGTTTTAAGTTACAAATTGGTACAAATTCCATAACCACACATTCCCTGGTTTTCTCAAACTAAGGCCGAGCTCCTGGACCAAAATTCTCCCATATGAATTACTTGGGGAAATTTGGGAACTTTATACTTTAAATAATTTAACAAAATTATAAATCTGACAATTTTGGGGGTATCGGAATAATTCAGCTTCAATTTAGTACAAATTCCATGACTGCACATTACCTGGTTTTCTCATACTAAGGCCAAGTTCCTTCAACAATTCTCCCATATGAATGACATGGAGAAATTTGAGGACTTTACACTTTGTATCATTTAACGAACTTAAAATGAGAAAATGATAAATCTGACAATTTTGGGGAGTATCGGAATGTTTTAAGTTACAAATTGGTACAAATTCCATAACCACACATTCCCTGGTTTTCTCAAACAGGCCAAGTTCCTCGTAAAAAATTCTCCCATATGAATAACATGGATAAATTTGAGGACTTAATACTTTGTATCATTTAACAAACTTAAACGGAGAAAATGATAAATATGATCATTTTGGGGAGTATCGGAATGTTTAAGCTTCAAATTGGAACAAATTCCATGACCACACTTTGCCTGGTATGGTCAAACTAAGGTCGAGTTCCTTCAAAAATATTCTCCCATTTAAATTACATGGAGCAATTTTTCAAATGTCAATATATTAAGAACTAAAGTGGTATTTATGAGTTTTACATTTTTCTGTTAATCTGCAGCGTAAAACCTTTAAAATGACATATCGATTATACAAATCGGTTCAAAAATAACGACGTAGTGGGCCGAAAACAAAATTCCTTAGCTAATTAATATATAAGATTAAATCTGTTTTTGAAAAAAGGTATAGGACAAAAATATATTTTTGCGTTAACAAACTATAGGTAAATATCTAATTTATTAAATCGAACTATATAAATTGTCCCTTATTTATATTACCTACTAACAAAATAATTAACGTAACACGTTGACTACCGATCGTCACGTATATGTGACGCAATGTTAACCCTTTAATTAGACCAGCGTCACATATACGTGTCGCTCAGGCTGATTCCAGTGGACCGACGACAAGTATACGGGACACTCAGGGCAAATCCAGTGGACCAACGACACGTATACGGGACACAGTCACAGTTCAGTTAAATGACTTGCCACATCCATACGGTACACTATGGATCTGAAGCCTGTATATCAGTCTATAGGAATATGTGGCACGTATGCGTTTCGCTCGGTCTTGGAGTACGACCTCAATTTTGTTTAGGCTACAGATTTTCAAAGTTGGCCATCCATATTTCATAGGTTTTAGCGAATTTCCCCTATAGGGAAGAAGCTATTACCGTCGGTCTCATGGTAAGACTTAAGCCCGAGACCATTATAACTTTTTGTTTTGAGGTCCCCAGATGTCAAAAACACTATTCGTTCAAATTTATATATATGTATATTAGGGGTGTGCGAGTAGTGATTTTTTAAATCGAGTCGAGTAGTGCCAATTATTTTCGAGTTTCGAGTATTTTCGAGCAAGTATTTGCCATCAGTTGGTAGTTTAAAATAGTGTTATGGGATTTGGATAATACCTTAGATTTGATAATCTAAACATGGTTTCTAACTAATACATGAGTAGCAATACAAAGTTTTGACCAGTACAATCAAACTGGATTACGTATTGACAAACAAAACACAGTTTGACATTCGTTTCCGGCCAATGAAACAGGGCCCGGTTGTCATTTGGCCAATTTCACCTGGTCCAGACATTGCTTATAATCAATACTAAATGACAAAATCGTCATTTTCGGCCGATTTTACGTGATGCGATCGCCTTTTAAGGCCGTCACTAAGCGTTTTGGCCGGTCGCAATCGTTCGCGGTTGTCATTTTCGGCCGATTTTACGTGATACGATCGCCTTTAGCGGCCGTTACTACGCGTTTTGGCCAGTCGCAATCGTTCGCGGTTGTCATTTTCGGCCGATTTTACGTGACGCGATCGCATTTTGCGGCCGGTACTACGCGTTTTGGCCGGTCGCAATCGTTCGCGATCGTCATTCTCGGCCGATTTTACGTCATGCGATTGCCTTTTGCGGCCGTTACTACGCGTTTTGGCCGGTCGCAATCGTTAGCGATATGCGGGAAATACTCGCTCGAACTTTCGAGTAGTTTTCAAAACTTCGAGTCGAGTTCGAGTATTAAATACTCGGCCGAAAACTCGAAGTTTCGAGTACTCGCACACCCCTAATGTATATATGTGTGTATGTGTGTCCGTGAATGCGATAACTCGAGTAAAAACGTCCGATTTCGATGAAATTTGGCTCAAATGTGTAAACTGACATTTATGACTAAGTTCGAAAACCAGAAAAATCGGACCATAGGAAGGGGGTTTTATGGGGGTTTTAAATTTTCCAAAAATCTGTTTTTTGCATTTTTCACCCTAACATTTTTCAAACACTAAATTTTGGTTCTGACCATGTTATAGAGCTTAAACAAACAAATAATATCATATTTTGAATTATTAACCTAGGTTAAGTGGTTGCGGAAAAAATCCAAAAAACATGCTCGTAAAAACTCCCATGTTAATCTTATTGGAAAAAAATTTTAACCCTTCCTCAGTTAATTTTACTTTAAACTTTACATTTGCTTTTACCCATCACTTCAGCTCCACAAAACAATCATTTTGGTGTTTAAATTGTGATTCTACGTCCAACCGTTGCAGAGATATTTAAAGTGCTAAACACAGTACGTTGTCCAATGTTATCCTTATGAAGAATAAATAAAATTTGATATCTCGATTATTTATGAATGTATATTGATGAAACTTGGTATGTGGCTTCACGTTGTACTGGTATATTGATATTTGCACAAAAAAATAAATGTTTTGTTGGTTGTGTCCGTAGCAGCTAACCTGCATACTCAGCCCTGAAGTTATTCTTATGGAGGATAAGTAAAGTTTTATATCTCCCTTAATTATGAACATAAATTAATAAAACTTGGTAAGTAGCTTCACCTGGTTCAGATATATTGATAATTGCATAAAAAATCATTTCTTATCTTCCTCGTTGCAGCAAACCTGCGTACTCAGTCCTAATGTTATTCTTATAGGAAATAAATAAAATGTTATAAATCACTTATTTATGTATGTATTTTTGTCAAACTTGGTAAGTGGCTTTATGTAGTAGTGAGAGATATATAAATGCATTGGAAATTCACTGAGTACTCATTTTTGCTGCGACGGGGGGTATTATATTTCATTTTCTGATACAAATTTTATAATTTTGTTTTGAAACCGATTTCAGTTTGTTCTCAATAAAAGAAATGTAAAATAACGGTTTTAGCAAATTTCCCCTATAGGGAAGAAGCTATTACCGTAGTCGGCATAGTAAGACCTAGGCCCGGGACCATGATAACTTTTTGTTTTGAGGTCCCCAGACCCCAAAAACACCATTAGTTTGTAACTGTATATATATATATATAATATATATATATATATATATATATATATATATATATATATATATATATATATATATACAGGGTGTTTATAAAAAAACTTTACAACTTCAAACAAACATAAAACCTTAATTTTTTCACAAAAAGTTATAAAATTACAACCAAAATATAAGAAATTTTCTCAAGTTTTGTGACATATTAACCCTTTCAGTGCTAAGCTTCTGAAAGGAGTAGTTGAATATGTGATGTTTTGTTGATTTTTTTAATATATTGAACGCCTGAACAGTTAAAATTAATAAAAACGTGCTTCCGCTGGACACACACAGTAAAGGATAGGTAAAAAGTAGCAAAACACCTGATCAGAGCAACTCACAAAGAATCCACCCATCCCGTCAGCTTGGACCCGAGCCGTCCACCGTTTGCTTAAGGTCCGCCCTCCCCTTCAACTCTGCCACAGACAGGTGAACTCTCCATGAGTTGCACATAAAAACCACCGACTGTGACGGGATTCGAACCCTCGATCCAAGTGTTACCCCCGGCCGGGAAGGTAACGCCTTAGACCGCACAGCCACTGGTCAGGCTAGCAGCTGCAGTGGATCAGTTGGTATTATAGATACTAGGCGCTGGACGAGGTAGTTCAATTCGTGTCTACCAGGTTTCACCACATGTCAGACTCAGACTGCAGACTGAGCGCCTAACGGTACAATCGCTTATGAAGCAGTAACAGTGTTTATTGAAAACAGATTCAAAAGACGATATATCGGACCATAGCACTGAAAGGGTTAAGTAGTTTACCTAAATTCAATATGTGTCACATTATTTGCACGCAAAATAATCAAGTCTACATTTCAGTTCGGCCCAATCACAACGGTAACTATGATTATCGATTTCAGCAAACGCTCCCCTGATTCGTTCTCTCAGTTCTTCTTTGGTGTTTACCTTATTGGCATACACATTTTTGCAATTATTCTAATTGGGGTTCCCAACAAAATTTATTTCTTGATCGAAGTCTCCATTGAACAGCCACATCAGAATTTCTTTCAATGTGCTTTAACACACTGTACTTTAGCATGAGCGTCCATTGCGATTTTAATGAGAATTTTCAATTATTTGTTTTTTTTACCAGGCAACAATATAAACGAATCAGCTGATTAAACTGCCTGCTGATTAAAACTTTTTGAGCCACTCTTTCATGTGGTGGCATTAGGAAACTTGTATGTCCCATGTAACATGAATGGGAGAACATTAAAGTTGTAAAGTTTTTTTATAAACACCCTGTATATATATATATATATATATATATATATATATTTGTATATATGTGTCCATGGGTGCGATAACTCTCGTAAAAAAGGTCAGATTTTGATGAAATTTGGAATGAACGTGTAAAGCAACATTTATGACTAAGTTCGAAAACCAGCCATATCGCTCTATCTAAAGGGGTTTTTTGGGGGGTTTTGTGTCCCAAAAAAGGGTTTTAGCGAATTTCCCCTATAGGGAAGAAGCTATTACCGTAGGTCTCATGGTAAGACTTATACCCCAGACCATGATAACTTTTTGTTTTGAGGTCCCCAGATGCCAAAAACAGATGTTCAAATATATAAGTATAAAAACATGAAAATAACCATGAGTACCCTGTTAAAAACATTTTTTAATTATATTTTCACTAACATGTTTCGACTTAAAGTCATGATCACAGTGCTAATATTTATTTGGTTAACCTAACTCTGGTGTTATCAACAAATCATAAATATACAGGTTTTTGATAATAAACAGCTGATCTATTTTTCTTTTTGGTGCAATCGTTTTGAGTTTGTTCTTATATTTATAATTTTATTGAAGATTGGGTTGCTAGATTGAATTTGCATTGTATTTAATATATTATCTTTGTCATTCTTTTGGCTTTGGTATATATGAAATTCTTCTTTTATGTTCATTTTATGCCCCTTGTTAATAATCTCTAGAATTGACATGTTTTCATTGTAGTTCTTGTAACTATGGTCTGTTTTTAAGATGTGGTCAGCGAAGGCAGATTTTTGGGTTGTTGCAAATTCAATCTAGCAACCCAATCTTCAATAAAATTATAAATATAAGAACAAACTCAAAACGATTGCACCAAAAAGAAAAATAGATCAGCTGTTTATTATCAAAAACCTGTATATTTATGATTTGTTGATAACACCAGAGTTAGGTTAACCAAGGCAGCGAAGGTCAGCGAAGGCAGATTTTTGGGTTGTTGTAAAACAACCCAAAAATCTGCCTTCGCTGACCACATCTTAAAAACAGACCATAGTTACAAGAACTACAATGAAAACATGTCAATTCTAGAGATTATTAACTAGGGGCATAAAATGAACATAAAAGAAGAATTTCATATATACCAAAGCCAAAAGAATGACAAAGATAATATATTAAATACAATGCAAATTCAATCTAGCAACCCAGTCTTCAATAAAATTATAAATATAAGAACAAACTCAAAACGATTGCACCAAAAAGAAAAATAGATCAGCTGTTTATTATCAAAAACCTGTATATTTATGATTTGTAGATAACACCAGAGACAGGTTAACCAAATAAATATTAGCACTGTGATCATGACTTTAAGTCGAAACATGTTAGTGAAAATATAATTAAAAAATGTTTTTAACAGGGTACTCATGGTTATTTTCATGTTTTTATACTTATCTTATAGTAGCCCTATTCTGTGAATTTGATTATCTAATATCTATATATATGTTAATAAACAATTCACAGTATAGGGCTGCTATTATTATAAATATTAGAAAATAAAAATTCAACTGAGCACCCTTTTTAAAATCTTTTAATAAAGCTACATGTTTCGGCACTTTTAAGGCCATTTTAAAGCTAGACTTATATATACGTGTGTGTGTGTGTCCGTGAATGCGATAACTTGAGTAAAAAACGTCCGATTTCGATGAAATTTGGCTCAAATGTGTAAAATGACATTCATGACTTTAAGTTCGAAAACCAGAAAAATCGGACCGTGGGAAAGGGGGGTTTATGGGGTTTTTAAATTTCCCAAAAATCAGTTTTTTTGCATTTTTCACCCTAAAATTTTTAAAAAACTTAATTTTGGTTTTGGCCATGTTATAGAGCTTGAAAAAACAAATAATATTGTTTTTTGGATTATTAACCTAGGTTGAGTGGTTGCGGAGAAAATCCAAAAAACCTACTCACAAAATCTCCCATGTTAATCTTATGGGAAAAAGGTTTTTGGTTTTCCTCAGTTCATTTCAATGTAAACTTCACATTTGCTTTTACCAATCTGTTCAGTTCCACAAATCAGTCATTTTGGTGTTTAAATTTTGATTCTATGCCCAACCGTTGCAGAGATATTCAAAGTGCTAAACACAGTACGTTGTCCAATGTTATCCTTATGGAGAATAAATAAAATTTGATATATCGATTATTTATGAATGTGTATGTTGATGAAACTTGGTATGTGGCTTCACGTAGTACTGGTATATTGGTATTTGCACAAGAAATTGAGTTTTTGTTAATTATTCCCTTAGCAGCAAACCTGCGTACTCAGCCCCCATGTTATTCTTATGGAGAATAAGTCAAATTATTAACTCCCTTAATTATGAACATAAATTAATAAAACTTGGTATGTAGCTTGACTTGGTTGAGCTATATTGATAATTGCATAAAAACCCATTTTTTTGTTCCTTGTTGCAGCAAACCTGCTTACTCAGCCCCCATGTTATTCTTATAGAGAATCATTAAAATGTTATATAGCGCTTATTTATGATTGAATATTGATGAAACTTGGTATGTGGCTTCGCCTAGTTAAATTCTATTTATATTTGCATAAAAAACAATTGTTTGGTTTCAGCAAACCTACGTACTCATTACCAATGTTATTCTTATAGAGAATAATTAAAATTGCTTATATGTGAGTATATTTTTATGAAACTTGGTATGCGGCTCTATGTGGTATTAAGACATATATTATGCATTGGAAATTCGCTGAGTATGCAGGTTTGCTGCGACGGGGGTATTTTAACTTTTAACATATCATTTTTGAAATTATCAAATTTTTATTTTCACCATTGGATTTAGCCTAAAAAAACACACAATTTGGTATTTTGATCATTCCTCTACGTCAATCGGTTACCGAGATATTGTAAGTGCTAAACACAGTACATTGTCTAATGCTATTCTTATGGAGAATAGAAAATAATTATATCTCGCTTCTTTATTTCTTTATTGGTAAGTATCTTAATTGCCGTAATTAAATTATGGTTAAGACTAAATTACATTATCAGAGTATGTAATGCTAATAATAACTGATAGAATTTTGATTATTGAAATCAGTGAATCTTACAAAATAATCTTCATCCAATCTTGAAACACATTTCGATTTTAAATTTATATTATATTTTCATTATTTTTTTCATTTAAAAAATCTTCAATTTTGTATGGACATTTAACGATAAGGTATTGCTTTAATTTATTTTTGAATTGTTTTGTGTTATTTAAAGATTTTATTTCTGAAGGAATTGTTTTGTAAATTTTGATTGATATGTAGTCTGAGCATCTTTGTCGGAATGTTGAATTTGGATGTGACAAGTCTATATGGTTGATATTTCTCGTGTTATAATTATGAATTTGTCTTCTGAAGGAAAATTTATCAAGGTTCAAATATACAAAACTTGCTGCTTGTAATATAAAAATTGACGATAATGTTAGAATATTTAATTGTTTGAATAGTTACTTGCACAATGTTCTTCTTGAGGCTTGACAAAGTGTTCTTATAGCTTTTTTCTGCATTTTAAATACAATTTTGGCATTTGGGCTTGAATCCCATATAATTAGTCCATATGATATATGTGAATGGATATAAGCATAATATACCATTTTATTTATGTCTAGAGTGCAGCATTTAGAAAAACATTTTATCAAAAAGATTCCTGAACTGATTTTTTTTTCAAATTTATTAACGTATACCAACGAAACTTGGTATACGGCTTTATCTGGTTGTGGTATATTGATATTTGCTCAAAAAATAATTTTTTGCAAAAGGTACCCGTAGCAGCAAACCTGCGTACTCAGCCCCCATGTTATTCTTATGGAGAAAAATTAAAATGCTATGTCTCCCTTAATTATGAACATAAATTAATAAAACCTTTTATATAACTTCACCTAGTTGAGTTATATTGATATTTGCCCAAACACCCATTTTTTCATTCCTTGTTTCAGCAAACCAGTGTACTCATCCCCCATGTTATTCTTATGGAGATTAATCAAAATGGGATATATCGCTTATTTATGAATGTATGAAACTGGGTATGTGGCTTCACATAGTTGAGTTATATTGATATTTGCATAGAAACCAATTGTTTATGTTACTTGTTTCAGCAAACCTATGTACTCATCCCCTATGTTATTCTTATGGAGAATAATTAAAATTGTATACATCTCTTATTTGTGAATATATTTTTATGGAACTTGGTATGGGGCTTTATGTGATATTAAGACATATATTATGCCTTGGAAATTCGCTAAATACGCAGGTTTGCTGCGACGGGGGTTTTTTTATTTTATTTTATTTTCCAGTCATCCAAAGTTTGAAAACTCACATCACTTATATGAGGCAGTCAGTCTGTCGCAAAAAATATCATATACAATTTTACCACAGTCCGACGTCACACATATGTGATGCAATGAAAATGCTAAAATAGCACTGAAATAATATTTTATTGCTAATTTTATGAGTAAATATATATATTCTACTTCAAAACATATAAAAATACGGAAACAAAAATTTCGGTCTCTGGGTTACAATTGGTCATAATGACTTGGTCTATGGTGAGAGTTTCGTGTATTAGGTTTGTCTGCTGGGAACTCCCGGCGACCCGAATTCTGGACCTTCGGTAGCCAACGTGTTAACTGTTATATTTTCCCACAGTCAATACTATACAATATAGACCCCCTACTTTCTTTAGGTTGCAGAAGTTTTGGGCCTGTAATCTGCCATCCACATCACAACTGTTTGAATGTATCAAGTAGTATTTATCTCTAGTTTAATTCATGCACAGATTTAGTTTATAATGTTAAAAATGTAATATTCTACTTTCACAAAACAATAACCACTTAGTTAAAAGTCATTGAGACCTAGATTCTAGGGTTTAACCCAGACCTCGTATTCCGTGAACAAATGTTTTGATTTAAGTGCTACTGATTTTAAAGATTTAAATAGTGACTATAGAGTAGCCTACATGAGGCTGATTGTGTGTTTACTTAGTGTAGTCATTGCCTTTATTTTTTATTTATTAGTCTGACTTTGTGTTTCATAGACTACTGGATCTTGCCAAATAAGTAGCCTACTGTATGTTGTACTGTATCGTACTGTACTGTATCGTACAGTAGCCTACTGTACTGTATCGTACTTACAAGCATATGTTGTATGTTGACAATGTCTATTAGGGGCCATAAACATATTACATAACCAATTTTTCCGTTATTTCAGACCCCCCTTTCCCCATGTAACACACCATAATGCTTAACCATACCCCCCACCCCCCCAATGTGTTACATAACTCAATGGTAGTAGGCTTTAAAATAGCATAAACCTTTTAAACATCGTTTTATTAGCAATTTGGCATATATATGTCAATGAATCGTTAAACTTAAAATGGCTTTCTTTTAATAACATTTTTCTAATAACTTTTCAACGCAATATGTTAACAAACAACCAAGACTGTTACTAATAATATAAACATCAAAATATACTATCTCAAGAGATATAGGAGTGCGCAACCTCTTAGGGATAATATGTGTGAGTTACGTAACGTTGATCCAAACCCCCTCCCCCACATAACACAGCATAACGCTACATCATACCCCCTCCCCCCTTAAGTGCGTTACGTAATATGTTACGTAATAGTAATAGTATGTTACGTAATATGTAATATGTTACCCTTACACAATTGTGTCTAATGACAATAAAGGATTCTTATTCTTATTCTTGGAAAGCAGAAGTGATGTAAATTTATCTCTGCGAAAAAATTGATACCTCACACATTCAATATATTTTTCTGATTACTTAAGTAAATAACTCAGATTGATCCTTGCTGTTCAAAATTGTGTGAATTTTTGTGAACCAGAAAAATTACAAAGGACTGTTTAATAAAATAATTACACATATATTACCACATTCAAATTATTTTTGCTCATTGAAATTTTTAAAACAATAATTTGTAACCGTGAATTAATATTTCAGAGTAAATGTTCGGTTGCTGTTTTTATTCAGAATAACTCGCTTCGCTCTCTGAGGACTCTGCCCCCAGAGTCCCTATTTGGGTCACTCCAGTTGTTATTAAAATATCCCTTCAAGTATTTTTTTTTATATAGTACTACTTTAATTCATTTGGGACATATGCACTCTAGGGGTTATGTTTATTCAAAGGTTCTATTATTTGTTTATTCTGTAACATGTGAAAGTTACTTTGACAGTTTACCGGTACTGGATATTTTTTTAGGAGCTGTTATGATTTCTTTTGTTTTGATTTCAAACTTTGTTAAATTTTCAACAAGTGTTAAAATTTACAATTTTCAAGATAAAAATTAGAGGTTTTAAAATTGAAAACTGTAACTTTTGGCAATTATTCTTGGGATTTTCTAGGTATAACCTATGTGCATGCCAAATTTCACGGTCCTATCTCATCTAGAAGTGATCTAAAATTCGTATAACTGAGTGAGTCAGTTACACATCCGGCTGTATAGGTATTTAGACTAAACCGTTCAACATATTTAAAAGAGCATAGTAAATCTTTGACTGATACCAATTAATTAAAATTCGATAATAAAGTACAATTTGAGTTTTTATATTAAAAGTTATTCAAGCAAATTCAAAATTTTTTCCTCTTTCCTTTCTAGCTTTTAGAAAACTTATGAAACAAAATTAAGAAACTAAGAGTAACTCTTTAATATGCAATATCGTACAATTCCGAGTTATAAATGATGTTGATATATTTATAAGTTAATATCATACAGTAAGGTGAATGGTTAATGTGGGTTTTCCCATCAGATAGATACTTTTTTATTAAGTAGGTTGTCAGTCTGCTCATTCAATTGATTCCCAATGATATCTAGCAAATACTGAGACAGTAAGTGCTCGCGTTTGTAATTTAGCGAACTGTCTGTAGTGGACTGTATCTATGTGTAATTAATATAGTCACTGATCGTAATTAGAGTACTGGCAATGAACTTCTGACTATGAGGTACTAATAAATTGTTATACAAATCATTGATGTAACTGTGAATCTGTTATTTATCGTGATGTTAAAACTATAATATACAAAAAGCCTCCTAGAACTATAATGTGCGACCTGTTCGGCTGTTGGCACGCTCGCAACTCCCCGGGTACCTCTTCTCCCCGACAATCCCAAAGAGAGGATATGACCAGACATTGTAAAGGCCCCAACATGCCGCCCGCCTTGAAAGGTTACTTTCAAAATGAGGGACAACAAAAAAGTGATACATGGAAATGTAACTCATCAACAAGTTATTTACAACATGGTAATGAAACATAGAAACGTATTACAGGAATAACCAATACAACAATTAAAATGAAAATATCTCGAGGATCAAAATAATTAACTATGGTTGTTCGGCCATTGGCGCGCTAGCAACTCCCCGGGTACCCCTTCTCCCCGACAATCCCGAAAAGAGGGGATGACGAGACATTGTAAAGGCCCCAACAGTAAGAATATATTGATAAAAGTATTTTATTGATTTTATTTGTAAATTACGTTAATTTTTTTTAATTGTAATTTTTTAATGTAGTGGTGATTTTCAGGTTCTTGGAGTCGCCAGATTTTCAACCTAATGCTGCAAAGAGATATATTGACCAGAAATTTGTTCTACAGGTTAGTTCAAAACATAATTTTGTACTAGTTACAGATGTTGCCCTCTGATATAGACCACAAACCACAGTACAAGTCATGTGACGTGGGTTGTAATTTTTTGTTTACTTTCCCTTAAAAAGGTTTTTTTATCCTGGGTCCATAAGAGTTTTGTACAGGATTCTCACTATTCAAATGAAAGAAGTGTGGTAGTTTTCAAATTGTAAATTATTGCTAGGAAAAATTTTTTGCTCATTAAATCAAGACAAAAATTGTTTACCCATTGCTTGTGATGTATAAATATCTAAGAGATCATTTTTTTTTGTAATCAAGCTTTGACTTTACATAGTATATCTTATAACTCAGCATTGGATCAGGCTCCTGCAACTTGATGGGTTCTGAAACAAACATTCAACGGGGAGCAAAAAGCCCAAGCGGCTGACTTGCCTTGGGATTCGGTCCGCCCCACTCTGAAATGAATGAAATGAAATGAATACTCATTATTTGTTATTAAAATGTATCATTTACGGATTACGGATGATTCATTTTTTTATTATTACAAATGTTAATTAATTTTGGCACTTAAGTTTTGTATTCAAACCACAAATGTATCTTGTAGAAAGATAATTAATGAGCAAATTGCGGGAAAGGTTACCTCCACCACAGCCATTGTTTTTGTTATAGTATGAAGTGGTGAGTATATATATATTAATATATATATATATATATATATATATATATATATATATATATATATATATATATATATATATATTACTGCTTAGTTACAGCTGGAAAATTATACATCACCATCACACATGAGAAGGAAAGTGGGTCTAACAGTTTCACCTAACATATCTGACAAGATAATCTAAAAAGAAGAAAAAAAACACTCATAACCTCTTCACTTAACAATTCAACTGTAATGATCAACAAATATCAATAAAATCTCTTCATTGTATAGTTCACATTCAGATAGAAATGTTGCATCGCATGCTGTACTTTAAACACTGCCCTGAGGCACTGGAGGAACCTATCGGTGATGCAGCTACTGCACTTATTTGAAATCGTGCTCTATTTTAAGGTATAAATCACAATAATCAATACACCATGTATTAAACTTATTCACTCCATACAATATATTGAAGAAGATTAGATATAAAAAGATGTGGGTAAACTGCTCATCCAGAAACTTGATGAAAATGATTATAGTAAAAGTTGTTTCTTTGTGCCAAACGTTCTCACATACGAAAACCACCTGACCAAAAATTAGGGGTGTGCGAGTTGTGATTTTTTTTTTTTTTAATTGAGTCGAGTAATGCCAATTATTTTCAAGTTTTGAGTATTTTCCAGCGAGTATTTGCCATCAGTTGGTAGTTTCAAATAGTGTAATGAAATTTGGTTACCACTCAAGATTTGATAATCTAATAGGCCTAATTGTTTCTAACTAATACTTGAGTAATAATAACAATTTTTGGCCAGTACAATCAAACTGGATTACCTATTGGCAAACAAAACACGGTTTGAGATTCGTTTTCAGCCGATAAAACACAGTCCAGTTGTCATTTGGCCAATATCACCTGATCCGGTTAACGCTTATGATCAATATTAGATGACAAAATGGTTAGTTACGGCCAATATTAACTGGCCCGGCCATCACGTATGACCGATATTATGTATACCATCGTCATTTTTGGCTTATATTATGTTTTCCGTTGTAATTTTCGGCCAAAATTACTCGGTCCGGTCATCATTTTCAGCTGATTTTAAATTATGTGATCGCCTTTTACGGCCATTACTACGCGGTTTGGCCAGTCGCAATCGTTTGCGATCGTCCGGGAATCTGCGGAAAGTATTCTCTCAAACTTTTGAGTATTTTGAAAACTTTGAGTCGAGTTTGAGTATTGTAGTACTTGGCCAAAAACTCAAGTTTCGAGTACTCGCACACCCCTATCAAAAATTAAACAAAGCGCCAGCTAATTCCTATTTTTCATTCCACTCAGATAAAATTTGATTATCATTATTTTGTTTAAATATATTTAAAATGTGGGGTTTTAAAATATATTGCCATCAGCCTGGGTATTTGTGTAATATGTACAAACAAATTCAGTTGCTCAAATTTGAGCAACATTTTGTATTTTGGGATTACCCAGCTCATATAGCCTATGGTTACTTTAGTTTATGTTGTGATGCCATTTCATAAGTTAGCTTCAAACAGCTGATCGTACTTCTGTACTGTGTTTTGTTACTGTCAAATGCTCAATTGAATTGATTTACATTCTTCCAATTGGGCGGAAAGTCCTGAAGTTGAACGTTTTCCAAAACCACAAAAGGCACATCTAGATGCTTAGGGCTTTCAAATAACACTAATCAATCATTCAAGACCTAATAGTTTCACCAGTAGCCTGCTCACAAAAATCACCTTATTTTTGTAATAAGACTATGTTAAATTTCAAAAAGAAAAATCAACTCTAAATACTTGAATCTGCATTGTTTGTTTTGGAATTTTGTGTGACAAATTGAGCGGCTAGTCATAATTTTTAACAAACCGATATGGCAGAAGGTGCCTCACTTTGAATTAGGGGTATGCGAGTAGTGATTTTTTTAATCGAGTCGAGCAGTGCCAATTATTTTTGAGTTTCGAGCATAAGTTTAAATTCTTTAGCAGTGTAGAAGTGTTCACCTGAGTACAATTTAGGTTTTCCCAATATGTGTCTGACAAGCCACTCCAAACACACTCCAAGAGTAAGTCACCTTCAAAACAGTATATAACTTTTAAAATTTAGTTTACAGTCTAAATTATCACTTGGTACAACCCAAAAGAACAAACAAAAACACATTTTATCTTTTGGTTACACTATTAAAAATGTTTAAATGAGGAGCAGCTATGTGGCTCAACTTAATTTAATTAGTCAAATCAGAGCACTCTGTTCGCGGTCGTCATTTTTAACCGATTTTACGTGATGCAATCACCTTTTGCAGCCATTACTACGTGTTTTGGCTAGTCGCAATCGTTAGCGATGGTCCGGAAGTCGGCTGCAAATACTCGCTCGAACTTTCGAGTAATTTTCAAAACTTCGAGTCGAGTTTGAGTATTAAAATACTCGGCCGAAAACTCAAAGTTTCGATTACTCACACACCACTACTTTGAATGCATTGGGTAAATGGGACGTGTCTACTGTATTGTATTCTGTGCTTGCTGGACACATTATTTTTCAAGTAATTATTTTAAACCTAGCTATGTCTTTCTACTATATTATACCGGGTGTCCCATGAATCTCCCCCCTCTCTTAATTTTTGAATGGCTGTAAATTTTCAAACAATCTTTAAATGCCAATAGCATAAGACAAAGCATTTTTTTAAGTGGTTAAGGGTTTTCAACCCTCACCCCTAAATATGGGTTGCTGGGGGTAGTTTATATTTTTTAAATAGCAACCCCCAACAAGTTTCATATTAGTGATGGGACTATCGACTACTTAAAACTATCGACTAGTGACTAGTCGACTAGTTTTCAGGCTTGTTTGGGGTAGTTGAGCAGCTGTTTAACCCATTGCGGGCGAAAGACGCCACGTAGGCATCCACGCGGTGAGTGGACCTGAAGCCGAACGACGCGACCCCGGCCTCCAAAGTTCTGTGTTTACCAAAGTTAGTACTGTTTCTAGTCATTGCCACCAGATTGTATCATGATGTGTTTCTTGGTTTAGCCAATAGATTGCGCGTGGATGCATACTAAATAGTCTGTTATTTTCCGTCAATTCCGATAGATTGTGCGCTAATTCGTACTCGGTACTGCTGTCAGTAATATATAAATAACTCCGGCCGCTAGGGCCCGCGTGGCTCGGGTTTTCGCCGCCCGCAATGGGTTAACGGATTAGTCGACTAGTTCCATTATACAACTTACATATTTTTTCAATAATACCGATACCCAAAATAGATCTTTACTGAAATATTATAATGGCCTATTTTTGCACACTTTATAGTCAACTTGTTAGATTCATTACTAAATTTTCATGTTTATATTTTGGTCAGTTTAATCATTTAAATAATTCAGAGTAGTAATTAGCAATCAAAAGATAATGTACAGCAGTACCTACACTAAAAATAATTATTGTTTATGATAAATTGCAATATCAAATAAGTTCCCTAATTTCAATTATTTCTTGTTGTTGTACAAAGGTTGACTAGTTACTTGAAACACTAGATCCAAGAGGCAACAAATAAGTACTACGAAATACAAACTTTCTATCGAATAGACGCAGTATTTCCTATCTCACTAAATCATTGCTCGTTCAAGTCGTGAACTTGAAGAATGTCGACTAGTAAAAACACACGACTAGTACAGTAGATTCAATACTAGTCGGTTAAACAACTATTCTACTAGTCGATCATACCATACAGCTAGAGTACACTTGATGTAATACTAGTCAGTTAAACGACTAGTCTACTAGTCGATTACCCCATCACTATCGACTAGCAGAAACAACTGACTAGTCGACTAGATGGGCTACTAGTCGGTTAAACGACTAGTCGACTACCCTATCACTATTTCATATCATGTTAAAGAGAATAGAAAAAGAAAATGAATGCCGCAAACCAGACCTCTCTATGTTTATTTAATCAAATGTTGTTGCCAGCCAAAAATGTATTAATTTTGTTATTCAAACTGCTAAGATTCGCCTCCTTACCAGAAATCAGATACAAGGTGGGCAAATCCAACTTTCCCTTGATCAGACCTTCGAACAAAGACCATTTAAATTACAAGAAAGTCACTTTAAAACCTTTTTTTGCCAAGATATGAATGGCAAGAAAAAGAGTCCTGGTAAAAATAAAGAGGGTTTTAAAATGACTTTCTTGCATTTTAAATGGCCTTTGTTCAAAGGTCTAATCAAGGAAAAGTTGGATTTACTCACTTTGTATCTGATTTCTAGTAAGGAGGCGGCGAATCTTAGCAGTTTAAATAACGGTATCAATACATTTTTGGCTGGCCATAACATTTGATTAAATAAACATAGATAGGTCTAGTTTGAGGCATTCATTTTGTTTTTTCATCCTATTTAAAAATGATATGCAACTTGTTAGGGGTTGCTATTTCAAAAATAAAAATTACCCCCAGCAACCCCTATTTAGGGCAAGGGTTGAAACCCTTAACGACTTTTTTACTTTGACTTATGCTAGTAACATTCACCAAAGTTCGTTTGAAAATTTACAGTCGTTCTAAAATTAAGGGGGGGGACATTTATGGGACACCCAGGTATAATTGGATAGTTTTCCATAATAAAGTAAAACAATTTTTTTATCAAGATTTTTAAAGCTTTTTAATGAAACATCTCACTATCAACAAAGTAATTATTTACATAATGCCAAATTGTTCAAATTAGCTTTGATGCCAGTACACAAAGTGATTATTTACATCCATGTATTTAAAACACAATACTCAATGTGTAATATTTAGTTTAGGTAATTTATAAATTTAGTAGTGGACTTATTTCAAAACTGATTATTTGACTGTTGGTCAGTCCCACCGGATCTATTTACATTGGGATTGTGTAAAGTATAATGTATTAGCCTTTTATTTTGTTGTATATTTGTATAACAGTTATAGAAATTGTTCCAAGATAAGTCATATTAAAATGGTAAATTTTACAGTTCTAGAAAACAAACATGGATTGGTATCTTGGGCAAGGATAACTTTCTTCTGATTTGAGAACTCTTTCATCAATTGCCTTATAAATATTTTTTTTCATACATCGTAATGGTAGTTTTTATAGCTCTTAAGTTTGCTGTGACAGTGAATGTTTTAAGCAATGAAGGGGGTAACATTCTCTGCACCACCCTCCTCCCTCAGTTGCCAATGAAGGGGGTAACATTCTCCGCACCACCCTCCTCCCTCAGTTGCCAATGAAGGGGGTAACATTCTCCGCACCACCCTCCTCCCTCAGTTGCCAATGAAGGGGGTAACATTCTCCGCACCACCCTCCTCCCTAAGTTGCCAATGAAGGGGTAACATTATCCACACCACCCTCCTCCCTCAGTTGCCAATGAAGGGGGTAACATTATCCACACCACCCTCCTCCCTCAGTTGCCAATGAAGGGGGTAACATTCTCCGCACCACCCTCCTCCCTCAGTTGCCAATGAAGGGGGTAACATTCTCCGCACCACCCTCCTCCCTCAGTTGCCAATGATTTCATCCTCAAACAGGAATTATATTTAGAGACCTACTTACTAAAATATCTGTTATATACATAAGTTAATACATTTATGAATATGCCAATTTTTGTTTTGTTTTTTGTTCATAGTATGTTTAAGATTATTTGACTTGGTTGTGCAGATTTTAAAATGTTGTTATTGGTGAATCCTGTTGTATAATAGAAAATTGAAGCATGCTTATGGAACAAAAGATATCTCTGTAAATTATCTTTCTTGAAATAAGGTTCATCAATTTTTTGAAAGCTACTATTTGGACCCAAGAAATTATCTTTTCACAACAAGTTTTCTTATGTTTATTTTGCAAATTTTTCAGCTTCTAGAGTTATTTGATTCAGAAGATCCTAGAGAAAGAGATTTTTTGAAAACAACATTACATAGGATTTATGGAAAGTTTTTGGGACTTAGAGCTTATATTCGTAAACAAATCAATAATATTTTCTACAGGTGAGACCTAATTGAATACTTACAATATATTGCTAGTTTAATGTAACATATCAATAATAATATAGAGTTTGTTACCTAGACTAGATGGATCATTTAAGAAGTAGGCCTGCACAAACCACTCCAGGGGCCATGTAGTATAACATTAGTGAATTGCCCATCTTCCCTCCTAACTGCTGCCGCATTTTGAGTAGTATTGATTATTCTCTGTTGTGGACTTTTAATTATGGCTGCCAGATCATATTTTAAAGGGTAATTTGATGGGATGTGCATTAAACAGTTCAATATCCATGGCCCCTAATTATTTTGTTGTAGTTTATACTTCTTTAACACTATTTTATCGAAGAAAAATAAATATTAAGTATATGCATTTACAGCTACTTTTATTGTTGAAAAGTATTTTTCATCATACCCACACAATAAACTATTGTTTCCAGTACTATCAGCTGTGATTGAAACCAATCGATTCCCGATAGGCCGCGTAAACAGTCCGGGTAAAACTGCAAAAAGGCCTAGGCCGGGAAAGAAGGTTCCAAAATGTCTCACCACGAGCGCTGCTATTCTACTTATAGTGTTCCATTATATGATTAAACAGCTGACTGTTTCTAGCAACATAAACAAATGAAACAATAACAAACCTCTGATGTTGTTAGTTGTAAAAGTGTAAACGTACTCAATAATGGCTGATTCAATTATTAATATTCCTGAATCAATATTGAAAATAAAAGGTGGTATGGTGAAAAGTACTGTTCATAATCGTCCGAAAGTGCTATACCAGTGCTTGATCGAAACTGGATCGTGCACCGGTAACAGCCACTTTCCGGACTTGTGACGAAATATACTATTGTTTGATCAAAGTTTTATAGATAGGTTCACTAAAGGGTCTTTATTTAAATTATATATTTGTTCTGTGTATGAGTTAATCTTACTTATCAGGGTTGCTAATTATAATATTTAGATTTTAAAACAATGCGGCCTTTTTAAAATATAGATTTCTACAGATTTCTATGACTGACATGTTTGATAAACATATATTAGTCAACTCATATTTAATATACAAAGTACTAGTATGTGATTATAACATTTAGATTTTAAAACAAAGCGCCCTTTTTTAAATAGATCTCTACAGATTTCTATGGCTGACATGTTTGATAACCATTTATAACTTTTTAATAATTCATATATTTGTTGACACAGGTTTACCAATTCAAAATACAGTCAACTCCTGATTATCCGGGAGCGGGTTAATGGGGTTGCGTTTTAACCGGGGTCATGAAAGGTTTATTTTTATTATGTTTATTTATCCCCTTCTAAACATAAATAGAGCAATAATAACAATTTATTATGCTAAATTACCTCCAGAATCGTATTTAATTTACTTTATTTATCAGAATAAATACAATACAAACAATTTAGTAAACACAACATAATCTGAGAGTCTGTTATCTCGCTAATGAGCAGTGGGCGCATGATGGGGAGCGATGACCTTGAAACTAATCTAGCCACGCTGGGCAGACCTTTATTATATTTTTAATATTCAATTTATTGAATCCCTTTATTTTAACCATGGTTTTGGGTTATCCGTGACCCTCCAACCGGTCATCACCCCGGATAATTGGGAGTTGACTGTACTAGCATGTGATTATATTATTTAGATTATAAAACAAAGCGCCCTTTTTTTTAAATAGATCCCTACAGATTTCTATGACTGACATGTTGATAAACATGTATAGTTTTAAGTCTTGGAACAACCATCCAAACCTTGTTAATGTTAAAACGAGCATCAGGAGACACAAAAGATTTTCATAACTATAATTATTTAGAAAACCAACATCGTATTATTTTGAATGTTTTTTTAGTACATCCTAATAGTTTTGAATCGACTTGAATCTTTCGACTAGGGTTAAGGAAGGTTAAAGAATTTAGAAGCAGAGGGGCCATACACATATTACGTATCACATGTTTTCGTCATTTCAGATCCCCCCTCCCCCATGTAACACATCATAACGCTTGACCACCCCCCCCCTCCCAATGTGTTACGTAAATCAATCGTAGTAGGCTTTAAAACAGCTTAAACCTATTAAAAATTGTTTTATTAGCAATTTGGAATATGGATGTTAATGAATCATTGAACTTTAAATTACTTTCTTTTAGTAACATTTTGTAATAACGTTTTTCAAAGCGAAATTTGTACAAACAAACAAGATTGTTTCTAATAGCATAAACAGCAAAATAAACTATCTCAGTTAAAACATAAAAAAAATTTATAACTAATACAAATACAAAACAACTTAAAAACTAAAGATGTGGGTAGCACTGCGCAATACTGTATCACGTCATGATTTTACACTCTAAAACTAAACAAAACATAGGTGTAAAGCAATCCAGAACTTATTCAAAACACGTTATGTATTCATTTTTAGTTTTACTATTATTAAAATAGTATTACAGACTTTTTTTACTAAACTAACTGTAACCTTGATTTAGATATCAATTTGATTATTTTTGAATTTTGAAAGATATATAGCAGTATCAATAGATAAGGTCAATAGATAAGGGCGCCAGCTCTTACGGTCAATGTTAATATGTGTGAGTTACGTAACATTGATCCAAACCCCACTCCCTCCCCCACATAATACAGCATAACACTACGCCATATCCCCTCCCCCCTCTTAAGTGTGTTACGTAATATGTGTATGGCCCCGAAGCTGAAAGGTCCCTTACAAATTGTTTAAGCATAGCCTTTCTTTTTCATATGCGCTTTTTCTATTACAGCTCTACATCCTTCTCATAAGTTGAGCAAAGTTTTATTTTCTGTAATAAACCTTTATTTTAGTAAAATTCGTACTTTTTATCAGCCCTTTTCCTAAAGTTAGGTCTTTGCTGTGGTGACATTGCCACTTACATCAGCAACATTAGGTCATCAACTTGCTCTATGATCACTTGCTCTTCATTTTTAAGATGTTTATATAGATTTGCATTGCTTGCTAAAGATGGCTTGGATAAAAGTTTAAATCATAATTTTATGATGTAAAAATAAGGCAATAACATTTTTTACATTGAGTAACAAGTTTGTGGGAGGATAGGTAATTAAGTTAAAGATTTAAATAACTTTTTTCGTAATAAAGAATGCAATGTTATTGTAACTTAGTATGTGAAAAGCATGACTAAAAGTTATATTTAATTTTTCCTTTTTTCAGTTTTATATATGAAACAGAACACCACAATGGCATTGCAGAACTCTTAGAAATTTTAGGAAGGTAAGTGTAGTAAACTGAATAATTGTAAGATTGGTATTGACCCTCTAAATGTCGTGCTTAAGGTTAGAGTAGTAGTGCTTTGTTTTAGCGAATTTCTCCTATAGGGAAGAAGCTATTACCGTGGTCGGCATGGTAAGACTTTGGCCCGGGACCATGATAACTTTTTGTTTTGAGGTTTCCAGATTCCAAAAATGCCATTCGTTCAACTATTTACATGATATGTATCTATATATATATATATATATATATATATATATATATATATTTTTTTTTTATAACTAAAATCCAAATACCACTGACTGACTAACCTATCTCAAAATCTCCATAACTATAAGGCCTACAGAGTTGAAATTTGACATATAGGTTCCTCTTTGGCCTTAGGTGCTTCCTAAGAAATGGTATTACGAAATTCCCCCCCCCCCGTGTTCCACCCTGCTGGGTCCCAAAAATCCCATGTATTTCTTATGGACATTCACTTTGGTTTGAACAGATGAAAATTCAAACATCTTATCTTGATTCTTATTAGTTCCACGGGCTAACCACCAATTGAAGTGGTTTACGCGAGCGAAGCAGCAGCGGGTCAGCTAGTGTGTATATATATATATATATATATATATACACACGTGTCCGTGGGTGCGATAACTCTTGCAAAAATGGTCGATTTTGATGAAATTTGGTACAAACATGTAAAGCAACATTTAACACGTTAACTGCCACGCCGAACCGATCGGGTCGGCATAGCATGGTTGACTGGAAAATTTTGCCGACCCGGTCGGGCCGGCACGTTGGCCTTGACAGTGTTTTGCTGATCAGCCGCTAGACGCCATCTCCTGACATCTAGCGGCGGCCGACTGTACTACTACGACAGGACACATCCCATGCCTACTAGATAGCGTTGCGTTAAGTTTATAATGCTGTTACAGCTGATTCATAAACAAGTGTGAGTTTGCTTGAATTGTGCCGACCCGACCGGGTTGGCATGAATTTTTTCAACTTATTTGTAATACTTCTTTTTGATACATCACATTACTAGATGAAATAAATATAAAAGAACTTTTCTTACAGTTTTAATTTTGTTTTTAATGTATATATTCTTGATTTATAGCCTTAATTCTAAATGTGTTAAACAATTTATATCAAACGTAGTTATTTCAAGTAACCATAGTTTCAAACTGGGTTGAAATAAAAAAATATATTATAAAACGTATTTTATTGCTGAAATACAATATTATATTTCAAACATCAGAAAGAAAACACCGTATCACTCAGTGCAAAGTCTGGGTCATCGTCCGTGTCGTCGCATTCCATCACATCACTATCACCGGCGCCGCTGCTACCCCAACCACCGTCGCTCCATAAATCCGGCTCACTTAACATGGGAATATGCAAAACCCTGTCTATCTCACTCTCATCTAGTTCTCTACTCATTATTACTTAATGTAAAAATGAAACGCTAACTCACAAACTAAATCGCAAACTCGCTAAAAAACACGTAGACGCGTTGTCGTGCAAACGTGGTTACGAGTACTGGGTTAGGTTTGAGAAGGGTGGTAGTAGGAGTAACGCGGGAATGCGGAAAGGGCGCAAACATTACAGCTGTAGCCACTTTCCACGCGAAAATGTTAGTGTTGCCAACTAAGCAAAGTAAAATAGTTGAAATACACTCTCGTTTATATGACGGTCCGATTGGGTCGGCACCAATTATTTGAAGCAAAATATTGCTTAAAATGTTTACTGCCGACCCGATCGGTCTTAAATTTCCCCCACCCCTAATTTTAATTTTTTTTTTCAAAATCATTATTACTAATCCAAACAAGTGTAAAAAACACGATATAACTCAAATACAAAGTAACATAAGGTTTGGCAATACAGCAATCACGCTAGAAATGAGCGTGGCAGTTAACGTGTTAATACTTGAAAACATTTAAGTTTGAAAACCAGCCAGATCGCTCCATCCAAAGGGATATTTTTTGGGGGGGGGGGTTTTGTACCCCAAAAAATGTTTTATTTCAGTTTACATATAATCTTTTTAAGAAATCAAATTTTAGTTTTCACCATTGAATTTAGCATAAAAAACAACCAAATTGTTTGTTTTTTATGCTAAATTCAATGGTGATTTGGTTTTTATGCTAATTTGGTTGTTTGATCATTGATCTATGTAAATTGGTTAATAACCAATTTACATAGATCAATGATCAAACAACCAAATTGTTTGTTTTTTATGCTAAATTCAATGGTGAAAACTAAAATTTTATTTCTTAAAAGATTATATGTAAACTGAAATAAAACATTTTTTGGGGTACAAAACCCCCCCCCCCACAAAAAATACCCCTTTGGATGGAGCGATCTGGCTGGTTTTCAAACTTAAAGTATTAAATGTTGCTTTACATGTTTGTACCAAATTTCATCAAAATCGGACCATTTTTGCGAGAGTTATCGCACCCACGGACACGTGTATATATATATATATATATATATATATATATATATATATATATATATATGGCGTAAATATCTGGAAACCTCAAAACAAAAAGTTATCATGGTCCCGGGCCTAAGTCTTACCAATTTACATTGAAAGTGCTAAACACAGTACGTTGTGCAATGTTATTCTTATGGAGGATAAGACAAATTTAATATCTCGCTTATTTATCAACGTATCTTGACTAAACTTGGTATATTGCTTCATTTTGTTGTGGTCTATTGATATTTGCACAAATAGGTTCCATAGCAGCAAACCTGCGTAATCAGCCCTCATGTTATTCTTATTGGGAATAAGTAAAATGTTGATATCTCCCTTAATTATGAACACAAATTAATAAAACGTGGTATGTGGCTTTACATAGTTGAGTTATATTGATATTTGTATAAAAACCCATTTTGTTGTATTCCTTGTTTCAGCTAACCTGCGTGCTCAGCTGCCATGTTATTCTTATAGAGAATAATTAAAATGTTATAAATCTCTTATTTATGAATGTATATTGCTGAAAATTGGTATGTAGCTATATGTAGTACTAGGAGTATAGTCGATGCCAGCCGTAAAGGAACAGTTCCCCAGGTAGAGCATCCCGTCCTAATCTTTTGTTGAGAAAACAGCGTTTTTGTAGGGAGCGGCCACCTGTCGCGACCGGCATCCCCTGTCTCTTCCAAGAAATTCCATGTCCTACTAGAATTTGTAATAAATTGATCCATTAGACCTACAGCCAAAAATGATGGCTCATTTAAAGTAAAAAATAAGTGATAAAGTAATAAGTAAGTAATAAAAATACTTTATTTATGGGTGTTTATGGGTCTGTGCCTTTTGCTCCGCGGTTTCGTAATTTCAAAACACATCTTTTGCTCCGAGGGTAAAGCAGGTAGAAATCGGGCCGCTGAAAACACCTCTTTTGCTCCGCGAGGGGGAGAGTAGCTGACAACTATTGTGTGTCCATTGTCCAAGCTGATCATATTTTTGACAATAATTTGAAACTGTACTTTTACTTACACAGGAAATCACAATTAATATACTTATAATAGTATACTTATATCTAGTTAATATCAATTGTCTTGTACATTGCAAATTTATGTCGCTTTTCCCAGATCAAAAAGCATTACAAATTTGCAACTATTACGATCTACAATCAATATTATGCAGTAATTATGACGTTAATAATGAAATATGCTTTGCAACACAAAATAAAAATAAAACATTGCAAGTGGGAGTGGTACAAATGTGATAATGATAATATTAAATTCCAGGAGTCAGGAACCTCCAGTTAGACTGATGTTGAAATAATTTAGGGGAAAGTGAGTGTTAGCTACTCTCCCCCTCGCGGAGCAAAAGAGGTGTTTCCAGCGGCCCCGAGTTCTACCTGCTCTACCCCTGGAGCAAAAGATATGTTTTGAAATTTCCCTAAACCGCAGAGCAAAAGACGTGCAGCTGTGTTTATATATTCAAGAATGTACTGTACACGTAATTCAGTTATTATTCTACGATGATAGGGTTGAGAAAATCTGCTACATGAGCTGAGAAGGCATGCTATGTGTATTTGAATAGGAAGATTTTATAAATTGAAGTTTTGCTATTAACTTTAGGGCTCTTTCAACAATTTCTAACCGATTGACCAATTGATTGGTTAGATATTTCTTAAAACACATGCATGATCATAATTCATTACGCACTTTAATGCACCTTTCTACAGCATTTTTTTTTTTCTTTTATGTGAAATATTATAAATTATTTCCCATTTAAACCTTTTGAGTTTCTCGCTCCTTTTTCCGTACGTGTATTTTTTACGTGCGTGTCTGTTAGTAGGTGTGTATTTGAATTTATATATTGATTTTAACCCTGACAATATTTAGTTTTGAATTTTTACGTTTCTAGTGCATGTTAACGTTTCTTATTGCTGGGTTTAAGCACTCTGGTAATATTTTGTATAGTCCTATATTGAACCCAAGCCAAGGGCCACTTCGACAGGACATCATAAAACGAGCATCGTTGGGACGTTATTGGTTTGAAAAATTTGTATTTTGTGATTCGTGTTTTCTATAGGTAGTTTTCAGAAAGTTAAAGCCATCATTGCTCTGCGCTTTACTTAGAACAAGAAAACAACTCTGCATCACACTTTACCATTAGCTCTCACGATGATAAAAACCATAATAATTGATGATAACAAATTTGCTTTTTTAGCGATATTCTTGCAAAGCTATTACCGTAGTCGGGGACCAATAACTAACACCCAGTCCGTGGACAATAATAACTTTTTGTTTTAAGGTCCCCAGATGCAAACGCCATTTTTTAAATTTTTATATATATTTTAATGTGTATCATGTAATGGGATTAGCTTACAAAGGCCATTATTACAAAAGTATGGACTTTCTTAAAGACACAACGTGGTTAGAAATGAACACCCCCAAGTCAGTCAGCATTGGGAGAGAAATCCTAAGAATATTATATTATTCTTAAACTACTTTTATACATATGAAAAATATAGTGATTACTTTATTTTAAAATAACTATCATAGTATGGTCATAGATTATCTCCCTGTAACTGTTTTAAACAGATAAACTGGCAAGAAAAATCACAGCTGTTAAGGTAAATAAAAATCCTGCTGCTGAAACCTAGCGGGACAAATATTAGGTCTAACGATTTCAAGGATAAGGAGAACATTACCTTTATTTATAGTTAAAAATGGAGAGTGTTTTCAGTGCAAAAATTGAGTGCAATTTTTTAATGAATTACCGCTAATCAAAAAGCATTTTTAGATTTTACCATCAAAAACATACGTTATTTTAACTTAAGTATCCTTTACTCATAAACCCAAGTTGTAACATTGACTGATGCTGCAGAGCAGCGCGGGTTCTCTAGTATATATTATTAATTTCCCACAAAATCAGGGGGTTAAACATACAAAAATATTCTTGTTTTAACTCATTGAAAACACGTATTCAATTTAATCTGCCTACAACGTAATTTGTCTTACAATGTAGACATTTGGGATTACGGAGTTTTGGACATCTTGATTGTTTATGAAAATCAATATTCACCACAGAAAATGCAAACAAATATGAACTGCTACCGAACTGTTTTACTGATTGGTAGATTACAAAACTATGAGTCATGTCAAGGTGACAGTGGGGCTTATTTGGTGCATTACATGTATGGTAATAAAGCTAGTTTGCATGTATGATCGATTAGTAAGTCTGCCATAAATTTATTTGTTCACAATAAAAATAAACTACTCTAAGATTATCACTCAGCAAGACAACACTC
Source organism: Allygus modestus (assembly GCA_963675035.1). Classification (NCBI taxonomy): domain Eukaryota; kingdom Metazoa; phylum Arthropoda; class Insecta; order Hemiptera; family Cicadellidae; genus Allygus; species Allygus modestus. Next base: position 199,148,790 of record OY776111.1, on the reverse strand, counting down.
TTGATTATCAATCACAGTCAAATAATTATCCATGTTACGGAGTTATACTGTCCCAGAAAAAAATTCCAAAACTTACTGTATTAATTTATTATCACTAACTTAGACCAAACACTTAGCTTTTAAGTCGAAGATTTTTTGGTAAAAAATAGACTAATAATAAATCTAAATAGATATAAGTTGTGTTTAAATCACGACAAAACACAATTAATTTACATAATACTCTCATTTTAAACTCACAATAAAATACAAATGCTGTGTTAAAACACCCCTTAGGTATCCCAAATGTATCCTTCAAAATTTTGTTACAGAATGTTTTATCGTTATTTAGTATTTCGATAACATACGACACACGGCCACTGAATTTTCTTCATCAATTCACTTCGTTCATCAATTAAAACACAAACATATTATTATATATTTTATATTATATCTTTTATTCAAAATAAATAAATAGTTCTATGAGAGAAATAAGACACAGCTGTTAGTTACAATGAACAAAGAAAAATCAATTTACTCACTTATGAAAAACTATACATCAGTTACAAAAAAAACATATCAATAGTATTCACAGAAAAATGTTCAAAATGTCTCTATAACTCAGGGTATTATATATTCATGGGTTCAAATGCTTCTGGCTTGTTAACAAAAGTTATCATAAAGATCAAATTAGAATATCCAATGCAAAATATTATGTAGAGATATTAAATTTTGAAAAAGAATAATGTTCAAAGGCTTTTCGAAAAACTTGCTGAGATTGTATTACACTTTTCCTTTCTTGAAGTTAAAATAGTTGACAAAATAATTAATTAGTAGTTTAGATGAGTCCAAAAGTTCCTATTAAAATCAATAAAGTTCTTCCAAATGGAGCTGAAAAAGGTTAGTTCTGAAAAATGGAGTGATCTCACCAAAGTCCTGTTAATGGCCTATGATAAACGATAAAAGATAAAAAAGGATTCAGGTGGGCTAATACAGCTGGGGGAAACTTTATTAAATTTGTTAAACCGCACTAAATAATAAAAACTGGACAAATTCTCTTCTTCTAAATTTCTGGATTAGAGCAACATGCTCCTTGCCCTAAGACTTCCCAAAGGCAACTCCTCTCACTTCTTGTTCAAATTGTAGAAGAAGGTCTATTATCCAATAGCGTCGCTTGCCAATAATCCAGGATCTGTCTAATTTCTCTATTGGCTAACAGCTGAAAATTACACTTTTAATTGGTTGTACACTTCACTGAATTTATAAAATCATTCTCTACATAATTGAATTTGGAAAAACATGAATTTAGGTCTTCAAAACTAGAAAATATGATTAAGAATCGAAATAGTTACTAAAATATATTAAATTCAACTTAAAATACTCATAATTGCATTTCTACAATGACCATGTCAAAAAACAGCTGTTTAGGGAAATCATACAAGTTTCACAATATTTGCAATGTTTGGTTAAATATTTAATTTCTGCACATATTTAGGTTATTTCTCCTATACCCTAAGTTTACAATTAATTTTAGTTCAATTGTTAAAATATTTACTTTTCATTATAATGTACACTTGAATTTAAAAAATGTAAAATAATGTCTTAAAAATAGCGGTAGGATACAATGTGCTGTGTGGACAATTATACGGTAGTAGTTCAGAGTTTATCCACTAGGTGTCGGCACTGAATGGACCGGCTGGGTGGTAAGTAACGGACGGCACTCGTTCAACAAAATGGCTTCCGTGGATCAGGGAATGGTGTTGTATGTTTACATATTTACATTTATTTCGTTTTTTTACATTTGTGTGTGAATCTTATAGTTAAAATGGATGGGAGAAGTGTCCTACTTAATCTTAAATTCCAATCATTACGGTTATATAGTTCGAAATAGTGCTAATCTTCTCAGAAAAGTGCAGTGTTAGAAAGGTTGTTTCCGTTGTGAAAATATAGTCGTACATAATGAATTAAAATCTTTCTACGATATTATTTACAAATGACATGGGTTACTTAAATCCTAGAACAAAATTCTTTTGTTCTGGTATAAAATAAATAAACGTACCGGAACCAATTTGTCACATTTAACCTTGTCATGGTTATTAAATTTGGTATCCTGAGATAGGCCAGTGGATGATTTGGATTAACATTATTCTGTGAGTACATAGATTAATACAATGCTTATTATCTAAAGGTTATTACTTCTTTGTACATATACTTGTTGGGAATTATCCTTGATATCTAAATAAATTGATTACTTAATACTAAAACAGGATTTACAAAATTGACTTGTAGGCTATGGTCATACTTGTCTAGGTATTCTGTGAACTTAGGCATTGTCTATGGGATTTATTTATGGGAAAAAGTCTTTGTATACAGCTGATTATTGTTATCACTAGAAAATACTGTAATAAAGCCCCTTTTTGTTTGGCGAATGGTTCAGTTCAAAATGAGTCCAAACAAAAATTACAGTTAACATTTCAATACATATACTGTACATGATTTACCTTAACATTAAATACAATGGTAACAAAACATTAAAACGGAATATATGGGAATAAGGGATGAACATTTAAAACGTAACCTAACTAAATATAACATGAAATTAATAAAAGATCAGGTCGCTTATCTAATATTTACAGGGTCATTATATTTGCGTAGCAGTTGGGTGTGGAAGGGTCCTTCATACAATTCTAGTTGATTTAAGAAAATGGGTTGCGAATTTATTTATTAACTGTTTTAATTGCCCCTTTTGTACTGGGTTTAATGTATCGGTGTAGTGAGTGATCTTGTTGATTTCCTTCTGGATCAGGTGTGGTCTTATGTTTAGTTTGAACTGGTTCTCATTGACTTTGTTCGACAACTTCGACAGTCTGTCATTTCTGTCTGACATTTGCTCTCCTATTTTAAAGGTAGTGGGCTCCTGCTCGTTTTTTCGCTTTAGGGTAGTCTTCTGTAGCTTTGTCTGACTGTGTGGCCTAGTTAGGGTGAAGTTTTCTAGATGAGCTGTGTGGTTAGGTTTGGTTTCTGGTTGAAATTTGGTCCAGTTTTGTTGGTGGTTAGGAAGCAATATTTTCATGGTTCTTTTGATGTTTTGGATGTAGAGTTCTGACATGGTCCTTGGTGGTTGACTGTTAGGTTGGGTTTGGTTGGTTTGTCGTTCGATTTGTTTTTGAATTTGATTAGGTAGCTGATCTTCAAGTGCTTGAATACGAGTTTCCTGTTTGATGTTTTTATCTTCAAAATTAATATTAACTTGTTTTAAGATTTCGTTTTTCATTTGTAGGTTTTGTGTGTGAGTTTTAAGTTCCAATTTAGAGATTTTTTCATTTATCCTATCTTCAAGCATGTTTAGATTGTCAGTCATTTTTTGAGTTAGGCTACTTTCTAGGTTTATATTTTGTTGAGTTAGGTTAGTTTGGACGGAGTTGATTTGGGATTTCAACTCGGTAGTGGAATTTTCGATTTTAGAATTGACTGTACCAATTTGAGTGTTTACTAGGTTTGTCAGTTGGGTAGTCATTTGTAAGATTAAGTGCTTGAGCTCTGTTTGTTCGGTTTCTATAGGGTTTATGTTGGAAGGGTCTAGATTTTCTGTGGTTTTGTATTTGTCTAGGCTAGGTATTAATGGTTCTCCTCCTACAGCTATGTCGTGTCTATTCTCTTCTGTTTGAGTGTTTGTAGTGTCTATAGTGTTTGTGTTCATGTTGGGAGTTGTGTAGTCTTCTAATAACTGTAAGTGTTGCAGTTCTTCTATAGGATATGTAAGGTCTTCGTCTTCGCCGCCTTCCGCTAACTTGGCACTTTTACGGGGATTTTTTCTAAGGTTATAAGGAGATGTCATTTTCTTGGGGAATACACAAAAAATAGGGATAGGTCCTAGATAAATAATGGGGGTAAAAAAAATGGGGGGAATTCCTACTGGGGTTTCCTACTGGGGTTTCCTACTGGGGATATTCTTATCTTAGGTACAAGTAATCTAATATTCTTATTCTAATTAAATATCTTAACTAAGATGCAATTATGAGTTTTGAGTTTGTTTTTTGTATGATAACTTTTGTTTCATAAAGCCACCACGTTGTTGCGCCATTTTATTATATTTTTTTTATTATATCTTTTTCAAAATAAATAAATAGTTCTATGAGAGAAATAAGACACAGCTGTTAGTTACAATGAACAAAGAAAAATCAATTTACTCACTTATGAAAAACTATACATCAGTTACAAAAAAAACATATCAATAGTATTCACAGAAAAATGTTCAAAATGTCTCTATAACTCAGGGTATTATATATTCATGGGTTCAAATGCTTCTGGCTTGTTAACAAAAGTTATCATAAAGATCAAATTAGAATATTCAATGCAAAATATTATGTAGAGATATTAAATTTTGAAAAAGAATAATGTTCAAAGGCTTTTCGAAAAACTTGCTGAGATTGTATTACACTTTTCCTTTCTTGAAGTTAAAATAGTTGACAAAATAATTAATTAGTAGTTTAGATGAGTCCAAAAGTTCCTATTAAAATCAATAAAGTTCTTCCAAATGGAGCTGAAAAAGGTTAGTTCTGAAAAATGGAGTGATCTCACCAAAGTCCTGTTAATGGCCTATGATAAACGATAAAAGATAAAAAAGGATTCAGGTGGGCTAATACAGCTGGGGGAAACTTTATTAAATTTGTTAAACCGCACTAAATAATAAAAACTGGACAAATTCTCTTCTTCTAAATTTCTGGATTAGAGCAACATGCTCCTTGCCCTAAGACTTCCCAAAGGCAACTCCTCTCACTTCTTGTTCAAATTGTAGAAGAAGGTCTATTATCCAATAGCGTCGCTTGCCAATAATCCAGGATCTGTCTAATTTCTCTATTGGCTAACAGCTGAAAATTACACTTTTAATTGGTTGTACACTTCACTGAATTTATAAAATCATTCTCTACATAATTGAATTTGGAAAAACATGAATTTAGGTCTTCAAAACTAGAAAATATGATTAAGAATCGAAATAGTTACTAAAATATATTAAATTCAACTTAAAATACTCATAATTGCATTTCTACAATGACCATGTCAAAAAACAGCTGTTTAGGGAAATCATACAAGTTTCACAATATTTGCAATGTTTGGTTAAATATTTAATTTCTGCACATATTTAGGTTATTTCTCCTATACCCTAAGTTTACAATTAATTTTAGTTCAATTGTTAAAATATTTACTTTTCATTATAATGTACACTTGAATTTAAAAAATGTAAAATAATGTCTTAAAAATAGCGGTAGGATACAATGTGCTGTGTGGACAATTATACGGTAGTAGTTCAGAGTTTATCCACTAGGTGTCGGCACTGAATGGACCGGCTGGGTGGTAAGTAACGGACGGCACTCGTTCAACAAAATGGCTTCCGTGGATCAGGGAATGGTGTTGTATGTTTACATATTTACATTTATTTCGTTTTTTTACATTTGTGTGTGAATCTTATAGTTAAAATGGATGGGAGAAGTGTCCTACTTAATCTTAAATTCCAATCATTACGGTTATATAGTTCGAAATAGTGCTAATCTTCTCAGAAAAGTGCAGTGTTAGAAAGGTTGTTTCCGTTGTGAAAATATAGTCGTACATAATGAATTAAAATCTTTCTACGATATTATTTACAAATGACATGGGTTACTTAAATCCTAGAACAAAATTCTTTTGTTCTGGTATAAAATAAATAAACGTACCGGAACCAATTTGTCACATTTAACCTTGTCATGGTTATTAAATTTGGTATCCTGAGATAGGCCAGTGGATGATTTGGATTAACATTATTCTGTGAGTACATAGATTAATACAATGCTTATTATCTAAAGGTTATTACTTCTTTGTACATATACTTGTTGGGAATTATCCTTGATATCTAAATAAATTGATTACTTAATACTAAAACAGGATTTACAAAATTGACTTGTAGGCTATGGTCATACTTGTCTAGGTATTCTGTGAACTTAGGCATTGTCTATGGGATTTATTTATGGGAAAAAGTCTTTGTATACAGCTGATTATTGTTATCACTAGAAAATACTGTAATAATATATGCACTGGAAACTCGCCGAGTACGCAAGTTTGCTGCGACGGGGGTATTTCATCTGTACAGCCTTATCAAGGCCAGTTGAATGGCTCCTGCCAGTAACATTGTAAGTGACAAAATTAAATTTTTCAGGAAACGAAAAAACAAATAAGTGGAAAAATAACAATGAAATATATGTTTCTTTTGGTCACATATGTATTAAATAGTACAAGTGGTCATTAAAATAAATATTACAATAATATCTCATGTAGTAATTGAGTTATAAGCAAATACACGATTTCAGAATTGCAAAAATGTTGTAAACGACAGTCGTTTACGTTTTTGCGACTTTTTAGGTTTAATGGCGGTTGCAACGTTATTGGTTAAAAAAAGATAAGAGCTGTTATGTATAGATAATTTTATTAATACAATAAAAAATACATATTGTACATGTCCTACAATGTAAAAGTCAAATATTTGCCTTAACCCATTGGATACTTAGTTTTTAATGACTGCATGGCCCTAGAAACCCAATTAAATTTCAATATTTTGCAGTGTTTTAGTAAATAAACTGTAAACAATTTACTTTTGCTGCTAATTGGGCAAACATAGTGTTTTCCTTGAAGCTGCATACATTTTATTTTTAATATGTTAATTAAAAACAAAAAATAAAAAATCATATTTAAAATATTTTGTTATAAAAATAAAAATTTAAATCTTTTTGAAAAAAATAATATAGTAAAAATAAACGAGTTCGCACGCAGCACGCTGACGTGAGGGAAGTGAATTTCCACATAAAAAAACTATAAAAACTCAAAATCAGTTAAAAACATAAAATTATTCCAATTTTTATTCAAATCTCAAAATGTTGATTTTTTGGCTGTTCTGATACTCCTTGTTCTACTTACCTGCAATGCTGGGAATACAATTTTGCACATTATAAGGTTAGGAGAAGGTCCAGTCAGGCTTTAAAGTAGGCGTGAGGTTGTTGGGGATGATAAATGTACACCAAAAAATGAATAACAGGCTTTTCTAATGTAAAACCTCTATAAGACAACGTACTGTGTTTGGTCAATACACATTTCCTTTAATAACTCGGTAAATATATATGCTAGAATGACGAGAGAGGACTTAAAAGTTTTGCCACACTAATTTCCATCTTTTTACATTCGTTAATTTCACATCCGGGGCTTTTCTGACCCTTTTTGGGCCCAAAAACTTGAAATTTGAAAGATTAATCCCCAAAAAAAGGGGTTTAGAGTTTTCCGATTGTTTTTCCCAATGAACTTGTCCAACTGATTATAGAAAGGAACGTCCCTACCAAATTTTAAGTAAATCGGACAAAAAATGTGACCGCTAGAGTGCATACACAGATATATATATATGTCTATATATATAAAATTTTGAACGAACCCCCAAAACGTGTTCAGGGGGTCACGTTAGGAACTTCTATAGTGGTCCCGGGGCCTATGTTTCACCGTGCGGGTCATGCTAATAGTTCACTTTCCATAGGAAATTCACTCAAAATTAAAATAAATGTCTAATCAGTTGTCTAGTATAGTTCAAAAACTATTTCATTACATACAACTTTTTAGTTTTTTACTTTGTCTAAAAAAAAAAAATTTTATGATTTTTTTTGCAAAACCACTTTTTTCTTGAATAATTTATATATTTACCCGTTTGCCAAAAACGGACCACAATGCAATATTTTACCTATAAAAGACATTCAACATGGTATTACATCATCATGGAACCACTCCGAGAAAAATATTTTGGGCCAAAACGGCCATAACGGAACCGTTCCGTGAAAAGTATTCAATGGGTTAAACTAACAATGTAAAACCGGTTATAATCAATAAAAGTTAAAAGATTTACCTTGAAACTATATTTATTTGATGGCAAAAGTAAACTAAACAAAAGACTTAAAGTATAACATAATACCCCTGTCACAGCAAACCTGCATACTCAGCAAATTTCCAATGGAGATATAATGTCTAATACTAAAAAAAGCCACTTACCAAGTTTCATAACAATATATTCACAAATAAGCGATATATATATATATAATTTTAATTATTCTCCATAAGAATAACATTGGGGCTGAGTGCGCAGGTTTGCTGCAACAAGGAACACAAAAAATTGTTTTTTATGCTAATATCAATATAACTCAACTAGGTGAAGACGTATACCAGTTTTTATTCATTTATGTTCATAATAAAGGTAGATAGAGCATTTAATTATTCTCCATAAGCATAACATGGGAGCTGAGTATGCAGGTTTGCTGCTACGGGAGCCTATGGCAAAAAAATTTTGTTTATGAGCAAATATCAAAAGACCACAACGAGATGAAGCTGTATACCAAGTTTCGTCAGTAAACGTTCATAAATAAGCGAGATATAACATTTTTCTTTTCCTCCACAAGAATAGCATTAGACAACGTACTGTATTTAGCACTTTCAATATCTCGGTAACCAATTTACGAAGAGGAATGATCAAAATCCAAATTGTGTGTTTTTTTTAAGCTGAATCCAATGGTAAAAACTAAAATTTGACTATTTCATAAATTATATGTAACAAATTCAAAAAATCCATTTTAGAGGTACAAAACCCCCCCAAAATACCCCTTCGGATGGAGCAATCTGGCTGGTTTTCAAACTTAAAGTCATAAATGTTGCTTTGCACGTTTATACCAAGTTTCATCAAAATCGGATCATTTTTACGAGAGTTATCGTGCTCACGGACACACATTATTTATATATATATATATATATATATATATATATATATATATATATATATATATATATATACAGTTTTGAACCAGTGGTGTTTTTGGGGTCTGGGGACCTCAAAACAAAAAGTTATCATGGTCCCGGGCCTAGGTCTTACCATGCCGACTACGGTAATAGCTTCTTCCCTATAGGGGAAATTCGCTAAAATTAAATAAAGCACCTTTCTTGTAAACAGCCTTGAGCCCTTTAATTTTTAATCTTAAGACTTGTAAAACTGGTAATGTTTAGTTTTATGATAAACACGAGTTTTGGGCACTTGGCGGTTATAACGTTACTGCACGTACCTCACGTGGTGGCAGTTTTCGGGGTACAGGTTCATCTGATTTTGACGAAATTTAGTATGAACGTGTAAAGCAACATTTATGACTTTAAGTTCGAAAACAGACATATCAGACAGATCGACTTATATGAGAAGGGGTATTTTGGAGGGGTTTTGTACCCCAAAAATGGGTTTTTTGAGTTTTTTACATATCATTTTTGAAAAAGGCAAATTTGAGTTTTTTCCATTGTAATCAGCTTAAAAAACGCACAATTTGGTGTTTTGATCATTGCTCTACGTCAAATGGTTACAGAGGTAATTAAAGTGCTGAACACAGTACGTTGTTCAATGTTATTCTTATGGAGGATAAAAAAAATTTTATATCTCACTTATTTATCAACTTATCTTGATGAAACTTGGAATATTGCTTCATATTGTTGTGGTCTATTGATATTTGCATTAAAAAACATTTTTTGGCCGATAGTTCCCGTAGCAGCAAACCTGCGTACTCAGCCCCCATGTTATTCTTATGGAGAATAAGTATCGAGTTATCTCCCTTATTTATGAACATAAATTAATAAAATTTGGTATGTGGCTTTACCTACTTGAGTTATAATGATATTTGTATAAAACCCCATGTTTAGTGTTCCTTACTTCAGCAAACCTGCATACTCAGCCGCCATGTTATTCTTATGGAGAATAATTGAAATGTCATAGTTTTTTTTTTTTTATGAATGTGTATTGATAACACTTGGTATGTGGCTTTATGTGGTATTAAGATACATATATATATGCATTGGAAATTCACTGAATACGCAGGTTTGCTGCTACGGTTTTTTTTCTTTTCTTTTCACTGGTGTAGGGTTCCCTGGCATTTCTGTTTACTTTTCAAACATTCCTAGACCAGTTTTGAATGTTAATTGGACGTTTTTTATTGCGGATAAGCTGATTTATATCCGAGGGCGAAAGATTCGCCCGCGGTTGTGTTGCCGTCCTGAACACATGCAACGTTACTCCACGGAGGGGCCAAAAACTCGTGGTTATCCACTGCTCTTAGTACTGCCAACTTAAAAGATATCAACAAATAAATACCCTGCACTAGTTTAGGATGTCGTTTCCAACCTTACTGCATAGAATTCTTGATTTTGTAAAATTTGTCGCTTACAACGTTACTGGCGGGAGCCATTCAATTGATGCATTAGGTAAAAAGCCTAGACTTATTGCAAAATGGCTGATTCTACATCTGTACTTTGTGACGTATAGATTACATTTTAATTAATTGACATTACAGAGGATTAACTGATTTCGTGGTCTCACACACTTTTAAAATTATTATCGAATTTGCAACAATATGTACTGTACCAATTTAAAATTATTATCGAATTTGCAACAATATGTACTGTACCAATTTTTCAGCATTATCGTTATTATTTTGAAACTTTAAACAATATTTGTTCCATAATTCCTCTTTTGTAAAAATAAGAGAAGATTCACACAAAAATGGGTTTTTACCTGAACCAGGGACTAATGAAGTGATAAAATGATATCATAACCCATGCAAATAATTAAAATAAATTTCAATTTAGTCTTGTACCATTTTCTTGTATGTGAGAACAGTATAAGTTTGTTTAACATTCATTGTTGGTGATGGCGAGTTCATGTTATTTATAAATGCTCTTTTGTTCTTTTGATTGTTTGTTCTAATTGCTCTTTTATGAATAAGAAATTGGCAAAGAGAAATATTTTTGCTGGAAAATATGCACTAAAGTTGTCTGGTTTAAATACTAAGTTTTCTAATTGGAGGCTGGTAAGCTTTCCAATCGTATTAGAAAATGGCGGACAGGATATTTGAATGTTTTGTGTCAAAAAATGTTGACTTTCCAAAAGATTTTGCTAAAATTCAAAACAAACATGAAAGAATAAAAATCTTATTTGGATGTGATGAAATATCATACACATTTTACTATCAGCAGATCTTGAACCTATTTGTGCATTTCTTCTGGGTTTACCTTAGGATGTTCTGCCCTAATGTTGATGGGAGTTGTGTTTGTGCAGCATCATCAACGGGTTCGCGCTGCCACTGAAGGATGAACACAAGGTGTTCCTGCTGAAGGTGCTGCTGCCCCTACACAAGGTCAAGTCCCTCAGTGTGTACCACCCTCAGCTGGCATACTGTGTGGTGCAGTTCCTCGAGAAGGACCCCTCACTAACTGAGCCTGTCATCAAGTGCCTACTCAAGTTTTGGCCCAAGACTCACTCACCCAAGGAAGTAAGAATACTTGTACATTAACTAAGTGGACAAATTCTATGTCACGGAACACATCATTTTAATCATTGTGCGGGTATTGAACTCTTTTAGGTTTTACTCAGGTTTGCCTGGTTGGTGAACTTGTACAGTTGAACCTCACTACTACAGAACCTCAACTGAACAACTTCCTTAATAATGGACATTTTGCTAATCGTCACATCTGCAGCAAATTAACACAGGTTTGTTTCGCTAGTCCGGCCAAATTTCAAAATAAAAATGGTAATTGTACCAGACAATAATACTAGGTATTACCCGAATATGAAAGTTGGTTCCTTAACCCTTCCAGGACCACAGACGGATATATCCGTCTATGTTTTTATCTGTAGTGGGTCAAAAGACATATATCCGTAAGTGGTTTTTCGTGTTCAGGACTTTTAACGGATATATCCGTCATGTTTTATAAAACCAATATAACACATTTAACCTTACTTTTTTAGTAAAATACCGTGTTACAATAACAAACATTAGTTAGGGAAACCAATAAAAATATTATGGCCTGTTATCGAGACTCTTTAGCTGTAGGGAATTTTACTGCAGTATGTTTGCAATGATGTAGACGACAAGTGGTGGGAGTAATGACCTTCAGTCAGTAGTTTTGGTCGGTCTGCCATGTTCTACTGTACAATGAGTTCTTGTCAGCTAATGTGTGTTTGTAGTGCTGTTTACAATGGCAATATATATATATATATATATATATATATATATATATATGTATATATATATGTATATATATATACAACGTCTTTTTTATATATATATATATATATATATTATTACAAATTTACTGTTTTATTTGTAACTTTTTATACAACATAGGCTACATTTTATTTTTATTTTACAAAGTAAGGATTCATAAATGCTGTTTTTATGACAAACTTGATATAAAATACCTACATAATTTTTTTCTATAAAATGTTGCAACAAATTATTTTTCAAGTTTTATTCACACATTATGTATTTCCTACATTGGTACAAACAAAAATTTAAATCAAAATTTAATTTTTTCCCTTAGTAAAAAATAATAGTGACTAGACATAAAAGTACTTGGTCGTGGAAGGGTTAAGTGTTAATGAGTTATTAACAAAATTTAAATCCGGGACAGGATATTGCGGCCAGCCATGTCAGAAAATTAAAATTTCCATCTATACCAGAATTTAATATTACTTGGTATTAGTTAGCTCACAAATATGAAATTTAGTAACCTACTCATTTCTGGGTTATAACCAAAAAAATAGGGCCAGGCCAGGATGTGCTAGCCCGACCACGTCAGAAACTCAAAATTTTACCTGCATCAGAAGATAATACTAGGCGAACACTGTAATAATTAAGTTAGTAACCTAAGCATAACAAAATCATTGACAAAAACCTAATATGGCCGGGCCAAGGAAATGCGGGACTGGAAATTTGAAATTCGTTGTAACACACATGCTATCAATAATATTATTATATTAGGAGTTATTATTAGGATTGTGCAAGTTAGTCCCATTATCATTACTGAGTTAACCGAAACGCAATATTGCCAGGCCCTATTCCAAATACAATAGACTCCCACCCTGGGCCAGGTTACAAAGTCGTCGAATTAACCGGCGGTATTTTAGTAAATGTAGTATACCAACTTATAATAACATACCTCAGTCTCATTCTCACTTGCATTCATATTCATTTTCATGGTTTTTTTTCTCATTAATCAATATCTCATAAATTTTCACTATATTTTGTTTTCCCTTGATATGTTTTACAAAATATCGATTATTTGGTCATTTTTATTTTGGACACAACTCAAAGCCGACACACTGGCCTCAGCGCCTATGTTGGCTTATTCCTAGGACCTTAATTAAATGTTGTGATATAATAGTACAGGTTGTACTATAATTTCTCAAGAGCATAAATTTTATATTTTTTCTGTAATTTACTTAAATTCAATTTTGTATTTTATATTTGTTGTTGTTATTTATCACAGGGAGCCCAGTTGTCCTACTATTCGTACTTTTCCTACTTTTTAGTAGGAAATTAGGAATTATCCTACTTTTGGGCAAAATTGTCCGACTTTCCTACTTTTCAAGCAGTTTATATGTAGTTTTTTACAGAGCGGGTAATATTTTTAATTTTACGAGCAAACATTTTAAGAAACAAAGCTGGAATACAAAAAGATACTTTTCTTGTAGTTAACAAACAATTTGATTTGATTTTACACCAGAAAATATTTTGGCGATATTGAAAGTTAAACTCAATAATCCATAAGATGCACTTAAGATGAATTTCTTCGTAGTTGGAAAGAAGTTCTTCGGTTAGGTTAGCTTTCAACCAACCAGACACAAAGCATAATACCTAATAAAAAGGTTAATAAATATTGAGAACTGTTGTGAAAGCCTAAAACTGTCATCCATTTAATGTTCAGAATAATTTAACCTAAGTGTTTTGGTTTTTATAACCCAGCTTGCTTGTACTGAATGCAAAATTAAACGTTATCAGGAAATCTGACACATACTTTCTCCCTTTTATCCCAAATGTAATGAATAAATTATTTTTGATTTACTAACATAGAATATAAAGTACGGTAGGAGGTCCAGAAAATCTTCTAAATAACTTGTTTTCAGAAATGTCTACCCAAATCATTTTTTTGGAGGCACTACATAATCCTTTGCTACACACAGTGGTTTTACAAGGGGAAATATCCTCTCATCCCCCCAGGGTTAAGGACAACATATTTAAAATATCCTCTGTCAATACTATCTTGACCTGCATATCAAGTTTTGAAGAAATTGGATCAGTAAATGTGAGAGAAATTGTAATTTTTATATTCCCCAAAAGAATAACATGGGGCAACATACTGTGTTCACCGCTAAATGAAGATTTCAATTTTATCCGCAACCAGTAATCGTAGAATAATAATTAAAAATGCTGAATAATTTAGTTTTTTTTCAGTTTTTTAAATGGTGATAAGTAAATTTTATTTAAAATACATGTTTTTTTTAAATAGCTGATTATACCAATTTCACCCGGGTAAAAAAATAAATTAATAATATCAGCTCTTTATTTGAATAACATTAAATAAATAGCAGAAAACTGTAACCGTATGGTCTCATTTGATTGACATTGGAATCTTGGATGTCCCACGGGGAGTAGCCCTAGAGGTTTCAGAGGAAACTGAGTGTCAGGTACAACAGCTGTAACCTAAAGGAACCTACCCTGAAAATGTCTGCCTTAACTCCTTGTAGTTTAGCCGCACGGCGATACACACACAGACAAATACTTTGCTTTATTTATATGGATAAAAAACTGAATTTTGGAACATTTTAAGTCCTGTCATTTCTGAACCCTAATTTTTCCAGAAAGGCGGGTAGTGTCATTTTCTTGGAAACTTAAAGCTATACAAACCACTAAATTTTAGTTTAACCACTTGAGCCGTTGTTAAGGCATTTTTCTTGTTTTTTATTAGTTTTGGGGGGGATAATAACTCTTGGAAATTCTCAAGTCGAAAAAATAAAAAAATAAACTCCTGGAGATATTTGTGGCAAATGGGCAAACACGCACCGACAGATATCACTCAAAAATCACTTTTTGGGTTCAGTGAGCACCAAAACAAATATTTCCACTAATAACTTAAATTAAAAAAATATTGATGAACACAATACTTTCTCCATACACTATGTATTGGGGGAGAAAGTAAAAAACTGCAAATATTTTCAGTAGAAGTCTATTAAAATATTTATAGGTTGCCATTTTGTTTTTTAACATAAACAAGGGGCTTGAAGGGGCCTAAGCCCCTAATTTTGCTCCGATAGTCTGCCTCGTCTGACTATTTTACTCTTTGCATGCCGGGGAAAATAAAACAATATAAGTAGGAATACATGTCAGTTCGTAAACAAAGTAGTCACGTAACCACATGTTTTAATGTAAACAAAGCAGACGTTTTTAAATCCCCATGCTTTTCTTATAGGGGATGTTTTACATTATTTCTCGATTGTTGGTTACTTTTTAGAAATACTGCTATTTTTCCCGAGTCCCTGGTATTAAGTCCTTTAATTTGAGCCGTCTCCCATCATCTTGCAATTTGCCAAACCCCCACAATTTTGACTTAAAAATGTTAAATTATATAAAAAAATTATATATTTTATAATTATTTAAAGTGTAATAACAAGTACATTATTATATTGTTTAAGAATTAGGTTTGACTTTAGTATATTTTACATGCTGGTGTGTCTCAACTTTACGAATTCATCATACTTTCGTCCTACTTTTGTCCTACTTTTCCTACTTTTCAGGGCTCTAAAATCGCTGGACTCCCTGTTATCAGGTGCTGTATGATTTTGTATTTGTTATTTTTTTAATAAACTCATTCATTCATTCAGCTGTGGACATAAGAATCAACTTTTAAGATGGTTTAATCAACTAAGAAAATAAACTAAAAAACACTCTTCACCTGAATTGAGATGTTTTCATTTTTACTATATATATGTATGTTGTATGGCTTATGCAGCTGCCTTTTATTTCGTAGTTTATATTAAGAGTAGATCCTAAATTTCTAAAATGGCCCTGGAAAGGGCCGATGGTGTTTTGAGCATCAGCTGACATAGCTGGGAGATCGCAGGTGTAATAGTTAAGGACTTTTTGCTGCGGACACGAACGACATCACCCCCTTTCATTTTGTAGAATAAAAATGAAGGTGTCAATATTTAGTAGTCACTGTCGATTTCTGTTGAGGGAAACTCCTGCGGGCGGTTGACTCATTTCCATGTGGCCGGCCGAACCAACCAGACTGGACTAGAGAGAATCTACTGTAGTATTATTATACAGGGTCCCCACCCAACAGTGAAAACCGTGAAACCTTGAATAAGCCGTGAATTTTGTATACCGTGAAAAAACCTGGAATAAGCCGTGAATTTCGAGATCAAACCTTAAAAATGTATCAAACTTGAAAAACAATAACAAAATATCTTATCAGAAAATATCGCATTTGTTTTCAGATAGGGAAATGTACAACAGAATTATTTAGTACGTTGTTAATATGGTGAATACCGCGTCGTCTGCCTACTTGCAGATTGCAGCTGTGCGGATGATTTAGGACTGGTTCTGGTTTCCAGGGTGCAAAGTAACTCGGGCGACAGTTGTTAAGTTGCTGGTGTTTTTTTTTTCACTTTCAACTGACTGCTGACTGACACTTGTGTAAGACCGTTTATGTGTCTTCTTTACTGTATGTCATTTACCTATTGTTTTGTATTAGTCGGTGACAGTAGACAGCTACTGTAACTAGACTGTTAACTATACAACTGTCGCGTCAGTAACTCGCCCATTCTGTTTACACGGTGCGTACTGTGTAGTCAGCGTTGCCAATTCGAGAGAAATTACCCTTTCCGGTGATAATTTTGAACTTCGAGGGTAAAAAGTGGTAATTTTACTAAAGACTTTAAAAATATACAAATTTATATTATACTCTGTTATATATTTATTATTACATTCATTGATGTTTATTTATGATTAAATTAGGCCTATTTCCCTACTTTATCGACCCTTCCGACTTTCGTTACTCTGACGAACACTAATGAACTCCATGACAGAAATCAAGCTTGAGTAAGATTACATGTAGAGTGATCGTCTCAAGTTAAAAACGTGGAAGAGCCACGAGTGCCAGGATGACAAGAAGTCCGCTAAGTTGCAGTAATGTCTGCAAGTTTTAACACAGTAATGTCTGCAAGTTTTAACACAGTAATGTCTGCAAGTTTTAACATCAACCAGACAATAAATAACGAAAATAGAAAATGGGGATTATTGTCACCTGTCTCCGCCTACCTAATCCTAGCAGTTGATAGACTGAAAGATAGACAGCGTTAGCTGTTTTATAATTGTCGTTTATGGCTGAAAACAAAATTGCATCAGCTGTTAGTCATTTATATACTGTGATTTTTTAATTAGTAAAATAAATTCTGAGAAAAATCCGTTATATCGCATGAAAAAATTGGGACTAAAACTGGCTGGCGTGTGCAACTTCTATTTTCATTCTTTATTCTAAACTTTAAAATTAATTATACATCAATGACATCTATAGACGGCTCCTCAAACCTATCAAATTTCAAGCACATTTCCTTTATTTCATTAGCACTCTTTACTCAAATGCAGGAGTTTAGATTTTGAGGGTAATTTTGACGAGGATCGATGGTAATTTGGGAAAAAGCGATTGGCACTGAGCGAAGTAGAAATCACCAGCAACCAATAACCGATAAACTCAGTGTTGCCAGGTGTGGGGATTTTTCCCACAGTGTGGAATATTCACATGTTTTTCAGTGTTAGAGGAAAAACGTGGGGAAATCGTTCAAGTGGGGAAATAAGTGGGATTTTTTTTAATTCCATAATGAAACATAATATTTGTAATATATTCATAAATAAACGGTATCAGGAAACTGACACATACTTTCTCCCTTTTAGCCTAACTTTAATGAATAAATTACTTTTTATTTACTAAATATAGAATACAAAGCACGGTCGAATGTACAGAAAATCTTGTAAACAAGTTGTTTTCAAAAACATCCACCCAAATCCCTGCTTTGGAGGCACTACAGAATCCATTGCTACACTCGTGGTTTTAAGAGGGGAAATGCCCCCTATTCCTCCCCCAGGGTTATTAAGGGGCAACATATTTTGAATTTCCTCTGTTGGTAAATGCTAAATTGACAAGCATATCAAGTTTGAATGAAATTGATCAGTAAATAAGAGAGAAATAGTAATTTTTGTATTCCCCATAAGAATAACATTGGACAACGTACTGTGTTTACCGCTAAATGAAAATTTCAATTTTCTCCGAAACCAGCAATTGTAGAATAGTAATTCAAAATACTAAATTATTTAGTTTTTGAGCTCTTTTTAATGGTGAATAGTAATATTTTTTATATTTATGTCTTTTTATGAAAAATCCAAAAAACTGAATTTTGGGTGTTTTAAGTCCTGTAATTTCTGAACCCGAATTTTTACAGGGTGGTGTCATTTTGTTGGAAAACAAAAGTTATACAAACGACTAAAGTTTAATCAAAATCGTTAGTGCCGTTTTTGAGAAATTTTGATTTTTCATTTTTTTTTTGTGGTTTTTGGGGGATAATTACCCTTAAAAATCAAAAATTCAAAAAATGAAAAAACGCCTGGGGATATCGTGGATTAGTACCTACATACCAAATTTCATAAAAATCGGCCCATTGGTTAGGGCTCTAGCTCTGTACACATCCACACAGACACACACACACACACACACACACACACACACACACACGGACACACACACACACACACACACACACACGGACACACACACACACACACACACACACACAGACAGACAGACATCACGTAAAAACCACTTTTTTGGGTTCAGGGAGCACCAAAACGAATATTTCCACTAACAACTCAAATTAAAAAATTTTGACGAAAACAATACTTTCTCCATATACTATGTATAAGGAGGAGAAAGTAAAATGTATTGTTTTTACACTTTTCTTTCCCATGAGAGCATTAATTATTGCATAACTTCATTTTTGTAAGCTTTTTCAACCATAATTTTTTGTTCTGTCTGAAAGTAAAACACCGTAAAGCACGTTGTGGTACAAGACTATGTATTGTATTTTACAGAACTTTATCACCTCTACTTCACCACTCTACATTTTACCCAACCACCATTCCGGTTTCACGGTTCTTTTTTATTTGGTTTCATGTACTTTACAGAACCCCCCTCTTCATTTTAAGTTGCCTCAAACAAAAGATTGCTCAGTCAATTGGTCCAGCAGTCACAATAGTTATTATAATTAAATCCCTTTAATTAACGACCTGTAAACAATAGAAATGCAAAGTAAATATTTGAAACATTAAAAGTCAGCATAATAGTGTTGAAAAAACTGTAAAAAGTTGCAATATAATAGAAAAAATTATTTGTAGGTTAGTAACCTTACTTTTTTAATTTCCCATACAATTTAATAGTTCATTATTTAACTATTGTACATATTTAATATAGTATCACATATGTGTGAGCGCGCGAATAGAGAAGAACACAGAATGAGTGGGGAATCAGGGACAGAGTGGGGACATTTTGTAACTCTTAGTGGGGAAAAAATATTTTTCCACCTGGCAACACTGGATAAACTGGTGACATGACTCACGACGACAATAAAACAATAAGAAACTCTAAAATAGTTCTTATTTTTTAAAAGGTTCACTTGGGATGTATGGTATGGTTTTATGGTTCTGTGGCATCGTAATTGCAATGTTGGAAAGTTTTAACTAGTATTTGACCGCTGCGCCGCGTCTATGTTGTTGTTTTGCGACCGGTATAGGTTATGTTTTTTAATATTTTGACTGTGAAATTGACAATTTTTAGACCTTGAAAACCGTGAAAAACCCGTGAATATGATTATTAAGTTTGAGTGGGAACCCTACTAGGAGTTAATACTAGATTAAAGTGGAGCCTGGCCCTGATAGCACAAGTTAAAGTTTGCATAGCACAAATCTCGATTGCTAAGAGTTTCCTGAGATTAAGACTGACCCCTTCACAGTCTTATCATAGAGGTTGTCCTGTACAGTGTATCATTTTTGAAGCTATTATAGAAAGATGGTTAAAGGTGAGTTTCTAGGCTGATGTGTCAGTAAATGGTTATAATAAACCTAAACTTTTAGCCTCTATTTTCACTTAAGTGCTCCTCCATTCAAACGTGTCATGGTGTAACCTACTAAAGAATTTGGTTTACGTTACAAGGAAAATATCGAGGAAACGGAATCCAGGACTATACACTAATCAAATCCTAACTGCAACAACAGGGTGTCTACCGGTCACGGAAGTCATGGAAGACCCCGAAAAGTCACGGATCTTGGTATGGGGTCATGGAAGTCACCGAAAGTCACGTATTTTCATGTATAAGTCACTGAAAAATATCCAAGTCAAAATTAAATAATTACGAGAGTGAATAATTTATTATAAATTAATCATCAATGTTTACCTTAGTTCAAGTGACATCACGATTTGATTTTTTACCAATTTAAACAGCTAATTGTAGTTTAATTTGTCTGTGTTTTTATAGTACAAAACTATTGTTCCCGTCTATGTCTTTAACTGTGCTGGCGTCTTTCCAAACTTGCAGCTCATCAGGGATTTACTAAACTTCAATGCAACATAAAAAGCCGGGAAGATGCTAGGGACTCTGGTGCCTGGTCAATAAAACAAGAGCGTTTAGGCAGATTTTTTTTTTACTGTCGCGCCTAGACTGTTACGTCAGAAGACTGTTTTTACTGCCAGGCACTATGAGCGCTAGTGAAGCAGCCCACATCCTGCGATATACTGTATACTAGAACTAGTTATACTGCCCACTAGAACTAGTTATACTGCCCTGTCTGATGATATTTTGCTGATTGCATCACCTCTCTAACCACTCTTGTCTTTGAGTGATAGAATTTGAAGGTTACGAGAGTGTTAGCCAAAAAAAATGTATTTCTTAAGCAATAGATTATCTGGTAATAAAAATAAAATTATCAAATATAAATACAGTAGAACCATAGAATTACAGTAATTTGAATTTACATCTTTTATGAAGGCCTAACATTATGTTGACCACCGCAGTTATTGTAGGAAGAACTGAAGAGATTGTGAGCGAATCGGTATTGAGAACAGACTGTCACTTTCATGAGTCGGATTCAATTAATTTAATTTAAATAATATATATTTTATTATTATTTTGTGACAGAAACCTTATAATACATTGTGAGTGTTTTGAAGAATTTAGGAAAGCTAATTTCAAACAATTTGAAAAAGTTTTGTGATAAATTTAAGAAAAATACCCCCTGTCGCAGCAAACCTACGTACTTAGTGAATTTCCAATGCATGTATATGTTTCTCACTACCACATAAAGCCACTTACCAAGTTTCATAAAAATGCATTTATAAATAAGTAGTATATAGCATTTATGAATTCTCTATAAGAATAACATTAAAGGCTGAGTACGCAGGTTTGCTGCAACAAGAAAGATAAAAAATATGTTTTTGTGCAATTATCAATAACAATTTACCAGGTGAAGCTTCATACCAAGTTTTATTAATTTACGTTCATAATCAAGGGAGATAAAATACATTACTTATCCTCCATAAGAATAACATTGTACAGGGCTGAGTATGCAAGTTTGCTGCTACGGGGACAATCAACCAAAACTTTTTAGTGCAAATATCAATATATTAGTACTAGAGTGAAGCCACATGCCAAGTTTCATCAATATACACTCATAAATAATCGAGATATGAATTTTTAATTATTCCCTCTAAGGATAGGATTGGACAATGTATTGTGTTTAGCACTTTGAATATCTCTGCAACGGTTAGACGTAGAATCACAATTTAAACACCAAAATGATTGTTTTGTAGACCTGAACCAATTGGTAAAAACAAATGTGAAGTTTTCAGTAAAATTGTCTGAAGAAAAGCTAAAACCCTTTTTCCCAAAAGATTAACATGGGAAATGTTATGAACACGTATTTTGGATTTTCTCCGCAACCACTTAACCTAGGTTAATGATTCAAAATACCATATTATTTGTTTTTTAAGCTCCATAAAATGGTCAAAACCAAAGTTGAGTATTTTAGAAATGTTGTACCGTTGTAAAAAATGCAAAAAACTGATTTTTGGAATATTTAAACCCCTCATAAACCCCACCTTTTCATGGTCCGGTTTTTCTGGTTTTCGAACTTGAGTCATGAATGTCACTTTACACATTCAAGCCAAATTTCATTGAAATCAGATTTTTTTACTCATGTTATCGCATTCACGGACACATATATAGATATACAGGGTGAGTCAGACCACCCGTCCAGCATGTATAACGGGAGAACGGCTTAGTCTAAAGTCATGAAATAAAATTCTTTCCCACTAAAACGCATACCGGTATGGGCTATCTATTAAAAATATTTTCAACAAAATCTAAGTACAGAATGTTCCAAAACTGAAGGTCATGGGTTGGAATCTCAAAATTTTCTTATGTAAACATAGGGACAGTTATACATAATTTTAAAGGTCTTGTCAAAAGAAACATTTTGGCAGAAACAGAATTTACTTATCTTTATCCGTTTCAAAATGGCGACCATTTTTTGTAAGATATTGACATTTGCGGAATACCCTGTATTGTCTAAACCACTACCTGTATATTTTTTCCAACACAAATTTTGTACTCGTAATAAACTCAGCTTTACATTGGTATGCTACACGACAGGTTTTTTTGAGAAACCTATATTTCAAAATAATATTTATTTTAAAAATGCCTATATGCCCAGAATTCAAAAAAGTCAAATGTTGCAGCAAACCTGCATACTCAGCTTTCAATGTTATTCTTATAGTAGAGTAAATAAAATGCTATACATCACTTATTTATTTATGTACTTTTATTAAACTGGGTAAATGGCTTTATGTGGTAGTGAGAAACATATACATGCTTTGGAAATTTGCTGAGTACGCAGGTTTGTTGCGGCACGGGTATTTTCTTTGTAATTTTATATTTAGGGTTATACCATTATGCTGATTTCATATAAATGTTTATTAAAGTAGCCTCAGGCATTCAGAATATATAATCAATGTGGTTCTTAATAGTTTTAAGTTTTGCATTATTGTGGGCTATAATAGAACTTTTTAAATGAAACAAAACGCTAACGTTTACATTCCGAGGTCACCAATTTTTTTATGATAAGGTCACCAAAAGTCCCTGATTTTTGTCTAGTGAGCTGGTAGACCACCAGATGATAGTGGTTAAATATTATTTAAATGCACACTTTAAAATTCATAACTTTTCTGACTAAAAGTATTACAAATTATTCAATCTTCCCAGGTAATGTTCCTAAATGAGCTGGAAGAAATTCTTGATGTGATTGAACCTGCAGAGTTCCAAAAAGTCATGGAGCCTCTTTTCACCCAACTGGCAAAATGTGTTTCAAGCCCACATTTTCAAGTAAGTAATTACTACGACTACTACTATTATTACTACTATTACTACTACTTTCCTTTAAAAACGTAGGAAAAAAATAACTTTTATCAACCTGATTAGCCATTATGATTGTTGTAGTCTAGGTCCATCTATCAAAAAACGAGTTTCTGATTTGTTTGTTAAAGGCAAAAACTCACCTGGTTTTAATACTAGCATTAGTAAGCTTCCAAAAAAATAAGGTTGTAATATTTCTTTTGATTTTTGACGGTCCATCGGTCCATAGTTCTATATAAGAAAATTTGTACTGAAAGCTGAAAAGTACTTGAATTACTTTTAATGAAGAACCGGTATTGAACATGGTGGACTAATCAGATGCATACTATCATGGAACTGAAGTTCCAGTTGGCCGTGGTGTCAAAGCCAGTTGGCAGCATACTCTCTTCATGTTTAAATAACTTATAAAATACAGTGGAACTTAGATAATTCAAAACTCAAGGGACTGGTTAATGCATTCAGTGTGTTAATCGTGTATATTCATGATAATTGAATTTGTTTCCTTGTTAGGCAACCGCTGGAAATCCGGCGCGCCGCACTGAACGTGTTAAAAATTCAAATTATCAAAACATTTGAATTACAGAATTTGCTCAAAAAAGACTTAAAATCTTCATAATTCTAATTTTTAGAGAATCATATTTCAAGAAATACTATGTTGTGTGTAAAAGAACAACTTGCTCTATTGAAGAAAAAGCCTGAATTGTCACACACAAATGCAAAACAATAAGGATGGACCGGAAAAGGGTGGGGGAGGGGTGGGTACAATGACCTTGAATGTAACTTAAAAGGATTAGAGATATGCCAAGCAGTTACTTACACGAAACAGTTGCCATTGGTTCCACAGAGCCTGCATAACTGCTTCCAAAACCAGATATAGCTGCAGCTAATTTAACCCATGGGACGCTACAACTGTTTTCAGAATGATCCGCTGCAACTGTTTGTGGAACAAATTGTTGCAGTGCTAACAACATCTGTAGCTAGCTGAATTCTTAACTTAGAAGTGTTTCAATGGTTTTCACTCCCAGAGCATTGGAATTAAATAGTTCCAGCTGCTGCGATACTTTGGATTCATGCCAACTGTGCAACACCTGTTGTTAGGCATTCCTAGTTTTGATAACTGTATTATGGCCGCTTTTTTATCCAATGCCTTATTACCTTATCAAACATGAAAACTTTGTTCTGAAATAAGATTTTGAATTTATGATAGCATAATTTCTTTACAGTTAATATATGGCTTTGGTAAAATAATTACCCAACCACTAATAATAACTTTCACTCCTACGTGTTCAGGGGATCAGGTTAGAAACTTCTATGGTGATTCTCTGAACACACTTTGGGGATATTTTAAAACGTTATTTACCTATATTGATATGTGCTTACAGTCTAACAGTTACATTTATTGTTTGATCTTCTTCAAATTTGTAAGAAACATTTCTTTCTTTTATCAGTTTGATAAGAGCATTGGGCAGAACAATAGGGCAACCCATAACCCTTTTTTGAGGGTTTTGGGCTCAAGAAGGGTAGATATGCCCCTGCCGTAAAATCAATGCATATTAAACTAAAACCATAGATAGTAAACACCCCAAACTTTTAAGTTTTCTTTCATTATTCTAGCACAAATATTTACCAAGGTTTTAAAGACAATTTTAATTGACTAAACACTGGTATGTTGCCTTATGGGGATATCACATTGGAAAAGGCATTTTTCTTTTTCAATCTTTTGCGTAGTTTTACCATACCCAGTACCCCAACACATTCTTTCACTCCTGACTGGACCTCCTTCTTTATAATGTACAACATTGCTTTAAGCATTGCAGATAAGTAGAAAACCCACTTTACATCAGAACAGGCAACAAATAAAATGTTTTCCAATTTCTAAAGACATTAGCAAAAATGGTTGTTTTCACACCTTATTTGATTTTTAAAGTTTTTTGAGCTCTTTTCAATGGTGAACAGTAATCTTTTTTAACATTTATGTTTTTTTATAAAAAATCTAAAAAACTGAATTTGTTATGTTTTAAGTCTTGTAATTTCTGAACCCGAATTTTTACAGAAATGCGGGTGGTGTTATTTTGTTGGAAACCTAAAGCTCTACAAACCACTAAAGTTTAATCAAAATCGTTAGAGCCATTTTTGATAAATTGGATATTTTTTGGTGACTTTTGGGGGATAATTACCCTTAAAAATCAAAAATTAAAAAAATTAAAAACCCCTGGAGATATTGAGGATTAGTACCTACATATCGAATTTCATAAAAATTGGTCCATCGGTTAGGGCTCTAGTACTGTGCACGTCCACACGGACGGACGGACACACACACACACACACACACACACACACACGTCAGACAGACATACATCACATAAGAACCACTTTTTTGGGTTCAGGGAGCACCAAACCAAATATTTCCACTAACAACTCAAATTCGAAAATGTTGACAAAAACAGTACTTTCTCCATATACTATGTATATGGGGAGAACGTAATACTGGTTTAAACCCAATTTAACCTCCACTAAATTGTCTAACTGGTTGTGTTATATAACAAAATTATTTTGAACATGTGACATAACTAATTAAGGAAAACAAGTATCACAATTTGTTGGGATTAGGTGAAAATAAAACCAAGAAAATAACAAAATTAGCCATTCGCCACTACGCCCGTCTCGCTAGATTTGCGGGGCTGTGCAGTCTGGAGTGGGCCGTACTGTTCCACTTGAGTGCCTGAATCAGCCATTCGCCACTACACCCGTCTCGCTAGAGTTGCTGGGCTGTGCAGTCTGAAGTGGGCCGTACTGTTCCACTTGAGTGCCTGAATTAGCCATTCGCCACTACGCCAGTCTCGCTAGAGTTGCTGGGCTGTGCAGTCTGGAGTGGGCCGTACTGTTCCACTTGAGTGCCTGAATCAGCCATTCGCCACTACACCCGTCTCGCTAGAGTTGCTGGGCTGTGCAGTCTGGAGTGGGCCATACTGTTCCCCTTGAGTGCCTGAATTAGCCATTCGCCACTCTACCAGTCTCGCTAGAGTTGCTGGGCTGTGCAGTCTGGAGTAGGCCGTACTGTTCCACTTGAGTGCCTGAATCAGCCATTCGCCACTACACCCGTCTCGCTAGAGTTGCTGGGCTGTGCAGTCTGGAGTGGGCCATACTGTTCCACTTGAGTGCCTGAATTAGCCATTCGCCACTATGCCTGTCTCGCTAGAGTTGCTGGGCTGTGCAGTCTGGAGTGGGCCGTACTGTTCCACTTGAGTGCCTGAATTAGCCATTCACCACTACGCCCGTCTCGCTAGAGTTGCTGGGCTGTGCAGTCTGGAGTGGGCCGTACTGTCCCACTTGAGTGTCTGTATTAGCCATTCGCCACTACGCCAGTCTCGCTAGAGTTGCTGGGCTGTGCAGTCTGGAGTGGGCCGTACTGTCCCACTTGAGTGTCTGTATTAGCCATTCGCCACTACGCCAGTCTCGCTAGAGTTGCAGGGCTGTGCAGTCTGGAGTGGGCCGTACTATTCCACTTGAGTGCATGAATTAGCCATTCGCCACTACGCCCGTGTCGCTAGAGTTGCTGGGCTGTGCAGTCTGGAGTGGGCCGTACTGTTCCACTTGAGTGCCTGAATTAGCCATTCGCCACTACGCCCGTCTCGCTAGAGTTCCTGGGCTATGCAGTCTGGAGTGGGCCGTACTGTTCCACTTGAGTGCCTCAATTAGCCATTCGCCACTACGCCAGTCTCGCTAGAGTTGCAGGCCTGTGCAGTCTGGAGTAGGCCGTACTGTTCCACTTGAGTGCCTGAATTAGCCATTCGCCACTACACCCGTCTCGCTAGAGTTCCTGGGCTGTGCAGTCTGGAGTGGGCCGTACTGTTCCACTTGAGTGTCTGTATTAGCCATTCGTCACTACGCCAGTCTCGCTAGAGTTGCTGGGCTGTGCAGTCTGGAGTGGGCTGTACTGTTCCACTTGAGTGCCTGAATTAGCCATTACTCACTACGCCCGTCTCGCTAGAGTTGCTGGGCTGTGCAGTCTAGAGTGGGCCGTACTGTTCCACTTGAGTGCCTGAATTAGGCATTCGCCACTACGCCCATCTCGCTGGAGTTGCTGGGCTGTGCAGTCTGGAGTGGGCCGTACGGTTCCACTTGAGTGCCTGAATTAGCCATTCGCCACTACGCCTGTCTCGCTAGAATTGCTGGGCTGTGCAGCCTGGAGTGGGCCGTACTGTTCCACTTGAGTGCCTCAATTAGCCATTCGCCACTATGCCAGTCTCGCTAGAGTTGCTGGGCTGTGCAGTCTGGAGTAGGCCGTACTGTTCCACTTGAGTGCCTGAATTAGCCATTCACCACTACGCCCGTCTCGCTAGAGATGCTGGGCTGTGCAGTCTGGAGTGGGCCGTACTGTTCCACTTGAGTGTCTGTATTAGCCATTCACCACTACGCCAGTCTCGCTAGAGTTGCTGGGCTGTGCAGTCTGGAGTGGGCCGTACTGTTCCACTTGAGTGTCTGTATTAGCCATTCACCACTACGCCAGTCTCGCTAGAGTTGCTGGGCTGTGCAGTCTGGAGTAGGCCGTACTGTTCCACTTGAGTGCCTGAATTAGCCATTCACCACTACGCCCGTCTCGCTAGAGTTGCTGGGCTGTGCAGTCTGGAGTGGGCCGTACTGTTCCACTTGAGTGTCTGTATTAGCCATTCACCACTACGCCAGTCTCGCTAGAGTTGCTGGGCTGTGCAGTCTGGAGTGGGCCGTACTGTTCCACTTGAGTGTCTGTATTAGCCATTCACCACTACGCCAGTCTCGCTAGAGTTGCTGGGCTGTGCAGTCTGGAGTGGGCCGTACTGTTCCACTTGAGTGCCTGAATTAGCCATTCGCCACTACGCCAGTCTCGCTAAAGTTGCTGGGCTGTGCAGTCTGTAGTAGGCCGTACTGTTCCACTTGAGTGCCTGAATTAGCCATTCGCCACTACGCCTGTCTCGCTACAGTTGCTGGGCTGTGCAGTCTGGAGTGGGCCGTACTGTTCCACTTGAGTGTCTGTATTAGCCATTCACCACTACGCCAGTCTCGCTAGAGTTGCTGGGCTGTGCAGTCTGGAGTGGGCCGTACTGTTCCACTTGAGTGTCTGTATTAGCCATTCACCACTACGCCCGTCTCGCTAGAGTTGCTGGGCTGTGCAGTCTGGAGTGTGCCGTACTGTTCCACTTGAGTGTCTGTATTAGCCATTCGCCACTACGCCAGTCTCGCTAGAGTTGCTGGGCTGTGCAGTCTGGAGTGGGCCGTACTGTTCCACTTGAGTGCCTGAATTAGCCATTCGCCACTACGCCAGTCTCGCTAAAGTTGCTGGGCTGTGCAGTCTGTAGTAGGCCGTACTGTTCCACTTGAGTGCCTGAATTAGCCATTCGCCACTACGCCTGTCTCGCTACAGTTGCTGGGCTGTGCAGTCTGGAGTGGGCCGTACTGTTCCACTTGAGTGTCTGTATTAGCCATTCACCACTACGCCAGTCTCGCTAGAGTTGCTGGGCTGTGCAGTCTGGAGTGGGCCGTACTGTTCCACTTGAGTGTCTGTATTAGCCATTCACCACTACGCCCGTCTCGCTAGAGTTGCTGGGCTGTGCAGTCTGGAGTGTGCCGTACTGTTCCACTTGAGTGTCTGTATTAGCCATTCGCCACTACGCCAGTCTCGCTAGAGTTGCTGGGCTGTGCAGTCTGGAGTGGGCCGTACTGTTCCACTTGAGTTCCTGAATTAGCCATTCGCCGCTACGTCAGTCTCGCTAGAGTTGCTGGGCTGTGCAGTCTGGAGTGGGCTGTGCAGTCTGGAGTGGGCCGTACTGTTCCACTTGAGTGCCTGAATTAGCCATTCGCCGCTACGCCAGTCTCGCTAGAGTTGCTGGGCTGTGCAGTCTGGAGTGGGCCGTACTGTTCCACTTGAGTGCCTGAATCAGCCATTCGCCGCTACCTCAGTCTCGCTAGAGTTGCTGGGCTGTGCAGTCTAGAGTGGGCCATACTGTTCCACTTGATTGCATGAATTTTGCGTTTGGTTTGGTTTTTATTTTTATTTTGACTGGGTTTACAGTTCTGTTTAACTTGTTTGTGCTTTTTTTGCAGCTTTGTCTGAATTGTGCCACTGATTTTTTTATGTTTTTTGTATTCTTCTCACTTTAACACAGGATCAGATTCCAGATCCCGAAACATTGTGAAATTGGTTTTCTCTATTAGTGATGGCAAATGTCCACAATAATTTCTTAAATAACATAAAATCACCAACAGTGAATTTCAAACAAAGAATTGATTGTTCATGAACCTATGTTTTAACATATAAGATAAGGGCATCAGTTAAATTATATTGAGTGCTAAATGGTTTCCAGGTTGCCGAGAGAGCTCTGTATTACTGGAACAACGAATACATCATGTCGCTCATAAGTGACAATGCTGCTGTCATTTTGCCTATCATGTTCCCATCATTGTACAGAAACTCTAAATCCCACTGGAACAAGTAAGTGTGTTTGAAGCTTTGTTTCTTTATTCATAATCAACAAATAATAATAACAACGTTTACTGATATCTATTTTTTGTATTGCTTGGCAGCAGCAACATCCCTAAGCATATTTGCACCAGTGCAATCTAATCTGTACCTGGGTTGAAACCGTATCCTGTATTGTGTTATCAGATATCCAGCCAACCACTAGAAGCATGGGACAGAGAGAAGGGTGGGTAATTGAACCGTGCTTTAGTAGGTCCAGGGAACGTAACAAGGCACTATGAATGAGCTGGTGGGGAGTCGGAATTGCAAGAAATAAAACTAGTAGACAGAGAAACAATTCATATATTGCTGCAAAAAAATATCAATTAACACAATTCATTATCCGCTGTACATAATCAGGTCATTGTGCTTGAATAAACTATACAAATAACAATAAAGTACATCAGCTCTGGTCTACATCACATAGGTAAGTCCATTAACAGGACAAATTCTCTGAGTTCAAAATAAAATAATTCAAAGTTCAAACTAAGTGTTTTCTTTCTTTTTATTTTTAAAAGTTATTAACAAAAAGAGTATCAATACATTAAAGGTAATTTATATTGATTAAAACAAGTAAAATTGAGAACTCAGTATAACAACTTGTTCAATTCAGTGTAATAAAGTGTTAATGTTGAATTTACCTTTTCGAAGTTAAAGCTATAATATCATTAAAAAAACAAGTTCGAAGCATAGGCCTGTATGAAATCTTCAAGGTTCAGTCAATATTTAAACATCTTATTTGGTTAAGCCAAGAAAAATACTTAAGATATTAGGCTATATAAATATGCCTGTAATTACAGCACTATTTTTACTAAAATTCTGATAGGTTTATGACATGAAACTCTGACTTGCTAAACTTGACAATAAACCTGACATTAAAAATTTTAAATTAACTAAGAACATATCACTTAGAATACAAACATAAACATAAAGAGAATTAACAAACTACACCTACAACATTATACACATCAAATCAGCTCAGTAATGGAATTTGCAACTCTCCCCGGGAACCAAAATTTCAAAATGAAAGGCCGAAACAGAATTTAGGACAGGATAAAAGAAAACTGCCACACTTTAATTTATTAGGTGAAGGTCGAAAAACTTCCAGTTCATATAGTTTCTTTGGAGTGTAGTGAATTAAAAAGATGATTTGTATTTAGTAAATTCACATGGTAGCTGGAGAAGATTCTCTCACTTGGTCCAAGTCATGGAGACTTAGAGTAGAAACACAAAGTTTAGAAATGACCTGGTATTTTGCGAGTGATTAGCTGGCAGCGGAACGTAAACGCATAGATGAGGCGAAGACATGGGCCCTTGTCATCTGAAGTCAGCATCACAGCATGGAGGAGAGGAGCTCCGCCGAAGAAAGCCAACAAGGGGATGGCCAAGTCCCTCTGGTGGTCCGCAAGCAGGTGGTTGGGCTGCATCACCTTCGCCGTAATGGTCACATTTACGGGAGCACAGCAGAACGGTAGTCTCTAACACATCCTGAAGTTGTTGAAGTGAAGAAAAAGGACTAAAATTGTGTGTGTCTTGACCTCTTCTATGCCAACTGACGACTGATGCTAAACGTTTCCTCAATCCCAGTCCGAAACGCAAAACTTCACAGTTCCAGTAGGGGATATTGGAACACTCATTGTTTGAGTGTCCCGTCCCTTGATTGCCAGGTCTCGGCCACATTTCACGTCACTATTGTTACCGTTTGATTTTTTTTTTTCAACAGCAGAATTCCCCCCGCCCTAAAACCAAAACACACTCAGCCAGAAAAGTTTCCCTAAAAAATTCACAATATTGATTTCATGAGTCTTCCCCAGTGTGGGAAATTCTCTCCTCCAAAATTGTCATGAAGAGACCAGATCCCTCTCCATAGATACAGTCGTCGCCAACTTGATGAAAAGGAAATAAATTTCAGAGACAAGGAGGAGAGAAGGGATGTACCAACTCGAAAAATTATTTGTCTTCCTCGTCTGCCTCCCTCCCATCCGCTGGGATCAAACCATTCTCATGATCACCTTTGAAAGGCTTGAACTCATTGATGTGAGCCCTATGCACAAACTCACCTGAAATCAGGTTTACTAACCTAACACTATAAACCTAACACTAACAGGTAACACAAACTTGAAGATGCGATGAGGGCCGCTCCACCACAAAAAATTAAACAGATCTTAGGAAGTGATTGATTGAGAGACCTTTATTTATATTGGCTACAAATTATAACTTTTTACTAAGAGTAGCCCTCAAAGTTTAGCAGCACACTTTTTGACAGGTGAACTGAGTGGGTGCGTCCTACAATACACCAACTCTTCAACTTGAAAAGGTTTGGAAACTCTTTCTTGGTTATACTTTTCCTTATCTGACTCCCGTAAATTATCTCTTGCAGCAGCCCAAATAGTGTCAATGTCTGTCACAGGCGGACTAGGTAAAAAATCTTCCATTTCCCAAATGTTGGACAGTGGATCACGGGGACCATTTGCAAACAATCTCAAATTGTACAGCCTGAAGACTCTCATGCTGCGCCGAGTTAAAAGCCAATTGCAGCCATCCTAGATTTTGGTCCTAAAAATCTTGTTTCTTAGCACAATATGTAATTAGTGTGGATCTCAAGTTTCTATTAAACCTCTCTGCGTGTAATGACGTAGTATGGCGAGGTGGTAACATGCTGGATACCATGACTAATACACATTCTTCGAAACTCTTGTGAAGTGAATTGAGAGCCATTGTCAGAGAAAATAGTTGCTGAGAATCCAAAATGCTGGAAAATATGTTTCTTAAGCGCCTAGAATGTGGTGCCAGAATTTGCGTGACAAAGAGGTATGAGCCACACAAATTTAGAGAATGCATCGACACAAACGAGTAACATGATGTTTCCAGATTTGCACCATGGAAATTTTCCAACAAAATCTATGAAAATCGTTTCCATTGGTCATGCTGCCACCTCTGAGGCATGAAAATAGTGTTTTGAGCTGGCTTACTAAGTGAACCCATTGTACATGACTGAACTCGTTGGGCGATCTCTCAATTTATCCCCTTCCACATATTTGACTTTTGAATCTTTGCAATGTTTTTATGAATTCCAAAGTGACCACCAAAAGGAGAAGAGTGGGAAAAATGAAATATCACATGTATTAGAACACTGACGCTAGACGTTTCCTCAG
Source organism: Allygus modestus (assembly GCA_963675035.1). NCBI lineage: Eukaryota > Metazoa > Arthropoda > Insecta > Hemiptera > Cicadellidae > Allygus > Allygus modestus. Next base: position 199,115,783 of record OY776111.1, on the reverse strand, counting down.
TCCAAAACACAAAATTCCAACGTTCCAGCTGGGGATAGACGGAACACCCATTGTTTGAGTTGCCCCTCCCTAGACCACCAGCAGAATGTCATAGCCACATTCCACAACACTATTGCGACCGGTCTGAGCCATAAAATAGTGATGGGACAACCGACTGCTTCCGCCAACTTATTATTCACCCAGTGGTTTTAGGATTCACCCAGTTCTTTTAGCCTGAATGATTCACATGAACGATTCACCTGAACGTGAACCGGGCTCTTTACAACAGGAGAAAGAGCCTGCATCCTACTATTTCACCTGTAATTGCGCAATGATTTGTGGATTATAATAACCCGTGTTCCGGTTTTGCTTTTTGAATGTTTATATGTCAACACAACAATATAAACTGCCGATTCTCACCTTGTTGTTCGGTTGTATTCCATTCCAACTGTTCGGTAGTAGGTTCCAATGGTTCAGGCCGTTCAGGTGATTCACCTAACCGACGGAGAGTATAAAAAGTGGGTGAATCGGTTGAGAGACAAGAACCGGGTGAATCGGTTTTTTCACCTGGGTTAATCCCATCACTACCGTAAAACAGCCTTTTGATAAGAGGAACTGAAAATACTACCAGGCTGGGTTGATAACACGGCACACAGTTGAGATTAAAAATATTTCATGGAGGCAGAATTTACTTACAGAAATATACTTGTGCATTATACAAAGTACATATTTCATTAAAGAGTTTTGTTTTGAACAAAAATTAAACAGATCTTAGGAAGTGATTGAATAAGAGACCTTTATTTATATTGGCTACAAATTATAACTTTTTACTAAGAGTAGCCCTCATAAGTCTGCATTGTTGGTTAGGAGTGTCGGCTGATTACCTCAAGGTGAACAGGCGAGGAACAACACATAGTTTAGGTCAATTACTGACGAACAGGCCATGTCTCAGTAGGAAAAGAGGTTGCTACCTGCAGAGTAAGTAATGGTATCGTGAGAAGATGGAGTTTACCATTCATTGATAGAGAAGTTTTTGAATTTACACTAAAACATTATAATAACCTTTGCATGCCTAACTGCTACAGCACACTGTATATGTAGACTATATAATACATAAAATACCCCCTTCGCAGCAAACCTGCGTACTCAGCGAATTTCCAATGCATAAGATATGTCTTAATACCACATAAAGCCGCATACCAAGTTTCATAAAAATATATTCACAAATAAATAAGCGATATATACAATTTTAATTATTCTCCATAAGAATAACATTGGGAATGAGTATGAATAAGTTTGCTGAAACAAGGAAAACAAATCATTTGTTTTTATGCAAATATAAATGGAGTTAACTTGGTGAAGCCAGATACCAAGTTTCATCAATATTCATTCATAAATAACCAGTATATAACATTTTAATTATTCTCAATAAGAATTACATGGGGGCTGAGTAAGCAGGTTTGCTGCAACAAGAAACACAACATATGAGATTTTATGCAAATATCAATATAACTCAACTAGGAGAAGCTACATAACAAGTTTCATCAATATAAATTCATCAATAAGTGACTTATACCATTTTGATTAATCTCCATAAGAATAACATTGGGGATGAGTACACAAGTTTGCTGCATCAAGGCACACAAAAAATGGGGTTTTATGCAAATATCAATATAAATCAACAAGGTGAAGCCACATACCAAATTTCATCAATTTATGTTCATAATTAAGGGAGTCATTACATTTTACTTATTCTCCATAAGAATAACATGGGGGCTGAGGACTCAGGTTTGCTGCTATGGGAATCATTGGTAAAAAATGCTTTTTTTGTGCAAATAACAATAGACCACAACCAGATGAAGTCGTATACCAAGTTCCGTTAGCATATGTTCATAAATAAGCGAGATATAACATTTTTCTTACTGTCCATAAGAATAACATTGGACAACGTACTGTGTTTAGCACTTTCAATATCTCTGTAACCAATTGACGTAGAGAAATTATCAAAAGACCAAATTGTTTTTTTAAAGCTAAATCCAATAATGAAAACTGAAATTTGACTTTTTAAAATATTACATGAAAAAACTTCAAAAAACCCATTTTTGGGGTAAAAAACCCCCCTCAAAATATCACTTCAGTTGGGGCGATCTATTTGGTTTTCCAACTTAAAAGTCATAAATGTTCCTTTACATGTTTGTACCAAATTTCATCAAAATCGGATCTTTTTTACGAGAGATATCGCACCCACGGACATATATATAGTACAGTATGTATAGTACAGTGTAGTAGAGTATATATAAATACGAGGGCCATCCGTAAAGTAAAGAACGTTTTCTTACTGCACCTAGCGCAGCTCCCCCATCACCACGATTGCGAGTGTGGCAGTCCACTCACCTCCCCACCAAAGTATGAGCCGAGTCTCGTTGCTGTTCGGTCACACGTTTTATTTCTACAGCGATTTAAATTAGCGGCGGTAAACGAAAATCCCGCCAAATATGAGATACGCAGTGTTATTCTGTTTCTGAGTTAAGAAATGCCCAGACCTAGACATTTTTTGAAAACACCAAAGAAATTTTATGGTAAAAAAGCAAAAAAACAAGATCTTAAATTGATGTAATGTGCTAAGATTTTAGCAGCTGTTTTCCTCACATTTTCCTCAAGTCTTTCTTTCAAATCATCTTTAACGAGCAATGACCTGCCACGCCGATCCTCGTCGTTCACGATGGATTCTCTTTCATTAAACCGGTTGCATCATTGTTTCCCCTGAATAGACTTGAAGACTTGTTTGCACTTTCACGATAAACTTTCTTTAGTGTTTTTCTAAAAAAATTATATACTCCCGAAAATTTTTAAATTCAGAAACTGAATAATACTGCGTATTTCATATTTGGCGGGATTTTCAATTGCAGCCTCCATTTTGAATAGCTGTAGAAATAAGACAGGTGACCGCATAGCAACTAGACTCGGCTCATACTTTGGTGGGGAGATGAGTGGACTGCCACACATGCAATGGCGGTGATGGGGGAGCTGCGCTAGGTGCAGTAAGCAAACGTTCTTTATTTTCTGGATGACCCTCGTATATTCACTTTCAAAAGAATGGTGTTTTTGGGGTGTGGGGACCTCAAAACGAAAAGTTATCATGGTCCCGGGCTGACTCACCGGGTCTCACCACGCCGACTACGGTAATAGCTTCATCCCTTTAGGAGAAATTCGTTAAAATCATTATAATATCCCTGTAGCAGCAAACCTGTGTACTCAGCGAATTTCCAATGCATACATATATATCTTAATACCACATAAAGCCACATACCAAGTTTCATCAATATACATTCATAAATAAATTATTTATGACATTTTAATTATTCTCCTTAAGAATAACATTGCGCATGAGTATGCAAGTTTGCTGAAACAAGGAAGCAGGATAAATAATATACGTCGTTGTTGTTGTTTTGTGAGGTTCCAGTGGGCGGGAAAGTCCCTGGCCCACTGAGGCTGCTTTAGGGCGCTTGGGCCCTCTTCAGCCTAATATACGTCTTACAACACTATGAAGTACACTATAAAGTATAATAAACACGTATGATGCTAATAAAGAAATTAGAAACAAGGAACATAAAAAATAGGTTTTTAAGAAATTTCCCTTATAGGGGAGAAGCTATTACCGTAGTCGGCATGGTAAGACCTAGGCCCGGGACCATGATAACTTTTCGTTTTGATGTCCTCAGATGCCAAAAACGTTATGCGTTTAAAACTGTATACATATATATATATATATACTTATATAAAGCTAGGCGGGTATAAGTATATATACTCACTCACTGACATAAACTATGAGGCACTTCCCGTACTAAGAGGCACTCATCTTACCCCCCTCAACCCCATACTTGAATTAAAGTTCTTGACGAGAAACTCCCAGAAAAATTACCAAAATTTAACATTTTTTGAATTTTTGGGGTGGGGAAAATTCCACTTTTTCAATTTTTCTACTTTGAGCACGTTTTTTACGGAAACGGTAATAGATGGCAAAAAATGTTAAATACAAAAGTTGTAGAAAATTTAATTTCCAACTAACGATTTGTCGTCAGATTTAAGATCCGATCATCCGTTTAGCCGCTATTCATCGGAGAAGAAGTAATTTTGAGTATTTTGGCGCATTTAAATGTGTACAGTTTTGGAAAGCTGTTTAATGAAAGCACACTATCTTTAGCTAATACCACATGTTTGTATCAGCTGATTTAAAAAAAAACCGCCTGTGTAGGCGATACTAATTTGCTCACAAGAGGTTTATATAAATCAGCTGTTACAAAACAAGGTGAGCACATTATCGCTTACACGGGAGGTCCAATATCGCGAATATCGTTTGTTACGATATTGGAAAATTTAATCAACCGATTGTTTGTTCTATCGAATGAATTTAGCCCAGTAGCCCAGTGGATATGTTGTTAGATAATTCTAGATCATGTGGTCACAGGTTTGAATCCTACTTTTGATGCTTACTTTTTGTGGCTGCAATTTATTTCTATTTAATTTGACTTTTTTTGTTTTAACAAATTCATTTATTTGTAATTATGTTGCACAACGAACAGCCACTATACATCGCTCTGCGGAGTTAGGTTAGGTTACTATAATTTTGTCGTGAACTGAAGTCTAATTTGTTGTTTTTTTACACTTGTAGAACTCCAATTTAACATTCATTGTTACAACTTTTTATTTATATCTGATGACTTTGATTAAGTGAGCACTTTATTTTTCGCTTTTATTCACCTCGAAACAACCATCGTAGTCGAGAGTTCATTCGATAAAACTAACAAGCAGCCGGTTGGTCAAATGTTTCGATATCGAACCGATATGGGACCGCCTGTTTAGTTGTTAATGTGCTCACCAAAGGTAATTTTTGTGTAGTTTTTTTCTTTGGTTAATGAACTACAATAGTTGAGTTTGATTTAAACTTGAGTTGACTGAGGAAAGCAAGTGAGCGAAGCGAACTCCAAAAGGGGGTTTGGGGGCAAAGCCCCCAACGGCATTCTTATGGAGAATAATTAAAATGTCATAAATTGTTTATTTATGGATGTATATTGATGAAACTTGGTAAGTGGCTTTATGTCGTATTAAGATACATATAAATGCCATCAGACCTGAGGACCCACTGCAGGATGATCTGACCTTTGCAAACAACTATATACTAGAACTGGTGGCCAGAAAGAAAAATGTTTACATTGTCGACTTAGATATTATGCAGAGATTTCACTTCACTCGCCAGGGCCTACATTTAAATTATCGTGGCAAGAAGAAGTTATCATTTATGCTACTTTAGCTGCTTGAGAGTGTCAATCATAGTGATTCAATATCTTCTAAGTTTGTATCAAACAGCCAGTTTAACTATAGCTATGCAAATTCTTCTGTGAGTGTCATTGAGGGGGATATGAGAAGTGTCATTGAAGAGTTTCAACATAACCCATCAGTTGCCTTTTCCCAATGTGTATCTGCAGATTTTGAGGCAGAGAGGCACATGAGTCCTGGAGTTGCTACTATTTTTAAGCAACATTTTGGAAAGCCTTAAAGCTTCAGATTATGTGAGGGATCACTTAGCTTTCCAACAAATCGATGGAGGCGCTGCTATATACAGCCTAGTGACAAAGCCAACTGTCAACTCCAAACCATCAAAATATGATTATGATTCAGCGTTTCAGCAGCTCACTGAAGAATTCCATAAAAGAAAATTAAAACACCTTGTTTGCTCTCCGATGGGGTGTGTTCGTGATAATGTTTCACAACAAAATTTCACAAAGAACATTAAATATTTCCACCAACATACCAGAGCAGCTGTGACAGTTGTTGTTTACAATGAGAAATCACAAAGACGTCTGAGAAGTGGCTTGAATCATGAAACATTTCTACAAAAACTGAAAGAACTGTTACTTGAAGAAACTGAATTCATTCAAGAACAGCAGCCTCAAAATGAATTTATAGCACAAACACAAATTCAAGAACATTGCGAAACTCTGACGGCAGCAACAATGAGAACAGAACAACAGTTGACACATCAAGCAGATGTTTTCGCACAATGTGAAAGCCTGAACTCTACACCTTTGTCTATACAGAGCGAGGAGTCATTCCCACCACTACCTCCTGTGAGATGCAATAAACTGACTGTAGTCGACAGCTCAGTTTCACCACGACAGGGAGTCTTACCGAAGGAAGCTGAGGATCCAGCAACCAACAGCAGACACTCGTCTTTGGACTCTTTTGACTATAATATTGATCCGGAACTATGTAATGAAATGCATTTTTTGCCTTTAAACTCCCTCAGGATTTTCCTCAGCCTCCAATTTAAATACAGCATCTTGTGTAAAAGCTTTAACAAAATCAGCTTTACAATCTTCCAAATATAACCAATTAAAAGTTTTTCATAAAAAAATTCAAGATCTAAACAGTTGTAAAGAATCCCTAGAAATAGTCTTGGACGAGATAAAGCCCAATGTTTCTTAACTGAACATAATATGACTGAACCGGAGTTAAATAAATTCCACCTTACTAATTACTCAATCATGAGTCAATATTCTAGAACAACAACTTCTGGGGGAGGTGTTGTGATTCTTGTGGAGGGAGGTTTGAAGGCAAAGTAATTAATCTGTAATGAGGTTGAATTTATGTGTCAAGATAAGCTCTTTGAGTGCTGTATGGCTAAATTAACAACAGGAAAATTATTTTGACAGGAGTTTATAGAAAGCCACAACTGCAAAATTGTGAATTTTTGAATAGGCTAAATTTATTATTTTATTTTTTGATAGAAAAGAAGGAATATATAATTGTTGCAGGAGTTACTTAATCCATTTTTACCTGAAGTAGAGATCCTGAAAACACTCTGAAAGTCAAGGGATGTATTATCTGGTGGATTTTCCGACGAGAGTGACAGCTACAACATCAACCTGCATCGATAATTTTTGTACCAATATAGACAGATCTGAAATAGGAGTATTTGGGTTGATTACTGCCCAATCGGACCATGATGCACAGGAACTGGATGATCCAGTAGATGATAGAAAAACAAATAATAAGAGTTTATCTTTCAAATGTAGAAAATTTTTAAAAATAATATGGAAACTTTTGTAAAGTTATTGGAAAATGAAACCTGGTTAAATGTGTTTGATGCAACAGTAGATTTAAAGTATCCAACATTCTGTCAAATCTTTATGTATTATTTTGATCTTTCATTTCCGAATCAAACCAGAAAGAAGTATCAATAAAAAAAAAACAAAAAAACAATGAATTACTGAAGATGTAAAAAAAGAAAAACATTATATAATTAGTCTAAGTTAGATTGCTAGAATCAGTAAAATAAGGAACTGCACAGAGTTAAGGAACATTAATAAATAAGCAATTTAAACTTGATTTGATTAAGCGTAAGAAAGAGCATTTTGACAATAAAATTAGAAATTCCACCAATGTTGGGAAGACCACTTGGAATATCATAAATTTGGAAACAGGAAATTCTAAAGTCAGTTTTGTGGACAATATTGTTTTGGAAAAGGGTGATAAGCAAATTTCTGATCCAATTGTATATAATTGTATATAATCCAATAGTATAATTGTGTATAATTTATATATATACACACACACACACACTCACAGTTGTTAACGGATGGTGTTTTTGGCATCTGGGGACCTCAAAACGAAAAGTTATCATGGTCCGTTGCACGGCATTGTTCCGAAAATACATAGCTCCAAAAGGCACTTCTCCGAAAAAAATAGGTTTTTTTCAAAGGCATTAGTCCAAAATGCACTGCTCCGAAAAGCATTACTCCGAAAATGCACTACTCCGAAAGCAGTGTTCCAAAAAGCGTTGTTCCGAAAATATTTTTTCGGAGTAGTGCATTTCGGAGTAATGGTTTCCGAGCAATGCACTTTGGAGTACTGCATTTTTGAGTATATTGCATTTGTGGTACAATTCAATGTGGAGGGGACAAAGGGGTTAGAGGAGGATTTGAGATGGTGCCATTAGCCAATGAATAGAGACTAACTTGCCCCACCCACGAATGTACGACGTGTTGCTGCGTTTACATGCAGGCTCTTCGTAATATCCGCATTGAGGCCTAAATTGGCATATTGATGTACCAATACATCCCTAATTTCGTATACCATTGTATAATATTATAGTGCTATACAATTACTCATTTAACAAATAAATATTCATATACACTTTATAAAAAAGGTCACGGTCTGCCAAAAAACCCAATCTACACGTCAAACAATACCTTTTTCAATGTATGCGTGAATTTCTCTAACGACGCACACAACCAGTTTGCTCATCCATCCATCGGTAAATTGTTGTCAATACTACAACTGAAACTTTTATATTCCTTTTCTGCAAGAATTGCCGCATCCCACAGTATAAATATATTTTAGTTTTAAATTATGCATAATTTTTAATAATGCAAGTATTAGAAGATTTTAAGAGCATAACAAACAAAATTTGTTCAAAAATATTTTGGATAGAATTTCTAGTTTGATCAATAACCGCGTGCGCACAGATGTCAGTTCTCCTCGCGTCGGCGCAGACCGCAGCTCCATGCTGTTCTACCATATAACATAAACTCTCCTAATTTTACTTAGCTTCACTTAAACAATATAACGTAAGTGCATTTTATTTCATATTTTTTGAGATTATTGTTATATAACGTAGCTTTCAATGTTGATAGAAAAATCAGCTCTCCTAAACGGCGCCTCGTACAGAAAATACTATACTTGCCAAATCTAAAGTATACAAAATTTACCGTAAAATGCACAGGTCAAATATTTTATTATGTCGTGTGGTTTATATTCTACATAACTTTGAAATTCAAAGAAATTTGCACCATCGAAAATCCGTCGCACCTTTTTCATTTTGTTGCTGGTAACCCCTAAATGACGGCTGGTACAGAAAAACGTTACTCTTGCTAAAGCTTGTGCCACCGTTCGCACTTTCTTGTATATATGCTGGAAATCATCTGATTCCCACTAGCTGCTAAAATGCAATCCCCAAACCCCTCCGCACTCAGCGAAGTTGGAGTTCAAAATCCCTCTACTGTCTTTTATACTATACCAAACAGTATAATAATATATTTGACCAGTGAATTTTACAGACAAATTTGTTTACTTCACATTTAGTAGGTATGATGTTTTCTATACGAGGCGTCGTTTTGGAGTTACAAGAACAAAAATGAAAAAATGTGTGGCAAATTTGTGGCTTAACGAATTTTATCTGATTTCAAAGCTATGTCATAGATTCCAAAGGACACAATATAAGAACATATTTGACAATTGAGTTTTATATAAAAGTTTAATTAATTTAACACCTTAACTGCCACGAACGTGATATGACACAGGCAAACTCGCTAGGGGAACACTGCTACCGGTACATCTACCTTATGTAAAATACAAAACACAACATAATAAAGGATTTGACGCATACATTTTACATTAAATTGTGTTTATTTTAAATTTGGTAGGTATAATATTTTCTGTACGAGGCGTAACTTAGGAGTTACAAACAAAAACATAGAAAAAGTGCCAATATTATATACACTCATTATTCATTCATATTCGCCTTAAAATACGCCCTATTTGTCAGCGACTTAGACAATGATTTAATGATTATAGGTTTTTCACCAACTAAAAGTTCTTCCCATGGCTTTCGAAGTCGCAAACTAGTTCCACAACCCCCGTACTATACCAAACAATCCTACAAAATATATTTTTTACCGGATTTAATGTAGCTGGCCGCCTCTCAGGCTACCTGTATACAGGGTGTTTCACGGTAACCCTGACAAACTTCAGGAAATGGATCCTTGGGTCAAAAGAAGCAAAAATTGTCCTATGAACATAGGACCTAATCTCAGTTGTTTTCTATTTATAAGTGAAAATAGGTTTTTTCCGTTTTCAGAGTATCAATTGAACATTTTGACCTCTAGATTGATAAATTGATCAAATATTTTGATAAAATTTCTATAGATAGAATATTAAATTTAAAAGGGATTTCATAGCTATTTTGTGCAAAAATGTTGAGTGAGGCTAAGAAAAACGAGTTTAAAAATAAAGTTTTTCCAACAAAATTATGATTCAAAAAATATTTATTTTTTTGACAGCCTTTTATAATACAACCGTTCAAGCATTTAGGTTGCAACTTTACCAAAAGTTGTATAATTCTATGGAGAATAAGAAAATATCAATTTATGTACACTTTGTATAGGGATTATTTTACTTAAAACATAACATTATGTAAGGTAACACAAATTAAAGGAAAATCCAGGGGTTGAGCAGAATACAAATTTTTTATCTTGACAAAATAAATGTGAACGTCCATTTACCTTTAAATACCGGTAAGTAAAACCTTAAAATAAAGTAACAGGCAAACCTCGTTAATCCGAATACTTGTTTGTTCAAGGCGTTCGGCTTATCAAAATATTCCAGTTACTGAGGGTGTTTTAAACAAAGACCACAAACTCAGTAGAAGCGATTGTAATTACAACAAAATTACATAATAGTAACAAATATTATGGCAGGAAACAATCTGTACGTAAGTTATAAGAGATAATATTACAACTAAAGACAATGAAATCAGGACTAACTTGGATTCTTTGTTTAAACATGAAAAATCTAAAAAATATATCCACTGAAGGTCGTCAGACTACAGAATCGATCAGATTACAGGGGTGATCGGATGACAAGGCTTTCGGATGACAGGGCGTTCGGTCTACCGGGTGTTCGGACTATCGTGGTTCTTTAATAAATTTGTAATTAGTTAAATTGTAAAGTGAGCAACTACACTTCACGCGGAATATCTTGAGCTGTGGCTTACTCCACTGCCGGAGTAACTGAGATAACCAGCTGGGATACTGAACATGGCTCCTGTTGATGTAGAAAATGCCATTTTAAACTCTGTACAGCAAAGCCCAGGAACAAGCGTGAGAAAGATTTCAAGAAAGCATCTGGTATTCATCTCTAAAACATGGAGAATTTTAAATAATGAAGGATTATATCCTTATCATTTATTTAAAGAAAGTTCAGGTTCTTCACCCTGGTGATGACGAAAAAAGGTCTCAGTTTTGTCGCTATGTAGTGGTGAATCGTCCCCAGATCAAGTTTATACTCTTCATCGACGAGGACCAATTTACTCGAAATGGTATAAACAACTCAAATAATGTCCACATATGGGCTGAAGAAAATCAACATGCTACAGTGGAGACAAACTTTCAACAAAGGTTTTAGTGAATGTTTGGTGCGGTCTTTAAATAACATACTTATAGGACCTTATATTTTTAACAGACCTCAAAATGGTGTCAGTTATCTTCAGTTCTTATACAACTTTCTACCAGAACTCCTCGAAGATGTTCCCATCCAGTCATTAGAAAGGATGTTTTTCAAAATGATGGAGCTCCGCCGCACAGGACACACAATGTGGTTGAATCGTTAAAAAACCGTTTCAAGAGAAAAGTGATTGCTCATCGAGGACCAGTAAATTGGCCCTCTAGGTCACCGGACTCACTCCGATGGATTACTTTCTATGGGGGCATATGAAGACAGAAGTGTGCAGAATCAAGCCCCAAACAAGAGAGGAGTTGGTAGAGAAGATCCTCAGGGTATCTCAAACAATAAAAAAACCTTAACATGGTCATGAGAGCAGCTACATCATCCCTGCTAAGACGAGCTGTACTGTGTCGGTCTCGAAATGGAGGACATTTCATTAGTCAAATGAACTTTTCTTGAAAGGAAATACTCTTGATGTTGTAGTATTTATTGTTAATGTGGGAAAAAATTTAAAATATGTAAATAAATAAATTAACCCTAAAACTGGCAATCGCCGCAATATGCGGCGATCAAATCTCGCCGTGAAGTGGCATCGCCGCGACAAACGGCGGTCAGCTGTAGTCATTTTTCACTACGTTGCTAGGTTACGTATCGAATTTATCTTTGCGTAACAATGTTTAGTAGTTTGTTGGCCATCTTTCGGTGTAACTATTATATATTTTTTTCTTTTTTTTTGTGATTTCAAGCAAGTTTTCCTTGGTACTGTAAGCAGACCGCGGCAACGTCACACCTGAAATTGCAGCTGTTCTGCTGGTCGTCTGTTTTGTCAGTATATTTTGTTCTGAACGACGCTAACCTATATTGTGGAATGTTTTTATTGTTTCTACATTGTTTTGTGTTTGAAGTATATAATGGATGACCATATCCGTTCAAGTGAGATTCGTGAGTTGTTAGATTTAGATGATGAAAGTGACAATGCTAGTGATATTTCTGTCGGAGGTAATGAAGTGCCGGATGATTTTTTGGAGGGACTATACAACGATAGTGACAGTAATAGTGATGATGAACCTAATTCTACCCCTAGGCCTAACTCGGAACAAAGTGATGTTGAAAATGTAGACGTTATTGACCCCTATTTCGATTTCGATCAACTTTTTGAAAACAGTGAGTTTGATGATAGGCTTAGTGATACCGGTACAGAACTTCATGATTCGAGTCCTTGAACAAGTAAGCCTATGCTTAGTCCTAATTTTAGGTCACCTAGGCCTACTTATAGTCCACCTAGAAATAATCCCCCTAGGCCTATACCTAGCCCCGAACAAAGTGATCCTAGGAATTTACAATCAAATGAAGTAACGAAGATGAACCTCGTGATCCTAGTCCTAGGCCTTGTTCACCTAGGCCCCTAAGTGAATCAAGCTGTTCTGAGTCAGATGTGCCTCTAGCTCTCAGAAAGCCTAAACCAAAGTGGGTTCGAGTACATCCCCCAGAGCCAGAGCGGAATATTGAGGAGGAATTCTCGGCAAGAAATGTCGGTCTTCAAAATTGTCCCCCTCGAAATTCACTTCCAATCCAGTATTTTTATTTATTTTTTACTGACTTTGTATGGAACTTACTCACACGAGAAACTAATGCCTATGCTAACAGAGAAATTGGGAATAAGAGAAATTCTGGTGGATTGAAACAACACTCAAGGGTAAATGATTGGGTCAATTTGACGGTTCAGGAAATGAAAAAATTTATTGCTTTGGTGATAAATATGGGAATTGACAAAAGAAAAATATTATTGATTACTGGACAACTAAAAGATCTTTGTTCATGCCCTTCTTCTCTTCAGTCATGTCCCTAAGAAAGTTTCAACTAATAAGTTCAATGTTTAGAATTACTTCTGCCTCGCCTATTGCCCGAGGACAACAGGGCTATGACCCTTGGCAAAAGGTTCGACCGTTTTTAGACCATATAAACCGAACTATAAAGAAACACTTCATTCCTGGACAAAACATTTCAATCGACGAAAGTCTTATAGGAATGAAAAATCGGTGTGTGTTCATTCAGTATTTGCCAAAAAAAAAACATTGTAGATTCGGCATAAAAAAATTTGAAACTTGCGATAGTGAATCAAGCTACATCCTAAATGTTTCATTGTATAGTGGCAAGGACTTTTTGAGAGATAGCAATCAGCCATTTACTCAAAAAGTTATTATGAATGAAATGAAAATGTGTAGGCTATTGGACAAGGGTTATCATGTCTTCACTGATAATTGGTATACGAAGCTCCCTTTAGCCCTAGAACTCCTTTCAAGGAAAACATTTTTGACAGGAACGGTGAACAAAAACACCAAAGACCTATCAAAAAATGCAAAGAAAGCTAATCTAGGACCTCAAAGGAGTATTTACTTCAGGTACAAAAGAAACAAAAAGATTCTGTTAGTGAAGTACAAACAAAAAGCTACTAGAAAACCAGTATATTTGATAAGTACGGGATGCAATGCAGAAAATCGACTCATAACTAGTCGCCATGGTCTTCAGGCAGTTAAACCTACCATGATTAATTGTTACAATTTGAACATGGGAGGTGTTGACAACAGTGACAAAAGTGTTTACCACCTGTCAGTGTCCAGACCCACTAAGAAGTACTGGAAGAAGATTTGGATGAATCTTTTGGACATTGCGTTGTTTGATGCCTACCTGCTTTATAAATACAATACTGACAAGCCAATGAGAAGGCAAGACTTTTATTCAAGTATCGTTGAGGAATTGGCAAGTAGCAAAGAAGTAGTCCCACCCCCAGTTGGTGGGGATCAGCATGCAGTAGTCCATCTACCTGGCCGTAAAGACCGTGTTTGTGTAGTTTGTGCTGATGATCCTACCGTAAAACGCAAAAAAAGCTGCTACTGGTGTCCAGGATGCAATTATGGTGTACACCCAACATGTTTCCACAAACTAAAACACTTTTGGAAGCCCACTCATGCTGGTAAAAAGAGGGCAGCCTCTCCGAATGAATCGGATTAGTATCAGCGTTGATTTGGTGAAAAAAAACATGTGTACATAGCCCAGTTTTTAGTGAATAACTTTTTTTTTACATGAAACATGTAAAACAATACTAGTAATTGTGTTCATAGATAAATTTGGAACATTTTGTATATAATGGATTTTGTATATAGTAAATTTTTGAAAAATTACTTATGGTGCCATTTTGGAATTTTTTTTTAGAAAAAAATTTTTTTTTCTCCGGTCAACACTACAATTATGGACATGGTGAGTAATTTTATTTTATATTTATATTTTGTTGACAATTTTATGCAGAATAAAATGATGTGCTATATAATATATATTTTGGTAAGGTAATTTATGTTTTATGATTTATATAAAAAATTCTTAACAAACTTGTAAAAATGACCCGCCAATCCACACAGTTAAAGACCGCCAGTTTTAGGGTTAATGTATTTTATCAGGACGATAATGTCATTCAGCACAACCCCTGGACTTTCCTTTAAAATTTGTGTTACCTTACAATATTTTATGTTTAATGTAAATTAATACCCATACAAAGTTTACATAAATTGATATTTTCTTATTTACCATAGAATTATACAACTTTTGGTAAAGTTGCAACCTAAATGCTTGAACGGTTGTATTATAAAAGGCTGTCAAAAAAAGGAAATATTTTTTGGATCTTGATTTTTTTTTTTTTTTCGGAAAAACTTTATTTTAAAACTTGCTTTTCTTAGCCAAACTCAACATTTTTGCACAAAATAGCAATGAACTCTCCTTTAAATTTAATATTCTATCTATCTATGGAAATTTTATAAAAATGTTCAATAGGTACACTGAAAACAGAAAAAACCTATTTTCACTTATAAATAGAAAACGATTGAGATAAGGTCCTATGTTCATAGGACAATTGTTACTTCTTTTGACCCAAGGATCCATTTCCTGAAGTTCGTCAGGGTTACCGTGAAACACCCTGAATTAGGTTTTATCATATAGTGAAACACGTTTCCCTGTGGTATTTATTGTATTTTAAAATTATATATTTAGTTGATTTTTATTTAGATATTTAATATTGTACTTGTTCTCAGGTTTAATTTTCTTCAGTTAGATTACTTAAGAATACTGTATGATTTTAATCGTGAAAATTAAAATAGATGAGAATCAAAATCTGTGTATAAAACATTAAAAGTTGTATCTCTCTAACAGCAATACAATTTATTCGTATATGATCTTTTTTGCTGTGAATAATTTAAGAATATATCGGGGAACTTAAAAACGAAGGCTTCTTAGTCGTAAATGAATTGGTGAATTGAAAAATGTAATAAAAATAGGTTCTTCCCTACAAGGGAAATTCGCTAAAAATAAATAAATATATGTTTTAGCGAATTTCCCCTATAGGGAAGAAGCTATTACCATAGTCGGCATGGTAAGACCTACGCCCGGGACCATGATAACTTTTCATTTTGAGGTCCCCAGAACCCAAAAACACCATTCGTTCGAAACTGTATATATATATATATATGTGTGTCCGTGAGCACGATAACTCTCGTAAAAGTTATCCGATTTTGATGAAATTTGGTATAAACGTGTAAAGCAACATTTATGACTTTAAGTTCGAAAACCAGCCAGATCGCTCTATCCAAAGGGGTATTTTGGGGGGGGTTTTGTACCCCAAAAATGGGTTTTTCGAATTTTTTACATATAATTTTGGAAATAGTCAAATTTTAGTTTTTCCCATTAGATTCAGCTTAAAAACACACACAATTTGGTATTTTGATCATTTCTCTACGTCAATTGGTTACCGAGATATTGAAAGTGCTAAACACAGTACGTTGTGTAATGTTATTCTTATGGAGGAAAATAAAAATTTTATATCTCGCTTATTTGTGAACATATACTGACGAAACTTGGTATACGGCTTCATCTGGTTGTGGACCATTGATATTTACTCAAAAAAACTATTTTTTACCAAAGGCTCCCGTAGCAGCAAACCTGCATACTCAGCCCCATGTTATTCTTATGGAGAATTAGTAACGTGTTATCTCCCTTCATTATGAAAATAAATTAATGAAATTTGGTATGTGGTTTTACCTACATGAGTTATATTGATATTTGTATAAAACCCCATTTTTTGTGTTCCTTGCTTCAGCAAACCTGCATACTCAGCCGCCATGTTATTCTTATGGAGAATAATTAAAATGTCATAAATCGTTTATTTATGAATGTATATTGATGAAACTTGATATGTGGCTTTATGTGGTATTAAGATACATATATATGTATTGGAAATTCGCTGAGTACGCAGGTTTGCTGCTACGGGGGTATTTATGTTTATAGAGTTTTGCCACATCCTGCATTAGGTTGATGAAAGAGACGATACGTACGTAATTTTTGTAATAATCAATATTAAATTACTAGCCGACCCGTTGCAGCTTCGCCCGCGTAAACTATGGTAGTTGTGTGTGCTAAATTCTGTGGTTAGCCCGTGGAACTACTACGAATCAAGATTAACTAGGGAAATTGTCTATATTAAACTGAAAAAAGCATTTTTTTATGACCGAGAAATTTATTTAAATCAAATTAATTAATCTAATCACATTCATCGTCTTGGTAATGTGTTACCTGCGCTGTTACCATTGTATTACCGCTGGAGACATAGAGGGGCGGGCAGGGGCGTGCGGGACTTATTTAGTCTCTCTGCTGGCACCCTGACTGCCGTTTACTACGCGTTGACAGTGGTACCAACATCACGTGGTTTCAGTGCCCCGTCTTCTAAACTGTCTGTTTTAATAAAAAACATTCCTTACTTTTACCTTTAGTTTTGATCAACCTAGTAAACATAACTCAACTAGGTGAAGTTATATACCAGTTTTTATTCATTTATGTTCATAATTAAGGGAGACATAGCATTTAATTATTATCCATAAGAATGACATGGGGCTGAGTACGCAGGTTTGCTGCTACAAGAGCCTTTGACAAAAAATTTTTTTTGAGCAAATACCAATGCACCACAACTATATAAAGCCATATACCAAGTTTCATCAGTGTACGTTCATAAATAAGCGAGATATAACATTTTTCTTTTCCTCCATAAGAATAACATTAGAAAACGTACTCTGTTTAGCACTTTCAATATCTTGGTAACCAATTGACGTAGAGGAATGATCAAAATACCAAATTGTGTGTTTTTTTAAGCTGAATACAATGGTAAAAACTAAAGTTTGACTATTTCCAAAATTATATGTAAAAAATCAAAAAAAAAAAACATTTTTGGGGTACAAAACCCCCCAAAAATACCCCTTCGGATAAAGCGATCTGGCTGATTTTCGAACTTAAAGTCATAAATGTTGCTTTACACGTTTATACCAAATTTCATCAAAATTGGATAATTTTTACGAGAGTTATCGTGCTCATGGACACACACATATATATATATCACATATATATATATATATATATAATTCAATAAGGAACTGAAAAATTCAATACATTACACTATATTTTGCATTTCGCTTCTTCAGTTTCTACACTATATATATATACACAGTTTCGAACGAATGGTGTTTTTGGGGTCTGGGGACCTCAAAACGAAAAGTTATCATGGTCCTGGGCCTAGGTCTACCATGCCGACTAAGGTAATAGCTTCTTCCCTATAGGGGAAATTCGCTAATAAGCTAGATAAAACAACTTGTTCATTCTTCTTGGGTAAACATAAGGGCTGAGTTTGTAGATTTACTGTATAGGAGAGTACAAATTATAATTTTGTATGCAACTATTATTAGACCACAACTTCCTAAAAAATACCAAGCTTCATCAAAATTTATTTAGTTACAACAAATATATAACATGTTATATATCCTCCATAGAAATAACATTACACCGTACTGTGTTTAGCACTTTCGATAACTCGGAAACGGATCGACGAGGGTATGACAGTATGAGTTTAGTGAACTGCCTTATTTGTACGTTCTCCTCCTATACAAAAGCCGGAAAATGTAATTGTTGTATTTTTAAAATTCCTGATCATGTTTTGTTACACATTATAAGATTTGAATCTAAACGGAAGCCTAAAAGACAGATTTTGTCCTAAGCCTACAAGGTTCTTATCACATATATGACCTTTTAACATTTTATGTGTGAGTGAACATTGGCTTCACGAGAATGAAGTCAGAACCTGGTAGTATAAGGGTTTTCATCCTTAACAATGTACTGTCGTAAAAACCACATCAGAGGGGGTGTTGAAATTGTTAACACTGAAAGCAAGTAATTTAGTTATAGAACACTAAACATGGAGTGGTTGTGCATTAGTTTTCAATGTGTAGCGGTGGTAATAGACAAGTCAGTATCTACCACTCTCCAGCTGGGGATGGAAATGAGTTACTATTGATACTCCTCAGTCACATGAAGACCCACATTGTGATTGGTGGTGATGTAAACTCCAAGTTCGACGTGACCCATGACCAACCTATAGTGAGGAGGTTGTTAAATATTCTCAGACAATTTGACTGTAAATATCTAAATAACATGCCTGCCCGTTTAAACTCCTGCCTCGACCATATATTTACAAACGTTCCGACTGAACTGTGTAGCACTTGCGTGGTCCCTCTTGACATTGGTGATCACAGTGGTCTGGAGTTTTCTCTGTGACTACCATCAGTTTCTGGCTATAATAAACCTAAAAGTTGTATACTCTATAACCTCTCTTTACACTGTCTAGATGATTTCCTGTCTCTTTTAAATAATGTGGACTGGCTGTATCTACTTGATTGAGACAACATGTCTGCAGAGGCAAAGTGTAAACAAACTTAAAACCAACTACTACACAGTTCAGTATTAAAACCCAGAATCCTCTCTGTGGTCTTAAAACAAGCAGCTTAACACATTCAGTGCGGGTAGAGTACATGAACTCCAAGCTGGCCTTGCCAGTCGATCGTGTGGAGTTCATGAGCTACAAATTCTAATGTTGTTTTCAAATGAATACTATGTCTCAGCCACTGCAGCTGGATGAATGAAACTTCGTCTCGAGTTTGTCTATTCCAATACAATGTCCGCAATATGGTCAGTTTTCAGTTCCCCCCCTTCTTGAAGGTGCGGAGGGTAGATGCATCCCCTGCGCGCTGTTCAAAGTTGTTTACCAACATTCCGGCTCTTATCAGTGCGGGTTTTTGTTTGTTTAAGTTTCTAGAAGGAAATAATAGTTCATTCCAGTGAATAGTGTGCTTCAGTCGCGTGGGATTGTGGTGCATGTTGCGTCGCGGTAGGCGCCTACTACCATTGCAGCGATCCAAAACTGCGGGTAGATTTCATAAACTCCAAAAAATGTATCGACAATAATCACATGTCAAAACTATCAACAATTTATTTTTAACACCGAATTATTGTTTCTACGTGTATAACCTATGTTTTTAGTGAGTACAAATTTCCAGCTCCTGGGTCAGCCTTACATCATCTATACCACACTGAATCTGTTAAAGTCTGGTAGTAGTAATATAAACATTCTAGGATTAGTAATTGATAGTACTCTGTCTTGGTCAGCGCATGTTGAATTAGTTTAATTGTCTAGAGTTTTATTCTTGTTGAGAGCTCTAATGGGGTCTAATGGGCTCTAATGAGCTGTGTTGTGGGTTGTTCCTGAATCAAATGTTAGAGCAGCCTACTTTGGATTTTTTCAGTCTGTGATGAACTAAGGCCTAATTCTTTGGGGAAATAACTGTCATATTAATAAAGAGCATTCAAAACCATTATTTGTTAACGTATTTGCTGTGTGTGTCCCGAAATTGGAACATTGCTCAACATTGAAACATACGAGATTTTCATGTTTAAACATGTTAAATGCAGCAAAAGTATTAAGAGTAGAATTTTGAATGTGATACATTTGTATATATTTTTATGTTTGTTGCATGTGAAAAAGAATTTTAGTATAGGCCTATTTGTCCATAGATCAAATAAACATCAGCATTGCACAGGAAATCAACTCATCTTAGATGTTCGGGGCAGTTGGTTAAGTAAATGTCAAAATAGTTTCTCTATTATTAGCCTGAAAATATTTAACAAGTTGCACATTGACAGGCAACTCATAGAATTTAAATTGATTAAGTTAAGATCTTATAACTGGCTCAGCCTAAACTCTTTTTTATAATTTAAATGAATTTCTTGTTCTGAAGTCTGTATATTGTTTTATGTTCGTAGGCACCTTAATTTCATATTGTACTTGTTGTATTTATTATGATCATTATCATTATCGTCATTGACATAGTCTATTGCATGTTAGTGATTGCTTAAAGACAATGAAGAGTTCTGATTTCTGATTCTGATTGCTGACATTAATCTGCGCTCCATCTGTTATTAGGAATTTATGAATTGGAATTGAGAACTGGGAAAAATTGGAAATGACTCATCTTTACTTTATACTCTATATATAGAAAATATTAAGTAACTTATTAATTAAAATAGGGTTAAAAGGGAGAAAGTATGTGTAATTTTTGTGTTTCCGTTTAATTTTTGTTTGTTTTCAATGCCTCCGCTGCTCAAAATATAGGTTTTTATGTCATTACTATAAATTTAATTTGTTGTTTCTTTGTTTCAGAACAATTCATGGACTAATTTACAACGCTTTAAAACTTTTTATGGAAATGAATCAAAAACTTTTTGATGAATGCACTCAACAGTATAAACAAGAAAGGCAAAAGTAAGTATATTTTACATATCAGGTTTCCTTTTTTTACTGCCAAACATATTGCTTATGCCACAGATAGGAATTTGGGACAGTAAATTTGATGTTTAAACAACAACATTTGGTCTGAAAAAGGGCTTACAAAGGTAGCTGAGATTTAATAGGAATAAGGCTCATGGAAGGAAGTGGAGCATGTCTGGAAGAATTTCCTAAAACCAGGAAGTCTCGAGCCTTACAGGAAAAAGTGTTTATCATAAGGAGGGGGGGTTTCGAGATTCACCAGAAGAATAGCTTTACATTTCTCTACATTTACGTACAGTATTGTACGTAAAAAAAAAACAAAACTACATAGTTTTCCATGATAGTTTTAATTTTGTCCTTTTGATAAAATAAACTTTATCATCCTAATAACTAAGTCCCTCTTCACAATATTATTCAGAATTTAACTGTAGCCAGTGGTGAATTGCTCGGTGACAAGGGAAATTTTTCTGATTTCATAACTGTGTTTCATAATGTGTAAAAATAAAAAAAATAAGTAAACATATCCATATCCACATATATTTGTTGTGTTTATAATGAGCAGGAAAATAGCACAAAAACAGAATTCAGAAAAGTGTTTTTTTTTAAGAAAAGTAAAACATATATAATGAGTTCAAAAATTGAAACTAAATTCTAAAAAAAAATAAACGTAGGCTACTGGATTCACACAGAATTGCTATGGAAAATCAAGATACAGTGGAACTTGGATAATTGAATCTCAAGGGACTGATTAAGAAATCGCCAGGAAAGTAAGTTTTATCCCGGGTTGTTTACCTTCTAAAACGATTAAAGCTGCTGGTTGGTGACAATTATTTAATTATGTCTTACTTTGCCTTCTTTCAAAGTGTTTATCGGTATGGCCTGATTTTCTGGGGAAGTAGTTCAAGAATAAATGATATTCTGCCTATTCAAAAAAAGTCATGAGAATTATGTGCACTGCTCCCCCTGATGCCCATTGTCAACCTATTTTTATAAAATTAAAGCTTCAACAGTTGTCAGTCTTTATATTTACGATATTATGGTCTATAGTCTGAAAAATCTGTCTTCACAGACTCTATGTAATAACATTCACTCCCATAATACTAGGAATAATTCAAATATTAATAGAACATTTTATAGGCTAAGTAAGACTTTAAAAAGTCACAAAGTTATGTCACAAAAGTTGTATAACAAATTGAACAAACTTGTGCAACTATATCCAACACACTCCTCTTTCTTAAGTAAGTTTTGTCTGTTAAATAACCCATTCTATTCTGTCTCTGACTTCATGGCAGTTAAGGATATTGTTTTTTAATGTCAAATGTTTTTAAAAAAACCTTCTGTTTTGTCAACAAATTTTATTGTTTTTAATTTTGTTTCTATATAGTTTACTTTGTTATGTTAACTGTTTGTTAGTTCTATGTAATCCTTTTTGATGTTTTTTCTTTAAAGTTTACAATTGTAAAATTTGTTGTTGTCTAAATTATTAGGTATGTTTTATCAGTGGTTATTCTCACTTTCTCTGGAGGATTGACTTAGTTAAGTGTTTATAGTTCTGTTCTATACCAAGAAAAACTATAATAATAATAATAACATTTGCTCCAGGTTTTTTCTATTATATACTATGACCGTGGCCAAATAAGCTAGACTTTTGTCAATGGCAAATAAACAATTCTTGATTCTTGAATTCTAACCACCCACAAATTTGAATTAAAGAAGTTGGTAAAATAAGGCTTAAAACCTTTGCACTTCCCATTTCCAGAGAAAATGTATCGTTAAAGAAATAGTTTGTTGAACAACTTGCACTTTTGGACAGTTGTGAAAAGTCGCACACAACTGCTAAACAACAGGGATGGATCGGGTAGGCCCTGCTTTTTGGTAGGGTGAGTCGGTGAGTACAATAACCTTCAATTCAGCCTAGCAGGTTGGAGATGTGCCAAGCAGTTACTTATGCGAAATAGATACAGCGTTCACAGAGCCCCCAGCAATGCCGTACTCAGCTTTCATGGGCCCCTCGGCAGGCCTGGTGATGTGGGCCCTTGTTGACCTTTGTTTTAGACAACAGTTTCCTAAATAAGACACTGACCCGGCCGTCAGGCCCCCCCTGACGGGCCCGGGCCCTGGGGCAGTTGTCCCACCCTGCCCTCCCCTGAGTACGGCCCTGGTTCCCAGAACTGTTTCCAAAACCAGCCTGCAGCTAGTTTAATCTGTGAGGGCGCTACAGCTGTTTTCGGGACGATCTGCTGCAGCCCAAGTAAAATAAACGGTGGCAGGCTTGCTTGGAAGTTAACGGGATTGGTTAATTCTTTGTGAGGTGCACATGGTCAACACTGATTTTGTTACTTTTTACTTAAGTTTATTGTGTGTGTGCCAATACCACCCTTTAAACTGAAAGAAAACCAAATTTTAATTGAAATTCACCATTAATCCATTTTTAAACACACATCTTCTATTCCAATTCATAGGTTTGAAAATGACAAGTTAGGAATGGAACCAGCTCGTGAGTCTAGGCCAATGGGTTAAGGTTTAGAATGTGATATTTTTAATGACATATTGTCCAGTTTTAAGTTTGTTACCAATGTTGTTTTCACAATTTAAAAATAGCTTTACCTGGTTATCTGAAACAAACAAGTTGTCACACTTAACATATGTGTGTCTGTTTCAGACAAAAGGTCATGGGTAGGGTTAAAGGAATGCTTTTGAACTTGTGTAATCCGGTAAATGGTAATAGGAAATTAAATAAGTATTTTAAATATATCAATTTTATTTTGTAACTAATTAAGTCCATCTGAATTTGTCAAACTTTATTTTGAAGCATCATTACTTTTTTCTTTTCTTTGACATATAATGTAATATTTTTGTTTGTTTATTGTTAATTAATTAAACCAATTTAAAGTAATAATTTATATCATAATTTTATATTTCTAAAAGTACCTTTAACCCATTGGCCTAAAAATGTGTTAGCCACTAGGAAATCCTATTAATTTTACTGTTTTGCAAGCTTTTGAAAAAAAACTGAATATATTATTTATCAGAACTCTTTCAAACTTTTGTAAATGTAACACCCAAATACTCAGCTACCAACAAATATATCTGATTAGATATTTTATTTTTTTATAAATTTATTGATAAATATAATAAACATATAATAAATATAATAAACATAATTTATTAGTAATTTTAATTTTTTTATTAAAACTGAGTGTTAATTTGAGATTACAATGTTGACATGACATTTTGGATATTGCCAACTGGGTAGGTAATATTTTTTTGCAAATATATAGGTTGAATACAAAGCGATACAAATTTGGAAATTCCAATTATTTTACCGTTTTGCAAGCTTTTGTAAACACTCAGAGATTCCACATTATTTGTCAAAACACTTTCTAACTTTGTAAATGTGTCAATCAAATGTTCAGCTACTAAGAACTATTTACATTTATTTTATAAATTAAGGCGATTTACATACCTTATTGAAGCTATGATGGTCTACACTGTTTGAACTACGTCTACTTTTTATGATACTGTAAAAAACTTGCTAAAGTACACTACACTATGAGAAAGAACTGTACACTAAGGAACACTAAAAGACTGTACACTATATACATTTCACTACATACTTAGTGCATTCACTACTTTATCAAAGTATGATAGTCAGCAAAGCAACCATCAATGTGCAGGGGAACACCGCACAGAGTACACTGGATTCACACTTCTTTTATCAGTCATTTATAAGAACAGACAATGCACCTCTTAGTTGGTAAAGGTTTTGATGGTGTGGAGGGTATTGTCATGGGGAAATGACGACGTCTGCCTTGTAGCCGCATAGGGTTACTAGTCGATGGTCTCCCAGATGAGGTTCGTGGGGGAGTCTCGATGTTTTGCAGGATCTGCTCGGCCAGGTTTCTTTAAACTCTGAAAAGTGTTGTTTTTCTTTCCAGTCAGTTTCTTATAAACCAGAAATGAAAATAGTTTTATATATATACCCTTTTACATGCCTTCTCATATCAGGGTTGTAGGACAGGACTTGGTCTTGGCGATCTACCACCTTGGTTATAGTCCATTGTTTGTTTCGGCTTCATGATCTCTGCAGCTGGTTGGTCTCTCTTAGGCCTAGATATTTTGCCAGTGGGTGTGAAGTCAATGTCTTCATGTTTTGAGCTTATTGTGTTTACAATCTTTCTGTCCATCCATCTTACAACAAGGAGGCCCTCTGCACTTTGACATTGTGCCTCTCCCTTTTGTAAGGGTTTCTTCATATCACTGGGCATATTTTTTCTGTTGGACCCAACTGTGCCAATTGCATAGATCTCCCTTTCAAGCAGTTCTAAAAACAATCTTGGTGATGAATACCAATTGTCGACATGCATTATATACCCCTTGTCTAGGAAAGGCTCAGCGAGTTGTAGAACGATTTGCTCACTAACCAGCTGACCTTTGGGAAGGTTTTTCTTTCCTGTATATATCTCAAATGCTGAGCAGTACCTTGTGGACTTATAATTTGCATTATACGTTTAATTTGGAATATAGATATATAATGAATGACTTTGGCAATATCAGAATGAACGATTTGCATAGTTAGTTTGGAATGTTATATTTAACTTGAATACTGATATTAAAATATTGTTTGAATACACAACTTGAAAATCTTTATGCCAAACCTTGCACGTTTGCTACTATTGAATTGCACATATGACAATCGGCCTCGAAATTTCATAAGACTTTCGTCTACCTATACGTCTCGGTTAAGTGTATACAGTTGTAAAAACTTGTCTGACATATACTGGATTATTGGCCTTATTTTTTTCAAATTTCCTGTTGACTGGCACCATGTATATCATCAGAAAAATAGAGGAATCGTACAATAATTTGAAAGCAACGAAAGGTCATAATTTCAGAGAAGATTTTGGTCTCTAAAACTTTCCTCTTACTCCAAGAGGACTGAAGGGTAGGTTCTTTTACTACAGTCATAAGCATAAATAATGAAAAATCCTTTATTTCCTCAGCAGTCATACCATTTGATGTCATCTTTCAATTTTCTACGAGTGTTATAAGTGAAACATTTAGCAGCATTGCGATAGATTCTGGAGCTATAAGGTGAAAAAAATCAGAAACTTGCTAAAAACATCAATTTCTGTTTCTAGCACTTCTAACTCTTCTAATTCAATATTACACCAACTTTTTCTCCCCAAAAAATAATAGTTTTGGGGTCATTAGGTTCATTCTCCCACATAATTGGTTCCTCCAAAAACCCAATTTCTCTAATTACCACCTTATTGTTGATATTGTCAATTGAATCCGTAGGCATACATCCATCTCCTGCAACAACATCTTCGATCGTTAGATCAACAGTCTACAGGTGGTTGTGGATCATCAATAATTTTGTCTTCAGACACTTCATCAGACTCACTAGCTATTTCACTATATTCAGAAACTTGTATGTGATCATCGTTGCCTATTTCACTGTCCACGTCACTCGCTAAATAACCATCATCATCTGTAATTCGATCGATTTCACTAGAACGTAAACAATCAAGTCTACGACCCGCCATGATTGCAAACGTAAACAAACATTCACAACACAACACGACAGCTGTCGAAAAATCAATATTTTTCCAACAAAGTTAGGCCTGCCAACTTGAAAAACAAAATCGAGAGACTGTACTGTCAAGCAATAGCAGTCAGCAATGTAGTTTGTCTGATTAGTGCTGCTACACAACGAGAAAACTTGAAACTACTGGCGCGCGGTCGTTACTCGTCCAAGTATCAATAGGCGCCCAAGCGCTACATCGGTTAGCGACCGTCAAAGTATGACAATAGGTTAAGAGGTTTGAGTATTTTGATACTCCAACATAGATTTAAATTTGTTTAAAAGCTTAAGCGATTTTTTGCTTTAGCATGTTGTGATGAGGTAATGCTTTTTGTGCAGAGAGAAAGAGAGGCAGCGAGAGAGGGAGGACATGTGGGGGAGGGTGGAACACCTGGCCATGCGCAACCCTGGCTACCAGCTGTCGCTACAACAACAGTATCTGTACAACAGCAACAACAGTGTCACATCACCCCCCGGCGGGGACGATGATCCCGACATCTCCTACGAGAAGCTTGAGCAAGAAGCCAGAGAGGTACAACTATCAGCCATACAAGTTATTACCATTTGAAATTAGTTTAAAGTACTCTAATCAAATCATGTGATACACCTATATAATTATATAGATTTATCCAGTTTATCTGGATCTGTTTTGGGGGAAAGTGTGGATATACAGAACCCTAGAGTAATGAGACCAATAGATAGCTTATTACGTGCAGTTGATTCAAGAGGTGTGCGAATATCCAAAGCATTTTCTAGAAATTCACATTTTATATTTACTGTAACGGGTCAGTAAATATTTACTAGATCATAACTGAGCTTTTTATTACTTCTCGACTTAAACTTTTCGAATAGTTTTACTACACAACACAACCAACGAGTATCGCATTCTATATCTATATTCCAAATTAAATGTATAATGCAAATAATGCAAATTATATATTTTAATATGAGAAGCAAGGGGCAATTATAAGTGAGATTTGTGATAAGCATATAAATAATATTAAAAAATAGACACAGTATAGAAAAGCATTTAACATATAACAAAAATAACATATAACATAAAAATAAGAAATGCTAACAGAGTCATTACATTCCAAACGATATTAATAAGTTAAGATAAAAAAATCATCACAGTTTAAAAACTCGTCAATAGAATAAAACGCCTTGCTCAAGAGCCACCTTGATAAATGTTTTTTAAATAAACTTGAATCTAAGCTACGGTAATTTACTGGAATTTTATTAAAATACAATCTATTAATACTTGTGACTGTTAATGAATTTACTTCATCTAGCAGCTGGAGCATTTATATCACAAGATCATCTAGTATTGTAACTAAGAACTGAATCACGAGTAACAAAGTTGTTAATATTTTCCTAGACAAAAATTTTATTTTGAAAAATGAATATGGAAGGCAGAGTCATAATTTTATGACACGTAAAAATAGGTTTACAGCTAGTTCTAATAAGACTATCAAACAAGATTCTTAAAGCCTTTTTTGCCAGATTAAAGCTTGTCTAGCTCCTACTATTACCCCACAAAAGAAAATAATGTTTTATATATTGAATATATAATAATTGTGCACACATGCTTGCTTATAAAGCTAAAATGCTACGACGCATTTCAAAAGTTGGTCAGGGGAGTTTTACAGAAGGGTCAGGGAAAAGTCATGGAAATAGAAAATGAAATTCTGTAATCCTGTAATAACAAAGTTAGTCTAGGGTAGTACCGTAGTCTAAATAATCGTAGGCTAAATACAGTAGGATTTATATTTAGGCTACGGACTAGAACTACCTCCGGATCGGGATTATTAGCAAAGTCAATTGGGCTAAATGGTAGATCGTTGACTAATTTTTCTTCTGGCATTCTCAGTGATATTAACAAACTTTCTTTATACAAATTACCGACTTTATTAAATGCACAGAAAAATTTACAGTAATCCCGTAGACCCTCTTAGACGTCGCGTCATCGTCTGCTAGTCAGTGATGTGATATGCACAATCTGATATAAACGAATACACTCATTAAGGTGAGTTGTTGCCCGAAGACACTAACTGGGGGGTTTGGATAAAGGGTAGCTTTGGGGAACGGCAAAGAATTAAATTAGGGAGATTAACATAGGTAGAAGACCAGGGAATTTAGGTGAATTCCCAAAAAATAAAACATACATATTATAATAATAGATGATTTCTTTATTACATCAGTTAAGTTTGATTAATATAATCATGGAGAATTGAGAGTCATATAAATTGTACAAAACATATGCAAATAAAACAAATAGGTAGGAAACTCTCTTTGCATTAATACTATTTTAATGATTATAGTATTCAGTATTCAAACTTGTTTATGAGATATTGATATTTAACACACAAAATTAGTTTGATTGACTTACGATGAAGTAGCGGCGTTGATTACGATTGGGTTAGTTGATGTCCTCATAGATCTTGCATAGAAGTCCAAGCTCAACAGTTTATCACGCACATATTCACTGCATACTCTTCAAATTGTTCATAGTTCTGTTTCGTTTTAACATTTTTTACACATAAACTTGGAGCAAAGGGTAACATTGAACATAGAAATGAAACGAGTTGTGAGTTGAAATACTTTACTTTAAATAAAACTTTGTTAAAGAATATGATACATATGATCGGGTTAAAAGAGAGTAGTGAGTACATGTTGGGGGACAATCAAAAACGAATATTGAATTCAAAAAGAGACAGTGTATACAATTGTTCAGAAAGGGTGTTTTGTTAAGGGGTCCACAAATTACAATAATGAAATCATTTTAAAAAGGAAAATAGTCAAAATAATAAACAAAAACATGAGATAAATTAAAATAAGAAATCAATCAAATGGCACAAGTTGTGCAAAACAAAGGAATATATTATTAAACAGGATGGTGATTATAAAAATACCCCCGTAGCAGCAAACCTGCGTACTCAGCGAATTTCGAATGCATATATATGTATCTTAATACCACATAAAGCCACATACCAAGTTTCATCAATATACATTCATAAATAAACGATTTATGGAATTTTAATTATTCTCCATAAGAATAACATGGCGGCTGAGTATGCAGGTTTGCTGAAGGAAGGAACACAAAAAATGGGGTTTTATACAAATATCAATATAACTCATTTAGGCAAAGCCACATACCAAATTTCATTAATTTATTTTCATAATTAAGGGAGATAACACGTTACTTGTCCTCCATAAGAATAACATGGGGCTGAGTACGCAGGTTTGCTGCTACAGGAGCCTTTGGCAAAAAATTGTTTTTTTGAGCAAATGTCAATGGTCCACAACCAGATAAAGCCGTATACCTAGTTTCGTCAGTATACGTTCATAAATAAGCGAGATATACAATTTTTCTTTTTCTCCATAAGAATAACATTAGACATCGTACTGTGTTTAGCACTTTCAATATCTCGGTAACCAATTGACGTAGAGAAATGATCAAAATACCAAATTGTGTGTTTTTTTTAAGCCGAATCCAATGGTAAAAACCAAAATTTGATTTTTTCCAAAATTATATGTAAAAAATTCAAAAAACCCATTTTTGGGGTACAAAACCCCCCCAAAATACCCTTTCGGATGGAGCGATCTGGCTGGTTTTCGAACTTAGTCATAAATGTTGCTTTACACGTTTATACTGAATTTCATCAAAATCGGATAATTTTTACGAGAGTTATCATGCTCACGGACACACACACACACATATATATATATATATATAGATATATATATATATATATATATATATATATATACAGTTTCGAACGAATGGTGTTTTTGGGGTTTGGGGACCTCAAAACGAAAAGTTATCAGGGGCCCGGGCCTAGGTCTTACCATGCCGACTACGGTAATAGCTTCTTCCCTATAGGGGAAATTCGCTAAAATGTATTAATGATTATTTAAAATGTGATTGTGCACTCACTATTTTTATTTATTAGTACGCAACATAACCGGCCCCCTTGAAGTGTCATCACTTCAACAAGTTCTCATGAATGGTAGGGCGAATCATCATACGTTGTTGTTTTGGCAATATTGTTAATTCATCTTCTAAACTCGTGCATTGCAGCAAAGACCATAATTTTAAGCAGGCTTCTTGAAATTCCTTAGTTGTAAGAATCCCGTGACAGTGGTATTAGTTGCACCAGATATTAACACCAAAATACAAAAAACCGTAATGCGTTGTAATTTAGTCCGTTATGGGCATTTTATAAACATCGACTATTCTTCTTGTGGAGGGACTATTAAGACAGTGACAGTTACTGCTACTTTCATTAAACATTAAGCATATTAAGCATTCTGTGATGGGGAGGAAAATAATGTGGTTGTGAGAGGTTTATGTCATTAAATTCTGACATATGGCCTCGAGGGACAAATATTCACCCATAAAATTATAGTTTAGTTGAGGAAAGCGGTTATTGACATCTGCAGCGGTGTATGAAGATCTGCATTAGTAATCGAATGGAGACATTCATTAAGTGTAGAAGACGGTAAGAAAGTAGACTTATATTGAGTCGACATGCATGGAGCAGGGCCCATGAGAACATATCCGAAATGAGTGCCTAAAACATGAGGCATATTGTGACCAAGGGAAGATTGCTCTTGAGTGAACAATTGAGGAAATAGTGAGCCACCAATGACAACATCGATGCGGTTGGGTATGTGAAATGTAGGATCAGCGAGAGTGAATGATCTAGATTGTTTCAATAAGTCGTTTGAAAGAGGTACGCGAGGAAGATCAACCGTTAGTCTGTCAAGGATTAATGTGGGTTGATTAGTGGTTATGATTTGCCCAGACAGAGTTTTCAGGTCTACAAAGATTGTCCTCTGTTACTAGTTACATGATTATCAATGCCAGAAAGTTGAATATCAGATTTGTGTCGTCTAGTATTGAGGATTGAGGCAGCGTGTTCAGAGATTGCACATGCTTCCAGAATCGAGAAGCGCACGAAACACGTGTGTGTTTTCGTCAGATGAACTGAGTTATACTAATAAATTACCTCGTATCACTGTAGTATTAATACTTGACAAAGGGGGACAATTTTGTGAAGTAAGTACCGGTATAACAGATTTTGATTTAGAGGTAGAATCTCGACCGGAACCATTTGATGATTTCTTAGAAAACGAACTTATTCCGACATTGGAATAATTTTCTCTACTATGAGTCGTATCCACATTGAAATGTAACAAAGTGTGATGGAGTTCGTTTCAAAGTTTGCATGATGATTGTTTTTTACATGATTTAACGTCTTGAGTTCCTAGACATGAAACACATTTTCGGTGCTGTTTGATCAATCGAAAACGTTCTTGTGGCGTTTTAGTTTTTAAGGCAGGCAAGTATAGATCTTATGGGGAATCTGGTTACACGTGGATCAAGGCGTGTGAGTGGTCATTATGGTCAATTTGCGGAGAGAAATTAGTGGCTACCATGTTAACAGGTTTCTTTGAATCAAATTTATTGCAATGAATAGGTTTGGAAGATGAACAAGTTGTCATTGTCTGAATAGCTTGCGACAGCGTCGCATCTTCAAGGTGTGTGCATTCAGTAGTCAAGAAATCAATTATCTCTTTAGTAGTAGGCAACGTATGCTTTGGTAACGATAAAGTTGCACGAAAAGATTCCAATCTCGTGCAGAGTTCCACATCCGTTTTCCGTAGTAGAGTCTCTACCATCTAAGGGTCCGAATTTAGTACTTCGCATTTGAGAGCAACCAAAGCTTGAGTATTTTCATGAAAGGTATGTGCGAGCTAGTAATTCGAGGTAAATCCAACAAATTGTTAAGATGGATCAGTTGTAAACGACGATCATTGTGATACTGATCCCTAAGTAAATTGTATGCAGCTGTGTAGATTGTTTGCAACTGTGTAATTAGGTGCGTTGAGATTAAGGCTACGTATCAAGTTAAGTGGTACCAATGCACCCAATGCACTTAAAAGGTATTGAAATTTCATCACCTCGGATAGGTAGTCGTTTTGATGTATTGTCGCATCGATTAAGTTGATAAATGAAGTCCAATATGTCAATTCACCGACAAACTTAGGGAGTTCAAACTTAGGTAATCGTACTTGTAAATGCGCAGCGGATAATGATCCGTTATTGACGCTGCTGCTATCACCATTAGTTTGCGATTCACTAACTGGAATCAAAGATTCAATATGGCTCGAGATGTGAATGTATAGATCGTTGATTTCATCTTGATCGACAGATAAAGATTCATGAGATAAAGCATCTTCAACCAAAATGGTTAGTACTCGTTGCAGATTCAATTCAATTCTTTTTCTTTTGAAGTTCGCTCATGTAGGCATTTAGGGTTTTAAGCTGGACAACGGACAAGGGTTCAGTTTGCACAAACAAATTGTCAATTGTAACCTTAATCTTAGACAATGGTGTTTTTGTTAAGGCAGTAAGCTGTTGGTATTTCTTGGCTTTGAAATCAGTATTTCTTGGAGGGGCCATAGTGAATAATAATACAAATAAATATAGTTGAATAAAACTTATAATCTATCAATCAAATATCAGTTTCCACAAGTTCTTTGGTATGTTTTGGATGCATAACAGAGAGCGGCATAGACACATAGGAAAAATTTAAATAAAGGAATCTGTATAGTGAACTATTGTATTTCCAAATCGCTTTGATACTCTCTAGGCCCGTCAGGACCAAAAAATGGGGGATTTGGGTAGCTTAGGTAAAAAGCAGAGAAGTAAAATTAAAGCGAATTCAGATAGATGGAGGACTAGGAAATTTAGATAAACTCCCAATAGAAAAAAAACCAAACACATAATGTGTTGACAGGGAGGTAATCTCTTTATTAAAATAAATGTGGTTAATAGAGAAAAGGGAGAAAATTATTTAATAACAGGATATTCAAAACAAAACGGATATAATTATTATACAAAACTTGTTGGTATGTACACAAAATTAATCTAAAGGTTGCTCACTCACCAACACTGTCCACTATAAATTGATGGTTTTTTTACGTTCAAGTTCATATATCACTCGCGTTGTATATTGTCCAGTTCACATAGTTCCGTTCTGCTTTGAACAAGGTCTGATATAAGGTGAAAGAAGTGTATTTAGGGATCTATAATTATATTAATAAACTCATGTTGTCGTTTTTCAAAAATTTATGATGAACCAATAAAATAAAATAAAAATAGTCAAAATAATAAATAAAAACATGTGATAAATTAAAATAAGAAATAAATCAGATGGCACAAGTTGTGCAAAACAAAGGCATATATTATTAGACAGGATGGTGGGGAAAAACAGTTGATATATTTAAAATGTGATTGAGTCACTCTTTGTTTTAATTTGTTAGTACGCAACACTAACGATCCTGGTGTCTGGAGTCGAAAACACTAGTGATCCTGGCGGTTGTAGGTTGAATCTCGTGCTTCTTGCCGTTCTTGCATTGGTTGTAATTTGTATTCTCACCACAAGAGCTAACGAGCCGTTCTTGTTCTGGGCGGTATATTCATTAATGTAACTTATGGTTGTGAAGTAACGTATTGAAATATTGCGATAGAGATGATACAATACATATGATGCGTCACTGTCACTAGCAGACGAAGTCCGAACTCCAGTTGATTAGTATTTAATTTCTCGAATCTGGCATTCTTTTTAATTTTCGTTAAGGTTTACTCATCACATATGTTCTTCTTTTTTAAGTTTAAACCGTTTGTTAACTTGGAAATCAATAATTTGGAGTACGATAGTCCAAAGGCGAATTTAACAACACGGGTATTGTGTTTAAGTGTCTCGATATGATACGGCAATACTTATGATATCGAATACATGTGTTCAATAAGCAGTAAACTCTGCCTTGACCACGGCACCGGCGTGGAAGTGTTACTACGCACTGATTGCTTTACCAAAGCGAAATGACATTCAAGTATTCTTGTATTGTACCATTTTTGACATATCGTGTCATTATACTTTCATTGATATTTCTCATTGACTGGGTTAGGAGTTTAATCGATATTTGTACAACATTATAATGCTTATTTCCAATAAGAGCACTTACTGACAGCGAAAAACCGAAACCGACATTTGACCATCGGTTCTCGGTTTCGTATTTTTTTTTTTTTAACTGGTAAAACCGACAACCGACTTTAAGAACCGACACAACCCTAACATTGTATGAGACTCCCAAGTAAGCTTAACATCCAGTGTGATACCAAGCAGTTTAATGTGGTCATAAATCATATTAACATCACAGCCTATTTGCAGTGAGGATTGGCGGTCTGCGAAGGGATGTAACACAACAGATATTGGCCTTAACAGTAAGACTATCGTCATTAGTGTCCACTAATACTTTTAAACTACAAAAATAATAGTTATTACAGGTAAGGAAAGCGAGGAACAAGGAGAAGCCGCTGCTGAGACGGAAGTCAGAGCTGCCTCACGACAACTACACAGTCCGTGCCCTCAGCGACCACAAGCGAGCGGACGAGTTCCTCACCACCCCCCCTGACGTCAACAAGTGCTAGCCAAACTACACTCTCATTTCCATTATTTTTATTATTTGCTCTTATTTTACCAGAGTTTATAGTGTCGATATTTTCCTTGTCTTGTTTTATGTGAACGTGTCAGTTTGTTAACTTAATAGCTTTAATTTTTTCGAACTAACAGAAAATTCTGAGCATTCAGTTAACTGACTTTTAATTATATAAAAATATATATATATACCTTATATTTAATTTTCATCAGTTTATTATCGATTGTATAGTGTTGTTATAGTTTATGCTATGTTATTTATTATTGTTAATAAAACATTTCCAAACAAAATTTATATACCCCCTAATTCTCTTATTGTTACAAAATCTGTTTTAAAAGTTTTTTTAATGTTTTAATATTTAAAAGAGTATATTGCGTATATTTGGTTATATTTATTTTACAAACATATACAGTATATACATTTTATTTTTTAGATAATTATTGTAGTTGTAACAGATTTAATACATGGTCGTTATTAACATTTTATTTTCTATTGCCTGATGTACTGTTTCGCTGTGAAATAAAAAATATATGTTTTCTGAGCTACCTTTATTGTTAATGGTCACAGTAATAGATCAATGTATACACAGTGATCGATACAGATTGTATTTTAGCCTGCACTGCTGGTGGCATTTGTTGAAGTAGCAAATTACGCCTTTCAATTTGACTACACCAAATATTTATTTGTACTTTCAGGAATTAAAATTTAGATCTTTTTAGTGGAGGAATTTTAGTTAACTGCGTTAGCATTGGTTTGCTTCTGTTTAATGTAGATTCTGAGCCAAACTGTCTGTAACTGCTCTCGCTAATAACTTCTTGTTTATCCAAATAAAACATATTTATCTATAAATTAGGTTTGTTTATGGTAAATCACAGTGTAATTAATATAGTCATCAAATACTATAAATAACTGTATATTAATATAATATTAAGTATTGCCATCATATGTATATAATAAATACACAATTCCTGTAAATAATTAGCTTTTTAGAGGAGTATTGTGCTGGTGCAACACAATGTGCTTATTGGTAGTATGCCAACCCTTTTGGTAAAACATCTTATACCGTAACTATAACAAATAATTTAACATAAATTTTCTAATAATAATTACACATAAATATTATTTAATCATCCATAAACTCATTCGTAAACACAATACTTGTAATAAGAACATGTACTATAATTTAAAATATAAAATGTTGCCCTGTAAAGGATTTAATTTTTTAAAGACTGACAATTTTAAAAAAATACAATTTTTAGTTTTGGGGACCAAATAAAACAACAAAAGTTAAATTTAGAACAGTTTTAAGTTATTTGTGATTTGCACACTTGTTTTATATACTGTGTTTAATACATTTGAGTCCATTTTACCTCGTTTATCACAATCCATACACAATTTATTATCAATGCTAATCAATCAATTTTTATTTATCTTCTTTTAATTACAAGTTTTAATATACACAAGTTTTAACTCCCCCTAATTTCAATCTAAGTTGTGCTAGGCTCATTACTCAAATTCTTTTGAAAAATATCTCAAACAGATATTTTACTTCATAAGTTTAATACTATTTCCCAAATAGCAAAAGCTGCACTCTTAAGAACCAACTAGCTTTTCACAAAACCATAACATTTTATATCTTTGTTTAAAACAATATTAGGTGGTATACACTATAATAAGCATTACTAATTGATGTGTTCCCCTTTTAATGCTTGTAATTAATATCACTGCGTTATTTTTCATCTTAGAGTGATAATCAGACTCAATTATGACTTAAATTATAAATCTATTTTGAAGCTTGTTTTTGGAGCAATAGCAAGTATTGTTTTATTTTTTAAATTCTCATAAGTGTCAAACAATTGATTGAAAAATTGTATATGGAAATAAGAGGGGTCCAGTGAAACAGGTATTTGTATAATTATCAGAATTTTCAAATCAGATTTTAAAAAAATAATAAATCTATTATCTCCAAAAAGGTATGATTAAAATATTAAATAAGTTTGGTACACAGCCGATTTGTGAGAATAAATTTCCAGTTAGAAAAATCATTACTTAAAAATAATTTTTAATTATACATTAATTTCCTCTTTATTTACATCACAGTACTTGTTTCATCTCTAGCTGTTAGGCTACTTGAGAGCCAAACTTAATATATATATTTTGAAGAATGTATTTGTATTTGTTTAATATCAAACAGATTTATGGTGCTTGCTTACAAATTAATTTATGCAAACCCAATATAAACATATTTCAGCTAAATTGCTCTTTATTTTTAGTATGTGCGAATATTGGATCATACATGTTGAATCATGTAATTGTGCCAAGTTAAATAACCATTGCATCTACTGTTCTTAATAAATATAGATTTTTAATATTGTGTCTATACTCAGGATGAGTTCACAGAAAATTACTTTTAAAATGCCTTTAACCTTGTTACCTCCTTGTCCAGTTATTTTTGCAGTTATTTAATAGCTGTTTTATACAGGTTATGTTTTAACAGTGAAAGATAAAATTACATATTTAAAATCAGTTGATGGGAGAAACCATAAATCACCACTATGAGTGCACAATTTTTGCTTAAGGGGATGAGCTCACAACCACCATTAACAAAAAAAATGTTTCTCATTGCAATAAACACGTAGTGAATGGAACTGAGTATTTTTCAAAACAATCTATAGCACTTATTTTTTATGTGTACATATAAAAATACTAAATCACTGATATCAGAACAAAGAAATAACCTTTTAATTCAATTGAAAATAACCTGTTTTGTTGATTTTAAGAGTTTACATTTAAAAGATTATTTTACAAACAAAAACATTATCTAATTGATACACTATGAAGACAACTGTAGTCAACTGTTGAATTCAACAGATTTTTCATCACTCTGTATTCAAAAATAGCCCTTAACCATACATCTGAGGTTTACGAAAATTATCGATTTCCTTGTAACAAAACAAAAAATGATCAGCTGACTTTGCCTGTCCTAAACATTACTTTTCCTGTCCAAAACAATACATTGCCTGTCCCAACAAAACTTTTCCTGTCCTAAACAATTGAAGTTCCCGTTTTACTCAACAGGAGCACCAGTGTGATTTCATTATTTTTGACGATTCTGTGTTGAAACAGCTGACTTTAACACCAAAATGAATTGTCGAACTGTGTTGTGTTTACTTATACAAAATTACTTAGACTATGAAATATCAGATCATTTTTGTTTAAGTTTAATGTGGTTATTTGCATTGTGATAAAAAGTATCGTTTACTACTCGTCACAAAAGTCCTATTTCGTGACTAGTAGTGAAATATACTATTATTACAAAAGCTAATCCAGCTACTGAATAACAATCGTCAAAACAGTTTTAACAATTATTAACCCTCCGAGTGGCAGGTAAAATTTTAGCGTTGTTTTCTGTAGTGGCAGGGTAATTTTAGTGAATTTGCAGACTATTTTTTGAAAATTTGCCGTTTTTTAAGTAAACGTATCAATGTGCATATTCGTTTTGTTCAGAAAAGTCAGGGAAATTCAAAAATTATGAAATATATAAAATCCAGAAAAGTAATTTCCAATATAAAGTGTAAAAACTATCAAAATATAAGTAAAAGTTTCCTAAATTTCAAAAGCAAAACTTTGTAAGCAAACCAATTTGTTTATATGTATTCCAATTTGATTCCCTATATAGAAATGTTTTTATGATTATCTCTTGACAGTAGGCGTAAATGAAATTACTACGGTGAAATAAAATGAAAGAATTGACCCAAAACTAAATTTTATATATGAATTATATCTAATAAATTAGAAAAAGTCAAAAACGGCAATCTGGACTTCATCAGTTTCAAATGCATACAAAATATCCATAACAATTAATAAATCTAATAAAACCTGAGTTTATTTTAAAGATATAATGTTACAAATCAAATGATAATAAAAATGTACAGTCTAAATATTTAGTTTAGTAATATAATTGTAGAATACTGTAGAATTTGTTTTTTGAAAACCAATGTTTTTATCAAAGTGAGATAAATCATTTTCTTACACGTAATTCTGTCTGACGAGCTATAGAATATGATTCCTTGGCTACTACCCTACAAGAAAATATATAGTTATGCATAAGAACACACAGCAATGCATGATAAAAACAGTCGCTAAACAAACGTACTGACGCTTGTCAGTAGTGAAATTGCAGTGCAACACAACACCGCGAGAGACACACTTTCCTTTGTCTGCAAATAATTTCCGTTAGTGATCAGGTCCACCACCATGGCATACAAATATTCTATGTTCTTTCCTTTTTCATATGATATAACAAACAACCTGTTATACGACTGTAAAATAAATCTAAAATGTGTTATTCAATTTGACAATTTATTGTAGATTGCCAGTTCCAGCTAATGTAAATCTTGACCGATTTCTAAACTATCAGCAGTTTGTAATGTTTATATTTATACATTATGAATACTACTAAAAAGAAAACTTCTTCCCAATTCCAGTGGTACCACTCGTTTCTAGATACAAGCAAAATTTACCGCCCTATGATTTTTCAAAATGTATCGTGATCAGTTGTTGTGTAACTCACCGTTGGCAAAGTCGACTTTGCGCGAGATTTTCATTCAAATTAATCTAACAATTTAATCGATCAACTGCTGCTATAAGGTTCATTTATATAATAAAATTAAAGTTCAGAACCTCATCTTTCGATTGGTATATAAGTTATACCAATCAAGGTGCTTTTTAGGCTGTTTTAAAA
This sequence comes from Allygus modestus, assembly GCA_963675035.1. Classification (NCBI taxonomy): domain Eukaryota; kingdom Metazoa; phylum Arthropoda; class Insecta; order Hemiptera; family Cicadellidae; genus Allygus; species Allygus modestus. The sequence continues at coordinate 199,075,991 of OY776111.1, read as the reverse complement.
AAAGTGACCGAATGCGACAATTAATTGTCCATGCCATTCAACAAAGCACGTTAATTAGACAACTAATTGGTGAATGCCACTAGGAGGGTTAAAAGAGTCCCCTTAAAAATCTTATAACAAAAATTTTCTAGCGTTTTTCAAACACACATGGCCACTGAACTTTCTAAATCAATCCAGAGATTCACTTTGCTCATCCAATTATTCATAATTAATAATGGGGATCTCAATTAAAAAGTAAAGTTTAGTAAAACTTTTTGATATACAGTATGATATTTTGACTATATCTGCTTCCAAGGAACGGCTATCCTATCCTACTTGGAATTAAGTATGCCAGTCATATATTTAATTGTAATACTATCTTTCTGTGCGTATTCCTTTTTAATAAATCCAAGTGCCTAGTAATATCCTTCCTCCTTAAACATCTCAGGCTGTAAATCTTGGTTTTTCTCTAGATTTTTTTTATTCTTGGGGATTTTTACATTTCTAAAACATGATCCTTAGTCTTAAGATTTGGTTTATTTAATATTTGAAGAGTGTTTTGTTTTTGACCACTCTCATGATGAGAGCATAGATAGCAATTGGTGAAAATACTATGAATGGTAACTTGTATTTTGTTTTCTTGCCAAGCCCTTTTAAAATCGGAAATACTTTTGAACTATAAGCTTGAGATCACTAAAGGAAAAACATTTTTTTAACATGCTGTATCAAAATTAAATAGGTACTCTAAATATATATGTATTGGAGCTGAAGTGGTGGCCTATTGTATGTGAAGAGAGTGTCAGTTGCCTAAGAGATCACTGAAAGCTTAATCTCATAGACAAGTGAGTGTGCCATAAAGAAATTACCCGAGCTTTGATGCAACACTGGCAAATGACTCAAAATTAAAACTTGATACTTGCAAGCAGCTCAAATTCATGGTTATACAGATTGTCCAAGGATTATTTGTTATTTATCTTTGCTTAAGTTTTTCTTCTAAAATGTTCTTTTTCATTAAGATAGTAATTTTATTCTATTCGCTACAGCTTATAACAGAATCCGAGTTGTGTTGCACTCAAGTAGCAAAATCTGTAACTAATGACTGCAGGCAATTACGGTTCCCTTCCCTAGGGGCGCTATAAACCTATCTAATGCCGCTAGGCTACTGGTCGTGGTAGCCGTGATGACTAAGTCATGGAAACACCTTGGCCAAGTGTTGATATGAGGTCCATAGGTTTGATTCCCGCACACAACCAAAACTGACCAATCGAGCTACTCCCAATAAGTTAACCGGTCTATGGCAATGTTGGTGGGAGGGCCCAAGTAAAATAAACAGTGGCAGGCTTGCTTGGAAGTTGACGGGATTGTTTAATTCTTAGTGAGTTGCACATGGTCAACACCGATTTTGCTAGTTTTTACTTTGGTCCACTGTGTGTGTGCCAATGTGACTCTTAAAACTGGATGAAAATAAGCCATTACACTTTTTAAAAACACCACTTTTCTTTTCCAATTCATAAGTTTAAGAAATGACAAGTAAGGAACGAGACCAGCTCGTTTGTGTATACCAATGGGTTAATTTTGATTATTTTACCAATGAAGTGAGTGTTGTATTCATTAAAATCAAATTTCCATCAAAATCGATTGTTAGTTCTGAATATTAAAACCCTCTTGATGCTTGGTTTCTCTTTAAAATAAATTTTAAGAACGATGATCCGGAATCTTATTTTGTTATGTGCTTTAATGTGTTTATTGCACTAGTTATTTTTGTATGCCTGTAAATAATCTGTGATTTCCACATAGGCCTAGTACATCTTGTATTTGATTTGTCGTTGAAAGTAATTTCATCTGATTATAAAAAACTATCAACAGATATAGTCAATAAATATTTTTAATAATGCTGAGAGGAACGATTTTGGTAGTATTTGTATAGTGTCCGGAGTATTCAGCAAGATGTTGGAATGCAGTGTATTCAGTTAATTGACTAACTCTAGTTTATAAAATAAACACAATTTATTTTTGTGAGTTTCAAAATGTTGACCACTATTATAACAGCTATTGTCTTTAAAAATATAAATATGGTTAAGAAAATTGTGTGTTAAATTAATTTCCTTACTCCTTTGACTATCCTACAGCTCTTTTCACATAAGTTTCACCTGGTTTTTGCATGCGGAGTAATGACTTTCCCCTCCACATGACGTAGTATAGTGTTATTTAAGAAATAACTGCGGACATTTTCCATCACTGATTAGTATAGTCATCTTATGAATCTAGACTTATTTGTGAAAGCATATGTTTTGATTATTTTGGCACTATTTACATTTGCAAAGGCATCAAATGGAACAAACAGCAAAAAAAAAGTTACTCATAGTAAAACATTTGGTACTGAACCATCCCATTCCGCAGCCCCTGCTATCATTGACTATACACACTATGTGAGTAGACGAGTCATCGGATTCGTGGATTTAAAGACGGCACAAGTGGCGCGGCGTGAAGGGGTGTACTACTCATTCATAGCGCTGCGCCAGACAGACCGGTAGTGCTGCGTGTGGCTGGCTCGTGAATCACAGTGCTCCCTCTCCGCTCTACCAACCCTGCCCTCCAGGCTGCCACTGTCGCCGTGCCGAAGTAGAAGAAGCCTTCGTAGAACCCGCCTCTGCTCCTTTGTCGAAGACCTGAGCTAACTGAAATGCTCGCTTTTCGTTCTGTTAGTAATGTAATACACTAATTGTGCTGAGTCTGGTCTCTGCAGGTATTTACGATAAGTTTACGTTCTATTCAAAAGGAATGGATCGAAGTATTTTAAGTACAATTAACACAAATTATTGTATACAATTAATACAAATTATTATTCTCCATGTTAATCTTATGGGCAAAAAACAAACTTTGAGGGCGGCCCGGGCCCTTCACCAAAACAGTATTGGAAACTGAAAACCACTTCGCACAACTACGAATCTGGGCCATTTTTTCACCTTAATCGTCAATATCGGTCCAGGAATAACGGGGAAGTTCTGTTAACAAAAATCGGCTTAGCGTATTAAATGCTTGTAAATTACTCCAAAAAAATGTTAAATAAAAAATTCTCAAAATATGTTTAATGGATGTAAATAAAGTAGTTTATATCAATAATTTAGTTTTTTTTTCAACGAAAACAAATTGGGTCTGAAAGGGTTAAATGTTCAATTACATTTATTTCTACTCTTCCATAAGATTAACATTGGAACTTTGCCCAGGGGCAGAGCCCTGAAGGTGGACGACTTCCAAAAGGCACATCTATACGCCAAGGGCTTTCAAATAACACATCATTTATGATTTTAAACTAAAATTTTCGCCGGTAGCCCATTCACAATCAAAAAAGAAACAAAATTCACCCGTGAAATGAACTTAGATGTTTTGTTAATATTTTGGCATGCACTAATATGCATTAATACACTCTATTAGTGTTCTAAAATGTATCTAGTAAACAGATGTTGCCGTTATTATTAATTTCAACCGACAATATAAAAATAAATCTTGTTTTTCGTTAACAATCATGACACTAATTTTTGAAATACATGATTGTTATAACTCGTTTATTACAGGAGATACGACCTTGGACCAAATAACCTTTTTTATTGTAATAATTATTGTGATTAAAATGGCGTTTTCTCCGTTGTTCTATCTCATTCCGTTGGCGAATCTATTGCTGAAAGTAGTCGGCAGAGCAGAGGACACTCCACCAATACCCTCTTCACCAATAGTTAAAGCCTATGTTACACAGCTCGGGTCTGTCCAAGCCCGGGTGGCTCGTGGAGATGCACAGCACACGGTGATCGGTGGCGCGTTGTCGTCGTCGCTCTGTTCTGATTGTAGAATTGAAGAAAGGGGAAGAGCGCCATTTTTTCAAACGTTAACCACTCCGGTTTGTATTCGTCATAAGCTGCCCTCCCTGTTCCTTTGATCTTTTTTTAACTTTAGCAATTAACTTTCGGTACGTAGACATACAAATTTCTGTACTCTTTTTCAGCTCCTTAAGCGATACATCAATACTTCACACCTTGGATTCTTTTCCAGGCATCGTAGATAGCGTTTCTGAGGGTTGGGGGTCCTAGATAGCAGGTTCCCCTTCGTACATGTCCAAAAACGTGTAGGTTAAATCGTTACTCCACTCCATTGCAGTAAGAAAACCTCTGATGTGGGTTCACACTTTTATTTGGTTAATGATTTCATTGACCAAAAAAGTGAATTTTCTCGAACTCTCGTATCTGAAAGGATACTCTATTTATAATAGGTAACTTAAACAAAATCATTTTTGCCTCCACCATCCCCGTAGCCAACCAATGTTCTCCTGGTTATTTTAATGTTCACAACAGTTTGTTATTGTCCACTACATATTTGCCTTATCTTTTTTCAATTCATCAGTTGATGAGCATGGATTTTTGCGGCCTTACAACTCACATGAGCTCCCAACATCGAGTGGTGTGCCCCAGGGTTCCATTCTTGGCCCCACACTTTTTCTTATTTATATCAATAATCTTTCTGTCGACATCGAATCGACCAGAGTCTTCCTTTACGCTGATGACACATCTCTTTCGTTGTCCAGCCCTACTGTGGAGTCTCTTGAACAATTAACGTTTATAGAAGCCAACGGATTACTTCAATGGTTTGACAGCAACCTGCTCTCAATCAATACTCTCAAAACCCAGCTTCTTAATTTCCATATTTCTGATAGATATTCTCCAACTTTCAGCTTCCATTTAGATGAAACTCCTATTCACCCGTCCAAGAGTACAAAGTTTCGTGGATTGATCCTGGATGATAAACTTCAATTTCATCAACACATTGAACACTTCATCAGCAAAGTTAGCTCAGGCATATTTGCCATCCGCTCTCTAGCAAAAATATCAAACTGTGATGTTCTTCTTTTTGCTTACTATGGCCTAATTTTCCCACACCTTGTTTGCGCTTTACCCATATGGGGTGTAAGAATAAGAGAACAATCTTTCTATTTCGCCTGCAAAAGAGAGCAATCAGAATAGTTTTCTCCATGGATATGTTTCAAACATGCAAACCAGTTTTTCAGTCCTCAAATATTTTAACTTTACCAACTCTCTATATTTACGAAACATTAAATCCGCCAGGAAGGGAAAGATAGGACTTTGGCCTACCTTACCTGATTACAAGATTTCCCCATAAATTATCCATTTCATTGTAAATTCCAATACTTTGTAAAACATTGTCACGGAATAAATATTGTTATTATTATTATTATCATTTTTTAAAACAAAACATTATAAAGTTCAAAATTCCTCAGAATCATCATTATAGTTTACATATTTCCAATAATCTACAAATTCCTGTTCACAACATTGCTTTCTTTTAAAATAATCTCCGCTACAATTCAATAAACTTCCAATGCACCTCAAAGCAGAGTCAAACTAATTGAAATTCAGGAAAAAGTCTAAAATGTTTTCTTATTGATAAGTGTTTTACAGCGTCCGTGACTTCCTGACTGTTGGCTCTTAAGTTATTAGGTCTGCCTGGAGCGATATTTATTTATTCATTTTTCATTTAATTAAATGAACAAGGAAGTTTATTTTATTTAATAATTTGATGCAGTGTATGTACATTTTAGCTTGTAAGCATCTTTATGTAAATTTGTTGAATTTCCATTTTGTTTGACATTACCAATGCATGTCTTTTGGTTAATAAATGAGTTAAATTCCTCTTCGTTGCACCATAAAAACTGATTTAACAAAAATCTTACAAATATGATTTACGCACAGAATTGCTTTGCGTTTACAATTCAATTAAAATTTTTCCCTGACTTGTATAAACTATCAGTAATTTTCTCTGACTTTCGGCATGTTCCAACTTTTTCCCTGACTTTCCAGAAAGTGTGAACGATTAAAAACATGTGATTTAAAAAGATAATTGTAACTAAAGAATCAAAAATATGACCTTATTCACTGGCAGCAGATGGCCAAATAAGCTCAAGGGTTGAGGAATATCGCCGCGCTGAGCCATAGTAAATTCCCCGTCCCACATGCATGTATATGCATGTATACAAAGAATATACATTCTTTGTATTCTTTGTATGTATACAAAGAATATAGGTGCCCCATTAGGCCTCCACCAGCACAGACGCGCACCACGGCAGGCTGACCTGATACACGGCCTGTGGTGTGGCAAGTTTTATTGCCAGGCCCGCCAGATTACGGGCCGTGTATCAGGCTGTCCGGGTGACTACCGATGCACCTGCCAAGCCAGTAGTCCTTCCCTACGAGACCTTCTCTGATGGAGTCAAAAGGACACCAGTAGTAAATGGGAATTCATCAAATTAAAATCAAATAAACAAGGAGAAATCCTTTTTTTTTAGAAAAGACAGTATAATTTGTAAAAGCTCCAGCCAGATAACTATTGAAAGGAAGCCGTTTAAAATTATATATCAAAATATATAGGTTGCCACAAACAAATCTCTGGAGTAGGATATACGAGGGTCATCCAGGACGTTATTATTGTTTATTATGCTGAGCACAGCTCCCCCACCACCGCAACTACTTGTGCTGCAGTCCACTCACCTCCCCGCCAAAGTGTGAGCAGTCTCGTTGCTGAGCGGCCACACGTCTTGATTCTACAGCGATTCAAAATTGCAGCGCCAATTGAAAATCCCGCCAAATGTGAAATCCACAGTGTTACTCGGTTTCTCAATACAATACTGTACAATGTTTGGACCATTAACATGTTCAGCTAAATACCAAAAAAGGTTTATAGGAAATTGCAATGATAAATACCTTGACATTTCTGGAAAGGATTCATGTAATGTGATGACAGGAATGTTTTCCCTCGATTCTTTCTTTCAAATTATCTGCAACCCTGCCATATGGATTGCACTTTTATCATACAATTTATTTTACGTTTCAATACAAATTTCGCTAAAAACATGCCACCAACTAAATTAGCAACTGAAAATATTTTAAAACTGCGGGTGTCAACATTTTTACAATAAGTAGAGAATCATTGTTATTCATGGTTTATAACGGCCCCCTGATGATAACGAGGCCGTTTTTTTTGTTGGAACAGTTTTTGCAACATGTCACCTCTGTGATTCGAAGGTTTTTGCTAGCGTGGTAGGACTTCATCATTGAAGTATTAAACACCCATGACAGTAAAACAAAATTGTTTAGAGGTTGAAGGGTTTTGGGTTCAATTGGTCTGTGAACTCGCCCACCAGGGTCACACAAACGTAGCAAACGCTCATTGACAATGTTATTCCCAACACTGGTGATGTGCCAGATTCAGCTGTATCCACTGCTGTGTCTGACCATTATGCTCAGATTGCTATTATCGAGGGCCCTACACCTCTCCATCTCCGATGTACTGTCAATTCCAAAAGTGGTTGGAGGCGGGCATATCGAGAACCTTGTTTATATCAACTACGTTTGGCAATGTTTTTTTTACCTTGGGTCATTCTTATTTACTTTATTAACAATGTGACAAGAAAATAAATTATTGTTTTGTTTGGTTTTTTTACATGTAAATAAAGATGTGAGTTGAAATCAGTATGTTTATGTTTTATTGTTATTTATAACATACTGTTGACTTAGTTACTTTGTAGATTGTTAAGTTGCATTTAATTTTTAAATAGCTGATTGAGATGCACTTTAGCGCTAAGCAGCTGACAAGTGAGAGCAACTATTCATTCAAACAGCTGATTGTTGCATGTGACCGACAGTAGGTGAGCCTCACCCATTGCTTTCCTGAATGAATTTTCTCCGTAAGTGACATCACATAAGTAGCCGTAGCTCCGTTAATATTCATCCGATTTTCAAAAGCTTTATACCGTTGGATTTGTAATGAAATTTCATAAAATAATTTTTACTTTTTTATAATGTGTAATATTAGCCTTTTTTAAGTAATTTACAATTAAACATTATAAATAGCCGCAATTTTGAAAAAAATTTATCCTAAATATTAAAATAATTTTTACTATTTTATAATGTGTAATATTAGCCTTTTTTAAGTAATTTACAATTAAACATTATAAATGGCCGCCATTTTGAAAAAAATTGATCCTAAATAATAATTTTTTCCTGATGTTAGGTCTTGTCAACATAAAGCTCCATACCAAATTTCTACTCTCTCCAAAAACTCATTCATTTAATAAATATTTATAGGTGAAAAATACAAAATGGCGGCTGTAAGGGTAACTACGGAGTTTTGAACATTTTAAATATGATATTTTGATTTGTCTTTGACTCAGAAATAATACATAAAAATATTCTCAGAGAGTTCCGGGACACTGTGTATATCTATAGAGGGTGTCTCACGTACGGTGTCTCAAACAGATTGCAGACGAACCAATTGACCTAGAAGGATGAAATAAAATTATTTCCCACTATATCGACCCGAAGGAATAACGTAAAAATATTTTTAGTTTGTTACAAATACAAGGTGTTCCAAAAACGGATGGTCACTCTTTCGAATCTCGGAATTTTTAAATACAAAAATATGTTAATTTATAGATCATTTTAAGGCTCTACACTCGACTAACATTTTGGCAAAGACAGAACTCATTTATCTTAATCTGATTCAAAATGGCAGCTATTTTTTTTTTAATATTGATATTTACGGAATACACTATATCTGCTAAACCACAATACATATCTTAGTTCTGGTTCAAAATTCGTTCTCTTTTAAAATCAGCATTACCCTGAAATGCTACATGACAATATTTAAAACAAAATATAAAAATACAGAAAATACATTTTTTTAATGTTTATGTGCCCAAAACTCCAAAATGTCAAATAGTAACTAGTATAAAAAGTATATCATTTTAGAGGTCTTGGAAATCCTAGCAACTTTATAATTTACACCAACCTCGTATCTCTTTTAGTTTTTTAGCAATTAACAAAAATCAACATTTCTCTATATAAAATGCATGATATTTGTGTTTAACACTTATTAGTCCAGGAGCTGAGGGGATTTGAGCATGCATAAAAGTATAACACAATATTTTTGCAGATTGTTGTAATATGGACCTTGGTGATACAGGAAACGCATGTCGTCACTTTCCCAGGTAGTCGATAACTTGGTGGGAGGGGGGCAAAGATGGCGGGGGGCGCTACGCGTTAAAACGCCGATATCTCGAAAACGGTAAAAGATAGAACATCGGTTAAACCGTTGTTCTTTTTGTAAAAATATGGGCAATAAGAAAGGTTATTTGGTCTGAAGTCGTTTCTCTATTAATAAAAGAGTTATGGAATAAAACATGAGAAGATGGGATATTTAGGTTGATTTTTTTAACGACTTTAGATTAAGTTTATAAGTATTGCATGCAAGTATAACCAAATATAATTATGTATTATTGTTATATGTAGTGTTTTGATACAGGAAACGCATGTCGTCACTTTCTCTGGTGGTCGACGACATGAGGGGAGGGGGGCAAACATGGCGCGAAGCGCAATGCATTAAAACGACTGTATCTCGTCAACGGAATGAGATAGAACAACGGAGAAAACGCCATTTTAATCACAATAATTATTACAATAAAAAAGGTTATTTGGTCCAAGGTTGTATCTCCTGTAATAAACGAGTTATAACAATCATGTATTTCAAAAATTAGTGTTATTATCATGACTTTTAACGAAAAACAAGATTTATTTTTATATTGTCGGTTGAAATTAATAATAACGGCAACATCTGTTTACTAGATACATTTTAGAACACTAATAGAGTGTATTAATGCATAAATGGTGTCTTAACATGTAAAACAAGTTATGTCAGTTACGCCCAGTAAGTGAGATCGCTGCACCATAGGGAGATAAATGGTAATAACTACTTATACGAATAACATTTTAATTTTAATCGTAATATTATATGAACTTACATTTTTTATTATGTGACTTTATGTAGAACAAACTGTGTCTAAATCTAAAGAATTGTATACAAACTTTGCATGTTTAATACCTTTGTTAAGAGCTAATATGAACTTGGTAATTGGTGACGATTGCTTATATACCCTTACTTGGTTTGAGTCCATGTTCTTATCAAAAATCATTGATGTGCCCTTCCTTTTAATCACTTTCAAGTACAGATGTTCAAGTCTTTGAAGTTCATCATCTCCTAAATTAGGTTTAGAAATCAAGCCAAGTGTATCCAAAATGTCTTCCGAAGTTTTTGCCAAACTGTACATTGATTTTTTAGTCCCTAATTTACTGGTGGAATCACATCCACTGAAAACATGAAGGGCTGGTAAGCTGTCAGAAAACTTGCTGTCTAGTTTTTCTCCCGCTAAATGGCATGCTGATCCTCTTTTCTTAGCTGAGTTTCCCACAACCATCCATAAACTAACACAACCACATTGTTTTAGTTCTGACCATTTTGAAACTGCTATGATGAAAACATCGGTATCAGGGCTGTACACGATTACGTTTGTTATACCTTATTGATCTTCTTCTAGTAGGGCTTACTTTATGTGAACAAACATTCGAGTATCTGCCTCTCTGTGATTACTGGTTAGCTTTGTTTCATTAGATATAACCTGATTTTCATCCTTTTTGTAGTATTCAGTTTCATCATCAAAACAACCAGAAATACAAAGCAATTTACCCCTGGGAACTATGAGGTTATGTAGTATGTAAACCCCAACATACTTTATTAGGCATCTTTTGTTTTCTGAGGAGGCCATATATTGGGACCATTGCTTGGGAATTCTGGTAGTGCCACTAGTAATTTTTACAGTTAAAGGAGGTAAAAATTACCTCATCTTAGTTCACTTTCAATGTTTTTAAGAGAACTGCTTAGATCGCTGTATTTGTCATAAACAAGGTCCACTCTCTGAGCTCCGCTAGCATCAATTACGTGCTCAATTTTGGCTATTTGATGTTCAGCAAAATCTTGAAACGTCTGAAAACTCTTTAACACAGCACCGAGAACATTGTGGATGAAACTCATCCCGTCAATGACAGCCATTGAGTTTTCTAGCGGGTACAATTCATTTATAGGTTTACTACAGTCAGTGTCTTTTTCGATGGCATTCATTAAATTAGACTTAACACTCTTCTTTAGTGATCCATTTTCATGAGCCAAACTGGGGGGTAATTTACCATTTCATACTCCAGTAGTTCTCGCAGGTTGAAGTTCCTTTGGTTGGCAAGCTTTATTACTGAGCTTACATTCGTTGAACTATGCTCCCCTTTTTTTCTTTCTTTCTTTTTTGTGTCATTGGATAAGTCTGACATGGTCAAAACAACGACTCTTTGGAGTGGAGCATATAGCCATTTTTCTTTCTTAATAATCCTTGCTTCAATAAATTTCTCTAAAAGCTTCATACCCTTTTCCTGAACATGTAATAGAAATTCCACAGCTGTTTCTGAAGCAACCATTCCATTGACAATGTTTCTCAGTGGTGCTGCCGAGCTGTCAAAAGGGCATTATCGATGAGGAATTTCTCTATTTGTTGGACATCAATCTCATCTCTTTCTTGTCTATAGCTTCCAGACTCTTTATGTTGAATAACTGTAGAATCGTGTGTGAGGTCTACAAACATACCGCAGTAGTCTTGCAAAGCTTTACTTATATTGGCTTTATGATGGTAAAGGATACACCACTTAAGCATAGCGTTCTCGTTCTTCGTGATTCCTATAAGACCTCCTTGGACCTTTGAAGAACGAATTAATGACTGTTCTAGTGCATGGTCAGTAAACAGGAGTTGCCGTTATTATTAATTTCAACCGACAATATAAAAATAAATCGTGTTTTTCGTAAAAAATCATGATAATAACACTAATTTTTGAAATACATGATTGTTATAACTTGTTTATTACAGGAGATACGACCTTGGACCAAATAACCTTTTTTATTGTACTAATTATTGTGATTAAAATGGCGTTTTCTCCATTGTTCTATCTCATTCCGTTGACGATATACAGTCGTTTTAATGCACTGCGCTTTGTGCCATGTTTGCCCCCCTCCCCTCATGTCGTCGACCACCTGAGAAAGTGACGACATGCGTTTCCGGTATCAAAACACTACATATAACAATAATACGTAATTATACTTGGTTATACTTGCATGCAATACTTATAAACTTAATCTAAAGTCGTTAAAAAAATCAACCTAAATATCCCATTTTCTCATGTTTTATTCCATAACTCTTTTATTAATAGAGATACGACTTCAGACCAAATAAACTTTCTTATTGCCCATATTTTTGCAAAAAGAACAACGGTTTAACCACCGGTGATGTATGTTATTCTTATGGAGAAAAAGAAAAAATTATCTCGCTTATTTATGAACATAAACTGACAAAACTTGGTATATTGGTTGTGTTGTATAACTTGCTTCAATTGGTTGTGGTTTATTGTTGTTTACACAAAAAACAATGTTTTTGCCTATGGTTCCTGTAGCAACAAACTTAGGTACTTGGTCCCCATGTTATTCTTATGGAGGATAATTATATTATGTCGCTTATTTGTGGAATGTATATAGATGGAACTTGGTGTGTGACTTCACTTTGATGAATTCTATTAATATTTGCATAAAACCCATTATTTTGGGTTCCTTGTTGCAGCAAACCTGCGTACTCATCTCCAATGTCATTCTTATGGAGAATAATTAACATTTTAAATATCGCTTGTTTGTGAATATATTTCTCATGAATCCTGGTAAGTGGCTTAATGTGTTATTAGGACATATATATTCATTGGAAATTTGCTAAGTATGGAGGTTTGCCGCGATGGGGGTATTTTACCTTACGTCGGTTATATGTTAACAGAAACTCTTACCTCTGATTTGTAAGTACTTAACTCTCTATTTTAAGAACTTAAATTCTGCTTATTGACCTGAGAAATCGTTAATTACTTGTTTCATATTTTTGCTCAAATTAATGCTTAGAATCTAGGTTAGCATCTCGCCCATGCCGTGTCGTCCATTTATTTAAAAATCTGTGGTTTTGGCCAATATAAATGTTTTGGGTACGTGTTTCGTATTTTCATTTGTGGTGTTAAAACACTTATATATAGATAATTTATTTTAAAAATTAACATGTTATTACACAATGTTATTTGCTGAATAACAAAGAATAATGAAGAATACACTGATTTTGAAAAGGTTAAGTTCTAATTATTAATATTGTAAAGATGGTTTTTAATAATGTTAATTGAAAATCTGATTGAAGTTAAGGCTATTAAATTAAGTATATATTTATCCAAATTGAATTTTTTCCAAAAATCTTGGACTAGTTGAGGTATAGTTCCTCTGGTGCCAATAAGAAGGCCATACATTTCAAATTTAGAGATCTTGTATTTTTCCGATATATAGGTAATTTATTTGGTAAATTAACATCTTATGACACATTGTAATTAGCTGTAAAACAAATAATACTGTTCATAAATTTTGATGAGGTTAAATCCTAATTAGTATTGTAAATATGATTTCTATAATATTAATGGAAAATTTGACAGAAGTTAACGAAATGGAATTTAACAAGTGATTTTCTAAGGCAAATTTTTTCCAGAAGTCTTGAACGCATTTTTTAATAGTAAGTACCTCCTGCACCAACGAGGAGCCCATATACTTCAAACTTTGAAACTTGATATTTTTCTGAATAATATTTTATTGTTTTTTTATATATTTCAGATTTTTCCTTATGGACTTCTTCATCTTGATTTTTATTTTGTTCCATTCTAGCCATGGGACCACTATTTTTGAGTCTATTAATGGCTATTATATCACTGCGCCTTATGGATCCTTCATCTTCAATTCCCACAACTTCTTCATATACTTCATATAGTTTTCACGGAATTGGTTAGCAATCATTCTCCTAATGGGTGGCGTGTATTCCTGAGAAGATCATTACAAGGGCATTTCCCAAGAACATGGGCTAGGGTTTCAAAAGTAAAGTTCTCAGTAACAGAACAACGTCTGCACTGGTGCCATCCATAGATCTTCCATGCAAACTTCTTACAGGAATTACATCACCTACCATCTTGAGGTAATATTTAAATTCGGAGTCTGTAAGACCACAACCCCTAGCTAGACTTTTATTAATTTTGGGGCATTCATTAAAAAGAATTACTCCTTTACCCTTGTACGGTAGTTTACACCAATTGTGAAATTCTGAATCCCTCAAAATTTCTCAGTACCTTAGTCTTGGCTGTATTCAGTTCAAGACTTAGATTTAATTTCTTCAGGCAGCATACTATCTTGTCATTAAAGTTTCGGAATTTTTCAAAATATGGATTTCTTACTTGGTTTAGCACATTGCATTTGGTAATATGTTGAATACAAGCTTCCCACTTTGACTCAAACAGGCCAATACCTTTATTTTTTGGACTGGTGTAAAACATTGAGCTAGGAGAGTCGTTTGGAAGGTCTAATATTTCCTTAGTTGCTGAACGGATCACTTTATCGACATTGTCCAAAAACTTTAACGTGAACTTTTTTAATGGTGCTGTTTGGAAAGGGTAAATTAAGGAAGGCCAAGCGTAATTATTAATAACGAACATTTTTTGTTCTGATCTTAGAAATGGAGTTAATTAATTGAATCTTTATTGAATTAATTTCTTTCAGATTGACTTGAAAGTTGTCTTGTTCTAATAAACCTTTATTAATATTTATAATTTTTGTTTTTGACACATTTATGTTTAAACCAATTTCTTCAAATAAATCATGTGTAGAGTTGTACAGTATAAGAGAACTTTCTTTGTTTTTATAACAGTATCATCAGCAAATCCGAGAATGCTTAAAGAGGGCACACTATTGCATAGCCTATAACCCAGTTCCTCACTCACGGACTGCTGAGACATTGCTTCTAGAATGTGGTCAATACAAAGATTATGCAGAGTAGATGATAACGGAGACCCTTGCATAACACCTCTTTTTATTTCAATGTCTTTTGTCTTTTCTTTATGTTTCAATTTTTGTTACATTATCTAACTGGAGCTGTATTATAGTATCGACGAGTTTTTTTTTGTATTGGTAAAGTCCTTAAAACGTAAATTAAATGACTGTGCCCAATATTGTCATAAGCTTTTTCAATGTCTATAAATAGAATACTACAATTTTTTCTTTAATTTGGCAGATTTCAAGACTTCATTTAGTAAACTTGTGTTTATATGGGCGCCCGGTGTATGTGTAAAACCATCTTGAAATTGGTTAAATTGTATATATTCCTTTAGTTTTTTATCTAATATTTTTTCAAAAATTCTTCGCAAGACAGAGCAGATTGTGATGGGTCTCCATATATCTTGATTTTTTCCATGTGGACCTCTAAAGGTTGGTTTTCATTTTGCTCGAATCTCACTGTTGGATCTATTATAAGTCCTCGGTTGTTCTTTCTCTCGATGACTATAATATCGCTGCGTCCCACAGAGCCTCCATCTCCCGTCACTTCCTCATAAACTTCATGACATTGTTTTTTCCTGAATTGATCAGCTATTATTTTTATGATTGTGTGATGACGGGTATTTCGGAGAAGACTGTTAAAAGGGCATTGTCCAAGGACGTGAGGCAGTGTTTCAAGAACAAAATTCTCAGTTGCAGAACAATATCTGCAGTGGTTGCCATCCCTGGACCTCTCATGCAGGCTTCTTAGTAGGATTACATCTCCGATCATTTTTAAGTAATATTTATATTCAGACTCTATGAGACAACAACTTCTAGACAGAGACTAATTAGTTTTAGGACATTCACTGAAAAGAATAACTCCTCTACCTTTATATGGTAACTTACACCAGGTTTTGAATTCTTGTTCTCTTAATATTACTCTTAACCCTTTCAGTGCTAAGCTTCTGAAAGGAGTAGTTGAATCTGTGATGTTTTGTTAATTTTTTAAATGTCTTGAACACCTGAACAGTCAAAATAAATGAAAATGTGCTTCCGCTGGACACACACACACAGTAAAGGATAGGTAAAAAGTAGCAAAACACCTGATCAGATGTGCAACTTACAAAGAATCCACCCATCCCGTCAGCTTGGACCCGAGCCGTCCACCGTTTGCTTAAGGTCCGCCCTCCCCTTCAACTCTGCCACAGACAGGTGAACATGAGTTGCACATAAAAACCACCGACTGAGACGGGTTTCGAATCCTCGATCCAAGTGTTACCCCCGGCCGGAGAGGTAACGCCTTAGACCGCATAGCCACTGATCAGACTAGCAGCTGTAGTGGACCAGGCGGTATAAGAGCCTAGGCACTGGACGAGGTAGTTCAGTTTGTGTATACCAGGTTTCACTACATGTCGGACTCAGACTGCAGACTGAGCGCCTAACGGTACAATCCCTTATGAAGCCGTAACAGTGTTTATTGGTAACAGACTCAAAAGCTGATATATCGGTCCATAGCACTGAAAGGATTAAAATATTTGTCGTGGTTGAACCATATTCTTGACTCAAGTTTAATTTCTTTAAGCAATATAATATTTCGTCATTAAACATTCAAACCTTTTAAAGGTAAAGGTTTGTTTACTTGGTCATGCACGCGATAAAATTTATATGTTGAAAAGAAGCTTCCCATGTTAACTTGGTGAGGCCAATACCTTTATTTTTTCTATTTCTAAAAAAGAATGGGCTTGGTGTGTCATTCGGAAGGTCTAAGATCTCTTTTACTGCTGATCGAATTACTTTATCAACATCATAAAAAAACTTCAAAGTTATATTTTTAAAGGCTCTGTTTGGAACAGATAGATTAAAGAAGGTCAAACACATTATTATTTAAAATAAATATTTGTTGTTCTGATTTCAGGAATGGAGTGTATGTCAGTTTTCAATTTTATTTAATAATGATTTAATGGTTGACTCTGGGTCAAAAACTATTACTTCAGAAAAATGTACTCCTAAATATTTTATTTTTCCTCCGAACTTATTGATCTAACTTCTTTCGAATCTACTAAATAAATGTTTTGTTGTATCACACCTTTGTTAATATTAATTATCTTAGTTTTAGATATATTTATATTTAAACTAATTTCTTTAAATATATCACTAGCATAATTGTATAATACAAGAGCACTTTCTTTGTTTTTACCTATTAGAACAATGTCATCGGCAAATCCAAGAATGCTTAAAGAAGGTATGTCGTTATATAAGTTATAACCAAGCTCTTCACTCACGGCCTGTTGGGACATTTCTTCTAGAATGTGGTCGAAACAAATATTGTATAATGTGGGTGACGATAAAGATCCCTGCATAACTCCCCTTTTTATTTCACAATCCTTTGTTTTTTTCCTTTATACGTTTCTTTTTTTATTATGTTGCCTATTTGGAGCTGTATTATTGTGTCAACAAGTTTTCTTGGAATCAGCAATGCCCTCAAAACCAAAATTAAATGAGCATGTCCAATATCCTCAAATGCTTTTTTTTAAATCTAGAAAAAGAATACTACAGTTAGTTATTTTGGCTGATCTCAATACTTCATTTAGAATATTTGTGTTTGTATGGGCATCAGGGGTTTTTGTGAGACCTCCGTGGAACTGGTTAAATTGTATATACTCTTTTAATCTCTGATCTAATAACTTTTCAAAAATTCTTCTCAAAACAGAACATATCGTGATAAGGTCTCCAGTTACTGATATATTTTTCATCACCACCCTTTATCTATTAGAATTGTTCTTGCCTTGTGAAAAGATGCTGGTACATTACTTAAAAGATGGATTGTGTTATAAATTAGACAAAGTATCTTTGCTACTTTCTTTTGTTTTATAACTCTCATTAATACTTTATCAGGTCCTGGAGGATTATCAATTTTTATTGCATTGGTAGCTCTTACAACTTCATCTTCTGTAATTGTTTGGTTCTAGTAGCAATCTAAATCATTCATGATAATATCATCAACTTCGTTGTATGTATTTTATGTTTTTTTTCACTTGAATTAAAAAAACCACGATGTGAAGCTTTCATATAATGAGTTCAGATCTATTTCACATAGTTTATTTCCATCTCCAATTATTTTCCTCACAGCCTTGCTAAGACTGTAATATTCAAATTGTACTCATATTTTTCTTTTCTTTTCTTCCTTTCAATTTTAGTTTTTCTCTCTGGATTAGATGATTTTTGTTAAGTACTTTTTTGGGGATAATCGCGGGTTTTCTTTCTCAAGTTATAAAATTTGTGTGGAGGGTGCTTAGGGCCAAGCAATTGAAACAAACTTTGAAATACAAATTTTGAGAACCTATCAAAATGTTGAGATAATTCTTTCAAATTTTATTCTTCACGGAAAATTGCTATTCAATTTTCAAGCTCCTTGTCTAGAAGATGTTTTCTTTGGGTGAAACCTTTTCTACATTATTAATTTCTTCATCAAGTTTACTGGTAAACTGTAACTGTGGAGACTCAGTAAAATATTTTTCTAAGATATTAGCACGATGTTTGTTAAAATGTGTCTTCGAGATATGTAGTATTAAACCTTTTTTTGCTTTTAAAAATCTCGCCACAAGTTATCTCTTTACTCATTATATCTTCAAGAACTATTTCATTATCCTCTGAGGGAATCATATTAAGATTAAGGGACTTGTTTAGGTATTTAGAACAGGCCCATAATTAGAAAATCCATCTCCATAAAGTGCAAGAAGCATTTCATGTAACAATTGGGGAAACAACTTTTTAGGGTATTTTCAACACTTATTTTCTGTTTACAACATTTTATTTCAACTACTTCGCTGTAAGTTTTCCCATAGATGAAACTACTAACTTTATGAGCTAGAAGACTGGCATGTTGACGATTTAGGGGTGGCAATGAATCAAAATGGTAACACTTATCCTTTCTATATAAAACAATACCAATGACCAGTGACAATTCTTCAAATGTTCGGCATCTCTTGAATGGTTTTCGTTCATCCTACTATTTACTGTACTTACAGTACCAAACAGTAGTAAAGGGCTGAATTTTCAGAACAGTGGCGCTATCTGATGGCGGAAGTCTAAACTACGTGTCGATTGAAAGTACATTATCCGCATTATTCTCAGATGTTATCATCCGCTTTAATATCAGATGTTTTGTTATGTTTGTTTACAACTGAAGTAACCTTTCGTTGGGTACAAACTTGCTCGGATACGAGCAGCAGGACAACTAGTATATATTAATACGCTAGGGGCTTTTTTATTCACAGTCATAACTCGATAGTGGCTGGACGGATTTTAATGTTTGGGATGTCAAATCAAAGGTATTTTTACGTAGATTTGCCAATACCTCTCAGAATTTTAAGAAAGGACATCACTTAATTAAAGGGCTGAATTTTTGAAATAGTGACGCTATCCGACGGCAGAAATCTAAACTAGGTGTTGATTGAAAGTATGTTATCCGCATTATTCTCAGATGTTATCATCCATTTCCATGGTGGAAGGAAAAAATAGGTGTGCTACTCCAGTGCCTAAAACAAGTCAATTCTGCGCAACTATGTCACACGGGATGCAATCTCCACTTCGCTGACATACAATGTTTTTATTTACAATCACCTGACAGTCGGCGCTCACCTGATGTGCCGACTTGTATCCCGAACAACGTCAAAAACCTGTGCAATAGCACACCTATTTGTTTCCTTCCACCATGACCCATTTTAATATCAGATGTTTTGTTATATTTGTTTACAACTGAAGTAACCTTTAGTTGGATACAAACTTGCTTGATTTACAACAGGACAACTAGTTTATTATTATAGTTCTCTCTTAAATACTTGCTTGTGAGTTAATAATTATAAGATATACATCTATTAGCGAATTTCCTCCTAAGGAAAGAAGCAATATTACAATACAATATAATAGGTGCAGGGAAGACTTAACCCCAAGGCCATGATAACTTATTGTTTTGAGGCCTCCAGATTTGGAGGCTAAAACACCATTTGTTCAAATTTGTATATGTGTGTGTCCGTGGCATAATAACTTTTGTAAAAATTTTATTTTGTATGTGATAATAATAATGTGATGTGTAAAAAAGCATTTATTTGAACAAGTTCGAAAACTAGATAAATCACACTATCCAAAAAGGGGTTTTGTACTGCAAAAATGTTTTTTTACATATAATTGTTTTCAGTAAAATTTTGGTTTGATCATTCCCATCAGCACATAAACATATATTCGGGACTATTACCCCTAAAAGTCACTAGTGAAAGTATGATTTTGTAAGAGTGAGAGACCCACGGAGCGAGAGCAGCAGATGAATGGGAGAGGCTGAGACTCAAGTAGGTCAAGTCCCACAGTTGCAATCATTGTTTCAAGGGTAACAGGCCGCCTTACCTTCACATTCTGCGTCGCCGCACTGCACCTCAGTCTTACATCCTCTTTTTTTAAACTGTGTCATTAATTTAAAACATGTTATGGTAAAACATTTATATTTTCTATCAATATATTTATAGAAGATTGTATATTTATATCTGTTTTTATTTTTGGTAGAAGAAAAAGTTTATTAGCTTTATATTTTTTTACTAAAATAATTTATGTTTTCAGGATGTTACATAGATACCTTTTACTTGTAAATTTAAAATTAAATCAATACACAAATTCTCAGTACTGGTATTGTGTTTGAGATGATGTTGACAGAGTATTATCAACTTATGACAACATTTTAACAAATTTCCCATACAGAGATACATAATGTGATAAAACCCATAGGCCCAGGATTGTGATAAATTTGTGTTTTTGATATTCCCTAACATCCATTTCAGAAATTTTGTTCTGTACATTATTCTTGAAAATAAAAAACTGTTCAAACAGCTAACTACAGAACTAGCAAAACAAACTATTAGGGACAGTAGAAGCTTTTTTGGAATTTCCGCCCTAAGACAGAGTGAGAATTTTGATAATCCCCCCTCCAATTTATTCACTTCTGACAAGGAAATAACTTTGACATATTGGGCAATACATATGGTGTCCAAAAAGTCCCGGAATGGTTAAATATTTTTGAAAATATTTAAGATAGAGCTACGAAACTTGGTACAAACCAAGTTACTAGACATACAAATCTTTTTAACGCATATTCAGGCCCGCAAGGAGTTAGAAGGAAATCTTAAATGTAAGCATTGGTTGGTATGCACATGAAATTAAAGGTCTTTATTAGTAGAGTACAATGCCGCAAACCCGACCTCAAACAGACAACCGAGCCGGAAATGGCAGCCGTTCAAAGATGGCTTGAATTTGCAGTAAAGCACTGTAAATAATAATAAATTGACGAGCTGTTTAATGTTCAATTTTCATTGTTTGATTTATTTTCCCTCTCATGAATATATAACTTATTATTCTACAACAGTAATAATAATTATAAACTTTTTTGGATTATTAATGTTTAACATTAAACAGCTCGTCAGTTTATTATTTACAATGTTTTATTGCAAATTCAAGCCACCTTTGAATGGCTGCCATTTCCGGCTCGGTTGTCTGTTTGAGGTCAGGTTTGTGGCATTGTACTCTATTAAAGACCTTTAATTTGATGTGCATACCAACCCATGCTTGTATTTAAGATTTCCTTCTGACTCCTTGCGGGCCGTCCCCCTGAGGAAGTAGTGGGTCACTGAATATGTGTTAAAATAGATTTGTATGTCCAGTAACTTGTTACCGAGTTTTGTAGCTCTATCTGAGATATTTTCAAAAATATTTAACTGTATCTGGACTTTTTGGACACCCTGTATATAAATATATGTATATATGTTAGATAAGCCTTATGTATAAAGCCTATATAATGCTCTGGCATATCAATGTAAAGGATCAAAATTGTGGCAGTGATCAATAATTGTTATCACAAGTTATTTTATTAAACTTGTGATAGATAGCAGTGTATGACTGATAATTATTAGGACAAACTGTCAGTCAGCTGAGTCATAAAATAAAATACCGTTGCAGCAAACCTGCGTACTCATGAAATTCCTGATTCATAGATATTTAAGTTACTATTTCCAAGCCACTTACCAAGTTTCAAGAAAAATATATTGAAATAAGCGACGCATAACATTCGATTAACTATCCATATAAGTCTAACATTATGGCAGAGCACACAGGTTTGCTGCAATAGGGATAAAAAATAATGGGGTTTCTTATGCAAGTATCAACAGACCACAATCAGATAAAGCAACTTACTAACCAGCTTTTACCCGCAGCTTCGACTGCACTGAGGTGATTTTTTTTAGGAAAGTTAGGTAGTTAAGTTAGACAACAAATAAAACCAAATTATTTCTCTGATAACATTTAAAAATTAAAATTATTAATCGGAAAAAATGAACAAAACCAAAACAGACTCCCTCTAACCTTGCATGAAACAAATTAATAATCACCTAATCAGCTGTTGGTCTGTCCTTTAAGCCAGTTAAGAAATCATTTATATCATTTAGCTGTGTACCCGTCCTTCGTACGGGTTGTGTATAAATGGTAGATTAACAAAAGCAAATAACAATCCACATTATTTTACAATATTAAAATTACATTTTACACGTTTAATGTACAACTAAATCAAAGTTAATGAAATATACTGGCAGATAGTTCGGGTCCTGTTGCTAAGTCGAGGAACTCTATCGGGTAGTAAACGGCGTGTGGTTTGCGACTTCAAATCGGTACACGTAACACTTTGGATTCGCTTTTAGAAATAAAAGAACTCAATTACAACAAAAATAAACAATATCAAGGAGGGGGGGAGGGGGCATAAATATAAAATCGGCGGGGGGGAGATAAATATAAAATCGGGGGGGGGTGCAAAAATAAAAACCAGGGGGAGAGTAAAATATAAAATCTAGGGGGGGGCAAAAAAATTGGTGGGGAGGCCAAAATATAAAATTGGGGGGAGGCAAAAATAGAAAATGGGGGGACATAAAATAAAAATATAATATCGAAGAGGGGGGAGCAAAATATAAAATCGGGGGTGGGAAAAAATAAAACGGGGGGGGAGCAAAATATAAAATCGGGAGGGGGGGTGCAAAAATAAAAACCGGGGGGAGAGTAAAATATAAAATCTAGGGGGGGGCAAAAAAATTGGTGGGGAGGCAAAAATATAAAATTGGGGGAGGCAAGACTGTAAAACGGGGTGGACATAAAATAAAAATATAATATCGAAGAGGAGGGAGCAAAATATAAAATTGGGGGTGGGAAAAAAAATAAAACTCGGGGGGGGAGCAAAAATATAAAATCGGGGGGGGGGGATAGGAAGTATCAGTAATAATTGGTTTTTGTGCAAATAAGAATAGACCACAACCAGATGAAGCCCCATTAATATTTGTTCATTAATATTAATTAATAGCTAGCTGATGTGCCCGTTCTTTGCACAGGTGTTTTCTTTACCCGTTCTTTAGTCAATGCAATTTGCATTTTAGTTAGCTTGAAACAGCTGTTCTTGCTTCTGCTCTTTAAGCTGTCAAATGGAAGTATCCACAGCTGTTCGCATTACAGTTGTTTCTGAATGTTTACTTTCTTCTGAAATGTAAACACTGAAACTTAAGACGTTCACGGCGCATAGCCCGAGGGGATTTTAAGGAACTGAATAGGCCTATGTGTTGCATGGGTTCAAGATCTACCTATGTGTAAAGTTTCAGCCCAGTCGGTTCAGTAGTTTTTGCGTTCACCCGGAACATATAAATATATAAGTACCCGGAGTATATAAATGGTAGATTAACTAAAGCAAATAACAATCCACATTATTTTACAATATTAAATTACATTTTACACGTTTATTGTACAATTAAATCAAAGTTAACGAAATATATTGGCAGATAGTTTGGGTCCTGTTGCTAAGTCGAGGAGCTCTGTCGGGTAGTAAACGGCGTGTGGTTTGCGACACCAAATCGGTACACGTAACACTTTGGATTCGCTTTTAGAAATAAAAGAACTCCAGTACAAAAAAAATAAGAATATCGTGGAGGGGGGTATAAATATAAAATCGGGGGGGGGGAGCAAAATACAATATGGCGGAGAGGGGGGGGGGGTGAAAAATAAAAACTGAGGGGAGAGTAAAAATATAAAATCGAAGGGGGCAAAAATTTAAAATGGAGGGGGCATAAAATAAAATAAAAAATCGAAGAGGGGAAGAAAAATAGAAAATTGGGGTGGGGC
The DNA here is from genome assembly GCA_963675035.1 of Allygus modestus. Taxonomy (NCBI): domain Eukaryota; kingdom Metazoa; phylum Arthropoda; class Insecta; order Hemiptera; family Cicadellidae; genus Allygus; species Allygus modestus. The sequence continues at coordinate 199,052,018 of OY776111.1, read as the reverse complement.
AAAAATAAAAATTGCGGGGGCAAAATATAATATTGGGGGGAGAGCCAAAAAATATAAAATCGGGGGGGGGGGCAAAAATATAAAATCGGGGGGGGGAGCAAAAATAAAAATCGAGGGGAGAGCAAAAATATAAAATCGGGGGAGGGGGCAAAAATATAAAGTGGAGGGGGGACAACATAAAATAAAAATTTAAAATCAAAGAGGGGGGGAGCAAAATATAAAATTGGAGTTGGGGAAAAAATAAAAAATGGGGGAGCAAAAACATAAAATCGGGGAGGGGGCAAAAAATATAAAATCGGGGGGGGGGCAAAAATATAAAATGGAAGGGACATAAAATAAAAACATAAAATCAAAGTGGGGGGGTAAAACTATAAAAACGGGGGGGCCAAAAATATAAAATCGGGGGGGTTGAGGAAAAATTATAAAATCGGGGGGCAGCAAAAATATAATATCGGGGGGGGGCAAAAATATAAAATGGGGGGACATAAAATAAAAATATAAAACGAAGAGGGGGGGGAGAAAAATATAAAATCGGGGGTGGGGCAAAAATAAAAATGTGGGGGGGAGCAAAAATATAAAATCGGGGGGGTATGGGAAGTATCGGTAAAAAGCGTTTTTCGTGCAAATAAGAATAGACCACAACCAGATGAAGCCATATTAGTATTAATTAATAGCTAGTTGACGTACCCACTCTTCGCACAGGGGCTTTCTCTACCCATTCTTTAGTCAATGCAATTTATATTTTAGTTAGCTTGAAACAGCTGTTCTTGATTCTGCTCTTTAAGCTGTCAAATGGAGGTATCCACAGCTGTTCGCATTACAGTTTCTGAATGTTTACTTTATTCTGAAATGTAAACGTTGAAACTTAGGACGTTCACGGGGCTTAGCCCGAGGGGATTTTTAGGAAGTGAATAGACCTATGTGTTGCATGGGTTCAAAATCTACCTATGTGTAAAGTTTCAGCCCAGTCGGTTCAGTAGTTTTTGCATTCACCAGGAACATCAGACAGACAGACAGACAGAAACCACCTCTTCTTTATAATATTACTAGCTGACGAACCCGTTCTTTGCACTGGGGTTTTATTTGCCCGTTCTTTAGTCAATGCAATTTGCATTTTAGTTAGCTTGAAACAACTGTTCTTGCTTCTGCTCTTTAAGCTGTCAAATGGAAGTGTCCTCAGCTGTTCGCATTACAGTTTCTGAATGTTTACTTTCTTCTGAAATGTAAACATTGAAACTTAGTACGTTCACGGGGCGTAGCCCGAGGGGATTTTAAGGAAATGAATAGGTCTATGTGTTGCATGGGTTCAAGATCTACCTATGTGTGAAGTTTCAGCCCAGTCTGTTCAGTAGATTTTGCGTTCACCTGGATCATCAGACAGACAGACAGACAGAAACCACCTCTTCTTTATAATATTATAGATAGATAGATAGATTTTAATAATTTTGGTCTGCTTATTTTTTTTTATTTAATTTTTATGTATGAAAATGGTCAATTCATGGTTGTAATTACATACATATAATGTTATTACATGGTTTACAATAAATGTAAATTTATTGTAAACTAGTGGTTTGATGGGACAACAGCCCCTAACCTTGTTCCAATTCTCTGTCTCATCTGATTATTTTACTCTTTACATTCTGAAAAAAAAACAAACAAGAAGATTTTTTTAAATCCCCGTGCTTTTTTGTGGGGAATGTTTTACGTTATTTCTTGTTTGCTAGTAACATTTTGGAAATACTGCCAATTTTCCTGAGTCCCTTGGACCAAGACCTTTGATTTGGGTGCTCTCTCATTATCCTGCAATTTGCCAAACTCCCACAATTTTGCCTTAAAAATTTCTCTTCTAGAATTATGTATATAAAGATGTCTGCTCAACTGATGGTCGATCTGTACTTTATGTATGATGGACTTACGAACAACCAAGCAAACCTTCAGCTTTATATGTCCGCTATTTGTGATTCATCTTAGCAAATAGATTATATATGTAGACTGCCTCAAAATATTGGATCTAATTTTTGTAATACTTTTAGTTTAGCAAGAGAAATTATAAGTTCAGAAACAAAGTAAAAATTAAAAAATCCCTTTTCACTTTCTTCCTTTATACATAATATATGGAGAAAGTATTGTTTTTTATTTTTTTAGTTGAGCTATTGGTGGAAATATCCGTTTTGGTAGGTACTCCCCTGAACCCAAAAAGGTGTTTTTGACTGATGCCTGACTGTCTGTCTGTAGGGATGTGTACAGTCCTAGAGCCTCACCAATGGGTCAAATTTGATAACATTTGGTTACCAATCCACGGTATCTACAGGCATTTTTAAAGGGTAACCATCCCCCCAAACCAGCTAAAAACATAAAATAATCAACATTTCTCAAAATTTTCTCTGACGATTTCACTTAAATTTAGTGGTTTACAGTCCTTCAGTTCTGTAATAAAATGATGTGACTCACATTTGTAGAAAAATTTAGGTTGAAAAATTACAGGCTTAAAAAGGTTCCAACGTTTTAGGAATTTCATAAAACCATCAACTTCCACATAAAATTTACTTATCATCAATAAAAAAGCTCAAAAAATAAATAAATTTGTATTTTGAATTATTATTCTATGACTAATGGTCGTGGGGAAAATTAAAATTTTCTTTCAGTTGTAAACACCTTACAACCAAATATTATTATGAGGAATAAAACAAATACCATTTCTCTCTTACCAACTGGTCAATTTCCTTAAATATTTGATAAAAAATAATTAATTTGATACAAGATTAATAATTTGATAACAAATTAATTTAAATTTTTGTATATACTGGTAGGTCAAGTTAGCATTGACCAATAGAGGATATTTGGAATATGTTGTTACCTAACCCTGGTGGCAGGAGGGGGCGTTTTGCCTTTTAACCACTGTGTATAGCACTGTGTATAGATTCAGTAGTGCCCCCAAAAAAGGGATTTAGGTAGATATTTCTTAAAAAAAGTTTGTTATAAGATCCTCTATTTGTGCTACCGTCTTTCCATATTTAGTAAAAGTAAAGTAATTTATAGATTTTAAAATGTTTGGCTGGAAGGGAAAAAGAATGTATCAGATTCCTGATCCCGTTTATTTCTTTATTAGCTAGTTCAAATAATTTCCTTTTTACACAATAATAAAATATCTTTTTCATTACTTAGTGTACCGTACAAGTTCTCTTCTAAAAAGGAATTTTTAAATACAGTACAAATTTATTTCATATATGTATTACATCAATATAATAAATTACTAGGCATTTTAGTACGCTATTTTATCTGAAATTATTTATATAATATTGCCTTTCATTTGATGATATCTCAAGCATTCCGTAAGCGAATCGGTTCCCACGAAATATCTCGAGCTAGGAAGAAATTAAGTTATGACAATTCATTTTAAAGCTTGAGGGCCAAGGACGGTGGGAAAATATCAGAAATGTCAAAAACTAAATTATGTGGGCTACGCCCCACTGCACTTCAAAGATCCAATGATTTTCTTATGGAAATATCACTACAGTGTTTGTATTAATAAGAATAAACGGTATCAGGAAACTGACACATACTTTCTCCCTTTTAGCCCAACTGTAATGAATAAATTACTTTTTATTACCTAAATATAGAATACAAAGCACAGTCGAATGTACAGAAAATCTTGTAAACAAGTTGTTTTACAAAACATACACCCAAATCCCTGCTTTGGAGGCCCTACAGAATCCATTGCTACACTCGTGGTTTTAAGAGGGGAAATTCCCCCTATTCCCCCCAAGGGTTATTAAGGGGCAACAAATTTAGAATTTCCTCTGTTGGTCAATGCTAACTTGACAAGGATATCCAGTTTGAACCAAATTGATCAATAAATAAGAGAGAAATAGTAATTTTTGTATTCCCCATAAGAATAACATTGGACAACGTACTGCATTTACCGCAAAATGAAAATTTCAATTTTCTCCGCAACCAGCAATCGTAGAATAGTAATTAAAAATACTAAATTATTTAGTTTTTTGAGCTCTTTTTAATGGTGAATATAATTTTTTTTATATTTATGTTTTTCTATGAAAAATTAAAAAAAACTGAATTTTTGATGTTTTAAGTCCTGAAATTTGTGAACCCGAATTTTTACAGAAATTCGGGTGGTGTCATTTTGTTAGAGAACTAAAGTTCTACAAACGACTAAAGTTTAATCAAAATCGTTAGAGCCGTTTTTGAGAAATTTTGATTTTTCACGTTTTTTGGCGGTTTTTGGGGGATAATTACCCTTAAAAATCAAAAATTCAAAAAAATGAAAAAAAACCTGGAGATATCGTGGATTAGTACCTACATACCAAATTTCATAAAAATCGGCCCATTGGTTAGGGCTCTAGCTCTATACACATCCACACAGACACACACACACACACACACACACACACACACACACACACACACACACACACACACACACACACACACACACACACACACACACACACACGGACACACACACACACACACACACACACACACACACACACACACACACACACACACACACACACACACAGACATACATCACGTAAAAACCACTTTTTTGGGTTCAGGGAGCACCAAAACGAATATTTCCACTAACAACTCAAATTTGAAAATTTTGACAAAAACAATACTTTCTCCATATACTATGTATAGGGGGAGAAAGTAAATAAATGGTATCAGGAAACTGACACATACTTTCTCCCTTTAAGCCCAACTTTAATGAATACATTACTTTTTATTTACTAAATATAGAATACAAAGCACGGTCAAATGTACAGAAAATCTTGTAAACAAGTTGTTTTAAAACACATCCACCCAAATCCCTGCTTTGAAGGCACTACAGAATCCATTGCTACACTCGTGGTTTTAAGAGGGGAAATGCCCCCTATTCCCCCCCAGGGTTATTAAGGGGCAACATATTTCGAATTACCTCTGTTGGTCAATGCTAAATTGACAAGCATATCAAGTTTGAATGAAATTGATCAGTAAATAAGAGAGAAATAGTAATTTTTGTATCCCCATAACATTGGACAACGTACTGCGTTTACCTCTAAATGAAAATTTCAATTTTCTCCGCAACCAGCAATCATAGAATAGTAATTCAAAATACTAAATTATTTAGTTTTTTGAGCTCTTTTTAATGGTGAATAGTAATATTTTATATATTTATGTATTTTTATGAAAAATCCAAAAAACTGAATTTTGAGTGTTTTAAGTCCTGTAATTTCTGAACCCGAATTTTTACAGGAATGCGGGTGGTGTCATTTTGTTGGAAAACTGAAATTATACAATCGACTAAAGTTTAATCAAAATCGTTAGAGCCATTTTTGAGAAATTATGATTTTTCATTTTTTTGGCGGTTTTTGGGGGATAATTACCCTTAAAAATCAAAAATTCAAAAAAATGAAAAAAACACCTGGGGATATCGTGAATTAGTACCTACATACCAAATTTCATAAAAATCGGCCCATTGGTTAGGGCTCTAGCTCTGTACACATCCACACAGACACACACACACACACACACACACACACACACACACACACACACACACACACACACACACACACACACACACACAGACATACATCACGTAAAAACCACTTTTTTGGGTTCAGGGAGCACCAAAACGAATATTTCCACTAACAACTCAAATTCGAAAATGTTGACGAAAACAATACTTTCTCCTTATACTATGTATAGAGGGAGAAAGTAAAATGAACTAATGATCAGCTGTGATTATCCACTTACCCAAAAACCATTTATGTTAGGAACTATAACCCCTGTAAGCCACTAGTGTTGATTTATTTTCTGCTTATTACCAATTTTCTGTTGATTACCAATCTCCCTCTCAACACATTAAATAAGCACTATACAGCTGTTTATGAAATTAATATTTTTAATTTAATAAATAGGTACATACATACATAATATATGAAAAATCCCCTGTAGTATATGGAGAGACTATTGTTATCGTAAACATTTTTGAATTTGAGTTATCATGGAAATTATCATTGGTTTTAGTGCTCCTTGAAACCAAAAAAGGTGTTTTTCAAGGTCTGGTGTGATCTGTATAGGTGATTAAAGAAGACCATACCCATGGGCTGATTTTGATAATAAGATTTGGTATCTAGGTACTATTATCATGGACAGGCTTACTGGCGGGTGGCTTAAAAATGTGCTTAATAGTCTGGGGATTGACTGCCGCGACACTTGGAGATAGAGGTGGCAAGCAGAACATCATGTCACCGCATAAGTAGTCAGCTTAGTGTAAATATAAACAATCTACTTCTGCTATATTTACATACTGTCTGCTTAACTTACTTAATGTTTGTCAAACAACTGTGTGAAATAATATGGAGACAAAATGAAAGGAAGGTTATTTACAACGTTACATCATCTATCTTCTATATTATTAATATGCTACATGCAAACTTTGAAAACTATAAGGCTTGTTTGTTTTAGGATATACACCCACATTATACACTAAAACGTGTGTCTAGGTGTGCAAATGTGCAAACTGGCTTTAGATTTTCAATTTAGTTCTCCAGGGCTCTGCCCCATGGGACTTCCACATCCCCCTGCTATTTATATGGAGGAGAGTTTCATTTGTTGGTTTATGTCACCTGTTCTTTTTCTTAATTCATTTCCATTAAATAAACCTCTGTTATAAACCTCTGTTATCTAACTACAGACTGTCATTGTTTTGTTTAGTACAGTATTTAACTGTTTACTAATATCGCTTCTCAAAACGGGATGCACAAGCTGCAAATCTGAAATTGTAGTGATAATAATTACCATTTATTTTTTAACGGGTGTTAAAAGCTAGTTTGTATTAAAGCCATTCACAATCACATTTAAAATAATACTTTCAACTGCTTTGGAGTTACTTTAAGGAATTTATATAATTTTATTATCTTGAATTTACTTTGAACTATTTTACTCATAGGGATTGACAAAAAATTTATACTTTTACTTTAAAATAAAATAAAAACTCAATAAAGCACAGTTTGAATTTACGACAAATTTACAATTAAAATTGTACAATTAATAAAACAATTTTGATTTTTTTATATTATTGGTTCATATCAGTAAAGTTAAAATATAAATTCCTGCATTAGTCTCTTCAGTGACAAGTTTTATAAAGTGTAAGATAGTAAATCTTCACTTTACAAAAAAAGTCACCACAGTTGAAGGCTCCTCTGCAATTTAGAAGAAAATCAAAGCAAAAAACAAAAACTAAACAAGTACAACTTATACAACAGAAACAGAAAGATAAGTGAATGTTCTATGTGTGTCAGTAAGGCTGTGCTGCAACTGGACTGGCTTACAGTTGATGATTTTCAGTTGATTACAAAACTTCGCCATCATTATTAATAAACTACACCTATCACAAACTCATTCTCACAGGCTGACAAAACAGATGATATACCAACATGTTATTTATTAGCGAATTTCCCCTATAGGGAAGAAGCTATTACAGTAGTCGGCATGGTAAGACCTAGGCCCGGGACCATGATAACTTTTCGTTTTGAGGTCCCCAGATCCCAAAAAAACCATTCATTCGAAACTGTATATATATATATACACACACACACACACATATATATATATATATATATAAATATATATATATATATATATATATATATGTCCGTGAGCACGTAACTCTCGTAGAAATGATCCGATTTTGATGAAATTTGGTATAAACGTGTAAAGCAACGTTTATGACTTTAAGTTCGAAAACCAGCCATATCGCTCTATTGGAAGGGGTATTTTGGGGGGGTTTTGTACCTCAAAAATGGTTTTTTGAATTTTGAACATGTAATTTTTGAAAAAGTCAAATATTGGTTTTACCATTGGATTCAGCTTAAAAAAACAAACAGTTTGGTATTTTTATCATTCCTCTACGTCAATTGGTTACCGAGATATTGAAAGTGCTAAACATAGTACGTTGTCTAATGTTATTCTTATGGAGCAAAGGAAAAATTTTATATCTCGCTTATTTATGAACGTATACTGAAGAAACTTGGTATATGGCTTCATCTGGTTGTGGTCCATTGATATTTGCTCAACAAAAATTTGTTCAAAAGGCTCCTGTAACAGCAAACCTACGTACGCAGCCCCATTTTATTCTTATGGAGAATAATTAAAAGCTATGTCTCCCTTAATTATGAACATAAATTAATAAAAACTGGTATATGACTTCACCTAGTTGGGTTGTATTGATATTAGCATAAAAGCCAATTTTTTGTTCCTTGTTGCAGCAAACCTGCGTACTCAGCCCCAATGTTATTCTGATGGAGAATAATTAAAATTGTACATACCGCTTATTTGTGAATATATTTTTATGAAACTTGGTCAGTGGCTTTCTGTAGTAACTAATAACATTATGATTTATATGTTTTTAATTATTTTTCTCTTTCCTGCTGGTTATGAGAAAACATTTAGTTTCCATTACTGATAAAAACCCCAGGCTTAATTTTTATAATGAGGAATAAAAGCAGATAACAGGAGAGCGTTGCCATTTCAGTAGTCTGTAGTATATGTATTTATATTATGCCTGAAACATCTGTTCTTGTTGTTGTGCTTGCATTTTAGCGAATTTCTCCTATAGGGAAGAAGCTATTACCGTAGGTGGCATGGTAAGAGTTAAGCCCGAGTCCATAATAACTCTTTGTTTTGAGGTCCACAGATGCCAAAAACTCTATTAGTCAAATTTATGTATATATATATATATATATGTGTGTGTGTCCAACACGATAACTTCAGAACTTCAGTAAAAAACTTCTGATTTTGATGAAATTTGGCTCAAATGTGTAAAGTGACATTCGTGTCTTTAAGTTCGAAAACCAGAAAAATCGGACCATGAGAAGGGGTTTTTTGAGGGTTTACAATTTTCCAAAAATAATTTTTCACCCTAAACTTTTTAAAACATTAATCTTGGTTTCGACCATTTTATTTATACTTATTTAATAGGCAAGCAGGTTTTTTGTGACAATCACTCCTCCTAAACGACTGAACCGATTTTCATGTTTTTGGTGTCATTGTTGGAAAGAGCCGAACATGAAGTTGTGCAGGAAACCTTTTTTTTAGAGAAATAATTTGTGAGTGAGACCCTGGGGCCCCTTAAAGTTGAGTTTTTTCCTATAAGATTAAAATTGGGAAATAACTATAAGTTTTAAGCAATCAGCTGGATAGAGTAAACACAGTTAATCAGCAGGCCTTGTTGGCTTTGGAATGGTAACACAATATTTATACGGGAATGTCAGTATAATATTACGTTGTGATCGCGAGCGAAGCCGCGACAGGCTACTAGTATTTGTTAAAAAACAAATAATATAGTATTTTAAATCATTAACCTCGGTTAAGTGGTTGCTGAGAAAATCCAAAAACGTGCTCATAAAATCTCCCATGTTAATCTTATGGGAAAAAGGTTTTTAGCTTTTCCACAGTTCATTTTACTGTAAACCTCACATTTGTTTTTACCAATCAGTTCAGCTCTACAAAACAATCATTTTGGTTTTTAAATTGTGATTCTACGTCTAACCGTGTCAGAGATATTCAAAGTGCTAAACACAGTACTTCGTCCAATGTTATCCTTATGGAGAATAATTAAAATCTGATATCTTGATTATTTATATATGTATGTTGATGACACTTGGCATGTGGCTTCACCTAGTACTGGTATATTGATATTTTCACAAAAAAAATTTAATTGTTTACAGGCATTGACTATATATTTACTGGTGTTAACATCGAAACTTCATTTTATAAAGAACAGTCTGCAGAGTGTAGCCCTGGGAGGACCGATGGAAATTATAAGGGATTTCTGTAAATCTACTCAAAAAAATCTTTTTAACGGCATGTGTTAATTTCTCCTACAATGCATACACGCTGAAAAAATATGGCAAATTATTTGTTGTGTTTGCTTATTATTATTATCACGATATAAATTTTCCAGTTCGTTTTCCAAGTGGCTTATCTCACCTGCCAAGAGTACTAACAAGAAATATGTTTTTGGTTTTAATTTTGTCCATTGTTGGCATTACCATCTTTTGAATCCAGTAATTCGATCAGTCCGAACAGAGGATATTTGAAGACCATTTATAGATTGCTAGTTTGAACAAATTATCTTTTTATTGTAAGACTAGCTGTTCCCGCAGGCTTCGCCCCGCAAATAATAATTTATAAAACCATGACTTATTTATATAAGCTATGACAGTTGTGTGTGCTGCATTCTGTGGTTATCCCGTGGAACTACTACGAATCAAGATCAGCTGTTTGTATTTTCATCAGTTCAAACTTTAAAGTGAATGTCCATAAGAATAACATAGGATTGAAACTTTGACTCCCCGTGGGGCAGAGCCCTATGGGAATTTCTTAAAACCCTTTCTTAGTGAGCACCTAAGACCCAAGAGGAAGGTATGTTCCAAATTTCATTGCAATCCGTTCAGTGGTTTTTAAGATTTCGTGATGAGTGAGTGAGTCAGTGGTATTTGGATTTTATATATTAAGATAATGTTAATTTTCTTTGGGGGGGCTATATGTACCCCAAAAATTTTGTTTTTGTAATTTTGTTTACATATAATTTTTATAAACCCAAATTAAAACCAAAATGTCTTGTATTTACATTATGGAGTACCCCTAGGTACTTAAAAAACGGGATATTTAAATTCACATACCACATATATAAACTTTGTAGTATTAAATGTAGTATAAAATTACCGAGTTATAGATTGAATGGCAACAGTTTAGATATTAACAATAAAACATAAATGAATTAAAAATAATATATAACAAAGTTATGTAATAAAATGTGTTATAGTGGTGAGAAACAAACAAATAAGGAGGAGAGATATATGTCAGTGAGTTTAAAATACCTCCGTAGCAGCAAACCTCCGTTCTCAGTGAATTTCTATTGCATATGTATGTATCTTAATACCACATAAAGCCACGTACCAAGTTTCATCAATATACATTCATAAATAAACGATTAATGACATTTTAATTATTCTCCATAAGAATAACATGGTGGCTGAGTATGCAGGTTTGCTGAAGCAAGGATCACAAAAATGGGGATTTATACAAATATCAATATAACTCAACTAGGTAAAGCCACATAACAAATTTTATTAATTTATGTTCTTAATTAAGGGAGATAACACGTTACTTATTCTCTATAAGAATAACATGGGGCTGAGTACGCAGGTTTGCTGCTACAGGAACTATCGTTCATAAAATGTTTTTTAGTACAAATATCAATAGACCACAACGATATGAAGCAATATACCAAGTTTCATCAGGATAAGTTGATAAATAAGCGAGATATACAATTTTTCTTATCCTTCATAAGAATAACATTGGACAACGTACTGTGTTTAGCACTTTCAATATCTATGTAACCATTTGACGTAGAGCAATGATCAAAACACCAAATTGTGCGACTTTTTAAGCTGATTCCAATCAAAATTTGACTTTTTCAAAAATTATATGTAAAAAACTCACAACCCTTTTTTGGGGTACAAACCCCCCCACCCAAAATACCCCTTCGAATAGGTCGATCCGTTAGTTTTTTGAACTTAAAGTCATAAATGCTGCTTTACACGTTTATACCAAATTTCGTCAAAATCGGATTATTTTTACGAGAGTTATCGTGTTCACGGACACACACACACACACACACACACACACACACACACACACACACACACACACACACACACACACACACACACACACACACACACACACACACACACACACACACACACACACACACACACATATATATATATATATATGAACGAACACATACAGTTTTGAACGAATGGTGTTTTTGGGGGTCTGGGACCTCAAAACGAAAAGTTATCATGGTCCCGGGCCTAGGTCTTACCATGCCGACTACGCTAATAGCTTCTTCCCCATAGGGGGAATTCGCTAAAAAGAAACAAACTACCATAGTGGTATGATAAAACCTAGGTCCTGGACTAATGAAACTTCTCATTGATAAGGCTTGGAAAAAAGTTAGATCCTGATAACATTTTTTACCAAGGAGGTTTATTAGTAATATTGGAGGTAACACTGCTTAACGATTTGTGTCGAAAGAGCAAGCCGATAATTTTGTCATGCTGGTATACTGGTGAGGCAAATTTATCGTACTTTGAACTATCCTGATTGATTGCTTTATTCCTATAAGTGAAACTACTCAAGCAAATCACTGGAATAAAAGTAATACAAGTTGGAACAAATTAATTATTTCTTCTGATTTATGTATGTAATCATACTGTGAAATATGATTAACTGTGGGCAAATAAACAAATACAAGTTTATTGATTTTAAAATCATGGATAGGTACTTGTTGATTCATTTTGCCAACTCGTTTGATTTAAGAGAGTAATTCTTTGCCTTATCAAAACTTGGCCAAGAACAGCTCGCAATTTTGTTCATCAATTCCAATAGTATTACCAATAGCTCTCCTTGTTTGTTACAGATGTGTAAAGTAGCATTAATTTGATTGAGTTAAAAAACTAGAAAGATCAATACCATTTTAGATTTTGAATTACCAATATGGGGCAATCAGTTGCAAAGTTATTGAAAATGGCCTGAAAAAGGTAATTGGACGAATATTCAGTGTTACAAACGGTATCAGGAAACTGACACATACTTTCTCCCTTTTAGCTCAACTTTAATGAATAAATTACTTTTTATTGACTAAATATAGAATAAAAAGCACGGCCGAATGTACAGAAAATCTTGTAAACAAGTTGTTTTAAAAACATCCACCCAAATCCCTGCTTTGGAGGCACTACAGAATCCATTGCTACACTCGTGGTTTTAAGAGGGAAAATGCCCCCTATTCCCCCCCAGGGTTATTAAGGGGCAACATATTTCGAATTTTAGTCTGTTGGTCAATGCTAACTTGACAAGCATATCAAGTTTGAATGAAATTTATCAGTAAACGAGTTCGCACACAGCACGCTGACGTGAGGGAAGTGAATTTCCACATAACAACTTGTAAAACTCAAAATAAGTGTAAAAACATACATTTTTCCAATTTTTATTGAAATCTGAAAATATTGATTTTTTGGCTGTTCTGATACTCCTGGTTTCATTTACTTGCAAAGCTGGGAATACAATTTTGCGCATTATAAGGTTAGGAGAAGGTCCAGACAGGCTTGAAAGTAAGCGTGAGGTTGCTGGGGATGATAAAAGTACTCTAACAAAGGAATAACAGGCTTTTCTAGTGTAAAACCCCCATAAGACAACGTACTGTGTTTAGTCGATACACGTATTCTTTAATAACTCGGTAAATATTTATGCCAGAATGACGAGAGAGGGCTTAAAACTTTCGCCTCACTAATCCCCATCTTTTTACATGCATTTATTTTGCATCTGGGGCTTTAATGACCCTTTTTGGGCCCAAAAACTCGAAATTTGAAAGATTAATCCCCAAAAAAGGGGTTTAGGATTTTCCGATTGTTTTGCCCAACGAACTTGTCCAACTGATTACAGAAAGGAACGTCCCTACCAAATTTGAAGTAAATCGGACAAAAAATGCGACCGCTAGAGTGCAAACACATATATATATATATATGTCTATATATATATATATATATATATATATATATAAAATTTTGAACGACCCCCCAAAACGTGTTCAGGGGGTCACGTTAGGAACTTCTATGGTGGTCCCAGGCTTAAGTTTCACCGTGCAGGTCATGCTAATAGTTCACTTTCCAAAGAAAATTCACTAATAATAGAGAAATAGTAATTTTTTTATTCCCCATAAGACTAACATTGGACAACGTACTGCGTTTATTGCAAAATGAAAATTTAAATTTTCTCCGAAACCAGCAATCGTAGAATAGTAATTCAAAATACTAAATCATTTAGTTTTTTGAGCTCTTTTTAATGGCGAATAGTAATTTTTTTTGGTATTATTTATGTCTTTTTATGAAAAATCAAAAAAACTAAATTTTTTATGTTATAAGTCCTGTAACTTCTGAACCCGAATTTCTACAGGAATGCGGGTGGTGTCATTTTGTTTCAAAACTAAAGTTCTACAAACGACTAAAGTTTAATCAAAATCGTTAGAGCCGGTTTTGAGAAAATTGGATTTTTCATGTTTTTTGGCGTTTTTTTGGGGGATATTTACCCTTAAAAATAAAAAATTCAAAAAAATGAAAAAACACCTGGAGATATTGTGGATTAGTACCTACATACCAAATTTCATAAAAATCGGCCCATTGGTTAAGGCTCTAGCTCTGTACACATACACACACACACACACACACACACACACACACACACACACACACACACACACACACACACACACACACACACACACACACACACACACACACACACACACAACGTAAAAACCACTTTTTTGGGTTCAGGGAGCACCAAAACAAATATTTACACTAACAACTCAAATTCAAAAATTTTGACGAAAACAATACTTTCTCCATATACTATGTATAGAGGGAGAAAGTAAAAAAACCAAGTTGTGTAGATAAACCTTAAATAGTAGAAAATTGTCATTTTAAACCCTCACAAGCATATTTTAAAGACATTACACGGTACTAAAAGAATTTTAGCTCTTCTTAATATTTTGCATTAATTTGCCTTACAGTTTGTTTGTCAAACTGATAAGTTAGGTAACATTGATTTATTTTATGAGTTAACTTAATTATACAATATTTATGATAATCAACTTTTTAGACAAAATATAAGTGACCATTTAAAATAACAAATGTTAAACACTATATAAGCAGAAGAAATCAAACAAATCCAATTGTTTAGCAGAAATACACCATTAAATTACATACAGCTTTGCAATTTTAATTGGTAAGAAAAAAACTAGGTTAGAAAATGTGTAACTTTTGGTAACTTATTAGTACGTTATTAGGTATGCATTTTTAAATATTGCTACCCTGACATTAACAATAGGAAACCCAAATACCCCCGTAGCAGCAAACCTGCATACTCAGCGAATTTCCAGTGCATATATATATATATGTATCTTAATACCACATACCAAGTTTCATCAATATACATTCATAAATAAACGATTTATGACATTTTAATTATTCTCCATAAGAATAACATGGCGGCTGAGTATGCAGGTTTGCTGAAGGAAGGAAAACAAAAAATGGGGTTTTATACAAATATCAATATAACTCATTTAGGTAAAGCCACATACCAAATTTCATTAATTTATTTTCATAATTAAGGGAGATAACACGTTACTTATTCTCCATAAGAATAACATAGGGCTGAGTATGCAGGTTTGCTGCTACGGGAGCCTTTGGCAAAAAATTGTTTTTTTGAGCAAATATCAATGGTTCACAACCAGATGAAGCCGTTTACCAAGTTTCGTCAGTATACGTTCATAAATAAGCGAGATATAAAATTTGTCTTTTCCTCCATAAGAATAACATTAGACAACGTACTGTGTTTAGCACTTTCAATATCTCGGTAACCAATTGACGTAGAGAAATTATCAAAATACCAAATTGTGTGTTTTTTTAAGCTGAATCCAATGGTAAAAACTAAAATTTGACTATTTCCAAAATTATATGTACAAAATTCAAAAAAACCCATTTTTGGGGTACAAAATCCCCCCAAAATACCCCTTCGGATAAAGCGATCTGGCTGGTTTTCGAACTTAGTCATAAATGTTGCTTTACACGTTTATACCAAATTTCATCAAAATCGGATAATTTTTACGAGAGTTATCGTGCTCACGGACACACATATATATATATATATATATATATATATATATATATATATATATATACAGTTTTGAACGAATGGTGTTTTTGGGGTCTGGGGACCTCAAAACGAAAAGTTATCATGGTCCCGGGCCTAGGTCTTACCATGCCGACTACGGTAATAGCTTCTTCCCTATAGGGGAAATTCGCTAAAATGACTGTGGGACGGTAGTGCCATACTTTTATAAAAAAATCGAATTCCCACTTACATTTACAATAGAGTATATTTTAATTAAACCTATGAAATAAAATCTTAAAAATTAACCTGTTGAAAGCTCATTTTTCTAGAAGTTGCTGTCACAAAATTTAAGTTTTAAGATTTGAACTGGAATTTGAGTTACATTCCTTCAAGGCCGCAGTATGACCCTGAAGCAAAGCCCCAGAGCCCCAGAGTCCAGTATTATAGTAGGACAAGGTCTCACTTGGAAGTGTCGCGTCTAAGGATAATCCAGACAAGGTTTCAAAGTGCAGTGTTAGGAAGTGTTTTACAAGTTCTGGTGATTTTTATTCCTTAAATGTTATTGATAATTAAAGTAAAGTAAATAGCGCTATGGGTTTGATCTATATTTAAGGTATATTAAACTCAATAAAAGTACAAAAAAACGTTAATGTGCAAAGCAGTCAACGTATATTGGATTAAAAATAGATTATTTATATTAAAACTTTTTCGGTTTTAAAATTTGTCTTGAATCTTCCTCTAGAAACAATTTTTTATTTTTCCTTTTTCCTGATTACATATAACAACAAACTACATTCGCCGTTTACTGTCTATTCAAATAAGAGCGTATTTTTTACTGAATATGTATTAATTGTGGAGATACAAAAGATTTGTTGAAATATTGTACTGCATACAAATATATTGCATTCTAAGATATTGTCTAAAGACTGAGAATGTTAAGATAATTATTAGCCACATTAATTACTGATGTGTGGTCACTAACAAATGCGTCGGTATACACTCTAATGATTTGTTATCAACAAACAACATTATTGATATCATAAATTTACTCAAAACTATTATGTCGATAATCCAGAAACCTTTTCATCAGGCTATGGTTTCTAACTAAGTAAAAGTGAATTTCTATTCCTATCTATAGAACACAAATAATCAATTCTTGTCGAAGAAACGTGTGCTAATGTGGTGTGTAGATATAAATCGTACGTTTAGTGTGCAGTCCAAGATGGCGGCTGATTCGGGAATGGATACGTGTCCGTCCCCTGAAAATCCTGATTCCCGGAAAAGACCCTTGGATGGAGATGTGGAAAATGGATCAACAAAGAGATCTCATTACGGTGGAGGTAAGGTTCAAATTTTATAGAAATACATTCCGATTGTATTTTTTACACAACACAAGTTAAAATTTTGAACTTATTAGACTCAGCAGGTGGACTAGGCTAAGTTAGCTGAGTCGTAAACTGAGCACAGTAATTTTGCAAATAAAATACAAATGTACCCCTAACTTGCCTAAGTTACTTATATTAATTCTTCTCAAACTTATTTTGGCTAGGTTTACTTTTAGTAGGGACCATCAAATATGGTAGGACATTAGTGTTATTCATACCAATGACAGCTGTCAAATATTTAAATAGCCAACATAGGTAGGCTAAATTTGAAATGATGTGCCTATAAAGTCCTAGTTTGTAAAGTATTTCACCTGGCTTAGTGTTTATAAAGTATTGCTGGAAGGAATTTTCACAATTCTTGGTTTAACATTTGCGGGGACTGATACTGTAGATGGAAACTGTACTGTAGATGGAAACTGTAGGCTAGCCTTCCCTAGGCCTATCTGACCAATTGAAAATTCTTGTGTTTTGGAAAAGCGGACTCTCCTTAGCTAACATATTGTCTTTTGCTCAGGTTTGTCATGAATTATTAAATAATTTTAAAAGGTTTCTTTGCGGAAATTATGGTTCAAAGTCTCCCCTCTTAACATTTCCTGAAATACATAACTTATTAGTCTTGTCCGTGTCAGGGCTGCCACCTTTCCATGGTTGAAGTTGTGGCAGCACTGCTCTATTGAGGACTGCCCAACTCTTGGGAGATGGCTTGAGCCTATTTGGGAGGAAATAAAAAAGATACAGTAGCTCAAAATGCAACACAACTGTGTTTAAAGTCTACAGTAGACTCCCCCTAGCCTCGGGTCCAGATCCTCGGCCGATATACAAGATGGCCAAATTAACCGGTGATATTTTGACAATGTAAAATATTGACCTATGGTAATATATAACTTACCTTCCTCCTGACCTGGTAATAGATAAATTGAATGGAAATAGATCTTAACGTAATTGGATTTAAAAACTTAAACTGATGTCTTTGGTGTGAGACTGAACAAAACCTGTGCTTGGCAGTCATCTGACCTGTCATGAGAACAAACAACTTAAAAGTATTTTGATGATTCAGATTAATTTCTTAGTACGGTACCACAAAATTAATAATTCAGCAAACTTAGTTTTTCAGTCACTGATCGATAGTCACCTGTAGTATTCTATTGTCTTGTGGTGAGGAGCTACAGGAAAAAGGACAACAGATTTGCTTGTCAAAATACTTAAATTACGGTACTGGTACTTACTTACTTTACTGGCATCTTCATTGCTTAGCCCTTTCCTGGCATAAGATCGTCACATTCATAATACTTTTGATCTCTCAAAGAAGGAGAAAGGGACTAAGGGGGTAATAGCAACGGTCAACCAAAAATTCTCCAAGCTTAGCTTTAATTTTTGTTATGTAATTTATTTCTTGAATTATGAATGGCAAAGCTTTGTCAAATTTAGTCCCATATATAATGTTTTAGTTTCAAACAATTTGAGTCTATGTTGAGCAGCTGTATTATTCAGTCTATTTCTAGTAAAATATGTAGGGAACAATCAGGTCACAGCTTTTTGCATAAAGGACAATTTCAAAAATATATAAAGATGGCACTGTTAAAATGTCAAATTCCTTGAAAAAAATTCATACCAAGTACGTCTAAGTTAGGGATTTTAGTAATCGCTCTAATTGCTCTCTTCTGTAATTTAAAAATCTTGTACAGGTTTCGTTTACTGGTTGCTCTGAAAAAGGCAATCAGAGGCCTGCAGTTCTAGCCCACTGCAGGGAGTCTTACGTCAGACTGGGGGCTTACGACTATCCCGAGTTTATTTTTGAATACCGGTACATACCTACTTTATATAAATAAAAGTGATTTTATAAATATCAATAGGCTTCAGACTAAGAATACAATAAGTACTAAGTTAGGCATAGAAATAGATTTTCTGAATCACACAAACTTCTGATCTTCAAATAAACCTCAATGTGTAGGGACCAAATTGAGTCTGGCCTTGCCAAATTTGTTCAGATTCAAGATAGAAGAGTTTCTTACCCAGTAATTTGTATGTAGGCAGTTTTTATGAATCAGAAGAATTTATGGAGTTGTGTTCTAAATTGACATAATTAGACCAAATTAACACAACTTAACCTAACTTCTCATAATTTTCTTCATCCTATTCATTGCCAAGAGGCATGAAGGGTACTACGTGGCTAACCAACTAGACGGGCATATTGACAAGCTTGACACCCATGGGTCTAAAAGCACTACTGGTTGTAAGATGTAGGACATGAATATAAAAATCAACTTTTAAGTTAGAAAGTTGGAATTAGGAAAGCAGTCGAAAACCACCCATCAACTGAACTGAGATGTTTTATTTGCATTTTGGCTTCTGTTGATTTCTGCTGTGTGAAACCCTCCTGCAGGCAGTTGACTCATTCCCATGAGGCCGTTTGAACCATCCGACGGTCTAACCAACCGAGGCCAGAATGGACTACTGTAGCCTACTTAAGTTTAGGTACTTGATAGGCCCCTTTCTCATGACCTAAGTTATCAAGAAATTAGCCAACATTCTTTTTCCCAACATTTCCTAAGTTATATCCTGATTCTGGAAATTTAATTTTTCCTGCTTGAAAAGTGGAAAAAAGTCCTAGAGAAATGGGAAAAATAGAATTTCGTTGTAACTTATTTTTTTAAATACTCGCTGTGGGTAGCGACCTAGTCAAATTCTGTGGAATTTCATACCGAACGTGATCACCTATTTATATTAACTAGCGATCGCCCAGAGGTCGAAATATAATTCTACATAAACCCAAAGTGGCACATACGAATAATGGTTATTTGCTTGAATGTTTTTCCCCATCCTGCAGTTAAATATAATGCATTTGAACCAGTGTCCTTATGTTGAACTTATACACACAAATACCTAACCTCTCTCTCTCCCCCTTTCACCCCTTCCCTTCCATTACTTTCCCCCCCCTCACACGCAGGTTTAATTGGTTTAATGTGGGGAAGCGTGTTACCATTCCAGTAATCTCAGTAGTTTTTAGCGAATTTCCCCTATAGGGAAGAACCTATTACCGTAGGTCTTATTGTAAAACTTAAGCCCGAGACTATAATAACTTTTCATTTTGAGGTCCCCTGATTTCAAAAACACCATTCGTTTAAATTCTTATAAATATATATATGTGTGTTCGTAAGCACGATAACTCTCGTAAAAAAGGTCCGATAATGAAATTTGGTACAAATGTGTAAAGTACCATTTATTTGAACGAGTTCGAAAACCAGACAAATCGCACCATCCAAAGGGGGTGTTTTGGGGGGGTTTTGTACCCCAAAATTGTTTTTTTTTCGGGGTTTCCACATGTAATTTTAATTTTAATCAAATTTTAATTTTTACCATTGAATTCAGCATAAAAAACAAACAATTTGCTATTTTGATCATTGCTCTACGTCAATTGGTTACTGAGATATTGAAAGTGCTAAACACAGTACGTTGTCTAATGTTATTCTTTATGGAGAAAAAGAAAAATTGTATATCTCGCTTATTTATGAACATAAACTAACGCAATTGGGTATATGGCTTCATCTGGTTGTGGTTAATGTTGTTTGCACAAAAAACCATTTTTTTGCCCATGGTTCCCGTAGCAGCAAACCTAGGTTCTTGGTTCCCCATGTTATTCCTATGGAAAATAATTAAAATGTTATATATCGCTTATTTATGATGGATATGGATGAAACTTGGTATGTGACTTCACTAAGATGAGTTCTATTGATATTTACATGAAAACCCATTATTTTGTGTTCCTTCTTGCAGCAAATCTGCGTACTCACCCCAATGTTATTCTTACAGAGAATAATTAATATTTTAAATATCGCTAGTTGATGAATATATTTCTTATGAGTCTGTTAAGTGTTTCAATTTGTTATGTAATATATTCATAGGAAATTTGCTGAGCATGCAGGTTTGCTGCGACGGGAGTATTTTTATTTAAATTAGTCCTTAAACATCTGTTCTTGCTGTTGTGCTAGCATTAATATCAGCTTTCAAATAACTTGAATTCAATTGATTAATGTTCTTCCATAAGATTAAAAGATTTAAACATTGAAAGCTTGTGTGGCGTAGCCCTGAGGGCCGATGTAAATTATAATGGATTTCTGCTCATCTACAGGAGAATACCTTTCTAACGGTATGCATGAATTTCTCCTACGATGCACAAAAGTTGAGAAAATACCCTCGTAGCAGCAAACCTGCATACTCTGCGAATTTCCAATGCTTATAATATTATCTGGTACTTTGGTATTATACGGATGCCACCCTTATACAGCGCGCTGCGGCAGTTATGTTAGGATGGGTTATCATAAAAATGATTGTAGGACTTTCCTTGTTTCGTTATAAATCGAATGATACCTGATGAGTCATACTTCCGGCCGCCAAACCCCCTCCAAATAGGCCAAGGTCAGGTTGTTGACCGGAGCGTGCGCATCACCTGTCACCGCCTGTACCTGGGTCAGTGTCATGAGTGATTTATTGCCGTGCACTACGTTACATTTGTTTTCATAATGAGTGACGTTCTTTTGGTGTGGGATTTACCTCGAAATGAAGAGGAAACCGTACGTATTTTTATGATAACCCATCCTAACATAACTGCCGCAGCGCGCTGTATATTTGGCGGACGGAGTACATGTGGCGATCGGGTGTGGCTGCTAGCGGCGGCGACGCATTCAACACGATCCTAGCGGACATCGCTGCCTTTTGGGAGGCACAACACAAAGACCGCTCATCAGAGTGATGTAAAATTTTTACTCTAAGTCAATAAAAGTACGTTTTTTCGAATTATGTAGTTATCCTTTTTATACGGTAAAAATTAACCTCCAAAAATAGTGGCATCCGTATAATACCAAAGTACCTATTATCTTAATATCACATAAAGCCACATACCAAGTTTCATCAATATAGGTACATTCGTAAAGAAACGATTTATGACATTTTAATTATTCTCCATAAGAATAACATGGCGGCTGAGTATGCAGGTTTGCTGAAATAAGGAACACTAAAAATGGGTTTTTATACAATTATCAATATAACTCAACTAGGTAAAGCCACATACCAAGTTCTATTAATTTATGTTCATAACTAAAGGAGATAACACGTTACTTTATAATATAGTAAAATATAATATAATAATACTTTATTCTCCATAAGAATAACATGGGGCTGAGTATGCAGGTTTGCTGCTACGGGAACTATCGACCAAAAAATGGGTTTTTGTGCAAGTATCAATAGACCACAATGAAATGAAGCAATATACCAAGTTTCGTCAGGATAATTTGATAAATAAGCGAGATATACAATTTTTCTTATCCTCCAAAAGAATAGCATTGGACAACGTACTGTGTTTAGCACTTTCAATATCTCAGTAACCAATTGGCGTAGAGCAATGATTAAAACACCAAATTGTGCGTCTTTTTAAGCTGATTTCAATGGGAAAAAAAATTTCCACTTTTTCAAAAATTATGTGTAAAAAACTCAAAAAACCCATTTTTGGGGTACAAAACCCCCCCAAAATAAATAAAATAAATAAATAAGGTCTTTAATTAGCGATTTTCAAACAATAATGTTTGTTTTACAAAATAACTAACATGTTTATAATAATAGAATTGTCTACAGTTCTGCAACAATGAGGTTGTCTCGAACTTTTCTTTTTAAAGTTTTAATACTGAACAATTTTATTTTCTTTGGAAGAGCATTGTACAGCTTTGGCCCAAAGTATCCAAATCCCCTTCTTCCTACTTCTAGCTTGATGCGTGGCACTTCCAGTAAATAATCCTGCCGAGTGTGTTTTTCTCGCACGTCAACTCTGTTCTTAAGTTTTTCTTTTAAATATAAATACCCCTACGGATAGGTCGATCTGTCTCGTTTTCGAACTTAAAGTCATAAATGCTGCTTTACACGTTTGTACCAAATTTCATCAAAATCTGACCTTTTTTACGAGAGTTTTCGCACCCACGGACACATATATATATATATATATACAGTTTCAAACGAATGGTGTTTTTGGGGTCTGGGGACCTCAAAACGAAAAGTTATCATGGTCCCGGGCCTAGGTCTTACCATGCCGACAACGGTAATAGCTTCTTCCCTATAGGGGAAATTCGCTAAAAGGAGTGACAGTTTTATGCTTGCCGAGTAATATAAAGATGTAGGCTACATTATTTTAAGCATTCATTCACCAAATTTTACGAGTCCTCACTAATGCCACCATCAGACTCGGTGTATTACTTCTTGGTGAGACAATCTCGCCTACTGTAGCATACTCTATTAATTCACTGCTTTTTCAGACCATATAGACAAAATTTTACTACCGACCTCTTAGACAGCTTGCAAATTAATTTAGCTTATTTTTTGTGTGACAAACACTAGTTTTGAACACAGTAAATCTGAATCAACTCGTTTTTGTCTACAGCTGTGTGTTTGTAAACTTGTCACTTGAAGTGGTCAGTAAATGTTTATAAAACAGTGAAATTTATAGCATTATTGACCTCGACGGGTATTTAATAAATTGCAGTCAAATTTAATAACTTTACAAACAAAATTATAAAAACGAATTATATTGAACATTTTTACAAGGCCTATATTTTGTTGTAGATTAAATTAGTTTAATCCTAGAACTGAAGAGGATCGCGATTGCACCTTTTTATACACTTTAAAAAGGCAAGAGACGGGATTGCTATACTGTAGTCCTGAGTGTTGTTGTGCAACACATCGATATTCAATTAGGCTAATTCGGATTCTTCTCCTGTATGATTCTCAAAAGAGTTAATCAAATGAAGTTGGTGGGTGGTCTTTTGGTGTTTTTTCCAGCTTTTTTTTACCGGTTATGAAATTTAGTCATTGATTGTTGTAAGGGTGATTTTTAATTACGTGGTTTTTAATTGATATTGTACGTTTTTTAATTTGGTTACTAAAGGTTAATTTTTATCCAAATTATTTGTTACTCCCATTAAAGTTTAGGCTATATTTTTGTAATCTGAATTAAATTCATCATCTTTAGGCTATAATGAAATATAATTATATAACACAATTTGAACAACTAGTTCAGGGAACCAAAATCTGAAGTCTTGAGTTGACGCTGAGTTATATACTGGTACATACAATATTGATATGATACATTTATTTTCTACAGTCATTAGGTAACGGAAGAATATGTAAACAGAGTGATGGAAGTGGAATGTTATACATCGTGATACCCCACAAAGCTCTGGTTTTGCAGTACCTAGTAATTACAGAAATACTGATTGGACATATTTTATAAAAAACATGTTCTCAGTTGTATTATATACAATATACCCCCTTAGCAGCAAACCTGCATACTCAGCGAATTTCCAATGCATATTAATTTATCTTAATACCACATAAAGCCACATACCAAGTTTCATCAATGTACATTCATAAATAAACGATTTATGACATTTTAATTATTCTCCATAAGAATAACATGGCAGCTGAGTATGCAGGTTTGCTGAAATAAGGAACACTAAAAATGGGCTTTTATACAAATATCAATATAACTCAACTAGGTAAAGCCACGTACCAAGTTCTATTAATTTATGTTCATAATAACACGTTAATTATTCTCTATAAGAATAACATGGGGCTGAGTATGCAGGTTTGCTGCTACGGGAACTATCGGGCAAAAAATGGGTTTTTGTGCAAATATCAATAGACCACAATGAAATGAAGCAATATACCAAGTTTCGTCAAGATAAGTTGATAAATAAGCGAGATATACAATTTTTATTATCCTCCATAAGAATAACATTGGACAACGTACTGTGTTTAGCACTTTCAATATCTCAGTAACCAATTGACGTAGAGCAATGATTAAAACTTCAAATTGTGCGTCTTTTTAAGCTTATTCATTTGGGAAAAAATAAAATTTTACTTTTTCAAAAACTGTATGTAAAAAACTCAAAAAACCCATTTTCCGGGTACAAAACCCCCCCAAAATACCCCTTCGGATAGGTCGATCCGCCTGGTTTTCTAACTTTAAGTCATAAATGCTGCTTTATACGTTTGTACCAAATTTCATCAAAATCGGACTTTATTACGAGAGTTATCGCACCCATATATATACATAGATATATATATATATATATATATATATATATATATATATATATACAGTTTCGAACGAATGGTGTTTTTGGGGTCTGGGGACCTCAAAACGAAAAGTTATCATGGTCCCGGCCCTAGGTCTTACCATGCCGACTACGGTAATAGCTTCTTCCCTAGAGGGGAAATTCGCTAAAAACCCAATAACTGTTCCCAAGTTGTTTGTGTGAAAAACAATTTTACAATTGTAAAGAGATCTCAAAACTTAAAATTTATTGTGTGGTGCTGGGCTTGTTTTTTTACTGTCACCTATGGTAATTGCTTCTTTAAAAATGGAAAATTTGCTAGAACTTAAAACAGTTTTTGGTGTTACTTACACAACCATAGTTTTTCCTCTAAAGCGATACAATTTTGTATGGGGGGGGGGATGGGATGAGAGATTATGACTGTCGGATGGCTTTTGCAGTGATGCCTTTTGATGGTGTGGGCCTGGAAATCAGGAAAAAGTTATATCAAAATTTATAATGGATTCTTAATGGTATTTAACACTTTCGCTGCTGCAAACATGTTGAAACATGAAATCTGCATAAGTTTCTATGATGAGACAAAACCCCGATCAGGGCCCGCAGCAGCCCACGCATTAAACAACTCGTCTCTATATAAATTTGCCTTGAATCTTGATCAAAGATTTGTCAACTTCAGGTGGTAATTATGGATATTCAGTAGGTATCCATCCTTCCAGAAAATTTTGTATAGAAAAGTAATTAATATCATATTTATAGTTGAGATAAGAAATCAATATTTTAAACAAGTTCAATGCTGTCTTATCAGTTACTAGGCCTATATCAGTTGGTTTAACAATTTAGGTTTATTATCTTAGCTATATCATTTTGGAGACTATCTAAATTACACTGCCCATTCATTATTGATTGTTTTTAAGAGACTGTTTTCAAGTCATCTGAGAACAATTTAAACTTGTCAGTAAGGCTGTGATTTGTTGTTTTTACAGTAAATTGTGTCCAAGATATTTTATGAATCGTAACCAGCTTTTATTTTTGTTTGAACCTTTTTTTAGTTCTTATCTGTTATTTATTTCCTATGTATTTCCAATATAATTCCAATGTATTACTTAGAGAAGCTAGATGATCTATTGCATCTTTTGAGGAGGCCTATTTATAAAAAATACAAGATTGTAATTGGAGGTGATATAAATTCAGAATTTTATGTAACAACAGACAAAAATAGTGTTAGGGAACTTAAAAACTTGTTAAGACAGTTTAATATAAAACATACTAACTCTGAGCCTACTAGAGGCTTAGCCTGCTTGGATAATACTTTTATAAATTTTCATCTTGAACCTGACTCTACCCAAGTAACAGATTTTATTTTCGCAGATCATAGGTCAGTTTCCTTTAACTTCAGTAGTGATATAATTTGTAATACAGATACTGGTATCAATAGTAATAGGCCTAACGGTTACAAGTTGGTGGTTTCAAGGCCTGCAAACAAAGATGAAATATCCAATCTCAAAGAATCACTCGCCTCCTTTGACTGGCTTAGACTACTTAATAGGCATGATCATTTTGGTAACTTCAAATGCCACTACGGTTTTTAATTATTTATTTTGAACTTTTTTTAAAAACCTTTGATGATTGTGTGCTAGTTAGAAAATGTAATATGCCTACAAAATAAAAGCAACGTTGCAAAAATAAAAATAATCAATGGTACACTCCTGAGTTTGCTTGTATGAAAAGGATTGTTTTGTCAATGTTGGGTATTCACAATAGATTTAAGAGTGATGTCTCTAAACTAGCCTACGTCAAGAGTAGAAATAAGTATAAAACAGCAATCCTGGAAGCCAAAAGGTTTTACAATTCTAAAGTCATTGAACAAAGGTCCAGTAATAAAATCTGATTGGAATATGATTAACAAGGTTGCCAAAGCCAGCCTGAAGAACAGTAACTCAGACCTGATGATTTTAATGATTATTTCATAAGCTCTGTTGAGGAAATAAGAAGTTCTATTGATAGACCCTCATTTAAAGCATTTGATCTACTCAAAAACAACCGCTCTAAACATATCATTTGCCCTTACAACAATTTCATGTTTACTGAAATAACACCAGATCAAGTTATAAATATTGCCAACAGTTTTAAGGTCTCTATGTTGATGTGTATGATATATCATGTAACTTAGTTAAGGAAATAATTCATAGTATTGCCTACCCTCTGGCCTTTTGTATAAATTATTGTATAAGCAAAAGTTTTTTCCCCCTGAGCTAAAAATATCTAGGGTAGTTCCTGTATATAAAAAAGGGAAAAAGATTTACCTTCTGCCGATAGGCCGATTTCTATTATGCCTGTTTTTGCAAAAATCTTTGAAGTAGTAATATATTCACAGTTATCCAGATATTTTGAGGATCACAACATGTTAAGTGACTCACAATATGGTTTTAGAACAAAAATTTCAACCTTTGATGCTATTGATGATCTAGTTAGGCTTATACATAAAGTTTTTGAGGGCAAGGGCCTTGCTCGGGCTACTTTCTGCAACCTGAGTAAGGCCTTCGACTGTGTTGATCATGATATACTCTTAGGAAAATTTGCAATGGCATAAAAAATAACAGACTAAACTAATGATGGATCGCCAGCAAATTGTTACTGTCAATAAAATTAAATCTAGTAAAGCACAAGTTAAAACAGGTGTTCCACAAGGTTCCGTACTCGGACCTTTTTTATTTTGTATTATGATAAATGACCTGCCAGCAGTTATGGGAACTCACACTGTGTTATTTGCTGATGACACAACTTTCATAAATGTTAGTAACAATTTCAATAGCCTTAAGACTCACACCAATAATACAGTGGCTGAAGCTTCACAATAGTTTAGGGCAAATAGATTTTCACTTAATAAAGATAAGAATCAAGAATTAAATTTTAGTTCAAAAGATAGTAATCCATTGATCTCAGACACTCCAACTAATGTTAAGTTTCTGGGAGTTTTCATTGATCATAAGTAAGAATAAGAATAATAAGAATAAGAATAAGAATAATTTATTTTCTCCAAAAAATATTACATTTTTGTACACTTTCAAATTTTGCACTTAAGTTGACATGGGAACCACATATAACATATATTAGTAGTAAGCTGTCCAGGGTTATTTATTTGTTAAGAAGCCTAAGGAACTGAGTCCTGGATACTTATGTTAGATCCTCATATTTTGCATTTTTTCAAAGTATCATTTTGTGTGGAATAATTTTATGGGGTAACTCTTGTCATGTAAATACTATTTTATTCCTGCAGAAGAAGGCCATTAAGGCTATCACTGTATCTTCCTATAGGGATCATTTGCAAACCTTTGTTTTCACAACACAAAATACTGGCTGTAATTAATCTTTATATTTACTCTGTTTTAGTTTACACAAAAAACAAGTTACTATAGTTACAGTGTAGAAATAACATTCACTCTCACAATACAAGATTCAGTTATAATATTTACGTTCCTTACCACTGTCTATCTAAATCCTTGAATAGTTATGTAATTATTGGACAAAAACTTTTTTATAAATTACCAGCAGCCATTCAAAATATTCCAGCAAATATTTTAAAGAAAAAACTACATGACTGGCTTGTAATCCCTTTTATAATCTGGATTACGTCAATTGTAATAATATTGTAAATTAGGCTAATTATATTAATCTGAATACGTCAATTGTAATAATATTGTAAATTAGGCTAATTATATTAATTTATTACTATTCTGGTGAAGGCCTGTTGCAAACTTTGTAAATTTGTATAGTAATTGTCTTGATCAGTTCAATTTAAATATAGAATAATATGTGCAACTAGCTACATTGTAAATCGATTGTACCAATTGTTAGCTCTAAGTTTATATATTTGTATATATAGGACTATTTTATTAGCGAATTTCCCCTATGGGGAAGAAGCTATTACCGTAGTCGGCATGGTAAGACCTAGGCCCGGGACCCGGGACCATGATAACTTTTCGTTTTGAGGTCCCCAGACCCCAAAAACACCATTCGTTCGAAACTGTATATATGTGTGTGTGTGTGTGTGTGTGTGTGTGTGTGTGTGTGTGCGCGCGCGCGATAACTCTCGTAAAAAAAGGTCCGATTTTGATGAAATTTGGTACAAACGTGTAAAGCAGCATTTATGACTTTAAGTTCGAAAACCAGACGGATCGACCTATCCGAAAGGGTATTTTGGGGGGGTTTTGTACCCCAAAAATGGGTTTTTAGAGTTTTTTACATACAATTTTTGAAAAAGTAAAATTTTACTTTTTCCCATTGGAATCAGCTTAAAAAGACGCACAATTTGATGTTTTAATCATTGCTCTACGTCAATTGGTTACTGAGATATTGAAAGTGCTAAACCCAGTACGTTGTCCAATGTTATTCTTATGGAGGATAAGAAAAATTGTATCTCGCTTATTTATCAACTTATCCTGACGAAACTTGGTATATTGCTTCATTTCATTGTGGTCTATTGATATTTGAACAAAAATCCATTTTTTGCCCGATAGTTCCCGTAGCAGCAAACCTGCATACTCAGCCCCATGTTATTCTTATGGAGAATAATTGAATCGTTTATTGCAGAAACCCCATAACCAAAATTTTTGGAATTTTAAGGAAATCAAGAAAAACTTAATTTCCAAAAAAGTAACAAACATTTTAACTTAGTAATTTTTCATTGTTAACTACCAAGGTATTCAAAGGCGTAGATGTCGATCTTAATCATCAGGGTTGACATATCACTTAAAAAAAAAATTAATTTTTTTCACTTATGGTGTTTCTGCAATAAACGCTGTTTTTAAAACAAATTATAATTTGTTTCCTAATTTTCTGACAGATTTGCAGGTTTGGGCATGTTGCAAAACACAAATATGGATAAGACACTTTATTCAAAGACAGAACTTATTAAGTAGTATAAAAAAAACATGAAAATATATACATTTTTCGGACTTAACCTACTCGTCATCTTCATTGGCCCCCTCAATCATTTCGGCATCTGTTGTTGGCCATTGTAACAAAGCATTGTAAAAGTCTTCATACCCTGTGGTATAGTTTGTCAACTTTTTGATATCATTGAGCTTTGCCTTTTGGATAGGTACCTGTAACCAAGAAATCAACTTGTAGGTTCTGCAAAAATAAGTCGTGACTGGCTAGCATATTAAAAAAAAAATTTATACGCTTTTGATATTATTTTTATTAACTATTAACATTATGTTCATTATTATTGTAAAACAAAAATAACTTCATTGTTTTCTTTTAATTGTTCCGAATAAAATTGTAGGAATTAAAAAAATATATGTCTTACCTGCCCTTGGGGGTAGGCACCTTCAGTTGGTAGCTCCGGTGGTTTGTCACATTTCAGGAGGGTGAATGTGGACTCACGTAAGCCATCAATGAACTCCCTCACTACTACTTTCCCTTGCGAATGTGAGGAGAAATGGAACTGCCTGTTTGTTTGCCTGTTTTGTTGTTTACAAATCCACGAACAATATTGTTAGCTTCAGGAGACTAAATATAAGCTTAACGGACAGGTACAAACAATAAGTTTAAAAATAATAAGTAAATAAATAGTTAAAAATGTCTAGTTGATGACCCGTTTACCGCACGGGATCTAGCAGGCATAGAGCCAGATATTTTAAAAATGTATTTACATTTAAATCAGCTAACTAAATAATAAATAAAATATAACTCCATTAAGATTAACATTGGAAATTTGAAAGCGTATGGGGCGAATCTCTGAAAGTGAGGGTTTCTCAAACCCTCAAAAGTCACATCTAGAAAGTAAGAGCTTTCATTGATACAAAATATGTATACAAAATAATAGTATTAGAGGTCACCGAACACTGAAAAACAATCCAGAAATTTTTTTAATAATAATTCCTGGTGGCGAGCATAAAATTAAACCCTTTGTGATGCTGTTTGGTCCTAACAATTAGTTCCCTTAAATCATTATAATTGTTGTCAAATATATATTTCTGCTCAGTAATCAACCCCTTAAAGATGATTTAGTTAAAATCGTTGTAGAAATGTAAAACATGTTGATTATTTAAGGCTAAATGCACGGTAATACGAGCGCTCACACAGGGAAAGGGATAGGGCGCCGCGTGCCCGAGCTCCCGCAGTGACGTCACAGAGGCAGCTGGCTGGAATCACTTATTGAGCCCGCAAGGCGCAGCCCTTCTATCTGTAGTCCTGCAGAGCTCTACAACTGCCTTGTCTCTTAACATATCACTTTTCATTTAATTTTATGTTTTTGCAGGAGGGGATGGAATCTATCACTTTAAAATTCTGGTACCTAGCATCGCCTCTGGTGCTATTATTGGGAAAGGAGGCGAAACTATTGCTCAGCTGCAAAAGGACACAAATGCACGAGTCAAAATGTCAAAGGCCAA
Source organism: Allygus modestus (assembly GCA_963675035.1). Taxonomy (NCBI): domain Eukaryota; kingdom Metazoa; phylum Arthropoda; class Insecta; order Hemiptera; family Cicadellidae; genus Allygus; species Allygus modestus. Next base: position 199,020,383 of record OY776111.1, on the reverse strand, counting down.
CGATTTTTATCCAGGTAATTTGATAAGTTAATTTAGAAAAATAACATGTACAAAATATAACATTGTAATGGGAGTCATTCACATATTCACAGTTTACTTATAATTTTTTATATGATAGGTCATATTTGATGTTTAATAACTTTACTATCTTAAAACAAAATAATGAAAATGAAGGACATTCCGTCCTCAGACCATTTTATCTAGCTAATTTTCTTAATCCTTTCTTTGAATGATAAGTATTTATGTCCAGATGTGACACCATGCATTTACACTGTAATTTTGGATTATAGCTCTGCCTCATTGGTCCTCAATGTAATATTACCGCGTGTAAAGAGGGGAGAAAAACGTTTTTGTTTGCTCTATTAACAAAAATGCCGTTGGCGTTGAAATACAAATAAAATATAGGCTATATTTATGTAAATTGAATTTTGGATACCTACTGAAAAATGTAACTAATTGGTAAAATTTATTAAATGAAAGCCTTGAACTGAGTACAATCTTTTTTTCAACAATTTTATTTAATTATTTTATGAGGTATCGGGACTTAAGACTGTTATCATGGTCAACAAATTACTTTTTATGTGAATGATTTCAAAATAATAATTGTTGATGTATGTGATTTAAATAACTACAGTAAAACCCTGCTTAACTGGAATAATTGGCACGGGACCGTTCCGGAGAGCCCTTCTTTTTTCTTCGGAGAGTCAATTGATGGTTTTTCATGTTTAATTTAAGAAAAATATGCATACATCTTGAAGTTTTCCCAGTGTAAGATTAATGACATATTTACAAATGTACATGTTTAAATTGTTATCCGAACATGTATTGGACAAACTTATAACTGCGGCAAATGACACTACGTAACCACAATAGTAACTGCATTTGGCACCACATGCAGGTATGACAGTTCATGGTGCACTGATCCTTAAGTGCGATATGGGAATGCGAATCGGTCCACCCCCAACCCCTCACGGGTGGATCATATGTGGCAAAACTGGTCAAAACAACCCCCAAGTTCAGTGGCCGCTTCGCTGGGCGGTGTCTCGGCACACCATGAGTCATAAGCCAGACTTATCATCATCATCATTGTTGCGGATTAGGAAACCCCAGCATAGCTGCTAGTCACATTTTCCACAAGCGGGAATATTGCGCAGGTTACCGGAAAGATAGGATATAGCAGGAAAGGAAAGGGTGGGATGGGACGGCAGCCAAATCGACCCTTCAGAGGGCCAACTCCCGTGCCCTTATTACAGCTGGGATGAGGCTCTCAAAGCATTCTGCCCTCCAACTGGTCAACTCAACTGACAGGGTATCCATGTACAACAGCCAGGGACCATCCATTCTCAGGTTGGCAGGTCGGGGACCAAACCCAGAGACTGTCCCTAGCTGCTGCAAATGGAGAGACCAAAGGTGAAAGGGAATTTTGTCATAATGGACAGTCAAAAGACTTACCATATGTAATGACAACTTCATTTGCTGTACCCAATGTCAGCCTCAAAACTGGTGTAGACCAGTTTTAAGGTAGTCCTGGGACACTATCAAGCCAGACTTATCCTCTCTATTATTGAGTATCTATTTCTTGTGGACCGTTCTGGTTATCCTGGGTTTCGGTTTAGCAAACTCCAAATAATCGGGGTTTTACTGTAGTAATAATCGCTTAAAAATTCTTGACCTAGATTTTCTGTGGGAGATTTTCTTGCCATGATCTACATGATCCCTAGAAATGGCAGGTAATTTTTATTTTTGTATGTTCAGCTAACCCAAAGTTCTGCCTATTTCCCTGGTTTCTGAGGAATTTGGCTTCTGCCCTTTTTCATCATCATGCATAACTTGGCCAATGGAATAATGGTAAAGTTCCCGTTTATATATTTCACTACATACCCACGATCCAGTTGATGTTGTTTTTGAGACTGGAGTGTAAAAAAACTGGTTTTGCATTAGTTTTTAGACCTTTACCTTCTCCGCCAGTACAAAGTATATGGAAAAAGGGTTGTTATCGTAACAAATTTTGGATTTGGGTTGCCTATCAGTGGAAATATTTCCTGAACCCAAAATAGTGTTTTTTTTTTGTGATTTAAGGTGAGGTCTGTCTGTGTGGATGTGTACAGACCTTGAGACAACACCAATGGCCCAATTTTGTAAAAATTTGGTATGCACTAATCCACGGTATCTCCTCGCTTTTTTCATTATTTGAAAGGAAATTACCCCCTTAAAAACTGGTAAAAAACATAAAAAACAAGATATCTCAAAAACATCTGTAAAGGTTTTTATTAAAAGTTTATGATTTATTGTGTTTTAGACCTTAAACGGAATGACCCCACCTGCAATCCTGGAAAATTTGAGTTGAGATTTTATAGGGCTTAAAAGGTTCCAAAAGTTTTTTTCTCACTTAATTTAAAATAAAATGTACTTATTTTAAAAGCTCCTACAAATTATCTGTAGTAATTATTCTACAACCAATAATTGTAGAAAAAATGAAATTTTTATTTGTTGGTAAACATAGTATTCAAGTATTTTAGTTATTTAGTATTTTAATTGAATAATTGAATTTTAAACAAAGAAACATAGTAGGCCTATGTTGTCCAATTAATTCTTCTAAGGGATGATAAAATATTGTTTCTCTCTTATTTACAGATTAGTTTTATTAAAACTTGGTATTTAGGTTTAAGTTTAAATTGACCAATAGAATATACTCAAAATATGTTACTACATAACCCTGGGAGGGAGACAAGAGAGATGCTCCCTCTTAAAATAACTGTGTCTAACAAATTAGACTGTAGTGCCTCCAGTAAAGGGATTTATAGTATAATTATTGAAAGAAAGTGTCTGGAGAAGCAGCTGCGGCCTTGTGGAAACATAAAACATATGTTTCAAAATCTCCAATAAACACTATTTAAAAAGTTAAAACACTTTTTTAGCACATGTTTCAAATATTTGTATCTTATGCGATAAGTTTATATTGATAGTTATATTTTTTAAACACAAATTACACGCCCTGTCACTCCGGTATACACGTTCTTTTAATAATCATACTATAGAGTGGACATATCTGATAAACTTCAGTATTTTAAGTATGTTTTATTTTAAAGTTACAGCTTTTATTTGAACAAAATGAATAACAGCTGAATATTGTTTTAGTTGTTGCTTTTGCCATGTAAATAAAGAGGATACTGCTTACACCGGTTATATTTTTACACACGGATTTTACCTATGTGAGGATTTCGTTTCATAAATAAGGAACAGTCTCATATTGTTGTAATTGTATATATTTTTTGGAAATAAAATGGTTTTAATTTGATTTGATGTTTTACTTTTAAATTATCATATTATGACACAAAGCCCAGTAGGTCTCAAAACTACTCTTTCCCACACTTTTTTGGATGGATCGGAAAACCAACATGTTTTGTTTCGCAAACTCTCTCGCTGGCAGAACAGGCTTACTTACAAACTGATAAAGAAGCTCAGCGATTTTCTGGGGTGTAAATAAGTTTTTTCAAAACACATTTTCTAAACTGTTTGTGTTGAGGACAGACAACAAACCAATTACATTGATCTTCAATCCCTGAAAGGAATTGCCCTAAATGACAGCTCGAAGACTTCTCAAGAATGTCATATTCATACAGGGTTTAGATAATAAGATTCAACATGTATTTTCAAAGGACAATACCACAACAGATAACCTTTCAAGGGCACCAGTCTGATATCGGGAATAATTTATGAAAATTTCATGGACGACATACATACCAGGTTTGGCAGTGTAATGATTTATTGCCAGTAAAACTGTAAAAAACCAAAATTAAAATAAAAAAGGTACAGTTTTGCAGGAAATTTATGATTGTGTATCGAAGGGAAAACCTTTATGATTACAAAAAACTCAGTGATAAACATATTCGACGGTTGTTTAATATGAGGTGAAAGATTGATTACCATAAACGCTAAGAAAAATGATTTTAAAGGATCTACATTCATCACGTGTTGGAATGGTCAAAATTAAAGCTCTTGCTAGAAGCTTTGTTTGGTGGCCTGGAATGGATCTTGCTATAGAACAATATGTGAAAAGTTGTTTTCCATGTCAAATAAATCAAAAGGAGCCTGCCCAAGTTTGGCATCCATGGGAACCAACAAATTCTCCATGTTGCATACTGTATTTATTTTTTGGGCCTTATATCAAATCAATATATAGTGTTAGATTTAGATTCTTTTTCTAAATGGTTTGAAGTTGTTCTGATGACACAAGCATCTACAAAGTAAAACCGTTGATGTTTTGTCTTGATTTGGCTTTCCTACTACATTGGTAAGTGACAATGCTGCTGTTTTCAAGTCTTGTATTTCAGGGTTATTTAGAAAGTAATGGAGTTTTTCATCAAACAATTGCGCCATACAACCCACAGAGGGACTGTCAAGTGGATCGCTGTGTTCAAGTTGGGAGAAACCTAAGAAAAGTAGTAGACCTAGGTTGCACGCTTAAAGATAAGCTTCTTATATTCCTCATTTTACATCACCGAACTCCGAAAACAGTACTCTAACGGGAAAGAGACTGGCAGAACTAATGTTTGAGAGGAAACTCCGAACTTAGTTAGGTGTAATTGGTGGTGTAATGGTTAGAAGTCCAGCTCTACCTATCACACAGGAAAGAACCTACATCAGAAATTCTAAACAAACAAATGAAAGTGAAAGAAAGTTAAGGATGTTTAAAGAAGGAGATACTGTGATAATCAGAGAATATTTGAGTAATAAAACAAGTTTAAAGGAAAGGGAAGATCAAAAAGAGAATTGAAAATTTGATGAATTGTATTGAAGTTGAATCAATGATTTAGAGACGTCACATAAACCAAATCAGTAATTTGTAAACCTAAGCTCATTATCCTCATAACTGAAAAAATTAAATGTTTGGTTTTACATGTTTTATTTGAAAGTTAAATTTATAATAGCTATTACTGTTGTTGTCGCTTTTGCTGGTGAATAAAGAGGAGATTTCATACACCAATTGTGTTAAAGTTTGTTTACATTTAAATATTTTAAATGTACTTATTATTCTATATTTAGTAAATATCAAGAAATGTATTGATTAAAATATGACAAAGGGAGAAAATATGTGTCAGTTTTCTGATACCATTTATTTATTACGTTTACCCTTAGCTATGTTGCCAAATATATTTGGTTCAATAACAAAAGATGATTAACAACAAACAATTTTTATGTTAAACACATTTTGTATGACTGTTGCTATTGAGTGTTCACTTTGATTGCAATAGAGAATTTGATTTGATTTGATATGTTTTTGTACCTAACTAACAATTTATATTCCATTGTGATTTTACTGAGCTTAAACAAAAATATTGTAAATAGTTTCCTACTGTATTGAATTGAATTGAAACTTTTTTTTCTTTTTTTTTGACTAAAAAGCCCTGGAACAAAAAATGTATGTTAACCTTTTTCATTCGTCTCTAAAAAGACAATTGGTTTAGCCTACTGTGAAAGGAGCATTGCATTTGACTGTCAGCTACAGTTATGCATTTATGTCAGGGCTCCCCAGCAGTAGGTGAAGTGCAGGCAAGGCAGTCTGGCACTACACCAAAAATTCAGTAGTAAAAGGTGCCTTGAAACAGAAATAACTGCCAGTACTCTGTGTCAATGGTTGTTTAAAATATGCATCTTAGAGATTACTCTTTAATTTGCCATGTCACGATGTAAAACTGCATTTTGGAATAGTCCTCTAGGACTCTGAACACAATTTCTATTGCTTGATAGGTTTGATGTCAGTTTCTCATTATTTTGTAGATGCAAACTGTTAATTCTATCAACAAGAACATTTGGCAATAATCCAATCATAGGATCCCTACAAATGACTTTAAATGTACTCCGTTCTTTAAGACTTTTCATCTATTGTGTAAGTAAAATAAATGGATAAATCAGAATAATAAAGCTTTTAAAGTAGCAATTGTTCGCCGTCATCATTTTGAATTTTTGTTTAATGGAAAGTTGGACTAAGGATGAGCCTTCTTGAGTTTGAAATACATTTTTGTCTCATTGAATAAATTTATTCTATCAGATCAGATCAAAATCTATTTATGCACTGTGTCAGTAGTACTTAGGTACACAAATATTAAATGAGATTTGTTTCAATATTCTTAAACAAAGATTATTCTACTTACAAAGTTCATTTATTTTGTTACAGGGTTTTTTGCTTTTAATATCAAGTTTAATTTGTAATTATTTCTGAATATCCAATTCATTTTATTCACACAATAGACACATCTTTATGTATAATTCTGTAAGCAAGATGTTAAAGTAAAAATTGTGGGTGTCTGGCAAATCGCAGGATGATGAGAGACGACTCAAATTATAGGTCTCGATCCCAGGGACTCGGGAAAAATAGCAATATTTCCAAAAAGTTATCAGCGAACAAAAAATAAGGTGAAACATCCCCATAAGAAAAGCATGGGAGTTTAAAAAGTGTTTTTTTTACATTAATACTTGTGATTAAGTGTCTTGTTTACGAACCGACATGTGTTCCTACTTATGTTGTTTTATTTTCCTCGGTATGTAAAGAGAGAAAAATCAGTTAAGAAGCAAGGTTAGGGGCTATGGTCCCTTTAAGCCACTAGTAATATCAAATAGGATACAGAGAGAAATAACTCATTTGGTAGATGACTTGTCAATCTTTAAACCAACTTAAAACATGAAATAAAATTGTTAGCATTGCAATCAAGAGTTAATGTTTTATTATTATAATTAAAATAATTCTCAATACTCAACTTGCTCCATCTGACCAGCAACACCTGTGAATCCAGTATTCTCTTGGAACACCAATGTAACCCATTTTGTCCAACTTGATAACTCATTACCATAACTCATTTGTTTTGACAGGTACTTCTGAGAGGGTGTGTCTGATATCTGGCAGTGTAGATGCAATTATGTCAGTTTTAACGTTCATTATGGAGAAAATAAAGGAAAAACCAGAACACGTAGTCAAAAGTGAAATGGAGAATAAGACTGGAACGGAAAGAGATAAGCAGGTTTGTAATCTGAAATTTAAGTGAGAAAAAGCTGAGCGGTGCTAAACTGAATTATAGCTTACTTAAATACCCCCATTGCAGCAAACCTGTATACTCAGTGAATTTCAAATGGTACTTCACTAAGTCATGAAGCCACTTACCAACTTTAATCAAATCATATTAATAAACAAGCGAGATATTACATTTTATTTATTCTCCATAAGAAAAACATTAGGACTGAATATGGAGGTTTGCTGCATCAAGGGCCACAAAATCTGGTTTTTATGCAAATACCAATGGATCACCTCCAGATGAAGAAGCAACATACTAAGTTTTATCAATTTATGTTCATAAACATGGAAGATATCACGTGTTTATTATTCTCCATAAGAATAACATTATAGCTGCTGAGTACGCAGGTTTGCTGCCATGGGGACCACAAAAAATGAGTTTTGTAAGCAAGTAGCATTAAAACCCAACCATAAAATGCCACATACCAAGTTTCATTAATAAACGAGTTCAGGGTGTTTCGGGATAGTTGTAATAACTTCGTCAAATGATTCCTTACATCACGACAAGAAAAATATGTCCTATCAACATGGGTCCGGAAACCGTTCGTTTTGGATTTACAGCCAAAATTCAGGTTTTTACGATTTTCAGTGTATTTTATTTTTGTTTTGGACAAAATACACTAATCATATAGCATTAAATTCATTATTCTTATATGAAAAGATAGGTAATTAGCAGTAGAACCGTGGCCAATAGTTATACCTCCCACAAAAGTAATAAATGCACGTTGGTCTCACTTTAAATTTAATTTGTTTTCCAAAAAAAGTCAATTTTAAACTTTATTTTTATTTTTGAAACGTTTAATAACCGTCAATTATGATGACCAGTCACGCTGTGACTTCATCAAAAGTTTCATTTTTTTATGGAGAACAAAACTTCATCATTGGTTTATTAGAAATAATTCAATTTAAACGTGGAAAAAACACGATACCTGACAACGGTACAGAATTTTCTTTTAAAATCGCATAAGCGCTGTGCATTTGCTTAGGGGTTTGCGTCATTGTTCAGATGCACAGAATGAGACTGTTGATATGTATTTTTTTTAATTTGTTTAAAACTTATTAGTGTGTGTTCCAAATGAAGTAAATTATAATTACAAAATAATTTATAACATAATGTTTCCTTTTCTTAATTCTGAAAATAAGTATCAGAAATTGATAGTTTTGTAAAAGTTAACTATCAATAATATGTAACGTAAAAGAATGTATGTACTATACAGAATGAGACTGTAGATAAGTATTTTTTTTAACTCTTTTATTAATTTAATTTGTTTTTAGTTTTTGTATTAATGGCACTTGCTTAAAAATAAAAAAATTTTACTTGGAAAATAAGCCCATGATCACCATTGAAGTGTATGAGAACTGGGTTTATTTGGGTGTAAATTATTGTAGGGTTACGAAAAATGGTATTTTTTATAAACATCTATTTTACGAAAATGAATGGCATTTTTTAAATTCACACTATGAGGTACATAATAGTACATAATTTGAAATCTTATTCGTTACAAATTGTTGACTAACTTTAACAAAGCTATCAATTTCTGATACTTATTTTCAGAATTAAGAAAAAGAAACATGTTATAACTTATTTTCTAATTATAATTTACTTCATTTGAAGCACACAGTAACAAATTTAAAAAATACATATCAACAGTCTCTTTCTGTGCATCTGAAAAATGATGCAAACCCCTAAGCAAATGCACAGCGCTTATGCGATTTTAAAAGAAAATTCTGTACCGGAGTCAGATATCGTGTTTTTTCCAAGTTTAATTTAAATTATTTCTTATAAACCAATGATGAAGTTTTGTTCTCCATAAAGAAAGGAAACTATTGGTGAAGTTGCAGCGTGATTGGTCATCATATTTGTCGGCTGACAACGTTTCAAAAATTAAAATTAACTTTTTAGGAAAACAAATTGCATTTAAAGTGAGACCAACGTCCACCTGTTACTTTTGTGGGAGGTATAACTATTGGCCAGGGTTCTACTGCTAATGACCTATCTTTTCATGTAAGAATAATGAATGTAATGCTATAGGATCAGTGTCTTTTGTCCAAAACAAAAATAAAGTACACTGAAAATCGTAAAAACCTGAATTTTGGCTGTAAGTCCGAAACGAACGGTTTCCGGACCCATGTTGATAGGACATGTTTTTCTTGTCTTTATGTAAGGAATCATTTGGCAAAGTTAGTTACACTTATTCCGAAACACCCTGTATACAATTTTACTTATTCACCATAAGATAACAATGGACAATGGACCAGTGGCGGATTTAGGGGGGCTATAGGCAGTGGCGGATTTAGGGGGGGGCTATAGGGGCTGTAGCCCAGGGCGGCAAGTTTTTAGGGGCGGCAAATTTACAGAAAATTAATAAGTTGTTTAGAAAAGAAATGTTGAAACGGGGAACATTTTGACGAAAACTGATTACAATGACGGTGTGCCGCCCTTTTAAAGGTAAAGGTACTTAGACTAATACTACTGAGACTAATGTATGTAATGTAATGTAACCCTCACACTGCAGTTCCTCAAAGCAGTCATAATTCATTTGTCATTCATCCGTACTAGCGACAACACGATTACGCTACAGAGAAAGGGCGGCAAGCCACGAACTACATCAGGCACTGCGCCACTATGACTTCGTCCAACCATAGATTAAACATACTCCTTGTGGTATTCTTAATCTATGGTCCAACTCACGGACTTCCAAGTTTACCTATACATTCTCATAGCATTACAATTATTTGTTACACAATATCAATAATGAACAAGGCACACGGATGAGAAATATTGCAACAATCGGATTTGAGATGACAATAACAAAATTTAGACTACAATGATATTGTCGTTTCATTTTCAAACTCAAGGTGACAAAGAAAGTTATTTCAGCCGTCTTCAGTGTTGCCACCAGGTAGATGAAATTTTACCCTAAACGTGTGGTGAAATTACCCTAAACCTTTTGTAAATTACCCTAAAATTACCATAAGAGTTGATTTACTTCTATAAACGCTTAAAATACACTCGAGATTGGTTTTAAAACATGATTAACGCATACAAAGTAAGGTAGCATAGCATTTATTACTCGTCTTTGGTACTATATCACACATAAAACGAAATATGTATTAAAAAATTCAAATAAATAATCTGTTGTAATATTTTTATTCAGTGCTATCTATACTTAATGTGCTGGTATAGATAGTGCTGGGATAGTAGAAACTTGCTGATAAATGTCATTAACAGTTGTCGGGACTGGGAGTACTTAGTACTTTGTTGTTTTATAAACTTATTTCAGTTGTACAAATGTGTTAATGTTATTTTTTATAATAAGGTTTGTCATCGTATTACTATTTGATTAGATCAATAGGTTTCATTGCAATACAACACTACATCACACAAATTTACACATGTTATGCCTTGTTGTAATGTTTGTATGTGCGCTCACGTGGCTCACCCATGGGCTCACTATGGGGATTTCACAGGCATAAAATACAATTTAGCTCCTTCATACAAATGTGTCAAAATGGAGACAATCTTCAGTCAAAATAATTTCTACAACAGCGCTGTAAATCTAACAACCTATATTTAACCAAATTAACCCGATATATTTTTACTGTTTAGGGTATTCTATATTATTATATTATGCCCAATTTTGGACACATAACATAATGTGCCTCAATTTTATCTGTTCGAAAATTAAACTTTGTGTCCTTTGTGATTACAAGCATCTCTAGTCTAATACTCAATAGGATATACGATGTACATGCAAGTTATATATCTTTTATAGTACTTTTAATTTACCCAGCACTTTATGTAAATGTTTTAATTCCTGAAAAAACATTTTACATTGCCAAAACATCTAAATTTAAATTATAAGGGTCTCTAGATTTTACCCTAAAATTACCCTAAAAACTCCATTACCCTAAAATTACCCTAAGACCAGTAAAATTACCCTAAAAAGAGTAATTACTCTAAAAGTGGCAACACTGGCCGTCTTATACTTACCATCAAAGGCTACCACACATAATCGTTCATTCTGGAGGATATTTTTTTAAACAAAACATCTGACCAAAGACAAATAAAGAATAACATAATTTGTAAGGAAAGGATTTGATTGGTTGTTGCCATGGGAGCATAGTTGACAGAGGGTCAAAATGGTGGTCAGCATGTAGGCTGCAGTGTTTTACTCCAGGCGAGACCTCTATATATATATTTTGGGTGGGACGGTGTCAAAATCTCCCATTTCATTAATTGAAAAACCGTGATAATTGAAGTCTTTAAATTAATATCGTGCCGCATTTTAGGCAAATCATGATGGTAAACTTAACTTTATAATCTTAAGACATATTTTATACGTAATTTTATTGTTTATCTCAAAGCAAAGTTATGATTTGAGCTAAATTAAAACACCCTTTTATTATAGCTTTGGAAATAGTGTTGAAAACAAGCCGCCTTGTACGTCGAATGACACCGTCCCACCAACAAGTTGACACCTCAACAGGACAAAATACCAAATATGACGGCACGCTTTATGAAGGTTATTTGTCAGAGAGTAGTGACTCCTGTAGTATTATATTTTAATTCATTGGATCTACAACATCATGGAGGTGAAACTAGAAGAAGTGTTTGAAAATGTGTAGAGTTTTATGAAGATTAGGCCTACATCAATTAATTTTATATTTTGATCGTCTAAAACATATAAACAATTCTTTGTATAAAAGTATAAATTAAAAAATGACTGAAAAACTGTATTGAAAAGCGCTAATTCAGGATTTAAATAGTCCGAATTTTGAGGCTAATGGTCCGAACGCTACAGTGTCATCATATCTTATTTATAGGTTATTTATTATAATTTTCAGTAGTCAATGCGTTGGTGTAAAAATTAATGTTTTTATTAAGTATAAGAAGGGATTTTTAGGCCTTTGTTGAAGGATTTTCTTGTTATTAAAAGTAGCACTAGCACTGCTTTACTGCTTTTAACACCAACATTTGTCTCTAGGGCTGATTGTCATTGGAGTAGGTTATATTGAATATTAAACTGTGTTAATGTGAATCATGTCAATTATACATTATTTTACTGGATTTTTCAACTAGGAAATAAAAGAAATTTCTTAAACTTATTCATTCAGTTAATTCGTAACTTCTTTAGATACTATCACAAAATAACCAAACAAGATATATATAACATGTGGGTAAACCTGGGCGGCAAAAAGGACAAAGATTATATAGTGGGGGGGGGGGGAGGGCGGCAAATTTCCTAATAGCCCTTAGGCGGCAATTGCTTAAATCCGCCACTGGCTATAGGGGCTGTAGCCCAGGGCGGCAAATTTTTAGGGGCGGCAAATTTACAGAAAATTAATAAGTTGTTTACAAATGAAATGTTGAAACGGGGGTCATTTTGACAAAAGCGGATGACAATGACGGTGTGCCGCCCTTTTAAAAGTAAAGATAGTAATCAAAGACTAATTTATTACGCTTGCATTTCCTCACACTGCAGTTCCTCAAAACAGTCATAATGCATTTGTACTAGCAACAAGACGATTACGCTACAGAGAAAGGGCGGCAAGCCACGAACTACAGTTAATTCAACTTCTCCCCTCTGCTCATCAGGCACTGCGCCACTTTGACTATGTCCAACTCATGGACTTCCAAATTTATCCGTACATTCGCATAGCATTAAAATTTATTTGTTACACAATATCAATAATGACTAAGGCACACGGCTGAGAAATGTTGCAACAATCAAATTTGAGATGACAATAAAAAAAATTACACTACAATGATATTTTAAAACTCAAGGTAACACAGAAAGTTATTTCAGCCGTCATATACGTACCATATCAATGGCTAGCATACATAATCGTTAATTCTGGAGGATATTGTTTCAAAAAAAACATCTGACCAAAGACAAATAAAGGCATAATCTGTGAAGAGAGGATTTGATTGGTTGTTGCCATGGGAGCATAGTTGTCAGAGGGTCAAATGGTGATCAGAATGTAGGCTGCAGTTCTTTACTCCAGATGAGACCACTATATGTATATATATTTTGGGAGGGACGGGGTCAAAGTCTCCCATTTCATTAAATGAAAAACTGCGATACTCGGAGTCTTTAAATTAATATCTTGTCGCATTTTAGGCGAATCATGATGTTAAACTTAACTTTATAATCTTGAGACATATTTTGGATGTAACTTTATCGTTTATCTCGGAGCAAAGTGATGATTTGAGTTAAATGAAAACACCCTTGTAATATGGCTTTGGAAATAGTGTTGAAAAACAAGCCGCCTTGTACATCGAATGACACTGTCCCATCAACAAGTTGACACCACAATAGGACAAAATACCAAATATGACGGCACGCTTTTTAAAGGTTATTTTTCAAAGAGTAGTGACTCCTGTAGTATTATATTTTAATTAATTGGATCTACAACATCGTGGAGGTGAAACTAGAAGAAGTGTTTGAACATGTGTAGAGTTTTATGAAGATTAGGCCTACATAAATTAATTTTATATTTTGATCGTCTAAAACATATAAACAATTCTTTGTATAAAAGTATAAATTACAAAATGACTGAAAAACTGTATTGAAAAGTGCTAATTCAGGATTAAAATAGTCAGAATCTTGAGGCTAATGGTCCGAATTACGAATTTTAAGGCTACAGTGTCATCATATTTATAGGTTATTTATTATAATTTTCAGTAGTCAATGCGTAAAATATAATGTTTGATGAAGTATAAGAAGGGATTTTTAGGCTTTATTTGGTGAAGGGTTTTCTTGTTATTGAAAGTAGTGTTTCCACTTTAAGGGATTTTATCCCTTAAGGGATAATACAAGCTCTTGAGGGATAGGAATGAGATTAAGGGATTTTTAGTGATAATTGAAGAAGTGGCAAATGAATAATATGAAACCGAATAAATAGACATTTTATTAGAGATATTTTATATGTTATCAATGTAAATAGTAGCTAATAAAATATATACATAAACCTTTTTGTGTTTTCCGTCAATGTAAAGACTTTTAAACTGAAGTGAGCATGAAGTACTCTATGTTCAACTTTATGGAGCATCGTGGCAAGTTTCACTACTTTAACTTAGATTCTTAATGATACCCTCATAGCTTCTATTTAAATGCAATAGTGCATTAGCTAATGTTGATACAATTATTTTTACAGCTTATTATGTGTATTATGTTGCATCATACTACGTCAGGACATTTTATTTAAAATGGAATATGGGCTTGTTTTTGAGGGATATAAAGGGATTTTTTGGGCTTGATGGTGAGGGATAAAAAGGGATTTGTCTTTGCTCATACAAAGGGATTTTTTATTTTCTAGTGTGGAAACACTGATTAAAAGTAACACTGCTTCACTGCTTTTAACACCAACCTATGGTTTATTGGCATTTAGTAGGCTATATTGTACCGTGTTAATGTGAATCAAGTCAATTATACATTATTTTACTGGTTTTTAAAACTAAGAAATAACAGAAATGTTTTAAAATTATTAATTCAGTAAATTCGTAACTTTTTAGATACTGTCACAAAATAACCAAACAAGATGTAAAACATGTGGGTAATCATGGGCGGCAAAAAGGACAAAGATTATAGGGGGAGGGGAGGGCGGAAGATTTCCTAATAGCCCTTAGGCGGCAATTGCTTAAATCCGCCACTGCAACGTACTGTGTTTAGCACTCTCAATATCTCGGTAACCAATTGACGTAAAGCGATGATCAAACTACCAAAATTGTTTGTTTTTAAGCTGAATTTAATGGTGTAAACCAAAATTTGGGTTTAAAAATAATTATATGTAAAAAGTTCAAAAAACCCATTTTTGGGATACAAAACCCCACCAAAATCCCCCTTAAAGTAAAGCAACCTGTCTGCTTCTCGAACTCATTAAAATAGATGCTGCATTAAATGTTGATAACAAATATCATCAAGATCGGACCATTTTTACGAAAATTATCGTGCCTACGGTTACATATACAGTAGAACCTCGATAGTTCGACACTTTGTGGACTAAAGGGGTGTCGAACTATCGAAATGTCGAACTATAGGGATTATATGGAACTTTTTAAGCAGGGATTATTATGAGCAGAAAAACAATAGCATATCACGAAAGAATCAAATACCCCTGTCGCAGCAAACCTGCGTACTCAGCGAATTTCCAATGCGTTTATATGTTTCTCACTACTACATAAAGCCACTTACCAAGTTTGACAAAACTACATTCATAAATAAGTGATTTATAACATTCTATTTATTCCCCAGAAGAATAACATTAGGACTGAGTACACAGGTTTGCTGCAACGAGGAAGATAAGAAATGAGTTTTTATGCAATTATCAATATTGCTGAACCAGGTGAAGCTACTTACCGTGTTTTATTAATTTATGTTCATAATTAAGGGAGATATAAAACTTTACTTATTCTCCATAAGAATAACATTAGGGCTGAGTATGCAGGTTAGCTGCTACGGGGACAAACAACAAAACATTTATTTTTTGTGCAAATATCAATATACCAGTACAACGTGAAGCCACATACCAAGTTTCATCAATACACATTCATAAATAATCGATTTATCAAATTTTATTTAATAATCTCCATAAGGATAGCATTGGACAACGTACTGTGTTTAGCACTTTGAATATCTCTGCAACGGTTAGACATAGAATCACAATTTAAACACCAAAATGATTGTTTTGTTGAGCTGAAGTGATTGGTAAAAGCAAATGTGAAGTTTAATATAAAATTAACTGAGGAAAAGCCAAAAACCTTTTTCCCATAAGATTAACATGGGAGATTTTATGAGCATGTTTTTTGGATTTTTTCCGCAACCACTTAACCTAGGTTAATAATTCAAAATACCATATTATTTGTTTTTTAAGCTCTATAACATGGTCAAAACCAAAATTAAGTGTTTTAAAAATTGTAGGGTGAAAAATGCAAAAACTGATTTTTGGAAAATTTAAAATCCCCATAAACCCCCCTTCCCATGCTACGATTTTTATGGTTTTCAAACTTAAAGTCATAAATGTCACTTTACACATATGAGCCAAATTTAATCGAAATCGGACGTTTTTTACTCAAGTTATCGCATTCACGGACACATATATAGATATATATAGATATATATAGATATATATAAATTTGAACGAATAGTGTTTTGGACATGTGGGGGCCTTAAAACAAAAAGTTATCATGGTCTCGGGCTTAAGTCTTACCATGAGACCTACGGTAATAGCTTCTTCCCTATAGGGGAAATTCGCTAAAACGTGTTTAACTCCCGCAGCGTCTCGAGCGAACTGACTTGATCTACTTACTGGGAAGGGCGGAGGAAGGAGGTTGATAGGACGGGGAAGGGGATAGGAAGGATGAGTTATTTATAAGCGCACGTTTGCGAAAACATTAAGGGGGCTCCCATCACTGACCTGCGAATCCGTCAAGGACACTATCGGTCGCCGCTACTGTTATGTCATGTCGTCACGGGCCGTGTTGAAGTATACAGACTGTCGAACTATCGAAGTTCTACTCTATATACACATATATATGAATTTGAACGAATGGTGTTTTTGGAATCTGGGGGCCACAAAACGAAAAGTTATCATGGTCCCGGGCCTAGGTCTTACCATGCCACCTACGGTAATAGCTTCTTCCCTATTGGGGAAATTCGCTAAAACGGTCAAAAATAACCCTTTTCCTGTTCCCTTTTCCTATATTTCAAAGATTTTGGGAAAACTACTATTTTAACAGATAAAATAGAAACAGGGATTTCTAGATATTTCAAGAAAATCTGTGAAAACATTCTTAGATTTTAGAGTTATAGAGAAGACACTATTACCATATGGAAGACGTGAACGTGTGGTTTTCGTGTAATGGATTAATGCTGAATAAGAAAAAACCGCTATTGTAAATTTTCATCCAAATTATAGCAATAGTATCAGAGCTTAGGCGGAATGTTTGAAATCATAAATAAATCTATCCACTTCTATTAATTTTCTCAGTGTCTTGCTCACTTGGACCGAACATATAACCAAGCTTCAATCAAAACTCAATAAGGCTTTTTATGTTTTGCTAACACTTTCACATTCGATTGACACATCTACTCGTAAGGCTGTATGTTGCGCCTATGTTTATTCCCATTTGTCATATGGAATCGTATTCTGGTGTTGGTCCTCTGAAAGCCTTGAAGTCAGTGGCGTAGATAAGGGGGGGGGGACAAGGGGGATATATCCTCCCCCCTTGTAACTTGAAAAAATTAAAATTTCCACCCTCCTGAAATCAAGCTTACACCTTTTGATTAAAAATGAATGCTGTTTCTGAAAAACAAAAAAACTGTGCATTATCTCTAAAATATCGCATTTACATTAAGAATGATGTTCACGTATAATAAATGGTAGCTGATGGACTGCACCGGCACGGTATTTGCGCGCCAAATGCGACACGAGACGTGAGAACAGTCTACCCTCACCCCCTAGTGGCCAGCTCTTCAACTTGCGCACCTGACCTTGACCTTGGCAGTTAGACAGTCTTATCCAGTACTGATTTCAACTGATATTTTTTAGTACTGGTTACAAATACTGATTAATTTGTAATCATGATTACTCTCTGCAAATATGGTTCATGTCTCGGATATGTAGGCCTTACCGTTAGGAATGATTTCTGTACTCCATCAACTGAGCCCGAGTTACAAACGTGTTAGGTTAAAACAGTTGTTTTCAATTGGGTAAACCAAACCGTTTCAGTGAATTTAGTTTGTTACTTATATTTATTAACTAACAAATTTCAGATGTTTTGTCTTCATTTAAAGTCATGTGATTCGAGTATAGCACTCTATTGGTCCAAAAGTATCTAGTCCCTGTTCAATGAGTCCCGGCTGCCATTTCTGATTCCTTTAGTAGTCAGTTTTTGGTAGTACTCGGTGGGTCAGTCTGATATCAGTTACTGGATGTACTCATGATTATTCTGTACTTGATACTTATATTTTCGGGTATCGCATCAGCTACTTTTGCTGGTTACTAAATTAATTAAGAAGGCGTTGCTATAGATAGTGGTGCAAATAAACAGTACTTTAGTGAAGTGAATACTGCAGGGGGCGGTGGCAGTAGTACATGCATCGTTGTATGTACTACTAGCATGTACATACTGCTAGTACTACTACAAGCATGTACTAGTATGGCCACAGCCCCATCAACATCAACTACAACACGTGAGTGTAGGAGCTTATCACTATTAGCAGCCCTTGAATGTAAGGGGCACGTCAATAATGTCTCCAATTTTGCACACCAGTATCACGAACATAGTTTTTGTTTTGTACTCCCTAATGAGATATCCCCCGTTGACAAAGGTCTATCTACGCCACTGCTAAAAGTGTTCCGTCTTCAGAAAATAATTCTGAGAGTGATGACTGGTTCTTGTGTAAGGTCTTTATTCCGTAATATTAGGGGTGTGCGAGTACTCGAAACTTCGAGTTTTTGGCCGAGTATTTTAATATTCAAACTCGACTCGAAGTTTTGAAAAATACTTGAGAGTTTGAGCGAGTATTTCACACAGATTTCCAGATGATCGCAACTGGCATAATCGCATAGTAACGGCCGCAAAAGGCGATCACATCACGTAACATCAGCCGAAAATGACGACCGGACCACATAATTTCGGCCGTAAATGACAACTGGATCACGTAATAAAGGCCAAAAATGATGACGGTATACATAATATCGGCAAAGTGGCGACTGGGCCTCTTAATATCGGCCGCAACTAACGATCTCATAATATTGATTATAAGCTATGTCTGGGCCAGGTGACATTTGGCCAATTGACAACCGAACCGTGTTTTATCTGACGGAAACGAATGACAAACTGTGTTTAGTATGTCAATACATAATCCAGTTTGATTGTCTGACCAAAACTTTGTTTCGATACTCATGTATTAGTTAGAAACCATGTTTAGATTATCAAATCTGGAGTGGTATCCAAATCCCGTTACATAATTTGAAACTACCAACTGATGGCAAATACTCGTTCGAAAATACTCAAAACTCAAAAATAAATCGCACTACTTGCACACCCCTTCGTAATATATTTAAAACTTTTGAAATTTTGCCTTTACCTTAAGTATTTATCCTAAACATTGTCATATTTGTGAGATTGAATGCTTCACACTTTAATTCCAAAATGGATAGTCATGGTTTTGATACTAAACATAAACACTTACTACAAATACTAGCACACAAGTCATCATCTTTTGAATTTAGGTAGCAAATTGTATATTAAACTCCCTCAGAGTATCAAAAACATTTCCAATATAGGCTAACAAAATTCAAAGCAGAAGTGACAAAAGTATTTAAAAAAAGTACTTTTATAGTATCAATTAAACCTTAACAGCCTATCATTATAGTTAAACATTTGATTTTGGTTTTTAGCCTTATTTTACGACGAGTGACTTTTGTTTTAATTGTACTGTTTATTTACATCTTTATTGATCATCGAATGTATTTTATATATTGTTAGGCTTATGTACCTACTTATATGAAAATAGACGGGTTCACTGACTCACTGACATAAATTATGAGACACTTCCTGTAATCGAACCCTAGTCGACCCCATACTTGAATTGAAGCTCTTGATGAGAAACCCACAGATTAATTTCCAAAATTTAACATTTGTTTGTTTTTGAGGCATTTTTTGGGCGGGGAAAAGTCCACTACTACAATATTTCCACTTTAAGCGTGTTTTGTTCAGAAACGGTAAGAGATGGCAAAAAATGTTAAATACAAAAGTTGTAGAAAATTTAATTCCAAACGAACAATTTCTTGTTAGATTTAAAATCCAATCATCCATTTAGCCGCTATTCATCTGAGAAAGAGTCGTTTTGAGTGTTTTGGCCCATTTAAATGTGTACAAAGTTTTGGATGTTTTATGAAAGCATACTACCTTTGGCCAATACCACATGTTTATAACAGCTGATTTATATAAACCTCCCGTGTAGGCGATAATGTGTTTACTGTTAGGTTTATATACATCAGCTGTTACCAACATAGTGAGCACATTATCGCCTACCGGGAGGTTCAATATCGCTAATATAGTTTTTTACGATATCGGAAAATGTCATCGACCGATTGTTTGTTCTATTAAATGAATTTATATCCGTTGCTCACTGCTTTACGAGTTATTGTAACTTTTAGGAAGTATGGTAGCCGCCAGTAGTATGTTGTAAATAATGTGCTCACCAAAAGGTCATTGTTGTGTAGTTTTTCTTTGGTTAACGAATTACAATAGTTGAGTTTGATTTAAACTTATGTTAACTGAGGAATACAAGTGAGCAAAGCGATCTCCAAAAGAGGGTTTGGGGGCGAAGCCTCCAATGGCGACAAGCCTAGTTTTAGTATAAGGACACATTGACAATTGAGCTGTCTAAGGGAAATTTCCTATAATAGGTGTTATGTGATATAATAAATAAATAAATAAATAAAAATCAGCCCCTAGACCTGGGAGGAGGGACAAAGTTTGTTTTGAAGTCCCCAGATTTGTGCATTTGACCAAAAACACAAATATATTGGACAAAAACTGTTCTCTAGACCAGGAACTGTATTAACAACAGTGTGGATTGAGTTTTTTCAATTATTATTTTAAGCTATAATTCCTACTTATATTATAGACTAGGATGTCCCGCATTCCACATGTGGATCTAGCAGGTATTGAGCCAGACGATTTCAAAGTGTATTTATAAGCTATTATTATCAGAAAAGAGTATAATCAGCTGACTAACTAAATAAAACATAACTCTGTAAGATTGGAACTTTGAAAGATTATGGGGTGAAGCTCTGAAGGTGGACGTTTTTCAAAACCCCAAAAGCCAAGAGAGTATTGATACCAAACATTTAAACAAAATAATCATTTTAGGGGTTGAAAACTGCCAAGCAAAAATCTAAATTATTTTAATAATGTATCATTAAGGTCTAGGACCATACTGATTATGGTAATATGTTTTCCCTGCCGGAGAAATTTGTGAAAATCTAAGAATGTTTTCACCAATTTAAACCATATTTGAGTGGGATATATAAAATCCCACTCAAATTTTATTTGGTAATACATTTTAAGTTTTAGGGTATTATCTAAAGTCTGATCTTAGGGTAAACCTCGAAACACATTTCAGTGAATGAAAAACTAATTTACATGGGTACTCTGGGAGTTTTACTTTAAAAATAATAATCATAATTTCTTAGTTCACTGCCCTATGAAATGAACTAAGAAATGTAATGTATATATGTTTGCACTGAACTGATCACATTTATTATCTGATTTACTTCAAATTTGGTATTGACATTTCTTTCTATAATTATTTGGACAAGTTTGTTAGGCAAAACAATTGGAAAACCCTAATCTTCTTTTTCCGAGTTTTGAAAATTCAAATGTTATATTTTTGGGCCCAAAAAAGCCCCGGGCATAAAGTCATTGCATAAAATGATTGGGCCAAAAAATCCCCGGGCATAAAGTCATTGCATAAAATTATAGAACTTAAAAAACAAAAGTTGAAGCACTAATACTTCCCTCATCCAGCACTAATACTTACCGAGTTATTAATGAAAATTGAAATTGATTAAACACAGTACCTTATGGGGATTTTATATTAACACATTCGCTGCGGAAATCTTATATTAAGTGCAACCCAATGACTGAAAATTTTTATTTCATAAAAACTTTTCTTTTTATGTTATAAAGTTAGGAATAAGTATCATAATCCATATTCAAGACTCTTATCATTGGTTTTGGTCATCAGAAGTTATGTGTCACCGGTGGGCCACCCGCAGATTAGTAACGATGAAACAAAGTTATAAACTTAGTCCCCACCGGTGGGCAACCACAAAGGGATGCGCCCTCCCCCTCCCATGGTCGTCCCGCCCCCACCGCGAACGAGCAATTCTCGAACCAATGGTACCTTACTATGACGCACACTCTATGGAACAGTGCTGTAGCAGTTCAACCTTCCCGCCCGAGTAGCTGAACCACACTGAGTACACAAACACGAAATGGCGCAATATGTCACCGGTGGGCAGCCCGCAATTTGGCGGCGAATTCTGTATGTCACCGGTGGGCCACCCGCAGTGAATGTGTTATGAAAGGCCATTTACCGTATCTTGACATAGTTTTATTATCACCATTACCCCGTATCTACTTGCACTCCTGATGGGACCTCCTCCTAACCTTATATTGCATAACATTGCAGGTAGTTAAACCAGAAGCATCAGAACAGCAAAAAAATAGTATTATTTTTCAATTTCCAACAAAACTGGCATAAGCGTTTTATTTCTCAAAGCTTTATTTGATTAAAAAAAAATGTAAATTGGCTCCCCTTACATCAGAGTGTAAGTAGGTTTTTTTTAAAAAAAGAGTTAATTCTGAACATCTTTATAAACCAAGAGTTATCCATCTCTATAGCAGGATGAATGACAACAAATATTTGATAATATAGTACAATAATTCTACATAATTTATGTAAGCTATATTGCAGGATTATTTACATTATTACATATATATTACATATATATTATAATATAATATATATGTAATATAATATAATATAATATATTAATATAATTAATAATTAATACATTAATATAATATATATTACATATATATTATATATTATATATTATTATATATTTACATTATTCATTGTACTCAGCTAAAGTATCGGTTTCTGAGGTTTATAAGTTATTAATCAAACCGTTTGTGATCAACAAAATAAACTCAAATTTAAATTTATTTATCAAAAAAGTCCCTAATTATTTTGTTCCTTGTTGCTTTGTAACGATTGATTCCATTGCTTGAATTACGGAACATTTATGTTCAAAAACTCGCAGCTGGGCAGTCAGTCGGCAGAAGACTCAATGAGTCAAACAACACCGAGAAGACATGTTAGTCATACATGAAGTGGTACCTAAGCTGCTGAGCATAGTAGTTGTGTATTTAATTGTTTATCTATATGTTAATACCCTGTTATTTAAGTATTTTATTAGATTCAATGAGTTATACAATTCCAATTCGTCAACTGAAATTCTCGAGAAAAAGAGTTTTTTATACACTATAAAATTAAATGTAGCCCTTTTTTATGTTACAGGTTAAAATATTGGTGCCAAATAGTACAGCTGGTATGATTATAGGAAAGGGTGGAAACTATATTAAACAAGTGAAAGAAGAAAGTGGCTCTTATGTACAAATATCACAAAAAGCGAAGGATCAGAGTCTTCAGGAAAGATGCATTACTGTGATAGGTATAGGTAGACCCATATACTTAAATGTATCTTAAAATGAACATTACACAAGGTTTTGGAATACTGAAGTTTGTTTTATAATGGTTTTCTTCTACAAGTTTTGATTTAAAAGTACTTACAACAACAGAATCAATGTGTTATGAAAGTATAGAACCCTTTCATTTTGCGGTATATACACTGGAACTTGGATAGTTCAAACTGTTTCCCATGTAGCCGCCATTTTTATTCATTTCACTAAACAATTTTTGCCTCTGTAACGTTTCCAGTTGATTTAAATAAAATTTGCGGTGGCTCTTCATTTGATTAACACCTAAATATAGTAAAAAAATTAACTTAATTTAACTATCTATTTCAAAATGTGTCCGTTTTAAAATTTGAAGAAAAATCATTAACAAACAAAACATAAGCAGAACTCAAATGATTTGAATCCCAAAGGGCCAGTTATATAAATTTGAACTACAAAAAATTCAAATTACAAAAGGCCACAACTGCACATAAATAATTCACATTTTCAGAGAAAAGGATTTGTCAATAAAACTGTTATTAACAGTAAATCAACTTTTTTTACAAATCTAACATCTTTATTGAATTATTATAGTACGGTACGATACAATATCATTAAAAACTTAACTTCGTTGTGGAGAAAAACATATTGTTCATTTATAGTTCAATGAAAATTGCTGCTACTTTGTAAGCAATATAGTCAAAGAATTATACGTCTGGGGCTTAGATAACAACATTGTTTCGCCATGCACATACATATGAACAAAGTATAGAAGTAAAATTTAATTTATATCCAAGGAATCCAGATATTTCACTAGCCTATTGAATTGGATATGTGTAATAAATCACACTCAACTGAAAAATAATAGGGATAGGCTGGAAGTGCGGGGAGAGGGGTGAGTACAGACCTTAAAGAAAGCTTGGTGAAGTAAAAGATGTGAGACCTTGGCCGCTTGCCAACCACGTATGTCTGTTCTCAGGCAATCCTAGTTTTGGTAATAGAAATTAACTGTTAAACTGTTTTGAAGATATAAATAATTTATAAAAAAATAACAAATAGAGGCTTCAGGGCAAACATTGTTTTTAAACTTAATTTTGTAGGTACTTTTTTCCTGGAAGTCATGTAAAAAACATGTTGGAACGTAATACATAGATTCACTTTTTCAACTTTAAGGAAACTTTCCTTGAACATGTCATACCTCATTCCTTTTAGTTTTCTCATAGGGTAGAGATCCCATGCTTACACATAACTTTAATTATTAATGTCAATGAAGAATATTAGTGTACAGAAATAATGATTACGTAGTACTTTTAAAAGTGAAAGAAAAATAATTTTACCTTGTTTTGTATTTTAATAGACTGATGTAAACATAGTTACATTTGCCTATTTCAGGTGAGATGGAGAACAACAAGAAGGCTTGTATGCTGATCCTGGCCAAGGTGATGGAGGACCCGCAGAGTGGCAGCTGTCCCAACGTGAGCTACGCCGACATCTCAGGCCCCGTCGCCAACTACAACCCTACAGGCTCGCCGTTCGCCCACCCGACCACCCAGTCCACCACGTTTGCCAACACCGCCAACCTCAACTCTTCTGTTGCTGGTAGTCATTTCACTAAACCAACTAAAAAAATAAGAGGTTCTTAATTTTGTTTTGTTTAAGAAATTGGGAAATTTATTAAGTAGTACATGTACATATGTTAATTTTTCGATTATGTTTAACAAAGGGATAGTATTCAGCCAGCTTACCTCAGAGGTATCCTTTAAGTTAGCAGTAAGCGCCTAAAGCTGGTAGACTGAAACTTGTTAGGGTGCCACAAAATATGAAGGACAAAATGGGTTTGGATAATTATACCCTATCCGGGAAGGAAAAAATCACTTATTTATAAGAGGTGTACAGTATCTTAATATGGATGAAAAACGGTATACAATTTGTAATCTAATTAGCCATTTAAAGTTTGAAAATGTTATAATATCCAAATAAGATTACTAAGTTAAACTTCTTGTAAACTAACACTTTAATTTTATTACAATTTCAAACTTTCTTGTAAAGTAATACTTTTATTTGAGTTTGTTATCAGTATGCATTTGTCAGATATACATTCAAAAGGTGCCCTGGAATTTTGAGATTTTTCAATTTTGAGATTTTTCACTGGGAAACCTGGGATTATTCATGAATTTTTAAATGATACTTTGGTGACAACCCTGATAAAACAAATTGTGACACTTCCATTACCCAATATGCAGTTGTCCTGCCCTGACAGTCGTTGGCACTACAGCCTAACACTCCCACGCACTGTACTGTACATGGCAGTTGTCCTGCCCTGACAGTCATTGATACTACGGCCTATCACTCCCACGAACTGTACACGTCAGTTGTCCTGCCCTGACGGTTGTTGACACTACGGCCTATCACTCCCACACACTGTACTGTACACGGCAGTTGTCCTGCCCTGACAGTCGTTGACACTATGGCCTAACACTCCCACACAGTGTACTATACACGGCAGTTGTCCTGCCCTGACAGTCGTTGACACTACGGCCTATCACTCCCACACACTGTACACGGCAGTTGTCCTGCCCTGTCAGTCGTTGACACTACGGCCTTACACTCCCACGCACTATACTGTACACGGCAGTTGTCCTGCCTTGACAGTCGTTGACCCTGCGGCCTAACACTCCCACGCACTGTACTGAACACGGCAGTTGCCCTGCCCTGACAGTCATTGACACTACGGCCTATCACTCCCACGCACTGTACACGGCAGTTGTCCTGCCCTGAAAGTCGTTGAAACTACAGCCTAACACTCCCACGCACTGTACTCTACATGGCAGTTGTCCTGCCCTGACAGTCGTTGACACTATGGCCTGACACTCCCATGCACTGTACTATACACGGCAGTTGTCCTGCCCTGACAGTCATTGACACTACGGCCTATCACTCCCACACACTGTACACGGCAGTTGTCCTGCCCTGTCAGTCGTTGACACTACGGCCTTACACTCCCACGCACTATACTGTACACGGCAGTTGTCCTGCCCTGACAGTCGTTGACACTGCGGCCTAACACTCACACGCACTGTACACAGCAGTTGACCTGCCCTGACAGCCGTTGACACTACGGCCTAACACTCCCACGCACTGTACTCTACATGGCAGTTGTCCTGCCCTGACAGTCGTTGACACTGCGACCTAACACTCCCACACACTGTACTGTACACGGCAGTTGCCTTGCCCTGACAGTCGTTGACACTACGGCCTAACACTCCCACACACTGTACTGTACATGGCAGTTGCCCTGCCCTGACAGTCGTTGACACTAACGCCTAACACTACCACGCACTGTACTCTACACGGCAGTTGTCATGCCCTGCCAGTCGTTAACACTATGGCCTGACACTCCCATGCACTGTACTATACATGGCAGTTGTCCTGCCCTGATAGTCGTTGACACTGCGGCCTAACACTCCCACACACTGTACTGTACACGGCACACTCCACCACACTGTACTGTACATAGCAGTTGTTCTGCCCTGACAGTCGTTGACACTACGGCCTATCACTCCCACGCACTGTACATGTCAGTTGTCCTGCCCTGACAGTCGTTGACACTACGGCCTATCACTCCCACGCACTGTACTGTACACGCCAGTTGTCCTGCCCTGACAGTCGTTGACACTACGGCCTATCACTCCCACGCAAAGTACACGGCAGTTGTCCTGCCCTGACAGTCGTTGACACTACGGCCTAACACTCCCACGCACTGTACTCTACATGGCAGTTGTCCTGCCCTGACAGTCGTTGACACTGCGGCCTAACACTCCCACACACTGTACAGTACACGGCAGTTGTCCTGCCCTGACAGTCGTTGACACTACGGCCTAACACTCCCACGCTTTGTACTGTACACGGCAGTTGCCCTGCCCTGACAGTTGTTGAAACTATGGCCTAACACTCCCACGCACTGTACTGTACACGGCAGTTGTCCTGCCCTGACAGTCGTTGACACTACGGCCTAACACTCCCACGCACTGTACTGTACACGGCAGTTGCCCTGCCCTGACAGTTGTTGAAACTATGGCCTAACATTCCCACGCACTGTACTGTACATGGCAGTTGTCCTGCCCTGACAGTCGTTAACACTACGGCCTATCACTCCCACGCACTGTACATGGCAGTTGTCCTGTCCTGACAGTCGTTGACACTACGGCCTAACACTCCCACACACTGTACTGTACACGGCAGTTGCCCTGCCCTGACAGTTGTTGAAACTATGGCCTAACACTCCCACGCACTGTACTGTACACGGCAGTTGTCCTGCCCTGACAGTCGTTGACACTATGGCCTAACACTCCCACACGGTGTACTATACATGGCAGTTGTCCTGCCCTGACAGTCGTTGACACTAAGGCCTGTCACTCCCACGCACTGTACACGGCAGTTGTCCTGCCCTGACAGTCGTTGACAGTACGGCCTAACACTCCCACGCACTGTACTGTACACGGCAGTTGTCCTGCCCTGACAGTCGTTGACACTATGGCCTAACACTCCCACACACTGTACTGTACACGGCAGTTGTCCTGCCCTGACAGTCGTTGACACTACGGCCTATCACTCCCACGCACTGTACATGGCAGTTGTCCTGCCCTGACAGTCGTTGACACCATGGCCCCTAACACTCCCACGCACTCTACACCGCAGTTGTCCTGCGCTGACAGTCGTTGGCACTACGGCCTAACACTCCCACGCACTGTACTGTACACGGCAGTTGTCCTGCCCTGACAGTCGTTGACACTACGGCCTATCACTCCCACGCACTGTACACGGCAGTTGTCCTGCCCTGACAGTCGTTGACAGTACGGCCTAACACTCCCACGCACTGTACTGTACATGGCAGTTGTCCTGCCCTGACAGTTGTTGAAACTATGGCCTAACACTCCCACGCACTGTACTGTACACGGCAGTTGTCCTGCCCTGACAGTTGTTGACACTACGGCCTAACACTCCCACGCACTGTACTGTACACGGCAGTTGCCCTGCCCTGACAGTTGTTGAAACTATGTCCTAACATTCCCACACACTGTACTGTACACGGCAGTTGTCCTGCCCTGACAGTCGTTGACAGTACGGCCTAACACTCCCACGCACTGTACTGTACATGGCAGTTGTCCTGCCCTGACAGTCGTTGACACTATGGCCTAACACTCCCACACACTGCACTGTACATGGCAGTTGTCCTGCCCTGACAGTCGTTGACACTATGGCCCCTAACACTCCCACGCACTCTACACCGCAGTTGTCCTGCGCTGACAGTCGTTGGCACTACGGCCTAACACTCCCACGCACTGTACTGTACACGGCAGTTGTCCTGCCCTGACAGTCGTTGACACTATGGCCTAACACTCCCACACAGTGTATTATACACGGCAGTTGTCCTGCCCTGACAGTCGTTGACACTACGGCCTATCACTCCCACGCACTGTACACGGCAGTTGTCCTGCCCTGACAGTAGTTGACAGTACGGCCTAACACTCCCACGCACTGTACTGTACACGGCAGTTGTCCTGCCCTGACAGTCGTTGACACTGGCCTAACACTCCCACACACTGTACTGTACACGGCAGTTGTCCTGCCCTGACAGTCGTTGACACTACGGCCTATCACTCCCACGCACTGTACATGGCAGTTGTCCTGCCCTGACAGTCGTTGACACTATGGCCCCTAACACTCCCACGCACTCTACACCGCAGTTGTCCTGCGCTGACAGTCGTTGGCACTACGGCCTAACACTCCCACGCTTTGTACTGTACACGGCAGTTGTCCTGCCCTGACAGTCGTTGACACTATGGCCTAACACTCCCATGCACTATACAGGGCAGTTGCCCTGCATACTGTGTAGTGTTGCAGCTGAACAATGACAAGTCGTGACACAATTTGGTACAATCGGATCAGCCTCTGGCAAAGAAACCTCCCTGGGAAATATACTGAAATATACCAATTAAAAAAGATCTGTTTCGAAGGAAATATTAGTCATACTTTAGTTGAATAATATATATGTTTGTGATTTGACTTTAAGTGAGCCAGTTGGGTAGCCTGATGCTGAACGGAGGCCTAGGCATCGGTGGGGCCCCTGGTCTGAACCTGAGTCTCAACCTCAATTCACCCATCGTCGGGGCCAACCAGTCCCTCACCTCCCAGCTGCTGGACCAGATCAAGCTCATGTTGCGCTCTAGTGGCTGCTCCGAACATGTCACCGCTGAGATATCCACTGCCATGGCCACTCTTGCCAAGTAAGTAGCCAGATCCAACAAAAAAGTGAATCAAACTTAATTAAGCTCTCTTTATATTCCCACTTAAAAATATCACTTCAGGGTGAAAATTACTTCTAAACCGTCAAAAAAGCCAAAAGTTTATTTTTAGCATTTCATACAGATGTTATAATCACTTGTTATACCTTGTGAGTTCTTTTATTGTATACTAGCTGTTACCCGCAGGCTTCGCCCTGCAAATAATTGATTAAAATTATGGTAGCTGTGTATGCTGCATTCTGTGGTTAGCCTGTGAATCAAGATAAGCTGTTTGTATTTTTCATCAGCTCAAACAAAAATGAATGTCCATAAGGAATGGGAACTTTGTCGGGGTCTCTGGCGGAGCCTCAAGGTCAGATCAGGATGAAAACTATTTATGCGTAAAGAATCAGTGTACAAAATTTCAACTCTCTTTTTAAATGGGAAGTAGGAGAATTCATGATGAGTGAATGAGGGCTTTGCCCTTTATAGGTATAGATATGAGTGAAGTTCAGAAAATGATTAGTTAAAGTGATACCTCAGGGACTAAAACTATGATAATAATAAAGTGATAGGCCTATCCATATTTGTGAGTGTCAGTGTAACGTGACTGTGTGTGTGTGTGTTTTTATGAATTGACTAAACATCAGTGAATATAAATCTTCAAATTTTTCGTCAGCTAGATAATGGCATTAATTGCACCCGAACCATGTTGCTGACATAACTACAGTTATAATTGAAACTGAAGATATGATTAAGATATAACAAAAAAAATCAAAAACAATATCAATAACAAAATTGTAGAAAAATATCAAAAACT
Source organism: Allygus modestus (assembly GCA_963675035.1). Lineage (NCBI taxonomy): Eukaryota > Metazoa > Arthropoda > Insecta > Hemiptera > Cicadellidae > Allygus > Allygus modestus. The sequence goes on along the minus strand of OY776111.1, from coordinate 198,989,943 downwards.
GACAAGAGGTATAATTTTTCAATTTTTTCCTCGCCACAGCTTAGAACACACAAGTAAATGACAGGACTCTAATGTTTGTGTGTTGCAGGTATGGAATCCTGGGAATGGGGCTGGGTATAGGTGCTGGAGGCCTCGGGACTGGGAGCTACCTCGGCGTCAGTCCGATGGATGCGACACCTGCAACAGCAAATGGTGGTACAGGCGTATTTGGCCCCATAGGAACCTCTACTCCTACGCGACCCTCACTGGACCTAGCGTTTGACCCTTTCCGTCACCCCACCCCAGCGTCCCCTCCCGGATCTTCCACCCTCAACAACAACTCGTTCGGACTAGGAGCTGTTAAGCAAGAAGGGGACGGGAAAGACACCAAGAAAGTAGATATGGAAATAGCCGAAGTGATAGTAGGTGCTATTCTCGGCCCAGGGGGTAGGTCATTGGTTGAAATTCAAGCTATCAGTGGGGCTAGCATTCAGATATCTAAAAAAGGAACTTTTGCTCCAGGAACCAGGAACAGAGTAGTCACAATATCCGGGTCACCAGCCGCCATCGCCGCCGCTCAGATTCTCATCGAACAGCGAATCAGCGAAGAGGAAGTTAAAAGGAACCGACAGAATCCTCTCGGGCTGCTCCAGTAGTCTAGTCACGATTAGAAACATATTCATTTGTTAAGTTTTAACATGTTTTGAAAGTATTTGTTTAACTTTGTTAATAGTAGGCTCAATAATTATGAGTATTTGGCTAAATGTTTCTTGGGCAATCAAGCAATTTTATATTTTACTGAAAGGCGGTTTTAAGGTGTAACTGATCTCACTCATTACACATCACATCACATTATAGAACTACATCACTGAAAGGCTGTAGCGTTGTTTGGCTATTGATAGTTAGCTTATTGTTGATAGAGTTTTGTTAACCATACCATTTTAGTTGTGAACGATGCACTTTTTCACTATTTTATCATATTTTATTTAATGAATGTTACCAAACAAGTGTTATTCCATGATTTGATAGTTTATAATAATGTTATCTATTTTCATATTATTTTTATATCTAATACAATTTTAATACAGTGTTAATTTTTACTGTTGCTTGTATTAGTACTTGATGAATTAAGGTATAAAATATCTTAGTGAAAATTTATTTTGAAACAAAGACTTTTCATCTTAATTTTGTATCAAGTTTTCTTTCTATTCGGAACTGTTACTTTTCTTATAGTATTAGCTTCCATCAGCAACTTAACCATTTTTAGAAATTGGACATTAGCTGCTTCAGTAGAGGAATATGATTGTAGTTATAGATACATTGTGTATATATTTTCATCCCATTACTTTTAATATTTTTATTTCTGACTATTTCACAGCTGCATTAAAAAATAAAAGTGATTTTTTTGAATGAAGCCAAGTGCATCATTTCATTTCATTATTTAAAACGAGTTACATATAGCTGTATAAAAATCATAGTCTAACATTTTCAGTGTTAAACCTAGCGTATGAAAGAGTGGAATTTAGATCTTAAATATTTCTAATAAACTTCACTCTCAGATCCATTAGCACATTAAACAGCCATTTAGAGAATTTCCAATGTAAATTCCCATCCCACCAGTTAGAGTTTCGATCGATTAGTGTATAATCAAAATATGTTTAGGGACTTTGCATGGAAACAATGTTAAATGTTTGGATGTGTAGAATAGATGGGTGTTGTTCCTAGTACCTGCTCCTCGAAATGTTATGCTCATCTCGACTTAAGTGATTGTTATAACTCATGCCAGGTAATCGATGAGTAAAATATCATTCAAGCTTACATTACATACATTTATTTCATCTCTTTCAACATTTCACTGATTTGAACTGATGTTTATACAATACGAAAACATAAAAACATCCACATCTATTTAACTCTTCAAACTGCCACACCAATTTACATAAAAGTATACAATTTTCAACCGTTATTAGAATATTTAACTGAATTGAATTTTATTATGTTGAACAATTATATTTAGTAATTGTATAAGCTTAGCCTACTACATCCGTATATAAATAAATAACATCTAATATAATAATTATGTAAATTTGGAGTGTTCCTCTTCACTTTAAAATATTTCATCGTCCTTTTATAATGAATCATTAACTTTGGTTTCACTGCTGTTGACTGTTGTTGCTGCACCTCTGTTCCACTGCTACAAGTTCTGGAGTAGGAATGCGTGATAAAAGAAAGACTGAAACAGTCTTTGTATTGTATAATTTATTTTACAGTTTTTAAACCAGAAAAGCATTCCTCTCAGAATTATTTGGTATTATGTATATTCTAAGTGTGTTTTATATTGTATATCCGACTTCCTCTACAAATTTAAAAACATTAATTGAAATATACTGAATTTTTATTGAATACTGAATTTTTATTACATATTATTAGTTTTTAAACAAGGCTGGTTGTAAAATTAAATAAATGTGGATTGATAGGATGGTAGAGTGTTAATGAAAGAATCCCGGCAAAGTGCCTTATATCGTATCAGCTGGTCTGGTGCGCTCATCTGGCATCAATCATCTGTCGTTCGCGCATCTTAGTGTTCCGACCCAACTCGCTCAACACAATACTGTTGGTTTGGATCACGTACGCTGAAATTCACCCCATAATAATAAGTAATAAAAGTTTACAAAGTAATGTTCACAAATTGTGTTTTAGCCGTAGACGATCTTGAAGTATACTTGTTAATTATTGATCTAATATGATGAAATATAAACCAGTTCAACACATGAAATGATGAAATAAGGAAATCTTAAATGTTTTCGGTTCGGTACTGTGATCAAATTGTTTGTTATGGATTTTTAGTGATTGGGTCTTTTGGTGTTTGAATTTTGGGATATTTTATCTGTTGAGCATCAGCCATTAATCTGTACCTCAATATATAGTGAAATAATGGATTTGTGGTTATTGTTACATGTATAAGATATGTAAGTAAAAATAAGATATATCATTAATTAATTTGTCACTAACATGATCTGATTTAATAATTATTTCCTTTACACATTAAATGATCTGTCTTTGTAGACATTATATTCTCCCTACAAATTGTTACTTGATACTTTGTTGTGTATGTTATCTGGAATCATAGTTTGTCCCTTTTAACTTGTATTATTCTGTGATACAATTAGGCCTATCTAGTTGGGTTGCTTTTAGTTGAGTTACCGCACAGATGTTGGCCTAGTTGTTTTTATTATATATATAAATATATATATATATAGTTGTTGATGTTGTTGTTCCTATTAAAGTTGTAGTTAGTCAATCTCATTCATCAGCCATATGTGATATTGTTGTGTCTCTTCAATATTATTGTTAAAGGTTACCACTGTCAAAAACAAGTTGTTGTGCTATTAACAATATATAACTATTTTTGTCATAATGATAATTTATAGGAGTTAACGACAATAGATTACATCATTATCTTACTGGCTGTTGTTATTGCATATTACAAAATAGTTTACGATTCTGCATGCCTCGTTGTTATTGGTGTTGTACTCATACATTTGAAATGGAGTTTATTTTGTTTAAGGCTTTTGAAAGGCAGTTTTACACTTAGTATTGGTTTCTTCCTATAAAATTAATTTTTAGGATTTTGGTAACTTTTGGAAAGTTGTTACATTGTAACTCTTGGCAAATAACTGTTTGCTTAAAGTCATGATAATCAGATTAACAAATAACTAAAGTTCTATCATGAGTCGATGATATATTTTCACTTTACAAAATATCAGTTATTTAGTGTTGATAAAGATTCACAAAAAATAATCAATCTATTTTCAAAAACTAAATTTGTTCCTTACAATAAATTTACTACTTAAAATTCCTGAGGTTTAAAACTTAGGTTTGAACATTATTGTTATCATGTAAAGTAAAATTAAGTTCTTGACTTGAAAGTTGAGCAAGTGAGATATTGATAAATAATAACTGTTGACCTGTGAATATATGAAATTTATAAACGTTTATCTTACCCCACACATTACAGATTTTGTTTAAATTACACTTGAAATTTGTATTCCTTAATATGGGCATCTAAGAAAAATAGTTATCATATTAACATGTTTGCTGGTGAAAGTCGTAAAAACAGGCTTTCCCAGCAGCTGAGCTGTACTCGCTTGAAACTAAAATATTTAAAAAATACTTACTTGATACTTTTTTTAGTATGTTAAGCCCGGTATACACATGAGAGTTTTTTACTCTCAGACAGTTTGGTACTCTCAGACGCTTCTCGCACAAGTGTTTACTCTGTGGGTGAATTTTCCCCGATAGTTGCTGTCTACGAAGTACTATTAAGAACTGTCTGAGAGTTTTGAAAGTAGATGACGCAAGCGGTATTTTTTTGTGTAAATTTCTTTCAGCTGCTGCGACAGCTGATTTGTATACTCAACAAGATTCAACTCACAAGGTTGAAGTGACAACTCTCGGAGAGCTCCTGTCACTCTCAGACATGTCGGAAAGCTGACTTGTCGCCGTTTACACAACGCATATTACTTGCACAATCTCTCTGAAAGTATAAAAACTGTCACGTGTATCCTAGGCTTTAGACAGGCAAATATATTTAAACGCGCGTCATCCAAACCTTCTTAGTAATCAATCATTAAACGAGCAGTTTTAAATTTGTAAAGAAATGCATTTGAAAACAAAAGTTGTTTTTTTGTCAGGTAATAACAGAATATTGACTGGGTTTGAATGCCATTAAGAAGTAGATCCTCCACAGATCCCCAAAAGCAGCACAATCACGCCAAAATGACCCAGTATAAAATAGCTCAGTTTATTGTGATGTTAATCTCTTTTAAAATTATAATGGTGATGTCCTTTCAAAAGACCTTTATTTGCCATGTATAGTTTTGTAATTTTATTTCAATTGAATGCTTACAGTTTTTTAGCCTATTTAAAAAATATTTAAATAAAAAGGCATAATTTTTGTATGTTAGAAAAATTAAATTTTGTAAAGCTATGTTATTGAATGTATAGTGGGCAAAAATTATTTTATGGGGAGTGGTTTACTGAAGTTTTGTTGATGTTTCAAATTTTTATTGTTGGTTTTCCTTAATATTCAGTCCTACCAATTTTATTTCTTTTTATTGTGTGCTTGTGTAACAGTTAACAGATGTGCCATTAAATTTTGATCTAGAAAGTATTTAAATTTGTAATTTAATCTAATTACAAGCACAAATTGTCTTAATTGAGGAACCAAGAAATGGGGTTTGTTAATATAATTTGAATTAATTATTATTATTTGTTATATCAGTTATGTACATATACATATATATATATGAAAAATCATCGATGTAATTGAAGTTAATTTTAAAATATATTTATCTTTGTATTGAAAAAAATCATCTAACATAAAAATAGTCAATTAAATAATCCATTTTAGTAGTATATATAATATATATGGAATATAAATGTACTTGTTGGTGACCCGTTCATTTGCATCTCTCAATCATAAAAACCGTTATGTTTAAAAAGTTACATAATGTTTATTTTTGCTTCAGTAAGGGCGTTACTGCCAGGCTAGTCTGGCCTTGCATGTATGGTGGTTGCAGCTGGCAATGCAACTGCCAGACTCGCATGACCGCATCAGCATCAGGACAAGAGCTAAACCAATAAAAAGCGATTTTTACATAGACGTGTTGTAAAGATTGCCTTACCATTTATTACAGTTAGTACCTATCAATTTAAATAAATTACTTATCATTTTAAAATGTTCTTCCTCAAGAAAGTAGAAAAAACAAATTATTTGTTGTGTCTTGGGTTATAATATTCTAATACATAGATGTAATTTTCCATTTTATAAAACATGGTGTTTCCTTAGACTTGTTGATGGTTTCTAAACCTTGCACCATAAATACCTAATTATCACACTTTGACCCCTTTCAAATCACTTGCTGAATTGCTAGCAAACAAATCATAAATTGAATTTTCGAACAAATACCCTTAAAACTTTGAATTCCTGTTTGGTCCCTTAAGGGATGTTTTAAACATAAGTAGGGCTACAGATTGGCCTTTTAGGGAAGGCGTGTCTTGGATTAGCAGACCTTTAGCTCTTATATGAGCAGGGGCGGACTGCCAGACAAAGGCTGGACAGTGGGCATGCTACCTGTCATTTCCGTCGCCGACTAATAGCAAGATGCCTAATGGTTGTTACTGTGTTTCATTAATTTTGGTTGTATTTGAAATCCTAAGAAAAATCGTGTAAATTTGACCATATTTTTGTGGAGGAAAGAATAAATACAACAGTTAGAACCTACAACTATTTAATGATTTATATTTGTTATGACTCTTGATTGTAATCACCGTGTGCATATGTATTTTAAAAAATGTTTAGACTCAATTAATCGTTTATTTACAAAAATGAGGTCAAACACAGCATGAGAGGAGCATGAGGAGCGAATTTCCATACTTAAAATTTTGTTAAATATGATGTTTGAACGAACACTTGTGCCATTTTTTATAAAAATCAGATAAAAAATGTTATTTGATGGCTGTTCCGATACCCTTGATTTGTTTATCTACAATGGTATAATAATAATATTGTTCATTATAATGTTGGGATGAGAGTTTAAAACATATTTTTTATATCTTAAATCTACAAGACAAATCTAATGTGTTAAGTCAATTTTATTTTTGCTAAATAACTAGATAAATAGTTGTGCTAAAATTAGGGCTCAACGTTTTTTGACCTATTTTTGTAGGTTCTATTAACTTAACATCTGAATCATGAGGGAAAAAATGGGCGGAAATCAAAACAAAACTAATAAACGGTATCAGGAAACTGACACATACTTTCTCCCTTTTAGCTCAACTTTAATGAATAAATTACTTTTTATTTACTAAATATAGAATACAAAGCACGGTCGAATGTACAGAAAATCTTGTAAACAAGTTGTTTTCAAAAATATCCACCCAAATCTCTGTTTAGGAGCCACTACAGAATCCATCGCTACACACGTGGTTTTAAGAGTCAAAATTTTTGAATTTGAGTTGTTAGTGGAAATATTTGTTTTGGTGCTCCCTGAACCCAAAAAATCGGACCATTGGTTAGGGCTCTAGCTCTGTACACATCCATACAGACAGACACACAGACATCACGTAAAAATCACTTTTTTGGGTTCAGGGAGCACCAAAACAAATATTTCCACTAACAACTCAAATTCAAAAATTTTGACGAAAACAATACTTTCTCCATATAATAAAAAAAAAACAGTTATAATAACTGTTACCTTATGTTATGTCTTTGTAACTCTTTTTAAGGGGGAGAAAGTAAAAATCTGAATCTGTAAAAAAAGGGATTAGGGTTTTCTGATCAGTTTTTCCAACATTTCATGTGGTATACAAGAGTAAAGTTGAGTTTATTACGAGTAAAAAATTTAAAATCAGCAAAAAAATTGTTTAGAAAGTATCAGGTATATTGTAAATTTCAATATTTTTCACAAAAATGGCCACACCATATTGAAAAGGATGGAGAGAAAGGAGATGTTTACTGACTTGTTTGTCTATTTTAGAGCTTTAAAATAATGTACAATATGACACGTTTACATTTTACATGTCAGATATTCACACTAATGACCATCAGTTTTTAAAGTAATAAAAAAATACATAAATTTTGCGTTAATCCTTTGGGTTGATAAAGTGCAGTGGGGATTAATTCTGTTTCATCCTTAAGCAAGACTCCCTGAATACGTATATATAAAGTTTTTATTGACCCCCCAAAACACATTCAGGGGTCATGTTGAGAACTTCTTTAGTAATCCTGGGGTTAAGTTTTGCTGTGTAAATCATACTTTACTTTTTTACACGTTGGCGGTGGAGTAAGCAATGTTTTTCAAATTGTAATTCTAATTGCACTTCTCACCTTGAAAGCATTTACTCGAGCGCCTTCACGTAGATCGCGAGGACAGATGATGCAACTCACATAACACCAACAGTGTGCTCAGGTAGTAAGACGGCCATCTTCCATAAAACCTGTACTGCACGGTGAACGTGAAACTGAGTATAGTGGCTCACTTTTCCACAGGAAATTCTCTAAATATGAAAAAATTTTGATCAGGAGCTAGACTGTCCTTTGTATCACCTAGACAGAAGATGTGTGGAGAGGAAGTGCAGAGATGGGTATTGAGGAGGCTGACTTCGGTTTACAAGAAAGGTTTAATCCAACACACGCCCTCTCTAAGGCGGCCATACTATATATGTAGTCCAGAAATATTATCTACCTAGCAAAATATCAGTTCAAAAGCTTTTGTGTTACTCTTGACATGATGACAGACTGAGACTACCTTTCATGATGTTATATTTAAACGTATGACAAAACACGATCAAAATAACAATTTTGAGTTTTTATATTGAAGAAAAAATTGATGGTATTTTTGTTAAAATAATTAATTAGTTGGAATATAGGTCTGACCCTATGGGTGAGTATTAGTATCATAATAATCTAAATATATAAAAATGGATGCCCGTTTTCCTTTGTGATTCCATAACTTGAGAATGAGTGCACCAAATTGAATAATTTTTTGTTGTGTTCGTTAATGTCAGGACAAGGTTCTTATCTGACCCACTGGCCTTCAAAGTATCCATTGATTTGATCAAAGTCAGTTAGTTACACCAAACAGCTGTAAACATACTTGAAAAGCATAAACATATGTTCATTATGGAAATAAAAAAACTACTTGGCAACTCAAACTTTTTCCGATAGGCGAGTGAGCGAAGAGAACAAGCTCATGTTGAAAATGAGTATTTTACATAAAACAAATTCAATGACATTAGGACAGAACGACGTCTGTCGGACCAGCTAGTTATCTTATAGAAATCAAATTCCTAATTCATTACTACCTATATCCCTCAACTCCCATAAGTAAAAACTTATTTTATATTGGGTGAATTCATTTTAGTTTGGGTCTACTTGCCTCCTACAGCTCAGCTGACCTGACTGTCCTATTTGATCAAAATATGAAAGACTTAGTTGTTAACATTTTAGTTGGTTTTGTTTTTTTAACTAAATTATTATATCTCTAAATTATTAATTATTATTATTATATCTTTAATTAAAATTATTATATCTCGGCACCAAAAGAGTTAGAATATATTTGTTTAAATACTTGTTCATCAGGGGACCCTTCTAAAAGTTACAACGCACATTTAACTCTTTGTAATTTAGGATTATTAACTATTGTTGTGCCCTATGACAAAAAAAACTTGACTGAAATCTAACTTTACTAAAATCTAAATGTGAGTAATTGAACTTTCCTTAAAAATATTGGGAATTCTTAACTCTGTGGCAAAACAAAATAGGAACACATATGTTAAAACTATCTCTTGAATAAAAAACTGCTAAATTGTGCTGGAAGTACACTATTGATTTTCTTCAATAAGCTGGATAAACTCAGAATTTCATTCAGCGAAAAGAGCATTTTTACTATGATTCAAAGTTTTTTCTGTTAGTTTTTGTTTATATAATATTTGCAATTCCTTTGAATATGTTAATTGTTTGCATTAATTTATTATGTCATTTGATGACAACATAACATTAACAATATTTCATGATGTTGGTTATTAAGTAACGTAACCTTAAATGTGAGTTTGGTTTGTATGGTTAAACTATACAAATGCTGACATGAAAGGTACCTACATCTATTTTTTTTGTTGTTTAACCTCAACTGCCCGTTATTTGCAAGTTGTTAAATAAAAAAGTAATTATACATAATTTTCCAATGATATAAATAAATTATTTTTTAATGTACTCTGCTAAACATATTTAAAAAGGAATACTTAATGGATTTGATTGCTTAAAAATTCATGCATTGAGTAACAAATAATGTAAGAAAATTAAACTGTAATTTTCATATTTTACAAATAAATGCAAGGAGCCTGTAAACCTAAATTTTGTAATGATCCCTTTTATTTATTGTATAGTTTGTGTAATTTGACAGTTTTGGTTTTGAAAACGTGATAAATTTATGCAAATATTAATTTTTGAAGAAGAAAATCACACTTACAGTATAAATTTCATCCTTATAGATTATTTATTTATAAATTAAAATGTGGCTGTGAGTTAATAATTTATAATGTAATTTGACTTGTGGAATAATATTGTCATAGAAAGAGGTGTTAAACTGTTATTTAAATGAAATATTCATTCATCCATTTGCCTAGTTAGTGCTCCTTATTGTATCCACTCATAAACCTCAAATCATTTATAATATTCTAAATCCTCATGTCTTGTGTAGCAATCCTCATAGTATATTATAGCAGTATTTAAAATAGTTGCTAACAAGAAAGACAACATAAATATTTCACATAGTGGAAGAACAAGTCATAAATTTGTTTATCACTGTTATTATTAACAAACTATTCTAGTGTTGGTAATACAATTGATCGATTGTATATTTTATATCCAAGCACTCATTTTGACATAATAGTTTATTTAATATAAGTTGTTGCTTGAAAGAATATATTTTTTTTTTGTAATTTGGTACTGGTAGGTACCCGTTTATAACTTGAGTGATTACTCTTCACTTTCATTATATCTATTTTTCAGGATTTAAAGTAACTGTCAAGTTTCTGAATTATCATCTGGAAAATAATCCAAAATCAAATATCCTAACTTCCAAAGATATAAAACTGAAACATGATTAATTTATTAATCAATTGTACCACCTATATGTTATTAATAAATTTACCACCTATATGTATATGAATAACATTTTCTTACAAAAAATCTTGCTACATGTAACTTTTTTAATGTAACTGTGCCAATGCGTTTTGATAGGTTATTTAAGAAATCAAACATTGGGATTAACTAACACTGAAGATTGGTTTTTATTGTGTTTTGAAAATTCTTACATATTTGTCTATGATTGTAGCAAACAACAACAATTTGTTTGTGCTGTATTTTATAGTGAACCCGATTAAATTCTAAAGCTATTAAATATATGTTTGACTGATTTATGAAAATAATCTTATCAAGTTAAATCTTATCTCCATTTAGAACTGGGCAGAGCCCAGGGATTTGGGATTTTTTCTGAATTTAGAAACATGCAGGAATCATAACAAAAACATTTGTATATGATAGGGTTTTGTCCCTTTAATTGCTACTATGAATTTTTGGTTTGATTACATGGATTTGAAAACTAAAATTCAAAAAAAGATAAAATTAAGTGGGTTTTGAGCTCTGCACACTTACCTGATTTTAGTTTACAAAAATAAAAACAGCTGTTCAGCTTAAAATATTGTTGATTGTCTTAAATTTGGCCCTTTTATATGAATTTTTTTAATGAAGGATCGAAACAAAATTTACCCTCATTATTACCAAGACCTTTCATCTAATTATGTGGTTGATGATTGTGATACTTAACAGTTTGGTTGTACAGTTTGTCATACGTAGATGTTTGGAAGTTGAGGGGCAACAAAGTTTTGGATTCTAAAACACATTTTAGATCCTGATAAATAAGATACTACTTTGATGTGAAGAGAGACAAACATATTTAGAAGTTGATTAACACATTGCGGGTTCACTGCTGAACCCATGAACTTTGTCAGAGTGGAATATTTCAGAACTTCCTTTAAACTTGTGGAATCTGTTAACGGCAAAATATATTTATACATTCAATTTTAGCTATAATGCTTAAAAATCTTAAGATTCCACTTCATTGAATTAATAGTCTGCATTCCTCGTTACTGTGAAAAGAAAACAAATCTGAATTTAATTCATTATGAGACTGCATCAGTCATCATTGCCTTCAGATACCACGTCATCTCTTTGAACCGAAGAGTCTCTGGCATAAATCTACACAATATTAAACTAACAGTACTTCTTCAATAATGTTATATGAGTATTAGACCATGCTCTTAACAATCCTAACACTTGCCATTCTATATCACAGTGTAATATCACACAGTTTTTAAATTACTCAAGAGTTGTTTTTCTTTTGACTACCACAGTTCCCTCTATTAAGATATGATGAAAGGTTCTCTCAAAGTGGGCCAATGGGTTAATCAGCATTTAATTCCTTCTCCATAGATTACCTCTTGTTCAAATCAAGGGGCAGATCTAACTATTTTATCTTTTGATGTTGATCTGTTAGTTGTCAATCAGTCACTCACTGTATTTACCAATAATTATAATTGTCAGCAATTGGGAGGTTCATCAGAGGCAGGCGAGACCCGCGGGTGAAGTGCACACATAGGATCGGGTTTCACGGTTTGGAACTTCAATACTGCTTCTTGACCATTTTGAGAAGCAATTCCAATTTCTTTCTCATTTGGTAAAAAAAATGAAATGTTGGAATCCATTTATTTATTGTAAATAACAGTATTCTCTAATTATTTGTGTTTCTTAACATTATTGATAACTGTGACGGCTAAATAATACGTGATTTTTACTGTTAAATCATATTTATGGATTTCAATTGTACTTAATGACAGAGATGAATACCTAGTTTTGAATGTGTTTTTGTGAGATTGTATGTAAAGGAGACTTCAATCGACATTGGGAATATTCTGCCAGACAATTTAAGTTGTAACCTGTGTGAAGTTATGTTTGTATTTCATTTAAGTATAATAAGATAGTCTCTAAAGTCTACTTATGTTTGTCGTTCAATACAAGATAAATTTTGGGGTCTTGACGATTGTTTTATTCAGTAGCCTTTTCTCTGCACTGCTTTTGATTCTAAAGTTTAAATTATTTATATAAACAACGAGGTAAGGTAGGAAATACCAATTTGTTTATACTTAAAACTGGACATGTACAAATTAATTATGTTATGAACACAGTAGGAAAAATACCCTTTTTAAGGTTTATTTTATTTTATAGATCTATAACAAAAGTTAGTTTTTATTGTGTCCATATAAATATTTGTAAAACTGACCCTAATAAGCGAATACAACAAAATACAATTTGATACATTGATGTCTGTCAACATTTTTATACTAAGTTCATTTGGCCACATTGGTTTTTAACCATTGTAGCAAGATTTATTTGAATTTAACAATAAATAATAATTGAAATATCCACTTCCTAACTCACGTATGGCTTATAACGAGCAGGTAGCCTTTAGATGACGGTAATATGGCTCGTCTAATCTAAGTGAGTTCGCTACCGGCACCTTGTGATTGAGACATAAACATTTTATTCATTTTACTCATACATATTATGGATTTTTTAAACTTTTATTCATACTTACTGAGCATCAATATAGTAAAAAAGTCGGAAACAGAAACATTGTAAGATCAGTATGCGAATTATTAAGGATTATTTCGCAACATTAATAAAGAATTAATACAAGCTAGATTAGGATAAATAAGAAATATTTGTCAACAAAACATAATTATATTTTGCATTTAGAGTTGTTCAGACTAGTCGCTAGTGTGACTTCAGAGCACATGACTTGTTGGAATGGTCGATGTATTTTGCATTTAGAGTTGTTCAGACTAGTCGCTAGTGTGACTTCAGAGCACATGACTTGTTGGAATGGTCGATATATTTTGCATTTAGAGTTGTTCAGACTAGTCGCTAGTGTGACTTCGGAGCACATGACTTGTTGGAATGGTCGATATATTTTGCATTTAGAGTTGTTCAGACTAGTCGCTAGTGTGACTTCAGAGCACATGACTTGTTGGAATGGTCGATATATTTTGCATTTAGAGTTGTTCAGACTAGTCGCTAGTGTGACTTCAGAGCACATGACTTGTTGGAATGGTCGATATATTTTGCATTTAGAGTTGTTCAGACTAGTCGCTAGTGTGACTTCAGAGCACATGACTTGTTGGAATGGTCGACAGCCTCCAAGTTCCCCAGCTCTGAGAAATACGTTGGCAAAGGCGATATTTGATGATCACCTTTCTTTTTAGATATGTTGACAAATACAATATGCCAGGGCCAATACGATATTTGATCGGAGATGTGGTTGTAAAACAGAGATGCGATTGCGATGAAAGCAATCTTCACAGCAAAAAGAAGTGTCATTTAAATATTTTGCAAGTAAAAATCCTCAAATAAGACTAGAATTTCTGATAGTACAGGACAGTTGGAGTTTAACCTGGAACAAATTGGTTAAAGTATGAAACCTCCTGGAATGTGTTCCTGACATATCCCTCATCATTTCCTGAAAGTTGCCAAAAATTCCCACCTTGGGAAAATCCGCCATCTTGGAAAATGGCGGGAAAATGTATAATTATGTAAGCTTTGACTTAAAATGGTATTATTTAATAACTAAACCATTTGGTATAACTACATACATTTCAAAATGTTCCCTAAGAAAATGTCTACACACAAATATTATATTAAGTAGTGATATTTTGTATTTAATGGTAGTAATTACAATTCAAAATTGATTTTTCAATTTAAAAATTGACATTTTTCTATTCTTTAGGATTTTCCAAGGTCATTACTCAAAATAGACAAATTTTACCTCTTACCAAAGTTGAAGACAGTTAAACTCCCCACAATATTCATATATAATACATGAGATTTGGCCAAAATTAACGTCAACACCAAGCGCCAAAATCTACTTATTTACTCAGCGTAAACAAAAACTCAAGAGTGGAAGAACAAACACCTACCATTCCATCATAAGTTTTTACCACTATGATTTTGTGCTTAAGAATATCCACAACCTACTGAAATTGTTGGAGTAATAGAGGAAATATGTCTTTTCATTATTAAAAATATCAAAACTCAGATAAAATCCGCCATATTGGAAAATGACGGAAAGAAATCGAATAATGCATGTTTTCACTAAACTTTTTTCAATAGCTATACCATTTAGAAATCAGAAAAATAGCATAATTTACTCTATACAAAAATACCATACTTAGTGCTGATATTTCATTAATTTAGTTTAAATCAACAAAACATAATAATAATAATTAAACTTAATTATTTTATCAACTAGAAAGTTATTTTTTTAAGAGCCTTAACAAAAGCCAATTTATTTTTTGTCTATTTTATCAAAATAAAACTTAAAACTCTCCGAAATACTCACACATTTTATTTAAAACTTACTGCAAACAACTTGTGTCATAAAATTATTAATAATTTGTACAAACCTTTTTGGACCTATTTACATAAATTAGTGGACTTATTTATTAATGTGATATCAACCGTGTGTGTCAGTCGATGAGCGTTGATTTTTGCGGCAGTGCAACTCACACGAACTCCCAACATCGAGTGGTGTGCCCCCTGGGTTCCATTCTTGGCCCCACATTTTTTCTTATTTTTATCAATAATCTTTCTGTAGACATCAAACTGACCAGTCTTCCTTTATGCCAACGACACACCTCTTTCATTGTCCAGCCCTATGGTGGAGTCTCTTGAACAATTAACGTTTATAGAAGCCAACGGATTACTTCAATGGTTTGACAGCAACCTGCTCTCAATCAATACTTTCAAAACCCAGCTTCTTATTTTCCATATTTCTGATAGATTTTCTCCAGCTTTCAGCTTCCATTTAATTGAAACTCCTATTCACCCATCCAACAGTACAAAGTTTCTTGGATTGATCCTGGATGAGAAACTTATATTTTAACCTCACATAGAAGACGTCATTAGCAAAGTTAGCTCAGGCATATTTGACATCCGCTCTCTAGCAAAAATATCAAATTGTGATGTTCTCATTTCTGTTTACTCATTTTCCCACACCTTGTTTACGCTTTACCCATATCGGGGTGTGAGTATAAAGAACAATATTCCTATTTCGCCTGAAAAAGAGGGCAATCCGACTAGTTTTCTCCATAGATAGGTTTTAAACGTGCAAACCAGTTTTTCAGTCTTCAAATATTTTAACTTTCCCATCTCTATATATTTACGAAACATTATCGTTTTTAAGACAACAAATTATTAAGTTCAACATTCCTCAGAATCATGATTATAGTTTAGTATTTCCAATAATCTACAAGTTCCTGTTTACAACTCTGTTTCCTTATACAAATCTCCACTACAATTCAATAAACTTCCAATTCACCTCAAAGCAGAGTCAAACCATTTTAAATTCAGGAAATATCTAAAATCCTTTATTATTGATAAGTGTTTTTACAGCTTCCGTGACTTCCTGACTGATGGCTCTTAAGTTATTAGGACTGCCTGGAGGGATATGTATTTATTTTTCATTTTATTAAATTAACAAGGAAGTTGATTTAATTTAATAATTTGATGAAGTGTATGGACATTTTAGCTTGTAAGCATCTTTAAGTAAATTTGTTGCATTTCCATTTTGTTTGACATTTCCAATGCTTGACCATAAGTCTTTTTGTTAATAAATGAGTTATTGAGTTATTCTTATTCTTCAAAGTATAACATAATGGCTGCTGAGTACGCAGCTTTGCTGTCATAGGGACCACAAAATATGGGTTCTGTATGCATATATCAATAAACCACAACCATATGAAGTCACACATCAAGTTTCATGTGCGTTAAATGAGTGAGATACTCTATAACATTTTACTTATTCTCCATAAGATTAACATTGGAAAAAGTACTGCGTTTAGCATTTTCAATATCTCAGTTATCGATTGAAAGAGCAATAACTCAACATACAAGATTTGTTGGTTTTGAATGACAAATTTAATGGATAACAAAAGTTTGGGTTTAAAAATAATTATAAGTAAAAAGTTCAAAAAAACAACTTTTGGGGTGCAAAGTCCCCTTAAAATGGTGCGACCTGTCATAAAATAGTTTTTTAACTCAAGAAAATAGACACTACCTTACCTGTGTATACTAAATTTCATCAAGATTAAACTTCTTTTACGAAAGTTAGCGTGGCTACGGGCACACACACATATATGTGTGTGCGCCAGTAAAATTTGAGTGTTTAAAAACTAAATTAGAAACTATTCACCTATAACTTGACATTTTGAAGTGTCATTTATTTAGATAACCTTAATTAACTTAATAAATCATCGTTCCAAATTTAACTTATAAATTTGTAAGCCGTATTTATAAATTATATCTTTGAGCCAATTAATCAATAATCTTTAAATATCTGGAAAACCACTATTTGTAGTTTTGTAAAAAATTTAAATAAAAAAATGGTTTTTTTATTGGCATTTTGAACAAAACCAAAAACAATGAAATCGGATATATATTAATCAAGTTAAGATAGATTTTATAAATTCTGTAAGACTAAATTACTTACGTATCGGACTGACGGTACATAAGTAATTTAGTCTTACATAATATCTGCAGCTCAGGCGCTAAAACCATGGATAATTATTTATAAATTCAATGGCAGCCATCTTTAATAGCAGCCATTTTAGTGTCCTGCATTGATTTTCAAGTGGCTCCCTATCAGAAAATTTACCTTTTGGCATCAACTATGACCACAGAAAGTACCATATCTCAAAATAAAAGTGAAGCTTTTTTGGTGTACCCGACATACTAATAACTCAAAAATCAACAACACTATTTTTTATTATTATTGCAGGATTAATAACACTTAGTGTTTAAAAAAACCTATCTTTAACCTTAAAACCATTAAACTAACAAAGATTTGATAGTGCTGGTCAGGTTGGTATTTTTAATGTATTTTAATTTGTCGCGAGCGAAGCTGCAGGTAACAGCTAGTTCTTAAAGAAGCGCTATATGCCATTTTAATTTTTCTCCATAAGAACAACATGGGAGCTGAGTACGCAGGTTTGCTGCTATTGGGAACATCCATAAACATATATTTTTCGTGCAAATAACAAAAAAAAACACAACCATTTGAAGCCATATAGGTACCAAGTTTTGTCAGTATAGGTTCATAAAAAGCGGGATATAAAATTGTTCTTATTCTCCACAAGAATAACTTTGGACAACGTTCTGTGTTTAGCTATTTCAATATCTCTGTAACCAATTGATGTAAAGCAATCATCAAAACACCAAAATGTGTGTTTTTTTAAGCTGAATCCAATAGATAAAACTAAAATTTAACTTTTTCAAAAATTATGCGTAAAAAATTGAAAAACCCAGTTTTGGGGAACAAAACCCTCCCCAAAATACCCCTTCGGATAGGTTGATCTGTCTGGTTTTTAAACTTAAAGTCATGAATGTCACTTCACACATTTGAGCCAAATATCATTGAAATCAGACTTTTTTTACTAAGGTTATTGCGTTCACGGATACATAAATATATAAAGTGTTATAATCCTATATAATAATAGCGTGTAGTGGCGACGTGTAACCAACTATTCCGAGTAAACTACTGAACGTAGAGCGGCCAGGTTGATGTCAATAGATTTTCCTTAGTCCAAGGATAGTGAAAAAGTACGATATCATAAATTTACTCAGTTGTAAGTTTGCAATTGGTAAAAAAAACAGTTTTTCACCTTTTTTTCGACATCCCCATGTATAAGGATTGTGCAACAACCTATTCAGAGCAAACTACTGAATGTAGAGTGGCCAGGTTGGTGTCAAAATCCTTTAGGCCCAGGATGTTGAAAAAATACGATATCCTACATTTATTTAGTTATGTGTTTGTAAATGCAAAACAACACTGTTCCTTTTTGCCATATTTTATTTGCAATCATTTTGTTTACCGAGCCATGTCTTCCCTACTTTGTATCCAAATTCAATACAACAGCTGAGTAAAGTTAAGGTTGTTTTTGTAAACAAAGCAGACAACTATTCCTACCTAAATTTAGGTTTTTGGATTGAAATTTACAATCAGTAACAAACACAAATTCAATGCTGAATGGGAATAGAGTTTATAATACTGTATAAAAGTGTCAGCAAAGTTCAATTCAGATTTATGAATTCTATATTTACTACTTATAACTCAGTTTTTGTATACTTTTACTCTTGCGGTGAAATTGGGTTTTATTACTGTTTTCCATTGATAAATCCTGGGTCTCAGAAAATATGACAGCAGGGCGGCACTCTAGTGGTCACTGCTGGAATGTAGTTTTTTAGGTGTTTTTTAAAATTTTTGTTGTAAAACTGAATCAAAAGCTTTTTTTAAACATCGATGATAGCCATTATACTCCCTAAAGTAGTATTGCATGACTAAGATACAAATACAGTTGAAAATAGGAGGTAAAAAGTGAAGGTAAAATTAACCACATAAGGTTTGTAAAAGTTAAGACGATTGATATAATACAACAAACTATATTTCAGTTACATATATTTCAAGTTTTAAATTTCGATTCCGTTTTTTTCGACTTTGATTTCATGTGCTGTATTGGATGAAATTGGGTGAAACTGGATGAAACTCTGGGGAGAAATGTAATGCAATGGATAAGAAAACTAAGGACTATTGACCTATTTTATTAGCATTGAATACTATGTGAACATTTTTCTATACAGTTTATAGCTAACTAGAATTTCCTGTGTGCAGCATGCGCATCCTGTTTTGAGAAGCGAAAATAGTAAATAGTTAAATAATAAACAAAACAATGAGAGTCTGTAGTTAGTTTAATCCAGCGGTTTATACATCTGTTTATATAGTTGAATTTAATTAAGTAGAAACCACAGACCATAGACAAAAATAGACTGGGCATCCCTATTACTTTAGCATTGCAGCTGTTGAAGCCCATTTTTGGCATGTCCGCCATGCCATCTTGGTGGTCCAACATTTTGATATTGATATTGATATTGATACAGACCCCTGGGTGAACCCAGCTACTGTATCATGGGAAAGGGAGGTGCTTTGCTGGTTGAAACCTAGAAGCTTCAAACACCTTGGGGATAGGAAGGGGGGTTATACCTGAAACAATTGAAAATTATATTACAATTTTTATATTACAAGCAGCAAGAACATTTGAACCTTGATAAATTTTCGTTCAGAAGACAAATTCATAATTATAACACGAGAAATATCAACCATATAGACTTGCCACATCCAAATTCAACATTCCGACAAAGATGCTCAGACTACATATCAATCAAAATTCACAACAAAATTCCTTCAGAAATAAAATCTTTAAATAACATAAGACAATTCAAAAATAAATTAAAGCAATACCTTATCGTTAAATGTCCATACAAAATTGAAGATTTCTTAAATGAAAACAACAATGAAAATATAATATAAATTTAAAATCAAAATGTTGTGTTTCAAGATTGGATGAAGATTATTTTGTATGATTCAAGGATTTAAATAATCAAAATTCTATCCGTTATTATTAGCATTACATACTCTGTTAATGTAATTTAGTCTTAACCATAATTTAATTATGGCAATTAAGATACCAATAAAGAAATCAATTGTCACCGTTCATTTCCTAATTGCATTACATTACCTGATGTTAGCTCCGCACTGTCCACACACTCCTGGAATGGAGGAACTTTTGGGGTTCTCACCTGGGTTAAAAGATCCCTCCACCGTTTCCCTTTCTTAACCTAATTATACTTAGCGTTGAAAGAAACCAGGGGGTCTCCCGATTTGTTTTTAACCAATGTTCCTCCTTCCATTTGGCTCGTGGTCAGCACGGAACTCCATCATCGACGGAGGCGGTACATGAAACAGACAAAAAAATCATTAGACGTTTTTATTCGATGCCGCATTGGCTAGACACCTGGCGCGGTGCAATGGTGCCATCCCATCCCCGGGTGAGTGCACCACTACTCGGACCCTGCGGAGTGGGGACTCTTGGTGGTCCAACATTTTATAAAAATACTAGAACATTAATTATAGAGATTTAGTAATATTTGGCATCATATTTATGACTGGATTTTAATCATATTATGATTAAAGTACCTGGGGGGGAAGGCCAATCAGTTTGTTTAGATGACTTGGAGTAATATTTCACCACTTCCCCCTACTGATAATCAGATTTGTACAACTCATTTGAATCTTTTCTACATTTTTAAGGTCACTCCAGTTTTGTTATTTATAGCTCAATGCCCCTTTGATTTATTTTACTACTCTATTTATGTAATATTCACTCAAATCTTTTAATCTCTGCTCTCAGAAACAACATGTTAATAATCATATACAACATCCTACGACTATAAGCTCATACCGACTTTTAGTTCACAAACTGACTGAACTTAAAGTTAGTTTTCATACTTTCCAAGTCAAACAAGACAGAGCTTATAGAGTTGTTCTTAAAAATATGCATTTTTCAACTGGCTTGAATGACTTAAAACTGTCTATAGAGGAAAATGGTCATAAAGTGCGTAACATTACAAACATTAAGCACTTTAAAACCAAAGCCCCTCTGTCAATGTTTTTTGTGGATCTTGAACCTAGTGACAACAACAAAGAGATGTATAAGACCCAATACCTATTAAACGCCAAGATTGTCTTTGAACCCCCTAGGAAAAAATCTGAAATCGTCCAGTGCAAAAAATGTCAAAAGTATGGACACACAAAATCTTATTGCTGGTATCAGTTTCGATGTATAAAATGCGGCCAGAATCATGACACGCTGGCTTGTAAAAAATCCCCTTCGGAACCGCCAAAATGTGCCTTATGTGAGGGAAATCACCCCGCAAACTATAAGGGATGTGTCGTATATAAAGAAATAAAAATCAAATCGTACCCTCCCTTGCGTCAAAAATCTTTTGACAACCCAGAATCAAGTCTTACTGAGAATGTCCGAGATAGACCAAAAAAATCATTAGACGTTTTTATTCGACGCCGCATTGGCTAGACACCTGGCGCGGTGCAATGGTGCCATCCCATCCCCGGGTGAGTGCACCACTACTCGGACCCTGCGGAGTGGGGACTCTTGGTGGTCCAACATTTTATAAAAATACTAGAACATTAATTATAGAGATTTAGTAATATTTGGCATCATATTTATGACTGGATTTATTTTAAAAATAAATCCAGTCATAAATTATTTTATGACTCATACTTAACAAAAGCTAAGGTGTGGTTGAATAGAAGGTATTGTAATTGGTTTCTATACCTGGCTCTCGATATCCCGATGGCCCTAAGGAAGGAAACAACACAATGTCCACACAATGTCTCCTTTGTATCAGAAATCACTTAATAAGTCAGCTCCTACTGAATGTGTCCAAAGTGAACGTCTGACCATACGTCTGACCTTGTGATCAAAATGACAGACCTCAAACATACGCTCAAGCTACAACTCACAAAAATCACACACAAATGACGGACAATTGTAATCCAAGCAACCTAGAACAAACAATACAATGTTTCATCGATAAATTTGAAAAATTGTTGCTACAACAGACTCAACAATAGGTACTCTGATGAACCTACTAACCACAGTTATAAATAAATTAACATGAACTCTTTTCTAAGAATAGCTCTTTGGAATGCCAACGGCTTGGCAAATCATTGCCAAGAACTTAAATTGTTTATTGCTCAACAGAAAATAGATGTATGCCTAATTTCCGAGACTCATTTCACTGATAGAAGTTTTTTCAATATTTCAGATTTTAATGTTTACTGTTCTAACCACCCTGGTAATAGGGGACATTGAGGTACGGCTGTGTTGGTTCACAAAAAAATCAAACAATATGAACTTCCTAAAATCCAAAATAACTTTTTGCAAGCTAGCTCTGTTGTTTTAGAAGATGAAAATAACAGTTCTCTGACATTGTCGGCGGTCTACTGTCCTCCACCCCATATCATTGATAAATATCAATTCAAAGATTATTTTTCGTCTCTCGGCTCAAAGTTTATCGCAGGGGGTGATTACAATGCCAAACATACGTATTGGGGCTCAAGGCTAATAAATCCTAGAGGAAGGACGCTTTTAAGAGCCGTATCAGAAAGTGGACTCGATTGTATTTCATCGGGACAACCTACATATTGGCCTACAGATCGAAACAAGATTCCAGATTTATTGGACTTCTTCGTTTTAAAAGGTATTTCACAAAACTATGTACATGTTGAATCTTCCCTTGACCTCTCGTCTGATCACTCTCCTGTACTCATGACATTCAGTAGTTCAGTTTGCTTAAAAGAAAAGCCCCCATCTCTTTATAACAAATTCACTGATTGGGAATGCTTTAGGAGAACAATTAGCAACAAGGTTGACTTAAAAATACCACTCAAATCCCCAAATGACTTGGAGGAATCAATTAAATACTTTAACACTACTATTCAGGCAGCAGCTTGGGAGGCAACTCCGAAATCGGAGGCTTTCAAGACAAAATGTTTCATCTATCCTATCTTCATAAAAAAGAAAATTACAGAAAAGCGAAGACTACGGAGGATTTGGCAAAATACCAGAAGTCCAATCGACAAGAATAGATTTAACAATGCAGCTCAAACATTAAAAAGGAGTTTGATGAAGCTAAAAAACGAATGGTTTGATGATTATACTAAAAACCTGTCTCCTACCGAAGCCACTGATTATTCGCTGTGGAAGTCTACAAAGTACTTGAAACGCCCTATACAACATATTCCACCTTTACAAGCAGTAAATGGTGCTTGGGCTAAGACAAACACTGAAAAGGCATCTATCTTTTCAGATTATTTCTCTAAAGTATTTCAGCCTTTAACGCCAAATCCCCCAAATGATGATAGTGAAATTCTTGAGTTTTTGGACTCACCTCTTCAATTATCTCTACCAATTGTGTCATTTACCCCTACTGAAATTTCAAATACAATAACTAAAGAAGTAAACTTAAATAAAGCTCCGGGTTACGATCTCATTACTGGGAAGATTCTTAAGGAATTACCAAGAAAGGGTATATTATTACTAACATTTATATTAAATGCAATATTACGTCTACAATACTTTCCAATACAACTTAAAGTAGCACAAATAATTGTTATTCCCAAACCAGGCAAGCCACCAAATGAAGCTTTATCATATAGGCCTATTAGTCTGCTACCTATGGTATCTAAATTGTTTGAAAAGTTGATTCTAACAAGATTAAATACTGCTATTAGTGAGCAAAATGTGATTCCTGATCATCAGTTTGGTTTCCGCAAGCAACACTCTACCATAGAACAAACTCATAGACTTTTAGATGAGATAAAAAATACATTTGAGTCCAAAAACGTCTGTTCTGCCGCTTTTCTGGATGTACAACAAGCGTTTGACAAAGTTTGGCACACAGGACTTTTTCATAAATTTAAGAAGGTTCTTCCTCATTCTTATTTTAGTTTGTTACAATCATATTTATCTGAAAGGTTTTTCCAAATTAAATTTGATAATGTATTGACCGAACTAAAGCCAATTCAATCTGGAGTTTCCCAAGGTAATGTTCTTGGCCCTATCTTGTATATGATATATACTTCTGATATTCCCTCAGGTGAAGACGTCACAGTTCAAACATTTGCGGATGATACTGCAATACTGTGTAGCCATGAAAACCCCCAAACTGCCTCAGATAATTTACAAAATTATCTGAATGACTTTCAAGCTTGGCTAAAGATCTGGAGGGTTCGGGTTAACGAAGCTAAATCCACCCACATCACCTTTACTCTTAGACGAGTAGACTGTCCCCCCGTATTTATAAACAACGTTGCCTTGACTGAAGTTGAAAGTGTTAAATATTTAGGAATTCACATTGATAAAAGACTAAATTGGAAAAATCATATATGGTGTAAAAGACAACAAATGGAACTAAAAATTAGAAAACTCAAGTGGCTAATCTGTGGAAAATCTAAATTATCATTGACTAACAAAATTACATTGTACAAAACTATGATAAAGCCTATGTGGACATATGGTATACAGCTGTGGGGAACAGCAAGCCAATCTAATATTGAAATTTTGCAAAGATTCCAGTCAAAAACATTGAGAAAAATTATCTGTGCTCCTTGGTTTGTTTCAAATAATATATATATATACAACATGAGTATTACTTTGACAGTTCCCTGGTTGATTGAACAGCTGTTACAATTCTTTTGTTTTGATTTGAAACTCCATAAGCCCAATGTTAATTTTTTTAACTTTTCATTTTAGTTTTTTTTACATTATTTGATTTTTCCTGGGGATGAGGCCTGTCTAGAACTTATTTTTATCCCAGAAATTAGTTATTTCGAACATCTGAAGGGAATCGTTGGAGCCGTTTTTGAGATCCGTGTCGCAAGCAAGCAAACCTTACTCATATTAGAGTATAGGAGACTGGATACTGTAAACTAAAGCATTAATTTTGAAGTGTTGTTAGGCCCACAAATATGTTTAGTTATTTAACATTTTATAACAAATATATTAGTAAATTATTACTGAATTTCCTTTGGAAAGTGAATTATTAGCATGGCCCGCATGGTGAAAGTTAAGCCGGGGCCACCATAGAAGTTCCTAACGTGACCCCCTGAACACGTTTTGGGGGTTCGTTCAAAATTGTATATACATATATATGTGTTTGCATGACTAGCGGTCACATTTTTTGTCCTTTTTACTTCAAATTTGGTAGGAACATTCCTTTCTGTAATCAGTTGGACAAATTCGTTGGGCAAAACAATCGGAAAATCGGAAAACTATAAACTCCTTTTTTGGGGATTAATCTTTCAAATTACGAGTCTTTGGGGCCAAAAAGAGTCAGAAAAACCCCGTATGAAAAATTAATGCATGTAAAAAGATGGGAATTAGTGAGGAAAATTTGTAAGCCCTCTCGTCATTCTAGCATACATATTTACCGAGTTATTAAAGAAAATGTATTTCGACTAAACACAGTACGATGTCTTATGGGGGTTTTACACTAGAAAAGCCTGTTATTACTTTGTTGGAGTACTTTTATCATCCCCAGCAACCTCACGCCTACTTTCAAGCCTGGACCTTCTCTTAACATTATAATGTGCAAAATTGTATTCCCAGCTTTGCAGGTAAATTAAACCAGGAGCATCAGAACAGCCAAAAAAATCACTGTTAGCGAATTCCCCTATAGGGAAGAAGCTATTACCGTAGTCGGCATGGCAAGACCTAGGCCCGGGACCATGATAAATTTTCGTTTTGAGGTCCACAGATGCCAAAAACACCATTCGTTCAAAACTGTATAAAATGGAACAGAATTTTTCATATTGATTTGATTTTTTCATATTGGAAGGATAGATATTTGTAATAATGGCATTATTTGGTATATATATATTGATATTTTACTTGAGTTCACTAATAGGGCTACTAATAATATTATTAGATTGATAACAAAATTTCCAGAGTACCCTTTTTTAAACATTTTTATTACATTACTATTCATTTTAAATTTTACTATTTTATTTTAAGGTTATACTTTTTATACACTTTGAAAATGGCATTATTTGATGAAATTTGGTGCAATCATGTAAAGCATCATTTATGACTTTAAGATCGAAAACCAGCCAGATCGCTCTATCCAAAGGGGTATTTTGGGGGGGTTTTGTACCCAAAAAATGGGTTTTATGAGTTTTAGCGAATTTCCCCTATTGGGAAGAAGCTATTACCGTAGTCGGCATGGTAAGACCTAGGCCCGGGACCATGATAACTTTTCGTTTTGAGGTCCCCAGACCCCAAAGACACCATTCGTTCGAAACTGTATATATATATATATATATATATATATATATATATAATATATATATATGTCCGTGAGCACGATAACTCTCGTAAAAATTATCCGATTTTGATGAAATTTGGTATAAAAGTGTAAAGCAACATTTATGACTTAAAGTTCGAAAACCAGCCAGATCGCTCTATCCGAAGGGGTATTTTGGGGGGGGTTTTGTATCCCAAAAATGGGTTTTTCGAATTTTTTACATATAATTTTGGAAAAAGTCAAATTTTAGTTTTTTCCATTGGATTTAGCTTAAAAAAACACACAATTTGGTATTTTGATCATTTCTCTATGTCAATTGGTTACCGATATATTGAAAGTGTCTTATTTTTAGTTTTTAGCCTATACGTTGGTTGCCAAATTCTTATTGATTTTCTAATTCTTACTTAATTATAATTATAAATTGCTAACTTTTAACTAATTGTTTGCTCGGATGTGCTCAGGAAAAGTGGATATAAACAGTGATGTTATCGGGATCTGAGGGCAATGGCTGCCATGTGCTAAGCCTAGCTTCTCTCTACAAAAATCAATGTTATTACTTACAAAATTCCCTAGGCTATTTAAATATAGCTCACAAATGATCTTCTTTGACTTGATAATAAATATACTTATACTTGTGTTCTTCCTTTACTTTATTGTAGTGAGTAGAATGTGTTTTGTATTTACTCTGGATGTCAACAAAAGGTAGGTGTACAATTTCTAAGATTTCTTTAACTATTTGAATAAAATACAGAGTTACAGAGGAACAATACAATATTTATTTATCTATTAGTACAATTATGTTTCAAAAAGGTTCTCAATTAAAGGGATTTACAATAATATACAACTCAGGGGAAACAGTTAAAATGTGTGGCCTAGCCTAGAAGGTAAATGACAAACAAACTTGTAGGCCTAAAACTAAATGTTCATATTTTGGGTTCTAAATGGGGTTTCTTTACAAATGAGGGCTCTTTTTCTCAGGGGGGAAGTATCGTGCTGACTTGAATAACGTTTGGATGATATTTGAAAGAATATTAAGTCCAAATTAAGCTGATGTGTTGAAAAATTACAACAATGGAAATTTTGGTTGTTGTCCAAAAGGAGAGTCCAATGGTTTCACTGACTTTATGAATGGTTAAAATACTCAAAATTAAATTTGGAAAGATAGTTCAATATAAAAATACTCTCTTGAGGTTACTTTAACTTTCAGAACATTAGGCTTGTTCTATTTAAATGTCTGTATTCTTTCCAGTCCCTAAATAGAATACAATGGAAGGAGTTTACCAATCTGCTTACAAATGATCTTCGCTCAAATACCAGTTTTTGGGGAAAATCAAATAAAAAGGAGTGAATTTAAAGATGGTATTAATTGAGCAGTAAGTCCCTAATAAAATGAGCTCTAAGCAATGCAAAACTTAGGCCATACTGGGAAATTTAAAATAGGAACTGTGTCCTTCACAGATTCTAGGTCTTAACACTATGGCATCTGGAGCAAGAAGAAAGATCTAGTAGAGATGAGGTCTGGAAGCATGGTCCATTGTTGAGAAGCACATGGTCATACAATTGTTAACACTGGTCACTGTAATTTAGATTCCTTAAGGACTATTTTTTAAAAGTATATTATATTAAATTTTAATGCTATTGCAATCCTCTCACATAAATTATATCTAAAATATTATTATTAACAAACATATTAAATTAAGTGAGTAGGCTATTATATGGGGATAGGCTATGAATAATTATTGGTGATTAAATTGATGAAATACATATTATTATACAATTGCATAGATAAATAAACATTAAATACATAGAGGGGAATAGCTTTCTGAGGAGTGATGATAATGATGATTATTATTAGGCATAGACATGGGACAATTAACACATATAACACATTTAGGGGAAATTAATTAATTAGTACATTTATATGGAAACTTAAATATAAAATAACACATAATAGGAAAATTATTACTAAATGATGAATGAATGACATGTAATACTATAAGTGCTAAACACAGTACGTTGTCTAATGTTATTCTTATGGGGAAAAATAAAAATTGTATATCTCGCTTATTTCTGAACGTATACTGACTAAACTTGGTATTGGGCTTCATCTGGTTGTGGACCATTGATATTTGCTCAAAAAAAAAATTTTTACCAAAGGCTCCCATAGCAGCAAACCTGCGTACTCAGCCCCATGTTATTCTTATGGAGAATAAGTAACGTGTTATCTGCCTTCATTATGAAAATAAATGAATGAAATTTGGTATGTGGCTTTACCTACATGAGTTATATTGATATTTGTATAAAACCCCATTTGTTGTGTTCCTTGCTTCAGCAAACCTGCATCCTCAGCCGCCATGTTATTCTTATGGAAAATAATTAAAATGTCATAAATCGTTTATTTATGAATGTATATTGATGAAACTTGGTATGTAGCTTTATGTGGTATTAAGATACATATATATGCATTGGAAATTCGCTGAGTACGCAGGTTTGCTGCTACGGGGGTATTTTACATATAATATTTTAGTAAATCCAATTTTAGTTTTCATCATTAAATTCAGCTTAAAAAAACAAATAATTTGGTGTTTTGATCATTGCTCTACATCAATTGGTGACCGAGATATTGAAAGTGCTAAACACAGTACGTTGTCCAATGTTATTCTTATGGAGAATAAGACAAATTGTACGGTATATCTCGCTTATTTATCAACTTTATCCTGATGAAACTTGGTATATTGCTTCATATCGTTATGGTCTATTGATATTTGCTCTAAAAAACATTGTTTTGCCTATATTTCCCATAGCAGCAAACCTGCGTACTCAGCCCCCATGTTATTCTTATGGAGAAAAAGTAACGTGTTATCTCCCTTAATTATGAACATAAATTAATAAAATTTGGTATGTGGCTTTACCTACTTGAGTTATATTGATATTTGTATAAAACCCCATTTTAACGAATTTCCCCTATAGGGAAGAAGCTATTACCGTAGGTCTCATAGTAAGACTTAAGCCCGAGACCATGATAACTTTTTATTTTGAGGTCCCCAGATATCAAAAACACTATTCGTTCAAATTTATATATATGTATATATATATGTATATATATATATATATATATATATATATATATATATATATATATATATATATGCAAGTAGGTATATATGTGTCCGTTAACACGATAACTTGAGTAAAAAAGTCCAATTTTGATGAAATTTGGCTCAAATGTGTAAAGTGACATTCATGACTTTAAGTTCGAAAACCAGAAAAATCGGACCATGGGAAGGGGGGTTTATGGGGGTTTTAAATTTTCCAAAAATCAGGTTTTTGCACTTTTCACCCTAAAATTTTTAAAACTTTCAATTTTGGTTTTAAGCATTTTATAGAGCTTAAAAAAACAAATAATATAGTATTTTAAATTATTAACCTAGGTTAAGTGGTTGCGGAGAAAATAAAAAAAACCTGCTCATAAAATCTCCCATGTTAATCTTATGGGAAAAAGGTTTTTGGTTTTTCCTTAGTTTATTTTAATGTAAACTTCACATTTGCTTTTACCAATCAATTTAGCTCTACAAAACGATCATTTTGGTTTTCAAATTGTGATTCTACGTCCAATCATTGCCGAGATATTCAAAGTGCTAAACACAGTACGTTGTCCAATGTTATCCTTATGGAGAATAAATAAAATTTTATATCTCGATTATTTATGAATGTATATTGATGAAACTTGGTATGTGGCTTCACGTGGTACTGGTATATTGATAATTGCACGAACAATTGATTTTTTCTTGATTATCCCAGCAGCAGCAAACCTGCATACTCAGCCCTAATGTTATTATTATGGAGAACTAGCTGTGTACCCGTCCTTCGTACGGGTTGTATATAAATGGTAGATTAACTAAAAAATTAACAACGCACTTAAAAATAATTTTACAATATCAAAATTACATTTTACACCTTTAAAGTAGAATTAAATTAAAGTTAATGAAATATACTATGGCAGATAGTTCGGGTACTGTTGCCAAGTCGAGGAACTCTGTCGGGTATTGAACGGTGTGGTACACGTAACACTTTGGATTCGAGTTTAGAAATAAAATAACTCAAGTACAACAAAATATTAACCCTGTTTAATTTAACATTTTAAATACTTTGATACATTAATCTTTACATTCCAATAAATTAATAGTAATGTAACGAAACATTAAACTTTAAAAACATTGACAAACCACTTTTAAAATCACCATTCTTGCCAGGTTCTGTTTTCATTATAATTGTAAATAAACAATTTAAACTTGGAAAAATCATATGATTTAAAAACATATGCCTACTTGATTTTATTTAAATAAATTTAAATCAATATATACGAACTGTTCCAACAGTGGTCATGGTTAAATGAACGGTATTAAATATTGTATATGTTCGTTCCTCCCTTTGGAATAGACGTACATTTGTGTTGATCTCCATTGCTTGTTCACTGGTGGACGTGAGGATGGCACAACCACAGAGCCAGGCACTTTCCAGATTAAACTGTTTATGAACCTCGGTGTAACAAACTGCCAATCAATAAATCCTGTGGTTCATCGATAGTACCGAGTGAAGGATAGATGTTTCTGAGACCTTAATTTGTTTTTCAATGTCCCAATCTCAACTTTTAAAAGCGCATAAGAAAACTGCTCAACCCCTTAATCTTCTCAAATATAAATTTTCATATTTACTTCTAAGTTCAGACGCTCAGTGATCGGCTACATAAAATATATTTTTAGATAGGCGTAGACTCGTCCACTTACGACAAAGGGTCTGTGTAAAATCTCCAGAGAACAACACCGTGACTCCCCATGATGTTGTTTCTTATTCCCTTTAAGGCATAAAATTTCAACTCTCCTGGTTGAGAAGTTGGTGTGTTATGACTAACACGCTTATTTTAAAGGCCAGTGGGCCAGAGTCCTTGAGCATATTTTTATCTGGAGTAGGTAAATGTCTGCACTGAGCTATCAGCTACATTCCTACTGAATTTCAGATCCATCAGTCCAAGAATATGTGCAAGATTGTTAAAATATTGTATTTTGAAATTCCGGGGGGCGAAGCCCTTAAACATTTTCGTAACAGGAATAGGCTTGCGTTTTTTCTGATGAATTAGTTATGTTCCTACCGAAATTTAACATACAAAGGTCCAGTAAATACTAATACTCATAAAATTGCCATAAAAGTAAATTGGCGAAGAGACCCATAGGACTTTTTTAAACGTATTCTTATTGTGAATCTGCAGCATAAGGGGAACCACCATCCAAAATTTTATCTTCAACAGACATTGTAGTTTCTTAGATAAAGTGATCACTATGTCAGTGAGTGCATGAGTCTGACAAATATAGATTTAGATCATATATCTACTCTGTATACTTATGTTATTTATTGCCAATCTTCCCTCAACGTTTTAAAAAAGAACTACAACACCTGTTTATAGAATAACTATGTCATCATCTGGTTCAATATAAATAAATGCTTTGTCCATAAGAATAGCATAGGATCTTTAAAACCCTATGGGGCAGTGTCCTAAGGTAATTTAAACGATCCAATTAGCCTAAAACCTTCTAACGCACATATAGAACATAGAAAAAAGTTGCATAAAAATCGGTGACCCGTTTTCCTGTGAAAAGCGAACAAAACATGACCAAAACCGCACAAAATCACGTTTTTGAGCGGCCGTCATTATTTTGTTAAAAGGCGTATGCCAGTTTAAAGTGCCCTAAAACCTTCTCACGCATATATAACAAAGAAACAAAGTTTCATTAATGCCAGTGCACCCGTTTCCCCGTGAAAAGCGAACAAAAACCCGTCCTTGAGCGTTACCGACAGACAGACAGACTTAAATTGAGATAAGACTTGTTTTGGTTTCCCTAGGGTGTAAAACGTGAACTGCAAAAATTTCATAATTCCAAGCAATGTACAGACAAAACTCTAATTTTATTTGTATAGATTAATTAATTATATGATGTATTGAAATAAATATATATATATATATACTTGACGTACCCGTTCTTCGCACAGGGGTTTTCTCTACCCGTTCTTTAGTCAATGCAATTTGCATTTTAGTTAGCTTGAAACAGCTGATCTTGCTTCTGCTCCTGCTCTTTAAGCTGTCAAATGTAAGTATCCACAGCTGTTCGCATTACAGTTTCTGAATGTTTACTTTCTTCTGAAGTGTAAACATTGAAACTGAGGACGTTCATGGGGCGTAGCCCGAGGGGATTTTAAGGAAGTGAATAGGCCTATGTGTTGCATGGGTTCAAGATCTACCTATGTGTAAAGTTTCAGCCCAGTCGGTTCAGTAGTTTTTGTGTTCACCCGGAACATCAGATAGACAGACAGACAGACAGACAGACAGACAGACAGACAGAAACCACCTCTTCTTTATAATATTATAGATAAGTAAAGTTTTATATCTTCCTTATTTATGAACGTAAATTAATAAAACTCACTATGTAGCTTCACCTGGTTGAGTTATATTGATAATTGCCTAAAAAACGCATATTTTGTGTTCGTTGTTGCAGCAAACCTGCGTACTCAGCCCTAATGTTATTCTTATGGAGAATAAATAAAACGCTATAGATCACTTAATTATTCAAGTAGTTTTATGAAACTTGGTAAGTGGCTTTATGTGGTAGTGAGAAACATATGCATGCATTGGAAATTCGCTGAGTACGCAGGTTTGCTGCAACGGGGGTATTTTGTGTTCCTTCCTTCAGCAAACCTGTATTCTCAGCCGCCATGTTATTCTTATGGAGAATAAAAATGTCATAAATCGTTTATTTATGAGTGTATATTGATGAAACTTGGTATTTGGTTTTATGTGGTATTAAGATACATATATATGCATTGGAAATTCGCTGAGTAAGCAAGTTTTATTTTCAGATTTCAATAAAAATTGGAATAAATGTATATTTTAGAATGATGAGTTTTAAAAGTTTTTATGTGGAAATTCACTTTCCTCATATCAGTGTGCTGCATGCGAACTCGTTTTTGTTTCCCATGGTTTGATATGTTCATTCCCCTTGGGCTGTAACATATAGCTTTACTGTACCATCATTGCAACAGGCAGAACGATGTCCTTACTTTCTTATAGTTTTAAACATCATTTTTTTTATATCTGGTTTCAAATAATGTTATTAACTGTTGAAAAATCATTCTTTTTGATTTAGAGTATTGAGAAATTGAGCTTTAACAGTGTAAGAACCGTTTGAGAATTTTTACTAACCACTTTATATTAATAAATAAATACATTTATTGTTACTAATATATAAAAATGGGATGGTGTGTGTCTCTCTGTCTGTCTGCATTTTGTTCCTCAATCACTCAAAAACTACTGAACCGACTGGCATGAAAATTTAGAGGAATTTTCCTTGTATACCAAATAAACACATAGGCCTATTTTAGTTTTGAAAATCCTGTAGGGCTTTGCCCCCCGGAAATTCAAAGTTCCCATGTATTCCTTATGGACATTCATTTTTGTTTGAGCTGATGAAAATACAAACAGATGATCTTGATCCATTATAGTACTTCCATGGGCTAACCACAGAATGCAGCACACATAACCGCTTAGTTTTTCTACTCTGAATTTTTTCCCCATTGCGAAGCATGTGATTAGCAGCTATTTTTAAAACCAGTCACAACACAAGTAACGAACGGTATCTGTTGGGACTCAGGAAAATTACAAGCCGCCATCTTGGTGGTCCAGATTTAATTTGTGCTTCACTTTTATCCCATGATGCCCAGTCTAATTTTGTCTATGGTCTGTGGAAAAAACACATGTGACATAAACCAAATAAAACTCTCATTCATATGAATAACATGGGGAATTGGAAGTCCCATGGGGTAGAGCCCTGTGGCCTAAATCAAAAATCTAAAGCCAGCTTGCACATCTCCACACCTAGACGCACGTTTTAGTGTATATTATGTGGGGGTAAATCATAAAACAAAAGTGCCTTATTGTTTACAAAGTTTGCATGTAGCGTATTAATAATATAGGTAGATAAATTATGTTTTGTTTGTCGGTCTGCCTTTAGATAGTTTTATGTTAGTAGATGAAATACAACTAAATGTTGGTAAATATGTAGACTGTATATTTGTTATTTTTTAGCTACAAAAGCAGTGAAAGTAGTTAGGTTAATTTGTATTACAATTTTGAACCCGATGAACAAACCCTTTAAACAATTAATAACATTTAACTGCAGTTTTTAACCCTCTAAGTGTCAATCGACTGATTTCAGTCGACTTTTTTTGACGCTCGAGTTTAATCGACTGATTTCAGTCGACTTTGCAGACATCCAGTTTAGCGTGTATATCTCGTTGACGATCGGTCGTTTCGAACCATCCATTATACCAAAGTGATCGGCAACATCTGGGCTTCATGGCAACTAATAATGTTCGCCCTTTTGCGAACTAATAATTTTGCTGCCGTTTTTAATCAGCTGTTTAGTTATGTTTTCAATAGGAATGCTGTAATGTGAGGTTACATTGTTGTGTATTATATATATATGTATATATAAATATATATTATATATATATATATATATGTATATTTTCTTTTTCCTTATTAAATTTTGAACAAAATGTATATCTTGGATTTTTGATTATGGCTGTCTAAATATATTCTACGGGTCTCGTAACATAAAAAATAAGTTTTTTTTTTGGGTTGTTTAGATTTGAACCCAAGCCGGACTGTTATACCATACTTTTAGGCCGACAAATTTTATATTAAAAGATAGCCCATTTTCTGCTCTCTAAGAAAATGTATACTTGTTTACCAATATATCAAAATTTTATTTTTTTATAGCATTTTATATAAAATTCTGCAAAAGTTAAAAAAATGGCGTAACATTTCAGGTTATTTGATGCGACACCTAGAGGGTTAAGAAACAAAATTTGGCTTGATGTGACACCAAAATGGGTTTGATTCAATATCCAAAACTAAACTAACAACAAAGTTTAAACTAAATCCTTTTGGGCTATTGCATGCAGGTGTAAAATGTCTTTTGTAAATAGACACTTTTTGAATTTAGACACGTTCTAATTAATATTTTAATATGCATTATGTTGGGGGGCTTTATTACAATAACACCTTTATATTTTGCACGGCAGATTCCCATTTTTTTACATGCAATATTCAGAAAAACCCTTTTTAGATATAAATTAATTGTCACACCATTTCATTTATTTTATAACTATAGTGAACAATACTTCATTATTTTGTTTAAACCCATCATTTTTGACGGGCTAATAACAGCTAGTACATTTATAACAATTTGAACGAATAGTGTTTTTGGCATCTGGGGGACCTCAAAACGAAAAGTTATCATGGCTTAGGTATTACTATGCCGACTACGGTAATAGCTTCTTCCCTATAGGGGAAATTCGCTAAAATGAGCAATAAAAAGTAAAAAATTATCATTTTATTTTCAATCATATAGCATCTCTATTTGACAAAGTTGTGGCCGTATGAATCTATTTTTTCATATGAATAACTTTTCAGATGAATAACTCTGATTGCTGTACAGAGTCTACAAAATTCCACCTTACTAATTACTCAACCATAAGTCAATATTCTAGAACAAAAACTTCAGGGGGAGGCATTATGATTCTTGAAGAGGGAGGTTTGAAGGCAATTAATCTGTCATAAAGTTGAATTTTTGTGTCAAGGTAAACTCTTTGAGTGATGTATAGCTAAATTAACAATTACTTCATTTTGATTTTTGATACCTAAATAACATACCCCGTCGCAGCAAACCTGCAAACTCATCAAATTTCCAATGCATATATATATCTTAATAGCGCGCATAAAGCCGCTTGCCAAGTTTCTTTATTATAAATTCATAAATAAGCAATATTTAACATTTTAATTATTATCCATAAGAATAACATGGGGCTGAGCAAGCAGGTTTGCTGCAACAAAGAACATAAAATAAGTGTTCTATGCAAATATCAATATAACTCAACTAGGTAAGGCCCCGTATCAAGTTTCATCAACATACATTCATAAATAAGCGATGTATGCCATTTTAATTATACTCCATAATAATAACATGGGAGCTGAGTACGCAGGTTTGCTGTAATAAGGAACACAAAAAATAAGTTTGTATGCAAATACCAAAATAACTAAACTATGTGAAGCCACATACCAAGTTTTACAGTTCGGGCCACAGTGCTTGGTGCCTGGGAAAGGCGAGAAACAACTCAAATTTATCGTAAATAAAAGCAGACAATAACGAAAATAATCAAAACCAATGTTTTAAAATTAAATAAAGTAATTTCGCTTTCTGTTTACAAAAGTATACTGTGACACTAACGGTACAAAGCCAAATAGAGGCGAAAAGTCATTCCAGAGCACACGCTAACCAGGCGTCAAGCATTGTGACACGAACTGTATAAATTTATGTTCATAATTATGGGAGACATGAATTTTACTTTTTCTCTAGAAGAATAACATGGGGACGTAGTATGTTTGCTGCTACAATAATAATCGGTAATTTATTTTTTGGTGCTCATAACAATAGAACATAACCAGATGAAGCCATAAACCAAGTTTCGTCGGTATACAATCATAAATAAGGGAGATATAAAATTGTTCTAATTCTCCATAAGAATAACATTGGACAAATTTTTTTTATAAAACCATTTCCGAAACCATTAGTTCACTTAACCCTAGCAGTGGCCACCCAAAAACTGTAGAATGGCCAACCAATTTTGGCGATTTTGCAGACCTTTTTTTGAAAATTCGTATAAATTTGAAATGAGAACTAAACATAGCCAACCACATATTCATTTTGTTCAGAAAGAACAGGGGCATCATGTAATAGTCAAATAAAAAAGATCTAAGAGATAATTTTTTCAGCGAAGTAAAAAAAATATAAAAAAATTGAAATTTATTTTTGAAATTTCAAAAGCAGCCTCGGTAAAACTTTTTTGTCCGATTTTTTATGGAAAATTCATTATATACATTTTGTAGACAATTCAATTCCCTACATAGAAATGTATAATATGTTGGGGAAAAAATTTTATTTGTAGGTATTATGTAAGTATATACGGAAAACCGCAAAATGTGAAATTTGTACAGTGTTAGTTAGTACTGTAAAAAGGTAATGTAAATATGTATATGCTAATAATAATATGTATATATTTGTAAAGCTAATGAAATAGGGAATGTAAAAAAGTCATAAAGTTTATGGTAAAAAATTGTTATCACTTATGATTAGATGAATATTGAAAATTTTAGCGTATTCGGAAAAAAAAAGATTCTACGGTATTTAGTATATAACTTTTTTTAGAAATTTATTCCTCCAAATACTATATATACATTTAGTAGGACATTCAATGCCCTACATAGAAATGTATAATATGTTGGGGAAAGAATTTTATTTGTAAGTATTATGTAAGTATATACGGAAAACCGCAAAATTTGAAAATTGCGGTAACCATGTAGGAAAAATTACAAAATTATTATTTTTTATATTAGGCCTACTCAATAATGAAATACATCCTACCTTACAATTGTAAAAGTAATAAAAATAAATATAATTACTCACCCCCTTCCCATTATTATGTTATCCTGTTGGTTTATATCACACTTGAACATTCAAGACAAAAGAAAAACACGACTTTTTAGAAACACTATTTCACACACTTCAGTAATATTTATGCATAATAAAATGCATAAAGATTACTGTTATATACACACACACACTTCACCAACACTAACACTCCGAAATAATAACGGATTTAGCAATAATTCGCGGATACACGCGAGCGCAAACTCACTAAGGACGCCGATAGAATCGCGAAATGGCTGACTTCTGCGCAGCAAATGTCAGATGAGTGACTCATTTCCTTCTGCTGCAAGACAGCAGCAGGAAAAGGCGATGCGCAGGGCTGCCAATGTCAAAAGCTAAATTTCTTCCTCTTCAAAATGAAATATTATATGACTAGTATTTATAACTTGCACTGGATGTAATTCGCATTTTCCATAGGGGCTCCGCATGCCGGTTGGCCATTTGTTACGAATTCAGAAAACAGCTGTGTTTATAAAATCGTAACTGTTGTGCAATCAATATTTCGTTCTAAAAATCAATACCACAGTGAAACTAAATTCTTTGGCTATGCAGTGGTACCACCCGCAACATCCTAAGACAAAAATTACCCGAGCAGGGTAATTCCAAAGTAGTCGTGTTTTTACATTTTCCGAGCGTCGACTGCAAGAATGGCGTAGCGGCAAAATTTCATAGTAATTATAATCGTCGTGACACTGTTATACAACTTGTAAACGGTTCATTTATGTAATAAAATGAAAGTTTAGAATGTGATCTTTCGAATGGTATAAATATTGTTCACTTCTGAGTTGACTTTTAATTATTTTTTTACCGTTACAAAAATTTCGACCCGTACGAGCTCCGCGTGCTGGTGGCCATTTCAGGCGACACGTGAAAGGAGCTCCGCGTGCCGGTTGGCCACGGCTAGGGTTAATCCACTGTAAGTGGTATCTTTCCTTCAGAACTGAAAATGTCTAAAGTAGTGCCAGTTTATAAAAAAGGAAGCAAAGTTGAAATAAAATCGGCCAGTATCATTCCTTCCTTCGATATCAAAAATTGTTGGGAAAGTTAAATAGGTTGGTAAATTTCTTAGGGGATAACGAAATTTTTGAGAAGGAGCAAAACGGTTTTAGAAAAGGCAAACCTCTGCTTTGGTGACGTTACTGAATCAATAATTGACTCAATAGATCAGGGTGAGCGACCCATAGGCATTTTCATGGATCTTTCTAAGGTGTTTGGTACTATTTCTCATAGTATTTTACCCCAAAAACTAGACTCAACTGGTGTAAGGGGCCATAAAAATATTAACACTTTTTTAGCGAATTTCCCCTATAGGGAAGAAGCTATTACCGTAGGTGGCATGGTAAGACTTAAGTCCGAGACCATGATAACTTTTCGTTTTGAGGTCCCCAGATGCCAAAAACACTATTCGTTCAAATTTATATATATGTATATATATATGTGTGTGTCCGTTACCGCGATAACTTTTGAAAGAAACACCCGATTTTGAGGAAATTTGGCACAAATGTGGAGAGTAGCATTTATGACTTGAAGTTCGAAAACCAGATCGATCGCACTATGGGAAGGGGGTTTACAATTTTCCAAAAATTGGTTTTTTGCAAATTTGACCCCAAAATGTTAAAAACACTCAATTTTGGTTATAGCCATTTTATAGAGCTTAAAATAAACGGTATCAGGAAACTGACACATACTTTCTCCCTATTAGCACAATTTTAATGAATAAATTACTTTTTATTTACTAAATATAGAATACAAAGCATGGTCGAATGTACAGAAAATCTTGTAAACAAGTTTTTTTTTTTAAAAACATCCACCCAAATCCCTACTTTGGAGGTACTACAGAATTCATTGCTACACTCATGGTTTTAAGAGGGGAAATGCCCCCTATTCCCCCCCAGGGTTATTAAGGGGCAACATATTTTGAATTTCCTCTGTTGGTCAATGCTAACTTGACAAGCATATCAAGTGTGAATGAAATTGATCAGTAAATAAGAGAGAAACAGTAATTTTTTTATTCTCCATAAGAATAACATTGGACAACGTACTGCGTTTACCGCAAAATGAAAATTTCAATTTTCTCCGAAACCAGCAATTGTAGAATAGTAATTCAAAATACTAAATTATTTAGTTTTTTTAGCTTTTTTTAATGGTGATAGTAATATTTTTTTATATTTATGTCTTTTTATAAAAAATCCTAAAAACTGAATTTTTGATGTTTTAAGTCCTGTAATTTCTGAACCCGAATTTTTACAGGAATGCGGGTGATGTCATTTTGTTTGAAAACTAAAGTTATACAAATGACTAAAGTTTAATCAAAATCGTTAGAGCCCTTTTTGAGAAATTTGGATTTTTCATGTTTTTTGGCAGTTTTTGGGGGATAATTAACCTTAAAAATCAAAAATTGAAAAAATTAAAAAAAAAAAAACGCCTGGAGATATCGTGGATTAGTACCTAAATACCAAATTTCATAAAAATCGGCCCATTGGTTAAGGCTCTAGCTCTATACACATCCACACAGACGCACGCACGCACGCACGCACGCACGCACGCACGCACGCACGCACGCACGCACGCACGCACGCACGCAGGCAGGCAGGCAGGCAGGCAGGCAGGCAGGCAGGCAGGCAGGCAGGCAGGCAGGCAGGCAGGCAGGCAGGCAGGCAGGCAGGCAGGCAGGCAGGCAGGCAGGCAGGCAGGCAGGCAGGCAGGCAGGCAGGCAGGCAGGCAGGCAGGCAGGCAGGCAGGCAGGCAGGCAGGCAGGCAGGCAGGCAGGCAGGCAGGCAGGCAGGCAGGCAGGCAGGCAGGCAGGCAGGCAGGCAGGCAGGCAGGCAGGCAGGCAGGCAGGCAGGCAGGCAGGCAGGCAGGCAGGCAGGCAGGCAGGCAGGCAGGCAGGCAGGCAGGCAGGCAGGCAGGCAGGCAGGCAGGCAGGCAGGCAGGCAGGCAGGCAGGCAGGCAGGCAGGCAGGCAGGCAGGCAGGCAGGCAGGCAGGCAGGCAGGCAGGCAGGCAGGCAGGCAGGCAGGCAGGCAGGCAGGCAGGCAGGCAGGCAGGCAGGCAGGCAGGCAGGCAGGCAGGCATGCAGGCAGGCAGGCAGGCAGGCAGGCAGGCAGGCAGGCAGGCAGGCAGGCAGACAGACAGACAGACAGACAGACAGACATCACGTAAAAACCACTTTTTTGGGTTCAGGGAGCACCAAAACGAATATTTCCACTAACAACTCAAATTCAAAAATTTTGACGAAAACAATACTTTCTCCATATACTATGTATAGAGGGAGAAAGTAAAAACAAATAATTTAGTATTTTGAATCATGAACCTAGGTTAAGTGGTTGCGGAGAAAATCCAAAAAACGTGTCCCATGTTAATCTTATGGGAAAAAGATTTTTAGATTTTTCTCAGATAGATTTCCTAAAAACTTCACATTTCTGTTTATTAATGTGTTTAGCTCAACTAAACAAACATTTTGGTGTTTTAATCATTGTTCTACGTCCAACCGTTGCAGAGATATTCAAAGTTCTAAACACAGTACGTTGTCCAATGTTATCCTTATGGAGAATAAATAAAATTCTATATCTCGATTATTTATGAATGTATATTGATGAAACTTGGTATGTGGCTCCAACTAGTTGTGGTATATTGATATTAGCACAAAAAACAAGTTTTTTGTTTATAGTCCCCGTAGCAGCAAACCTGCATACTCGGCCCCCATGTTATTCATATGGAGAGTAAGTAAAGATGTATATCTCCCTTAATTATGAACCTACATTAAGAGAACTTGGTATGTAGCTTCACCTGGTTCAGTTGTATTGATAATTGCAAAAAACACATTACTTATCTTCCTCATTGCAGCAAACCTGCAAATGTTATTCTTATGGAGAATAAATAAAATGCTATATATCACTTATTTATGGATGTATTTTTGTGAAACTTGGTAAATAACTCTATGTAGTAGTGAGTCACATATATATGCATTGGAAATTCGCTGAGTACGCAGGTTTGCTGCGACGGGGGTATTATTTGTCATTTCAGACCCCCATTTAACGCACCAAAACGCTTGACCATACCTTCCCCCACCCCTCCAATGTGTTACGTAACTCAATCGTAGTAGGCTTTAAAACAGTTTAAACCTTTTAAACATCGTTTGGTTAGCAATTTGGAATATGCATTTAAATGAATCATTAAACTTTATATTACTTTCTTTTAACAACATTTTTAATAACTTGTTTCAAACCAAAATGTATACAAACAAACAAGACTGTTACTAATAACATAAAGTACAAAATAAACTATCTCAACTAAAACGTAACAAATTTAATTTATAACTAATACAAATACAAATACTACTACAAATACAAAATACCCCCATCGTAGCAAACCTGCATACTCAGCAAATTTTCAATGCATAAATGTATCTTCTTATCTGTATTTATATAAAAGGATGTTGGTTTGTTTGTTTGTATCTATATTTGAAGTTTATGGACTTGGACACCGTTGGGCCGTTTGCCATGAAATTTGGTAAATATCTGTAAAAATTTCACGGAGAAGGTTTTTAAGTTATCCATTTCATCCTAACTCAATTGGATTCCTCCCAAGAGGCTCAATAGGGTTCCCATATGAACCTTATGGAAAGATATTGTTGTTTACATGTAAGCTAATGACATGTTTACTTGACCAGGTGATCATGGTGATATTGGTTTTAATTGGTAATAGTCAAAGACATGACGTCTGCCGGGTAACAGCTAGTACCATATAAAGCCACGTTTCAAGTTTCATAGATAAACATTCACAAATGAGCCATATAAAAACTTTTAATTTTTCTCTATAAGAATAACATGGGTATTGAGTACTTGGTTTGGTGCAACAAGGAACAGAAAATATTAGGTTCTAATGCAAATATTAAAATACTACAACCAGGTGAAGCCACATATTAAGTTTCATACATATCCAAAAATAAAATTGTATTTATTCTCCTTAAGAATAACGTGGGGGGCTGAGTATGCAGGTTGCTGCAACAAGGAATACAAATTATGTTTTTTTATACAAATATCAATGTAACTCAACTAGGTGAAGCTACAAACCAAGTTATATTAATTTATGTTCATAATTAAGTGAGGCATAACATTTTTCTTATTCTCCATAAGAATAACATGTGGGCTGAGTACGCAGGTTTGCTGCTTCAGGAACCATTGGCAAAATATTGTTTTTTTGGACAATTATCAACAGACCACAACGAGATGAAGTCATATACCAAGTTTCGTCTAGATACGTTCGTAAATAAGCGAGATATAACATTTTTCATATTCTCCATAAGAATAACATTGGACAACGTACTGTGTTAAGCACTTTGAATATCTCTGTAACTAATTGACGTAGAGAAATGATCAGAACACCAAACTGTTTGTTTTTTTAAGCCGAACCCAATGGTGAAAAGTAAAATTATATTTCTTAAAATATTACAAGTATAAAACTCAAAAAAAACCATTTATGGGGTACAAAACCCCCCCAAAATACCACTTCGTATGGGTCGATCTGTCTGGTTTTCGAAATAAAAGTCATAAATGCTGCTTGTACCAAATTTCATCAAAATTGGAACTTTTTACGAGAGTTATCGTGCTCACAGACTCATATATATATGTGTATATACAGTTTCTAACGAATGGTGTTTTTGGGGTCTGGGGACCTGAAAACAGAAAGTTATCATGGTCCCGGACATAGGTTTTACCATGCCGACTACGGTAATAGCTTCTTCCTTATACGGGAAATTCGCCAAAAATTGAAAAAATAAAGATGTAGGTGGCAATACTGTATCAAGTCATGATTTTACACTCTAAAACAACACAAAACATAGGTGTAAAGTAATACAGAACTTACCCAAAACTCGTTATGTATTTATTTTTAGTTTAACTGTTATTAAAATAGTATGACGGAAGTATTTTTTATATAACTAACTCTAACCTTGGTTTAGATATCAATAACATTATTATTGTATTATAAAAAGCTTCACTGGTAATTAAAGTTGTTGTTTTGGTGGTTGCTTTCAACTCTGAAATGTAAGCAAAACTACTTACAGTGAGTAGTATTTATGTGTTTGTCATGATTAGTATTAATGAGCATTTTAATAGTATATATGTTGTTTTAATGTCGGAAGAAGAGGCACATTTATTACAAACTAAGTATTTTAAAAAAACACCCTGTACAGTGTGAAATAATTTCATTGTAATATAAGTAATTTGTTTACCCTCTTAATGATAGTGTCTTGTTTGCTTATTATCGCTTTCAGTTCATAAAAATGCCAGTCGGTAAAATTGTGCATTTATTTTGTGTACATCTAAGAAGACTAACTAGTCTCCCCTTAAATTTTGAAGTTCACTGTGAGTAGGGGCCTATCCAAATGTTGGTGATCTGTGGTTTATTAACTGTGGAAACAAACAATTTATAGGTTTACCACAATGTACCTTCTGTTCTCGAGTTATTTGTAAAGGCAGTTAACTCAGAATAGTATATGTCGTCACTAGGATCAAAAGTGGATCTTTTTAATACGAGCTCCAGTTTAACTGCCGAGGCGAAGCCGAGGCTGGGAAATGAGCGAGTATTAAAAAGACACTTTTGATCCGAGTGACGAACTATATTTTTCGTCATACTGCCAAAAAACTTAAGGTTTAAATAAAAACAAAAGTAAAATTTACGTACTGTGTCTTCATAACCTCAAATGTTTCTTTCAGCTTGTCTCTTGAAACAATCAGATGTTGCACATGCATAACTTCGGTTCATTCATATCTATCGGTTGTTGAGTCGATCACTTCAAACCAATCATTGTGGTTCGAATAAAAAAAAATTACCTTGAATTCCTTTTATTTATAACCTTTATTTATAGGCTACTAAACTTCGTCCATAGTG
Organism: Allygus modestus; assembly: GCA_963675035.1. Lineage (NCBI taxonomy): Eukaryota > Metazoa > Arthropoda > Insecta > Hemiptera > Cicadellidae > Allygus > Allygus modestus. The sequence goes on along the minus strand of OY776111.1, from coordinate 198,945,077 downwards.
TCACTCACAGTTGTCACTCACCAGTGGTGTATGGGAAACGAACACAAAAATAATAACAATACAACAATGAATGTTTCGATAATAACAATGAATGTTTTGATTATTTATAATCGAATGAATTTTAATCGATTTATGACGACCTCAAATCAAAAGTATCATCAACAATGATCTTTTTAGTACTATTACGATAATGATCATCAAAACATATGTTATTATCGAAAGACTAAAAAGAACTTTTGAATCTCAACGCATCTGTCAAAAACAGTTGTTTTTGAAGCAGTATGACGAAAACTCTTTTTCTCCATAAATCCGTTCTAAGAGGGTTTAGAAAGGATCAAAGGCTATTAAAGAATAATCTAAATTTTTGCATAGTTGTTTTTATCATTCACCTTCATATTCATAGTTGTTTTTGATTGTTAAAATGAAATTAAGTTGAAGAAAATCAAAGCCGTTCTATTAAATGTTTAATTATATATAATTCATAGTTATATTTAAAATAGTATAAATTTACAAAACCATAATTCACTACATAATACATATAATATATTGTATATGTAACGTGTTTGTTCATCCCACTTGATGTGGCTAGACTACCAGGCCACTACCATGTCAGAGGCTGCCCATCACTATATTCTTTAATCTATGCTTTTACATTTCAGTTTGTTATACAGCTGGAAGCTATATATATTTGTACATGATCAAGTCAGCTTCGTTTCACTTGGTGGCCTCCGGTGGACAGTCTGGTTGGTTGGAGGGGTGGGCAGCTTGGAACGCAGGATGGTTTTCAAGCTCTCTGTCGATGCGTAAAATTATTGGATATGGTCTCAAATCAACTCCATATCTGTAAAATATGAGACATAACTGTCACTGGAGAAGTTCAATTTATGTTTTATATATAAATTTGATGTCTTGGTTTTTTTTTATCAATGGTGGTTATGTTGTAGGGCTAATTGTTATCGGTACAAATTATTTTTAAATGCGGATTTCGTGGAACTGCACACTTCCACGAAATCCATTCTATGAGGAAGTGCAAACTGAATTCGAGGAGTGGAAGTGCTTGGAAAAAATATACGATCTAGACTCTGGAATTCAATGTAGTGCTATTTATTTATAGTTTCTATTGTTTCCCTTCATTAATAAAAATACCTAATTTGTAATGAAACAAATGAGGGATTTATTGTTTTGTTAAATGAGTGGCAACTGTGAAAACTGTTTAATTAGCGATAAAGTTTAATAATCCCATGATTGTTTCATTGTTAAATTATTTCAGTTTAATTAATCTGTTTTATCAGTTAGCAGGTGCAGCGAAAAAATGGGGTATACTTATAGGGGTGTTTATTACAGGGACTTGCCCTTAAGCGTGCTGACTTTGCTACCAATAGGGAAATAATGGAACTGCAATGCCTGAATGGAAGGGCTGCTGCCTCTTCCAAACCTGTGTTATAATACCTGTACCAAACTATATTAACTTAGAACACAGGTTTGGAAGAGGCAGCAGCTCTTCCATTTAGGCATTGCAGTTCCATTATTTCCCTATTGGTAGCAACGTCAGCACGCTTAAGGGCAAGTCCCTGTAATAAACACCCCTATAAGTATACCCCATTTTTTCGCTACACCTGCTAACTGATAAAACAGATGAATTAAACTGAAATAATTTAACAATGAAACAAGCATGGGATTATTAAACTTTATCGCTAATTAAACAGTTTTCACAGTTGCCACTCATTTAACAATAAAACAATAAATTCCTCATTACAAATTAGGTATTTTTATTAATGAAGGGAAAAAATAGAAACTATAAATAAATAGCACTACATTGAATTCCACAGTCTAAATCGTATATTTTTCCCAAGTACCTCCACTCCTCGAATTCAGTTTGCACTTCCTCATAGAACGGATTTCGTGGAAGTGTGCAGTTCCACGAAATCCGCATTTCAAAATAATTTGTACCAATAACAATTAGCCCTACAACAAATATTTGTTGAATAAAAATTAATCTTTGGAATGTTATCTACAACTTTCCTGCTAAGAGTTTTTACCTGACCAGTGACCAACAAATAATATATTTCCTCACTTACTACTTTTTTTACCTAATTCTTTATCAGGACTAAACATATTTTGTGTTTAACTAATTATTAAAATTATTTATATTACTTCTTAAAAACTGTAATGCATGCTGTTTGGTTCACCATTTCAAGCTGAGAAATTCCACATAAAGTTAAAATTATTATCTCAGTTTGTGGTTAGTTAAATGTCAGTTTGAGTGAAGCACTGTTCCGTCGTTTGACAACGGGGTCTCGCGGATATAGACTTTTTTGCCACCCAGCGGGATTTATGACGGCATGGTTTTCGGCTCTCCTTAGCATTGCAAGGCGCAATCCAGTTACTACTTCATCCAAGGTAAACACATGATATATTATAGTAACTCTTTAGTTGTAATAACCTTATTATTTGAGTAATATTGAGTAACAATACATGGGTCAGAAGTGGGATTCGAACCCACAGCACCAAAGAAAAATATTTCTCATTTGAACATTAGGAAATACAAAAATTTGTCTTACAGAGGAAGGAGGGGGGGTCTGGATTGAAAATGAGGTGAGATGATGATGACATGAAGGGAAGGTTTGACATGAAAATGTTGTAATTTTTAACACATTCACTGCGACGAACTGCCCAAAAGAAATTCGCCAATGGGCATTCCCCCAATCCCGCCCCAAGCCCAGTTCAATCTCAAATGTACCGCCAATTATTACTCTATAGTAGTTAGTTTGTTATTTGATTGTTAATTTGCTTATTTATTAACTACCATTTACAATTAAAACACACAAAATTAATGATCTTTAATTAAATATGTTAAAATTTACAAAGTGCATTTCAAATTGAGAAAATTAAAATTGTTGTCAGAAATGTACAAGAAGCGTATTATATCTAAACATAAGTTAGAAGTAGTTCCTTGAAGACTACGCTGATGGCAGCACTAGTATTCCAGTTAATGCTGGTCTGGTGGTAAATTTAAAACACAGAACTTCTACAGTAGTGAAATAGCGACGATCAATAAACTGCCTGGTGCTGTCCCTGCAAAAGCCCCCATGCTCATGCGGGTTGGGGTGTTAATCTGGCCCCGGTGTCGGGAGACATTCCAGAACGGCCCTGCAGCCAACATTTTAAATAGGAATTTAAATAAATTATTAAATCTGGGCGTTAAAATAACCTTTATTCTAGGTGGTCGTTCTGTCATATATAACATATAATAAGCTAATAACCAACCCACAATGGTTTTATGCTGGGTTTTCCTAGGCGCGGAACTCTTCGGCAGCGGAGAGTGAATGAGAACGCTGGCCTCTCCTTATCAAGTAATCAAATGGCGCTGTTTTTCTAGACAGCGGAATTGTTCCGTGCCGCGGATTAACTTTGTCCGCTCTCAGAGCAGAGGAGTTCCCTCTCCGCCGCAGAATAGTGTTCAGGTTATACTGGTGTCCTGTGATATTGTGTTCTTACAGAATGAGTTCAGGTAAATTTAGCGCGTCAGATGACGAGAAATTTGTTGAATGAATACCAGGCCATCCAATTATCTGGAGTACGACATGTATAATAACCATTAGATAATAAAAGGCAGTTTTATTGAGTTTTAAAAGTAAAATCTCAAGTGTTTAAAACTGAAAAACAAATTATAACTAGGGGTGTGCGAGTACTCGAAACTTCAAGTTTTCGGCCGAGTATTTTAATACTCGAACTCGACTCGAAGTTTTGAAAACTACTCGAAAGTTCGAGCGAGTATTTCCCGCCGATTTCTGGACGATTGCTAACGATTGCGACTGGCCAAAACGCGTAGTAACGGCCGCAAAAGGCAATCTTATCATGTAAAATCGGCCTAATATGACGACGCAGGCTATGTATTTATTATAATGAATATTAATACAAATATTGATGCTAATCTTTGTACCAACATGTGCATGTAGATGAATAAAGATATTTGACTATGACTATTTGTTGCGCCTAGGGACCCGTACCGGCTGTGCCAAGGGGCCCACATTGGGCTAGCAACCAAAATCGGCACAGAAGAGCCATTGGTCACGCCTAAAAGCCCGTACCGGCACTGCGCCAGTACCCTTAATCCGCCTCGTGTAACTGTTAAATAACTTGTTATCTTGCAAAAACGTTTCATAACCCACAGTGACAATCTGGCCAAAGACTAATAAAGACTAACATAACTTGTGAAAAGAGGATGTGAATGGTTGTTGCCATGGGAGCAGAGTTGACAGAGGGTCAAAATAGCAGTCAGCATGTAGGCTGCAGTTTTTTACCCCAGACGAGACCTCTATATTTATTTACCTCATTGGCTGGGCCAAACAACAGCTTGATCACCTGATTAAGTTTTATATTCAAATCAAATAACACAACTGATCAAATTCCACTATTTAGAAATGTGTATTTCTCATAAATGTAATATTATTTTTTCTGGTATTATTTACATGAGAAAAATGCTTTTACAATAGGCAAAGTTAATAATGTTAAGGTAAATTAATAATTTTGATTGATTGATTGATTCGTCTTTAAGAAACCTCCAGTTGGGTATCAAGTGAAATACAAATAGCAAACTCTGGTAATAAGAGCAACAAGAAGATTATAGATAAGATTTCCTTTAGAGAAATACCCCAGTACTTTGTCTCCAGGAAATTTACCTCAGGGAAATGTACTGGGGAAGGCGCTCAGTACCCAGGCCCGGTACTGGGTACCTTCCCCCACCCTTTGGAGTCAAAACCTTGGGCTTATAAGGAGGAAAATCTGGGCAGATAAGGCAGTTGGCCCTAGCGGCCCGACCCACCGGATGTTGACCTCCCGGTGGTCTGGATGGGCATGCTGAGCCCCCAGGTCCGTCGGATGGGTGCACTGAGCCCTCAACCCCACATGGACGTGTTGAGCCCGCGAAAAGCTGGAAGCCCCCAGCTGAGCCCCCAACACTGTCGGACGGGCGCGCTGAGCCCCCGACACTTCGAATGGGCGTGTTGAACCCTTGGGAAGCTGGAAGGGCGAGTTGAGCCCCTAGCATTCCTTCCAAACCTTTCTCGGGTGCATGGGTGTGATGAGTCAGCACCGGCAGAATAGGCGTGTTGAGCCCCCAGTATTCCCTCTGAACCCTTCCCGGGTGCATGGGCGTGCTTAGTCCGCACCGACTGGATGGGCGTGTTGAGCCCCCGACATTCCCTCTGAACCCTTCCCGGGTGCATGGGCGTGCTGAGTCAGCACCGGCTGGATGGGTGTGATGAGCCCTTGGCTTTCTTTAAGACCAACACCCCCCCTTTTTTGTATCCCATTCTTTGGATGGTATTTATATAAAGGGACTGTTCCAGATTAGGGAGTTGGGATCTGGCAGTCGTCTGAGAAGGACAGGACCACTGTACGCAAGCAGCAAGGCTACGGATATTGCCAACTCTACTGGAGACATCGCCAAAGGGACATTCGATGACGCACCAGGAAAGTTCCTGAGTCGCTGAAGACTGCTATCCTACGAGTCGACCCTCAGTGCTGATAAATTTGTATGATATTTGGAAGCCGAGAAAAATGTTTGTACATAGTTGTGTGTATATTAGGTAGCGCAATAAATATCAGTGTTTTTACAATCAAGAGTTGTCACTGAACCCTGGACTGAACCCTTGATAGACTGAAGTCAGATGTTGTGTTGTTGTGTGTTGTCAGATGTTGTGTTGTGTGTTGTGTTGTGTTGTGTTGTGCCTTTTTCATCAGATAGTAGAAAACTCCCTTACAATTTTTATCCCTTGTACATTCAGCCTAAAAAAGAGATATAACTCCCAGAATTATAATAACTGTTTGTACAATGTTTCTTAGAGGCACAAGCAGCAACACCATGTGCCAACTCTATTGACCTAAGATAAAATTTGGTTTAGAAAAGAAACCAAGACGTTGAAATGTATAACTCATAAAGAAACTATTTTAAAAAGATTTGAGAACAAATAAAATTGAAACTAAAAATATTTAAATTAGTAAAGAAATATCACCAATACGAATAATAAAGTAGGTTATAGGGATACATATTGTCTGGTTAGTCAGTTCAGAGGGTGCTGCAAGACAAACCACAACACTATACAAAATATGGCAAATTTGTAGTTGTACAATAAGCTAGTCTTATAACAATAAAGATATTCTTATTCTTATTGCTTTTATCTAACTCCTAAAGATATCCTATACATTAACACGTTCGCTGCGCATGTTCCCATAGAAGGACATCCTTGCATATTTTCGCACGCTCGTGTGCGTACATGGGGACATGCCTCTTTTTAAACTAAACCAGTCAGTCTGAGCTGAGCACCTGGTCGATTCACATGATATGTTGTGAGCGTGTAGGAGGGGTCCCGTAGTGTTGCCGGGCGGCGTCAGTTTCCAGAATTTGCGTCTGTCTCCAATGACCTTGGCTACGCACGCCGCACGGCCCGAAACGGTTTCGCGCTCTTTATTGTAACTAAACCAGTTAGTGTAAGCCCATCACTTGTTCGAGGCAGGTGATTTACTGTCTGTGTGTAGTGCGGGTCACGTTGTGTTGTCGGGTGGCGTTACTTTTCGTATCGGCCGCGTATTTTGTGCGTTTTTTGGCACATTTTTCCGCTTATTTCGAGTAGTGTTCCTGTGGTGTTACATATGCTTGGGAAGGTATGTAAATATTGTATATAAGTTATAGTGATAAGAATATTTATAGTAGGTACGTTTTTACCAAATAATAACATTGTGACTGTCATTTCATGTGATTGTAACTATGTATGTACAAGCAACGGGTGCTACGGTCCTGAAATCGACCGGAACTTTATGACGTTAGCGACTACTAAACTAAAGTTCTGGAATGCTTTTAAACCACATGGTCGGTATTCTTTTCGTCATAGGAAAGTAAATAAACAATAAACATTTTTCAGCATCCACAAAAAATTCAAAATTTTTCGTGCGCAGCGAACGTGTTAAAGTACTAGCATCTAAGATACCACACTCTTTTTTCATTCACCGGGGAAATATCTCTCTCCTGACCAAGCCTCCCACCTTCAACTTGAAATAAACTGTTTCTCTACAAATATATCCAAGCTCTGTTTTTATATATTTAATTATTAATAACAGACACTCCCTTTTTAATAGCAATAAAAACCAAATTAACACATTCGCTGCTGACGACTCCTATCGGAGTCATGGTGCAACTTGGTAAACAATGGTCTATTGTGAGCTTTGCGTTTATCGGGGATCAACTAAACTATGTCAGCATGTCGTGCTGGTTCCATACTTCAGTTCAGCTGCATCCGTTTTCGGTTCCCGCCATGGCGCCTGGCAGACGGCTCTGGCTGAAGTCGCCTGTAGACGCCCGTAGCATTGTAGGGTCGCTTTGTTACGACTTTTAAGCAGCGAATGTGTTAATATGAAAAGAAAAAAATAGTTTTGACCGTTGAAAGTAGTTGTTACCTCCTGGCATTGAACACTTGAGGTATGAGACAGCAGTCAGCTAGAGTAAGCTCATCGCCGACACAGTATTTGCCAGCTGTTGATGACAATAATTTTTCCAGGGCTGAAAAAAAAAAATTAAATTAGCATGACCGGAGTGGTCCTGCGGGGGAATAGAAGGCAGCCTTGTTTATATAAATAAATTTTAATCTTGTAGCCTAGGTGGCATTTCTTAGTACTTGATTGGAAAACGTACTATAATGGATTGAACCTGGAAACTGTATAAGACAAATAAAAAGTACAGTACAATAACTTTACACTATAATATTACACAGAAAAAGTCCTTCGCAGGGGTGCAGAATATGTCTAATCCGGCGAGCGAAGCTCGGGGGAAATTTTGGGCCAAAAAACAAAATATAATTAATCGCATATTTACCGATCTTTTTAAAAACGAACGCGGCGTCGGTGGCCTCGCACATGCACACTGATCCACTTCTCCTCTCGCCCCATCTGCTCCGGGGCTTTCAGGTTGCTGCTGAAGGGTTTGACATATACTAATTATATTATTGTTTATTTGTTTGGTTATTATTAGAGATGTGCAAGTAATCGAAATTTCGAGTTCGAGCCGAGTTTGGCACTGAAACTTGAAAGTTTCGAGCGAGTTTACTCCCGCCGTTTACCCGTGCTACCGAGGGTCGTCCGCGGCCGCGCGTCGTCTGGAAATTAAAATTGAGTATGAACGCAAATGAGGTTTTAAAGAGTTTGATGTAGATTTTAGTGTTTTATTAATAAATAAGTAAGTTGTGGCTTATAAATTTGTGTTACTCTTTATACCAAAATGAAGGATTTACCAGTACCTTCAGATTGAGTTGTATGAACACTGTCTGTATAGTCCACTTTTAGGTTAACCTAACCTTGTAATTTTTTAAAATAAAATATCAAAAACATATCTGTAATGAAATATAATAGGTAAGCATAAAAAGTTTGTGCTTGTTTTTTGTTCCATAATAATTGAAATCGAGTCAATCCATTAATTTTAGGCTCAACTGTCCTTTGGCATTGAGCTGTTTTTAAAGACAAGTGATTTGTTTTGGCCTTGTTTAAGTTTCATTAATGATTTTTTAAATAATTTGTAATATTTTAAAACTCTATTTAAGACATGGCTTCAATTTCATCAATTGATTTGCCAGGCACTTTCAAACATATCTTCATGTTCTTACTAACTGATTGTTCTTATTAGGACGATTAGTGTTAAAATTAATGCTAAGATATGTAAATGATTAAATACATTTTGTGTGGCAAGTAAGTAGGCTAATGTTTTACCATGTAATAGGCCTTTTAAATATTAAAATAAAGTTTATTTTAACTTGTAGGCCTAAATGTAATTTTATATTCTACATTCGTAGAAAGATGTAGCTTAGGCCTAAACAACATAATATACAAAATATAGGATAAATAAAAAGGAGGGAATAAAATAAAAAACTGAGATTATTTTTTAATGAAGCTGTTAATTAATACCATATAGGTTATAACAACCTTAATACCAACAGATTAAAGTATTTTATCTTCATGGCAAAATGTTATGCAATTACTTCGGTATGATTTATTTTCAGATAAATGTGCTTACCTTTTTCCAATGAAGCAGGAATCCATGTATTTTACTGACTATTGTTATTTTCAGGTCATAGTGACTAGAACAGTACATTTTAATAACAACATTTACAAATGGAACCCTATACACTGTTTGATCCAATTCAAGTCGACCTATGTTTTTTTTATTTGTATACTCGACTCGAACTCGAGATTCAAATCTTTTGCCATTTACTCGACTCAACTTAAAAAACCTGTACTCGCATATCTCTAGTTATTATAATCATGGATCAGTTTATTGATGAGGTACATGACAACTACTGTTGTGGGATAGTAATTTGGAGAGTTGTAGGGACACCGATTTCTAGTATTTGCCTCGGAAGAAATTTATGGTGTACTCGGAAAAGACAGTGAGTTATATTTAATTATTGTTTTAATATCTACTTTGTTGTTTGGAAAAAAAGTTTAACTTTCCTGTACATTTTCTGAAATGAAGTACTGTAGGCTATATGCTATTCTAAATAATATGTATACTGTACAACACTTTTTTAACTAGGCCTACATAATTTAATTTAAAAGAATACTTGGACTAAGTATTCTTATACGAGGTCAAATTTTTTGGTGTACTAATTTGCTAACAATCAATTTATTATACCCGTTGTCTTTGACAATGTTGATTAACTTTGGCCAAAAATAAAATAAAAATATCCTTATCAATGTGACTTTATCTGTAGCACAGTATACTGCAGCAAAATTATTTGTTTTGATTGTCTAAATTAAATTTTAAGCCTGCATTTAGCACCATTTTGTAAAATGAAGTCAACGCAATATTCTTGAAAACTAAAACAACACGGTTTACAAGACATCCTTCCATTTCAACACATATGAGCTGGTCTAGTTCCTTACTTGTAATTTTTTAAACCTATGAACTGGAATAGAAATTTGTGTTTTTAAATGGATTAATGGTTTATTTTCATTAAAATACTGATTTAATTCAGTTTTTAGAGTCGCATTGGCACACACACAGTAGACATAAGTAAGAAGTAGCAAAATCAGTGTTGACCATGTGCAACTTCCATGTGTAATTCTTCGGGTAAAGAATTAACCGAGCCTGTCAACTTCCAAGCAAGCCTACCACCGTTTGTTTTACTTGGGCCCTCTCACCAACGTTGCCACAGACCGGTTAACTCATTGTGAGCCGCATGACTAGTTGGTTTTGGTCGTGTGCGGGAATCGAACTCATGGACATCGTATCCACACCTGGCCAAGGTGTTTCCATGATGTAGCCAACTCAGCTAACACGACCAAGGGCCTAGTGGCAATATTAAGGTTTTTCAGTCAGTCCGCGCCCCTAGCGGATAGAATCGTAGTCGCCTGCAATTGTTAGTTACATATTTTGCTACTAGAGTGCAGCGCCAATCAAATCCCATTATTGGCTTACAATAACAAATAAAATGGTTCCTTCTTGGTGTGAATACAATAAAATTACTAACTTAATGGGTTAAAAGTCTAGCCTACATCAGCAATAAATACAAACGTGTTCATTGGTATCAGTAACTGACAAACTAGTCAGGGGAGACAACTGGAAAACTTAGATCAGTACCTCGCAGGTGTATTTTGCGGTGTGAATTGGCCGCATGTTACGTTACATTACATTACGTTACCGGTCCTTTCGAGCAGTTAGCCTTATAAATAAGACGGCCACCAGGTAAAAACCCATCTTCTGACCCAATGTCAACCACAATTAGGCGGTTTGAAGAGTTTATATCGGGCAACACTCCGTCTACGTCGTCATTCTGCCAACACCTTCGAAACGTTAAGTTGCCATCGATCCACGTTTCATCTAAGTAAAGATCTTAACTTTATTGTCTCTGTAGCTCTTGATTTGGCGCAAATATTCGAACCTCCAAAAAACAATATCGTCACGTTCAATTAAAAATCATTCTTTTCTATGCACATTTTCTCCATTTAAACCCCATTTCCCTTAACAGACGACGAAGAGTCCATTCTCCCCATTTGAAACCAATTTTTTCGTTTAGAACGGGTAACAATTTTTCACAAGTTGGCACAACACTTTTATAAACATAAAAATCTCTAATTGTATATCCAGGATAACATGACTATCAAAATCGTCCACAACTGCATTTCAATGCTCAGGTCGTTTTCTTTTCTTTCTAGGTGAAGACAGTTTTTCATTAGGAGTATTCTTCCCTTCCTTCCGAATTCTTTTGACGGTTGATTTTGAAACTTTACAATATGTAACTGCCCTTTCGGTTGCCTTTTCCAGCGGTTCAGTTAATGATTTTCCACTCGCTTCTCTGTCACAACACATAACTTCCCTCGCTCCACTGTGTATTGTAGAACTACGTTTCCGAACACCTACCATTTCACAAGGCAAAGAAAGAATGATAAAACCTAAGGATAACAATAATGCATTGTAAATAAATGTATAAAGATGAGATGAAGAAAACATAAGTATAAATAATATAAGGAAAGCTATAACCGTGTTAAATAGTACTGAAAAATCCGTCTATTGCTTTAATAGTTGACGTTCCAACAACAACAATCCTTATTACGAAATAAACAATATTGTTTTTCATCGCGATGAAACAGCTGATTGATGGATGACATTTAACTCTCGCAGACAGGAATTATTTAAATTAGTGCCTTCAAATTGAGTGATACCGCTGGAACACATGGGTGTATTGCGAATCAGCCCAGGGCTCTTCTCGTAACTCGCCAACAGTGGTTTAACTTCAATAAATTACATTTAAAAACATTTACTTGATTATTTTTGATTTTCCTTATGAAGAGCTGGTAGATTTTAATGTACAGATACATGTCGCGAATATTAGGGGAAACTTTTGGTTCTTAATAGGAGGATCGGGGGAAATTTCAGGGGTCTAAACATTTTCTGCACCCCTGATCCTTCATACTGTGAAATTAGAATCAAAAGAATTTATGTTAAAAGCACTTTTATGAAACAGGAACTACAGTAGTTAAACAAATTACAAAGATTAAATTGTTATAATAAATATATGAGTAGTATATACGATAGATATAAGACAAAGATATCAATTTTACCCCTGTTGCAGCAAACCTGCATACTCAGCGAACTTCCAATGCATTTACATGTGTCTCACTTGTACATAAAGCCTCTTACCAAGTTTCATAAAAATACATTAATAAATAAGTGATATATAACATTTGATTTATTCTACATAATAAAACCATTAGGGGTGAAAATGCAGGTTTGCTGTTCCTGGAACAATCAACAAAAATTGTTTTTTTCTCTGCAAATGTCAATAGAAAAAAAACTAGGTAAAGCTACATACAAAGTTTCATCAATATACAATTTATAAATAATCAAGATATACATGTATATTTCATCTCCATAACCCCAAAACCCTCCATAACATTGGACAACGTACACTGTTTAGCATTTTGAATGTCTCTGCAATGGTTGGACGTAGAACAAAAATTTAAACACCAAAATGTTTATTTTTTAGAGCTAAACTTATTGGTAAAAACAAAGGTGATTTTCCGTAAAATTAACTGAGGAAAAGCTAAAAACCTTTTTCCAGAAGGTTTAACATAGGAAATTTTATGAACACGTTTTTTTGGATTTTCTCCGTAACCACTTAACATAGGTTAATGATTCAAAGAACTAAATTATTTGTTTTATTTTAAGCTCCATTAAATGATCAAAACCAAAATCGTACATGTTTTTAATGTTAGTGAAAAATGCAAAAATCTGTTGTTTTATTTAATTTTAAACTAAAAAAACCCTTCCCGTGGTCTGATCTTTTTGGTTTTCAAACTTAAATCATGAACGTCACTTTATACAATTTTGTCAAATTTCATCGAACACGTTTTTTTTAAGTTATCACATTCATAGACACACACACATATACAGGGGTGCTGAAAGGTCTGGAGACGGTTTAATATTTGTATTAATAATTGGGCTAGAGGATTAAAACTTTAAAAATTCAATTGGGAACTAAAAACCTATTTTTTAACGTCTTACTGACATCCGATGGGGACGGCTCACGAGGTGTCAGTAGATAGTTTTAAATGTAAGCATAGGTTGATATGCACAACATTTGAAAGGGCTGGTCAAGCAAAGAAGAATGCCACAACCTGAACTTCAAAAGGATCATTCATTAAAGAATTACGATTGTTCAACAATTTTTAAAATAAGCTGTAAAATTCAGCTAAAATATTTGGAAGTTGTTATTAGATTAATTTTACTACATTTAAAAAAATGAGTGGTTTGTAACCACATGAACATAAAATCACTAACCATGAATGTGGTAGGAGGTGTTCAAATTGTTTTACCTCAACTTCTTGGTAATATCCCAGCTGAAATTTACGGCTTATTTTAAAAATCTTTGAACAACCATAATTGTTTAATGAATATCAACCTATACTTACATTTAAAATTATCTAGGGCCAACTGACTCCTCGTGGGCCGTCCCCTATCGGTAAGATGGTTAAAAAATAGTTTTTTAGCCCCAATTAAATTTGAAAAGTTTTAATCTTCTAGCAAAATTAATAATACAAATATTAAGCTAGTTCCAGGCTTTTTAGTACCAACAAAATTGCAAACTTAAGCAATCTTTGAACATCTGCCATTTCAGATTCAGTTGTCCTTTGGAGTTAGGATTTGCGCCATTGGACTCTACAACTAACGACCTTTAATTTGACGTGCACATCAACCTATGCTTACATTTTAAATTATCTACTGACTCCTTGTGGACTGTACACCATTGGAGGTAGAGAGTGGGTAAGAACATTAAAATACCCCCTTGTTTTTTGGATTTTTCATAAAAAAACTTAATTGTTGAAAAATATTGCTATTCACGCTTAAAAAGAGCTCAAAAAACTAAATAAATTAGTATTTTGAATTACCATTGCTGGTTGCGGACAAATTTAAATTTTCATTTTGCGGTAAACACAGTACAGTAGAACTTCGCTAATCCGTTACCAACGGGACCGAGAGCATGGTCGGAAGGCAAAAAAGGTCGGATTATCAGAGGAACAAATTTATTCACATAAAAACGTAATAAAACTCTAGTTTAAACTAAACATATTGCCACATGGACTGTTAGGCCTATACAATTCATAGCATGAGTTGACAAACTACAAACAAATGTCATATTAACTCATACAACTTTCAAAAAAACAACTTTGCACAGTTTATTTTCTTATTTACTGCATAAGAGAACGTACTACATCAATAGTCCATGGCCTACTGACTTACATCGCCAGTGATGAATCATCGACAAGCGTTGACTTGAACGGAGCGACGACCGGATACGTAAACAAAACGCCGATAAGGATATGGTCGGTCTAAGCGAGGAGTTGGTCCATCAGAGGTCGGACTAGCGGGGTTCTACTGTACGTTGTCCAATGTTATTCTTATGGGGAATACAAAAATTATTTGTTCTCTCTTATGATCAATTTCATAAAAACGTTATATGCAGGTAGAGTTCTCAATCCCGGGATTCGGAATCCCGGGATCCCGGTCGCTTTTGGGTACCTGATAATCCCGGGATTAGAGCCTCTCAATCCTGGGACTAACGGGATTGCAAACAAATAATTGTTTCACAATTTTTGCGTGATTTGAATGTTTTAACTACTGCAAAAGTCGTCTTAACAAACATATAAACATAAAAATGTTTTAGGTAATTAATATTTCAATATTAACAATTAATAGCAAAGTTGTTTATTTTTTTAATTCACATCCCTTAAGACTGTTATTTACCTTTCCCAAAGTTGACTTTGTCCTAAACCAAAATTCAATTCAACAATGACAACCTATTCCTGGAATATAATGGGACAGCAGTGAGACAGCACTGAATAGTTTCCTTATTGCTCCGAACTTCCGTTGCAGTTAATTCCCATGAATCGAGGTATCCCACGGCCACACGACACAGGCACAGGTGACTTTATTTTGATATTTTTTCTTACTGAATTTATATTTAATCCTTGTATTATGGACTTAATTCTCCATTATTGTAAACAAACATTTAAAGTCATTATTATATTATGATTTTTTTACGATATCACTATGTAATATGTTAACAATACGTACGATTTGATTGTATTCAGACGCGACGTAGGTAATACTTTAAATTTTGTTAAGTTTTTTTGTAATTAAGTTGTAATGATTCATAATTAAATGTTAAATTATTCTTAATCAATCTTAAAATACTGAATTTGGTAGAGGGTTTTTTATTAAACAATATATTATATTGTTAAAAAATATGTTTAATGGGGGTTTTTAATTGTTATTTAATTAATTGTATTAAATAATTTGAAAAAAATATGATGTTTCAGTTATTTTTCACCTGTTGTTCAGTATTATTTTAACTTTTAAGCAAACACTATTTTTATGGCATTGGTGAAAACGATAAACTAATTATAATAATATAAAGCCAAAATCATCTGAGGTTTTTTATCTCTCTTTATTTGGGCTAAAATAAATAGTTTATCTAAGGAACTAAATACAAAAGGAGCAGAATGATGTCTTATCTTCCCCAGAATTTGAGGCGCTTGAGGTACAGTCAAAAGTGCACTGCCGACATGGTATTCGGCAAAACCGTCAATATCTGATAGCTGCAGCCTTCAAGACAACAGCCTAAAATACGTCAAGCTACCCAGATTTGACGAGTTTGTAAGATAAAATTACAGTTAGTTTAAAATTTTCATAAAAAATTCTATTAGCGTTGTCATCACACAACAATATATTCTAGATATGTATAAATCGGGAATCCCGGGACTGGTCCCGGGATCGGCATTTGTCAATCCTGAAATCCCGGGATTGAAATTTAGGTCCGGGATTGAGACCCCTATATGCAGGTCAAGTATGCAGCATTGAAAAACAGAGGAAGTTCAAAATATGTTGCCACTTAACCCTGTAGGGGGATGACGGAGCATTTCCCCCCTTTTAACCACTGTGTGTAGCAAAGGATAGTAGTGCCTCCATAAAAGGGATTTGGGTGGATATTTTTGAAAAAAAAAATTATTTAGAATATTTTCTGTACATTCAACTGTACTTTCTTTATATTCCACATTTAGTAAATAAAAAGTAATTTTTTTCATTAAATTTAGGCCAAACGGGAGAAAGTACGTGTCAGTTTCCTGATATTGTTTATTGTATATAGTGTCTCACTTCAAGTAAGAATTTTGTAATGGAAAGCAAGAAATATGGTAGTTTTGTTTGATATCTGTATTTCGCTATTTTCCAAATCAGTTAAAATAGATGAAGTTTCTTTAAGTATAAATGCGAATCCCCGTAGTCAGCATGGTCAGACCTAGGCCCAGGACCATGATGCTTTTCGTTTTGAGGCCCCAAAAATGGGTTTTTTGAACTTTTTACATATAATTTTTTTTAATAAATAAAATGTCATATTCGCTTATTTATGATTTTGCTTTGATGAAAATTGGCAAGTCCCTTCATGACGTATTGTAGTACCATTTAACATTCGCTGAGTTTGCAGGTTTGCTCCAACATGGGTTTTTTTTTTTTTACTTTACCTTTACCTAGAAAATTATTATTTACATGAGGTTTCATATATATCGGAAGATTATAAAAGTATACTTTTTATCAGTAAAAAACACGCTTAATGGCATACAACAGTAGGTGTGCTCCGGCTACTGGCTTTTTAGTGAATTTCCTATGGAAAAGTGAACTAATAGCATGACCCGCGCGGTGAAACTTAAGCTAGGGCCACCATAGAAGTTCTTAACGTGACCCCCTGAACACGTTTTGGGGTGTCGTTCAAAATTATATATATATATATATATATAGGTGTATGCACTCTAGCGGTCACATTTTTTCTCCAATTTATTTCAAATTTGGTAGGGAAATTCCTTTCTATAATTGGTTGGACAAGTTCGTTGGGCAAAACAATTGGAAAACTCTAAACCCCTTTGGGGATTATTCTTTCAAATTTCGAGTTTTTGGGCCCAAAAAGGGTCAGGAAAGCTCTGGACTTAAAACTAATGCATGTATTAAGATGGGAATTAGTGAAACGAAAGTTTTAAGTCCTCTCTCATCATTCTAGCATAAATAATTACCGAGTTATTAAAGAAAATGTATATCGGCTAAACACAGTACGTTGTCTTATGTGGTTTTTTACATTAGAAAAGCATGTTATTCATTTGTTGGTGTATTTGTATCATTCCCAGAAATCTCGCACCTACTTTAAAGCCTGACTGGACCTTTTCCTAACCTTATAATGCGCGAAATTGTATTCATAGCATTGCAGGTAAATGAAACCAGGAGAATCAGAACAGCCAAATAATCAATGTTTTTAAATTTCAATAAAATTGGAATAAATGTATGTTTTTACAGGGGTTTTGTGTTTTAAAAGTTTTGTATGTGGAAATTCACTTCCCTCACGTCAGCGTGCTGCGTGCGAACTCATTTTATAGTGTGCTGGAGGCTAAAAAGGTTTGGGAATCACTAACTTCTCAGGCAATATTAACAAGGTTCTACTACTTAAGTTATTAGGCCAGATATTTATTACATGGTACTAAGCTGTTAGTGTGTATTAACTGAAAACACTTTTTAGTGAATTTCCTTTGGAAAGTGAACTATTAGCATGACCCGCACGGTGAAACTTGAGCCCGGGACCACCATAGAAGTTCCTAACATGACCCCCTGAACACGTTTTGGGGGGTCGTTCAAAATTTTATATATATATAATAATAATAATATCTTTATTTGTCTTTGAACACAAGTTACATTGTGTAATGGACATCGTCTTATAATAGCAATTATTGTTATAAACCATAATAAAAACAGTGATCATAATAAAAATAAAAACATAATTATCCAAGAAAATAACAGTTCTTAACCAAAATCACCCCTAAAATCTAGAAAATCCTTTACGTCATAAAATACCCCCGTAGCAGCAAACCTGCATACTCAGCGAATTTCCAATGCATATTAATTTATCTTGATACCACATAAAGCCACACACCAAGTTTCATCAATATACATTCATAAATAAACGATTTATGACATTTTAATTATTCTCCATAAGAATAACATGGCGGCTGAGTATGCAGGTTTGCTGAAATAAGGAACACTAAAAATGGGCTTTTATACAAATATCAATATAACTCAACTAGGTAAGGCCATATACAAAGTTCTATTAATTTATGTTCATAATTAAAGGAGATAACACGTTAATTATTCTCCATAAGAATAACATGGGGCTGAGTATGCAGGTTTGCTGCTACGGGAACTATCGGGAAAAAAATGGGTTTTTGTGCAAATATCAATAGACCACAATGAAATGAAGCAACATACCAAGTTTCGTCAGGATAAGTTGATAAATAAGCGAGATATACAATTTTTATTATCCTCCATAAGAATAACATTGGACAACGTACTGTGTTTAGCACTTTCAATATCTCAGTAACCAATTGACGTAGAGCAATGATTAAAACATCAAATTGTGCGTCTTTTTAAGCTGATTCCAATGGAAAAAATAAAATTTTACTTTTTTAAAAATTGTATTTAAAAAACTCAAAAAACCCATTTTTGGGGTACAAAACCCCCCCAAAATACCCCTTTGGATAGGTCGATCCGTCTGGTTTTTGTACTTAAAGTCATAAATGCTGCTTTACACGTTTGTACCAAATTTCATAAAAATCGGACCTTTTTTACGAGAGTTATCGCACCCACGGACACATATATATATATACAGTTTCGAACGAATGGTGTTTTGGGGTCTGGGGACCTCAAAACAAAAAGTTATCATGGTCCTGGGCCTAGGTCTTACCATGCCGACTACGGTAATAGCTTCTTCCCTATAGGTGAAATTCGCTAAAACATTGTTAATGAGGAAAATATTAAGTTTGCGTTTAAAAGAATTGAAAGGCATTCAACGAAAATTTATAGGTAGTTTATTAAACATTGATATTTGCACATATTTATGGGAACTTGAAAATTTTTGTAAACGAGATCTGCTAATATTTAGATTTTGGCAGTTTCTAGTTTCATATCCATGGACCTCGTTCCTCAATGAAAATTGTTCATTATTCTCTTTTACATACAGAATATTTTGATAGATGAAAATATTTTGCACAGACACGATTTGAAACTTTTTGAAAAAAGGTTTGCAGCTATCTTGTTGAGGAATACCTGCCATAATACGCAAGGCCTTTTTCTGCCACAAAAGTACCTGCCCAGCTCCGGAACTATTACCCCAGAAAATGTTGCCATATAAAAGGTGACAGTGAAAAAAGCCAAAATAAGACATGAGCATCATCTTTTCAGATACAGAGGATTTCAATCTTCTGAGAAGGAAACATACCCGAGAAAGTTTTGAGATAACCTGGTTGGTGTGGGCCACCCATGATAACTTTGGATCCATAAGAAGACCTAGTAATCGGACAGGATTTTGTTCAATAGGGGACTTCCTGAGAGAGAAATATATTTTTTCTGTTTTTGAATCATTGATCTCCAGACAGTTTGCTTCAAACCAATTGGTAGACTCATTTATACTATTAGTGATACTTGTTGCAACAGATTCAATCCTATCACCGGATACGATAAAAGACGTGTCATCTGCATACAAGACTGTTTTACAGCGCATATTACTAGGAAGATCATTAATGAACAATATGAACAGGAGGGAACCCAATACTGATCCCTGGGGTATTCCAGCAATAACGTCTTTTGGACATGAAATTTCATTACCAATAGCGACTCTGTTGCCTGCCACAAAGGTACGTTTCAAAAAAACGCAGATGCTGATTTGTTATTCCATACGAAGATAGTTTTGACAGAAGAATTTTGTGTGAAACGCTGCCAAAGGCTTTTTTCAGATCCACCAAAGCCAAACCTAAATACTCGCCTGCTTCAAAAGAAGACAGAATCATAGAAATAACACTTTCCAGAGCCGCAATAGTGGATGAACCAGGGATGAAACCAAATTGACTGTTTGAAAGAATACCATTTTTGTTTAAATAATTAAAAAGTTGATATTTGACGGACGTCTCTAAGACTTTTGAGAAAACCGGCAAGATCGAAATGGGTCTATAGTTTGAGATACAATCCTTTTTTCCTTTCTTATACAGAGGAATCATCTTTGAAGTTTTCAGACATTCCGGAAAGCACCCCTGGGTCAACGAAAGGTTAGGAAGAAAAGATAAAGGTTCAAGAATGACAGGAGCAATGAACTTGACTGTATTATTTGATAAGCCAAAAATATCTTCGCTCTTTGAGGATTTCAGGTTCCTAAGAATGTCATACAACCCAGGGACCGAGACCAACTGAAACACAAATTCCTCAGAGGAGGTAACAGAACTAGGCATGTATTTAAAGAAGTCATTGTTAGAAGATACATTGCATGATTCAACAAGTAACTGCCTTCCATAATCCGAATACCAGTCATTAAATTCATCAGCTGAGAAAGGTGGTGAAGAGTCAGTACCAACATGGACTAAACCAGATTCTGACTTAATGACTTGCCAAGCGGCTGAGCATTTATTTTTTGATTTCTTAATAAATTCCTCATTATACCTTACTTTAGCCTCTCTTATACTAGCTCTATATCTTTTCCTGTAGTTGATTGCAATCAGTTTCAAGTGTTGATTACTACAATAAATTGGTATTTTTAACACATCCTGCATAAGAATCAATGTGTTTTTTTAGACTCATCAAACCAGGGTTTGCATTTCCTTGCTTTATTTGAACTAACTAATTTTGTGAACTTAGGACAATACTTGTTATATAATTCTAACAAAGTAGATAAAAAATAAGAAAAAGCTTCATTTACATCATTAATGCTGTAAAGGGGACCCCAGTTAACATTACTCAAATTGGAACAGAGCAAAGTTAAGTTCTCTAAGTTAAGCTTCCTAAAAGAAACTTCTTTTTTCCTGACCTGAACAGATACCCTTGTGCAGAATTCAAAACAAACAATTAAATTGTCAGAGATTTTTTCCCTCCACAACATCTGTTTGTAATCATCAACATTCCAGTTTGTAATAACATTATCTAGACAACTTTTTCCCCTAGTCGGTTCTTTATTAACACAATATAAATTAATACCCCCGTAGCAGCAAACCTGCGTACTCAGCGAATTTCCAATGCATATATATATGTATATTAATACCACATAAAGCCATATACCAAGTTTCATCAATATACATTCATAAGTAAACGATTTATGACATTTTAATTATTCTCTATAAGAATAACATGGCAGCTGAGTATGCAGGTTTGCTGAAGCAAGGAACACAAAAAATGGGGTTTTATACAAATATCAATACAACTCATCTAGGTAAAGCCACATAACAAATTTCATTAATTTATTTTCATAATGAAGGCAGATAACACGTTACTTATTCTCCATAAGAATAACATGGGGCTGAGTACGCAGGTTTGCTGCTACGGGAGCCTTGGGTAAAAAATTGTCTTTTTGAGCAAATATCAATGGTCCACAACCAGATGAAGCCGTATACCAAGTTTCGTCAGTATACGTTCATAAATAGGCGAGATATAAAATTTTTCTTTTCCTCCATAAGAATAACATTAGACAACGTACTGTGTTTAGCACTTTCAATATCTCGGTAACCAATTGACGTAGAGAAATGATCAAAATACCAAATTGTGTGTTTTTTTAAGCTGAATACAATGGTGAAAACTAAAATTTGAATATTTCAAAAATTATATGTGAACAATTCGAAAAACCCATTTTTGGGGTACAAAACCCCCCCAAAATACCCCTTCGGGTAGAGCGATCTGGCTGGTTTTCGAACTTAAAGTCATAAATGTTGCTTTACACGTTTATACCAAATTTCATCAAAATCGGATCATTTTTACGAGAGTTATCGTGCTCACGGACACATATATATATATATATATATATATATATATATACAGTATCGAACGAATGGTGTTTTTGGGGTCTGGGGACCTCAAAACGAAAAGTTATCATGGTCCCGGGCCTAGGTCTTACCATGCCGACCACGGTAATAGCTTCTTCCCTATAGGGGAAATTCGCTAAAAGACTTAAAAATATTCAAAAACTGATCCGTTACATTATCTGCTTTTAAAATGTTGATATTAAAATCTCCTCCAAGAATTAGGAAACTATTTTTTTTTCCTTTGTTATAACTTGAAGTAGATCATCAAGAGCCTTAACAAATTGCTTGGTGTCTGAGTTAGGAGTTCTGTACATAGAGACCAAAATAGCATTAAAATCTGTCAAATACAAACAAACAGCCTCGAGAATCTCAACTAGTACAAAGTTTGATATATCGATAACTTCAAATTTAAAATTGTTGCTAAGTAAGATACAAGCTCCTCCATGAGGGTCAGACTGCCTACAAAAGGCCGACGCAAGTTTGAAATTTGCTGGAACATAAAATGGCAACTCATCACTGAGTAACCAATGTTCATTTAAAAAAACAATGTTGCAGTTGAAATCCTCTAAGACCACTGAGAGCTCATCTAACTTATTCCTCAAAGACTGACAATTTACGACCATCAATTTTACCCAGTTATCAGAATGACTACGAACTACATTACAAGAGGACTTTGAACTTGAAACATTGGCGGTATATATATGTGTATGCACTCTAGCGGTCGCATTTTTTGTCCGATTAACTTCAAATTTGGTAGGGACGTTCCTTTCTGTAATCAGTTGGACAAGTTCGTTGGGCAAAACAACAGAAAAAATCTAAACCCTTTTTTTGGGGATTATTCTTTCAAATTTTGAGTTTTTGGGCCCAAAAAGGGTCAGAAAAGCCCCGGATGTAAAATTGATGCATGTAAAAAGATGGAAATTAGTGATGCGAAAGTTTTAAGCCCTCTCTCGTCATTCTAGCATAAATATTTACCGCGTTATTAAAGAAAATGTGTTTTGACTAAACACAGTACGTTGTCTTGTGGGGGTTTTACACTAGAAAAGCCTGTTATTCCTTTGTTAGAGTACTTTTATCATCCCCAGCAACTCACCCTACTTACAAGCCTGCCTGGACCTTCTCCTAACATTATAATGCGCAAAATTGTATTCTCAGCTTTGCAGGTAAATGAAACCAGGAGCATCAGAACAGCCAAATAATCAATGTTTTCAGATTTCAATAAAAATTGGAATACATGTATGTTTTTACGCATATTTTGAATTTTAAACTTTTTTTTGTGGAAATTCACTTCCCTCACGTCAGCGTGCTGCGTGCGAACTCGTTTAAATTTTAAATGTTCAGGTGTTTAACAGATTAAACAAATAAATGAAACTACACGAAAACGATCACTACATTCTCGAGCCTGGAGGTCAAAGAGCAAATGTAATCTGCCTGCGAATTAAATGAATATAGAACAATCACAAAGTATGGTAAGTTTTTTAAAAATTGATTTTTGCTGATTTGGATAGGTGGGATGCAAATATTTAAGATAAATATTCACAAAATCTCAAGATAAAACTTAAAATATTCTTACCTCTAAATCCACGATTGATAAAAAGCTGGGCCCATTCAAGCTTCTTGGCCACTCCAACTTGAATGAGGACAAACAGATTTTGCAAAGGCTGGATACCTGATGCGATCACCTCACAAATTTCCCTGACCTAAATTAAAAATACCTGTTCATGAATTGTGTTACTTGTAATATAATTACTTTACCATTTCCATTAATGTACAGCTAGCTAATCATTAAATTTCTTTGAGATTTACTTTTTTTAATCACCTTGGCAATAATTTCATTACAATTTTCTAAAGTAGAACCCCTCTTAATCTACCTCGTTATCCTCGGTCGGAGGTTCAGTTTTAAGCAGTTTGAGTATTGTATAAAAATATATTTTATTCCTATACTATCTATATTACAAATGGTTTGTTGTTTCTAATGCAGATTATGATACAAGTTTGGAACCCATCAATAACGTAACAAATTCACTTTTCTAAAATTCAAAATATACTCAATTTTCAAAATAGTGTACAAAGGTTAGTTACATTAAAAATTGGCTTGTTATGTTTTGTACTGAAAAGAAATGCCTTTAAGCATTATTAGGTATTAAGAACAAGCAAGTAATAAATTGACCAACTTTTCTGAATGTTAAACAACCATATTATATAGGTACTTAAACCATCATTTAAACCATCATTTTTAGGTTTGTTTCTCATTTGTTGTACAACATAATGAGTAATGAGTTTAGATAACAACCCATACCAGTTTCTAAAAAAACAAATAGGCATTTAAAAGATATTACCAAACATAGATTTAACAATATGTTAAACTCTTCAATTAAATGGCTAACATAAGTCAACAAACGCCTCTTGAATGTGGTGTATTCTAGGGTTGCGCACAAGGGGGGACTACTGCCCTGGGGCCCGGGTCGAGGTGATTTATAAATCATGCTATTTGCCTCCTGGATTGATTGTATGACTTAAAAAATAAGGTTGTATACCTTGGCGTGATTAATCCACTAGTTTTTATGATTACTAGTTTCGGGACTAGTTTTGTCCCATTACAGCAAGATTTGATACCCCCGTCGCAGCAAACCTGCGTACTCAGCGAATTTCCAATGCATAATATATGTCTTAATACCACATAAAGCCGCAAACCAAGTTTCATAAAAATATATTCACATATAAGCGATTTAAATTATTCTCCATAAGAATAACATTGGTAATGAGTACGTAGGTTTGCTGAAACAAGGAACAGAAACAATTGTTTTTATGCAAATATAAATAGAATTTAACTAGGCGAAGTCACGTACTAAGTTTCATCAATATTCAATCATAAATAAGCGCTATATAACATTCTAGTTATTCTCCATAAGAATAACATGAGGGCTGAGAAAGCAGGTTTGCTGCAACAAGGAACAGAAAGCTAAAGCTGAACTGATTGCGGATAGCCAAGGAAGGGGTGTTCCAGAACTTGTAGCCTCATGCAGTTATGGTAAAGTTTATATGGATGGACTTGTAAAACCAGGTGCTGGTATCCAGTACGTTTACAGTCAAGCTGCAAAGACGGAACAGAGACCCCTAATCCTAATTGCTGGTACTAATGACATGACAGAAGAATACCCATCTACTATCTATTGCAAAATGGAACCTGAACTTACAAAATTAAGTAAAACCAGATCTGTTTGTATTACAACAGTCCCCCCACGGTATGATGTAGCGCAAGATAATATTTTGCATTACAACATTGCTATGGCCAATAATTACATTAGGGAACTTGTTTCAAGATTAAGCAATGTAAGTATAATTGATTTTGACCACTTCAAAAGATACCATTTCACAAACCATGGCATGCAGTTAAATAGTAAAGGAAAGAAGAAACTCGCCTACAAGATCATTAACTTTGTGGAAAGTATTCATGGTAAAAAGGATGCATCTCATATTGGTAGTTATGACACTCTAACCTTAACTGAACAACACATGGCAGATGTTATTAAGCTTAATCAAAATTGTACTTCGGTGGGTTTTGCACATAGCATTTCTGCGGATTTCTATGACCCTCGCCACATGTCAGCTGGAGTGGCAGTCGTGTTCAAACAACATTTTGGGAAACCAAAAAATACAGATCGTGTGACGAACCACCTTGCAGTGCAAGATTATCAGAGCAGAGCTACATTTTTTAGTTTAATAACGAAACCGACATATTTTAGCAAACCAATTAAATATAATTATGATACTGCTTTCAGAGATCTTACTAATCATTTAAAAAAATGGAGATTGAACCATTTAATCTGCTCCCCCATTGGCTGTGTACGTGACAAAATTGACCTGGATCATTTTTTTAACAATCTAGCTCGATTCCAGAAAAGTACAAAAGCTAAAGTTACCATTGTCTTGTATTGTCAACAACCTTTCAGAAGATTAAGAGATGGACTCTCTCATTATGATTTCAACAAGAAACTTAAAAATCTCATTTCAAGCAGTCAGGATACTTTTTCAAGATCAGCACTCGATAAATTAGGCAGTCATCTGAGACTTTCCGTTCCTGCTACAGCACAGGCAGTCGCAGAGGGAGAACACCACCCACATCACCACAACAGCACTTCTAAAACAGTCATGATGACAGCAACAGAGCGACAATCACAAGAGTCACGTGAAAAAATTTCAGTGGTTCCTGGCGACCTCTCATATAGTGAGGTGTTAAAAAAGCAGAGCAGTGATAGTGTTAGTGTTGAAAGTGAATGTGTCTCAGATGTAAGTTTTAGCTCTTTTGTCAGTAACTTTGGTACGGTACAAGCATCTGCTTTGTCTTTATCTTTAAACTTAACAGCTCAAACAACAACAACAATAACATAGTAAAAACTAATAATGAAGTCAAAATAACTACTAAAAAAGGCAATAAAAGTTTTGGCAATATAAAATTATTTCATCAAAATGCTCGAAGTTTAATTGGAAAATTAGATCAGTTTAATGTTTTTCTAGATGATGAAAAGCCTGACATAGTTTTAATAATGGAGCATTGGACTACCGATAATATACTAAATTGTGTAGCCTTGACTGATGGTCTTTACAGTCTAGCTACTTCTTTTTCAAGGCAAAATGAACGAGGCGGTGGCTGTGCAATATTTATCAGAAATAATATTGATTTTGTTGTTGATTCACTTGATGAGTTTTGTTTACAAGGGTCGCTTGAAGCAGCAGGTATAAAAATTAAGTTAAGAAATGAAGAATTTGTTATTTTGAATGTTTATAGACCATCTGGTTCCAGCATTAATACATTCTTTGACAGATTGTTTCCATTGGTTGAATCTCTAAATTTAGTTAGCAACTTAGTTCTTGCTGGGGATTTTAATATAAATATTTTGGATTTTAATTCAAATGCTTGTGTTCGCTTTAAGGAATTTTTTAACGAATTTAACTTAACAAACTTAATTGATGTACCTACCAGAATCACTGAATTTTCTCAATCATGTCTGGATAATTTCCTTGTTAACCGACAAATGTTATCAAAAAAACTAAGATCAGGTGTTATAATTACGGGCATATCGGATCACCTAGGAATTGAGTTAGTTATACCACTAGATGCTGTGCCTTTACAATATAATTGTTCACAAAATGTCATAAGAGTTATTAATGAGGATAACTTAATTTTAATGACTGAATTACTGGAAAAAGAGACTTGGCCAGAAATCAATGATAACGCTACTGAAGAAAATTTTCAAAATTTCTTTAACATAATAAATTATTATTTTAATTTATGCTGTCTTTTGAAAAAAAATGCCTAGTCACAATCTGAAAAGAAATAAAAAATTACCTTGGATTACAACTCAAGTCACTAACACAAAGAACCAATTAATATTTATAGAATCTATATGGGTTAAAAACAAAAATAACACTCTGTTAAAAGAAAAGCTTGTTAAACTAAAAACTTACTATAAATCTCTAATTGAGCAGACAAAAAAAGATTAATTTAGTGACAAAATTAGCAAGTCTAAAAACATAATGAAAGATACCTGGGGAATAGTTAATGGAGATCTTGGGAGGATTCGTAGAACACATCATAACATTTCATTACAAATCAATGGCAAGCTGGTATCAGACCCACTTGAAGTTTCAAATCAATTTAATAGCTTTTTTAAAAATGTACCGGAATCCTTAGCATCTAAATATAAGCTAAATTACACTTTTAAAGGAACAAGAGTTTTGAACACACTTTTTTTTGCACCCAACTAGTGAAAAAGAAATTTTGAAAATAGTTAGCGATATGAAAAATAGCAATTCGTCTGGCTGGGAAGGACTTGACAATAAAACACTAAAATCAATTATCAAATCATTTGCTATACCATTGTCAAACCCTATTAATAACTCTTTGGAGACTGGTCACTACCTAAACCATTTAAAAATTGCCAAAATAATCCCAGTTTATAAGAAAAAAGGTAATAAAAAATTTATGGAAAATTACAGGCCCATAGCATTATTACCAACAATAAACAAAGTATTCGAAAAGGTTATTAGTAATCGAATTTTGGTATTCCTGGAAAATAATAGTATTTTATTTACTGACCAATTTGGGTTTAGGAAAAAGAGTTCAACTACAACTGCGATACAAAAATTTATTAAAGAAGTCCTGGTAGGAATTGAGAACAGTGATTATGTCTCGGGAATTTTTCTTGACCTGCAGAAGGCTTTTGATTGTGTACATGTTGATATTTTACTGGATAAATTAGAAAAATATGGAATTCGTGGACATGCATTTAACCTGATGAAATCTTATCTAAGCAACCGCAAACAATTCACTTGTGTTAAACATGATGGATGTGAGTACTTTTCTGACAGGGTCGAGATAACCTGGGGAGTGCCACAAGGTTCCGTTCTTGGGCCTTTACTCTTTTTGTTATACATAAATGACGTTGGTGAAATTGGCATTCCAAACCAAACCATTCTTTTTGCCGATGACACTTCTCTAGTTTGCAAACAATCAAATATAGTCAACTTTTAAATTATTACAAACATACAAGTTAATAATATAGTTCAGTTTTATAATGCAAATTGTCTTACCGTAAATGCAAATAAATCAGTTGTTTTAGATTTTACTTCTTTAAAAAAGTCACCCTTTGAATGTACAATAAGCATTGATGATCAGTTGATGCCAAAAACTGATTCTGTAAAATTTTTGGGTCTTATTGTTGACAAATATTTATGTTGGAATGACCATGTGGGTGATCTGTGTTTAAAATTATCACAGTCTGTTTTTATTCTCAGGAAATTAAGTAAAATGTGCAACATTGACACTTTAAGGATGGCTTATTTTGCTTTTTTTTATTCAAAAGTGACGTATGGGATAGAAATTTGGGGTAACACATAAAAAAAAAATATTGACAAATTATTTAAAATTCAAAAAAGAGCTATTCGTTGTATAGCTGGTTTAGGATATCTTGACTCCTGTAAGGGAAAATTTATAGAACTTAGAATAATGACTTTACCCAGTATTATTGTTTATAAAGTATTACTACAAATGGCACTAGGCCTATCTGGACTAAAAAAACACCAGGACTTTCATTCCTA
The DNA here is from genome assembly GCA_963675035.1 of Allygus modestus. Lineage (NCBI taxonomy): Eukaryota > Metazoa > Arthropoda > Insecta > Hemiptera > Cicadellidae > Allygus > Allygus modestus. Next base: position 198,916,058 of record OY776111.1, on the reverse strand, counting down.
TAACACTCGAGGCGCTAATAACTTAGTTATAGTAAAACATAGCTCTAAAGTGTACGCATTGGCAACTCAAAAATTCGGACCTAAATTATGGAACGCCCTTCCCCAGAATTTAAAAATTTTGGCATATCCAAAATTCAAAAAATCAATTGAACTCTTTCTCTTAAACAATCCCTTGTATAAAACTGAAGACTTTTTTGCCTTAATTAGCTAAGGCATTCCTCTTGTATCTTTTAATCTAGTTTTAGAAATTATTTTATTTGAGTTTAATTCTTTTTTTGATAATGATATGTTTCAATTGTATTACTTAATGTTATATGACGAGCTGGAAGATGTAATCCACACATTGTATTACTTACTGGCAATAAATTGAGTATTGAGTATTGAGTAAAAATGGGTTTTCATATAATTATCAATATAACTCAACCAAGTGAAGCTACATACCAAGTTTTTTTTAATTTATGTTCATAATTAAGGGAGTCATTACATTTGACTTATTCTCCATAAGAATAACATAGAGGCTGAGTACTCAGGTTTGCTGCTATGGGAATAATCAACAAAAAAATCAATTTTTTGTGCCAATATACCAGTACTACGTGAAGCCACATACCAAGTTTCATCAACATACATTCATAAATAATCAAGATATCAAATTTTATTTATTCTCCATAAGGATAACATTGGACAACGTACTGTGTTTAGCACTTTGAATATCTCTGCAACGGTTGGGCGTAGAATCACAATTTAAACACCAAAATGATTGTTTTGTGGAACTGAACAGATTGTTAAAAGCAAAAATGTGAAGTTTACATTAAACTAAACTGAGGAAAAGCCAAAAACCTTTTTCCCATAAGATTAACATGGGAGATTTTATGAGCAGGTTTTTTTGGATTTTCTCCGCAACCACTTAACCTAGGTTAATAATTCAAAATACTAAATTATTTGTTTTTTTTTAAGCTCTATAACATGGTCAAAACCAAAATTAAGTTTTTTAAAAATTGTAGGGTGAAAAATGCAAAAAACTGATTTTTGGAAAATTTAAAACCCCCATAAATCCCCCTTCCCATGGTCCGATTTTTCTGGTTTTCGAACTTAAACGTTATGAATGTCATTTTACACATTTGAACCAAATTTCATCAAAATCGGACGTTTTTTACTCAAGTTATCATGTTAACGGACACATATATAGATATATATATATACATAAATTTGAACGAATAGTGTTTTTGGCATCTGGGGACCTCAAAACAAAAAGTAATCATGGTCTCGGGCTTAAGTCTTACCATGAGACCTACGGTAATAGCTTCTTCCCTATAGGGGAAATTCGCTAATAATGGGACAAAACTAGTCCCGAAACTAGTAATCATATAAATTAGTGGATTGATGACGACAAGGTATGTAACCTTATTTTTTAAGTTTTTTTTGTTATAATTCATTAAGGTCTAAACAAAAACTTCCAAAATAATCCCATACATCCGTCTTTCTAATAAACAATTTATGCAAAAGCCAACTGTTTATAGAATAGCAGAAACATCATATTCATTTTCCACATTTCGTCCACACAAATTACTGGAATAGTAACAGTTTCCAGAAACTCACAAACTTATCGGCAGAGGTTCACGTCCATTATCTACCATTTGTGCGATGGGATTTGCTTTAGCAGTTTTCTCTTCCTTTTTTATTAATAATTTGTGCCTTATGAGGATTAATGTTAATATTTTACTCTTTATAACTTATATAGTTTTGATATAATACAATCTACTTTTTTTACTAAATGAAAAGGGGGAGGGCCTTCTAAATCTTCATGATTTTTATTGAGGGATGAGTATTTGGCCCACAATACTTCATTTATCCTCTTTTCGTTTTATCGTTCTACAAGTAAACAGTTCTAATTTAATACTGAACACATCTACATTTGAGGAAAAACAAATATGTTGCTTATCCGACGTGTGCCACCGGTGGCATACTGTTTCCATTTGATTTTATGCCTTTTGAAAGTGCGTTCGGAGCTTTGCTGGGATATTTAAACTATGTATTCGTGGTTTAGGTTTATATAGACACACTGTGGCGACTGGTGGCGCAATTGTAATTCTTTTTCAGTATTATGTTCTTGAAAAAAAAGCTCCGTCTTTTTGTTAAGATTACTGTTTGCTGTATCGTATTTTTAATCATTTAAACAATTCTGACGTATACCACCAGTGGTACACAACGGGCTGAACGTGTTAATTGAAAAGGTTGACTGAGAAAGTATACTAAAAACTGTTGTGTGTTTTAATTTTTTCGAGCTACAAAATTTTTGGTAACCTCATAAAATGTTAACATGAAATATACGTTAATAATATTTCTAATATATCTTACCCTTGCCCTCTTCACAACGTCTTGCGGCATGAGAGGTCTCTGGGGGCGGGTCTCTTCCAGGTAGTGCATGATGTTGAGCTGTGCAATCAATACACTAATGAGAACATTACAAGACATTTTGATAATAAGAGTTAGTCAAGAATAAATTTGTGTTCAAATTCATTTTATTGCCATTACAAATTTTTACAGTCGGTAACAACTAAATCTGATATAAAATTCATATTCTGTAGTAAATTGGTTAACTTAGTAACCAGACCGAGCACAGCGCTCGAGAGAAAGGTGACAATAAGGTCGTTGTTAATAACATTGTATATTATCTTATATGGCACACTTTAAGATGAATCTTTAGCTAATGGCAGCTAAATTTGTCATTTGGAGGCGGAAGGAAACCAAGTTTTGTTTCAAGTACTCGCCATCAAAACCGTATCCTTCAAAGCACTGTTAAGGCACTGGTGAACACTATTAGAAATAGTCTCGGCTTTTTGATCAGAAAGTTCCACTAAGTCCAAGAATAAAGTATTTGGTGGCTTATCATTGCTAAATTCACATTTGATATATACGAGTACGGACTTAGAACTAATGCTTGTAGATTCATCGATGATAATGGAAATTTTCCCAGAAATTTCCTTCACTTTATTTAAAATGCGCATTTTAATCTCCTTTGAAATATGAACTATTATTTCATCCGCGGACATCATTCCGTCAACCGTTCATCATGACGGAACAACGTTATCCTCATGACGAGGGATTCATGATGGCAAGGCATGACGGGCCTAAGACGGGTTCGAGGCCTTCGGTCATCTAGGCAATCATCGGGTTCAACTTGTTCATCGGTTTCATCCTAGAATACACGGTTGTAACCTAGGTAAAGGCCTAGGTGCATGCCGTTCGGGCATGACAGGTTGTTGCGACTGTCTCCCGCAGCTCTCCGATTGCGAATGACGCTCCTGCACCCCGCACTCGCCTACCTCGAACCCGAGGCATTCGAATGCGGTGTACAGCGCATCAGCGCCGGGGAGAGGAGCGAGGGCAACATAGCCGCGCAGTGAACGGCCTGAAGGGCACGGTCACTGCTGTACTCTTTATTTGGTCAATTGATTAACATAAACGGCCGCGCAGGGCCAGCGGGCCGAATGTCCCGCGTCTGAGGGACACAAGTCAAAGATGAAACATGGTTAATGCCGAAGTGACTAACTCTAATTGAGGCGGTGGCCGACGATCATAAGTGGAGGGCGACCAATACTCCTGCCATCCACCGTAGTCTTGGGACATTCTGGGGTTGGACGTGGAAGCTGTGGATCCATGAAGAGAGCGGAGGACGGACCGAGAGGGGCCGTCTGCCGCATTGTGGATTGACTCCACGAACTCGACCTGCCAGGTATTGTCCTGAAAGAGCGGAAGCACTGACAGAAAAAGCTGTCTGACGTCAAACCTACGAAAAACCTTGCCTTTGCCAGATCTCAAGGCCCCAACGACGGAAGAATTGTCAGAATGAAGCACAATGTGCACATCCGTGTAACGGAGGGTTGCCCAGCGGAGTCCGAGTATGGCAGCCACCATTTCCGCGTGGTTGATTTCGGCTGGTGATTCGAAGGCCTGGGCAAAGCCTTCCCTTAGGCCAGGAATGTAGGCAGCAACAGAGTGAGGTGTCGCGTCAGTGAATATATTGAGTCGAATAGGAGCATCGTCAAACTGATGCGGTTGAGAGATGTCAAGATATTGCAAAGCTGAGACAAGCCAAGACGGGTCACCTCTGAGAATGTCTGCTGCGAGGAAGAGGGGCCATCTTACATTATATAGGATCCACGTAGCGAATCCGGGTATTCTTTGGCGGTCTTTTTGGGAACCAGGTCCGACAAAACGGAGGAGCTTGTTAAGGCGGTCTAGGGCCACTGGTTCCAAGGTAAGGGTACAATCGGAAGACAAAATTTGAAAGCCGAGATAAGAAAGAGTATGGCCAGGGCGGAAGATGGACTTCTGATCATTGATCGTGACCCCCAGGTACCGTATGAGCTGGACTGCCCGGCAAAGGACAGCGTAATTAACGTCGTAAAGAAGCCAGTCGTCTAAGTAGGCTATGAAGCCACAAGAAGTCACGGCCTTGAAGTGCAACAACAGAAGGACGCAGGCCTTTTGGAAGACGCCTGGCGCTACGGCATGGCCCATTGGAAGTCGTGTGAGCGCTAGCTTTTCACCCGTATAAAAGATGCCATTGAATGGGTAGTGTGAAGGGTTCACCCTCAACTGGCAATCGTTTGAGCTGTTTGGTGAGCTTTCGACTGTTTATGTTCAATAATATTTGTTCTTAAGATTTGAGCTGATTCGGTCTATTTGAGCCATAAAAAAAAACTTTGTACTCGTGAGAGAGCACAATTTGTTCTTTTTTGAAGGTTCCCAAATTGCCGACTTCAAAACAAATTTTACAGCCTAATTTACCTTCCTTTGAGTCCATCCATGGAAAAGCCGCCTTCTTTCTCTCCCATATTTCTTCTGTCCAAATTTCATGCAACTATGTTGTCTTTGTCTTTAGATGTTCTGGGGTCATCTGCTCAAACTTCCTTGTAGGTTTCATTGGACTCAGCGTGGTTACTTATTAAAATTTTTGTTTTTGTTTTTGATGTTCCAGATACTGGGTTTGTGTCAGTCTTATTAGGAACACTAAAAATGGACGTTATAGTTTTTTGTTTAGGTTTAGATTCCATCACTTCACAAAATAATAATTTAACAAAAAGTTATATTCACAAATTGATAATTATAGAGGACTCAACTCAAACACAACCAACAGTAATAAATACGCTAATACGCTCAACCACTAAGAGTTTCAATGACATCAGCTCTATAATCGCACTGATAATAACCTAGAAAGGAACGCGAATAACAAGTCTCGACCTGTCTGTATATACACTGTAGTCTGTAGAAGGAAGACGGGTGGGGGAGGGGTGTCGCACCCATAGAACTATACATAGTTCTAAGGTCGCACCGTGGACGGGGAGATGGCGTGAGAGCGCCCAGAAGCACTACCAATGTTGCTGCCATTTTTATGCAGGCGCTAGTTACACGAGTTGTATATTGTGCAGCGCCTGCAATTGCCTCGATACCACTCAATGGACATAGAAGTGATGCGGGTTTGTTCTGGCCTTTTTATTCCCGAGCGACTCGTCACCCGCTCACCGCTTTCTACAGATGGGCGGTGCTCCGGCTTAAAAATCTGTGCTACGGCTCTAGAAGCTGTGCCGGAGCGCTGCTCCGGCCTCCCTATACCACTGTCTTTAACTAATAAATACCTATATAAGGGTCTACCTAAAATTTTAAAACATAAATCAAACCAAGGTTATTAGAAAAAATATATAGGTAGTTCACAAGACTTTAAGAAATTGAGGGGCTAGGGAAGTGAGGAAATAGTTATTTGTGCAACTAGTGAGCAAAGTGAGCAATTGCCTCACTCGAGAGAAATCCCTACTCACGAGCCGTAGGCGAGTGAGGAATGGTTTCTCGAGTGAGGCGATTGCACTTTGCACTCGAGTTGCACATTATATTCTTCCTACAGTTACCATAAAACAAATAAATTGGTAAAGAAACGTAACATATTTTTACACAGAAGTGAACTTTTAATATGACATTTAATGTGAAAGTAAGATTAATAAATCAGAAACAAAATTATAAAACAAAAAATAATCTCCTTAAAAATGAACACAAACACCCTAAAAGAATTGTTAACCAAAGAATTACTTATAGAAAAGTACATTTTCCGTTGGGCTTTTTACATTCTTACTTTTACACCAGGAAGTAAACAATTCGTACCTTTTTTCATATTTATGTTTTGATTTCTCTGGAAAAAGATTTAGAGACACATTCCTCGCCACATTTTTTAATTCTTCTGGAGTACAAGATTCTTCTGGTGACCTATTATTACTAAAATCGTCATTAACGTCCATTTTGCGACAGCAAAACCACCTTCAATGTTTACAAATGGCAAATCAATGAAATGGTGGCTTCTGCCGTGACCGGAAGTGTTGTGACAAATACAACAGTACAACAGCTGACCAGCTGATTTACAGCCAGTGCTGCCAACGTATTTCGCACGCATACGACCTTGTCTGCATGTTAACATTGTCTCACTGATGAGCGAATTGGCCACTTTGCTTTCTCAAATCAGTGAGAGAACATGTACATTGTTAGGTAACTGTAGGAAAAAGTTATTCTCACATGCAGACTTGTTTATTTCAGCATATTTGCATACCAAGCAAACAAGTTTAGAAGCCAAGAATGTGGTGTCTTGTTAGCCTTCAGTGTGATGACAAGGTTATCTGAAATCATGTCTGTCACTGGATATTCAGTTACCGTGCAATCAAATTATGTACTGTAATACAATAATTATTCAGTTTAGGATTTTTTTAAACAGCAATACTGAGAACTTTATCCTACCAATTTCAATAACTGATACATACCTAGGCCTAATTGGAAAGCTCCAGCTGGGAAGATTTGGAAAAATTACAGAAGTATGGATCTTGTATTTAAATTTATTACTGGAAAAGCATATTTACTGTAATAAATATGTTAGCCTAAAACTAGGCCTACTTTAAGTTTTGGCTACACATTCATTTTATTATAAGTTGTACAATTAATCCATACTTCGGAAGATTTTTTTACCTTAAAGGAATATTCCACTCCACTTTTGTTAGTTTCCCACTGTTTTTAAGTTAAAAACAGCCACTAAATGTGTAAGTTGTGAAAAGTATGGAATTTTAACTTTATGTGAATATTTTTAGTACTTATAAATCTAGAGTTTCATCGATCTGGTTTGAATAATTGACACATCATTAAAAATCTCTATGTAGGCGCATTTACAAATGATTTTTAAAGATATCATACCTTTTATTTCTAGAAACCAATACATATGTTTTGTTTTAATCATCATTAGATATTACTTTTTATTTTTGTAAACTTTTGGCAATGTTTTATAAAATGAAAAATGGACTCCCACTACAAAATGCAACAGATCACGAGTTAATTGATGACGAATGAAGTAAAGGAATCTATGTATTAGCAGAGACAATGATTCGTTGTCCGTGCGTGCGTGCGTGCGTGCGTGCGTGCGTGCGTGTGTGTATGTGAGTGTGTGCGCACGCGCGAGTCCATCGGAAGCAGGTTTTTTTATAGTTTTAACATGTTCAGGCATTCCAAGAGACTTAAAAATCGATAAAACATCACAGATTCAATCACTTGCTTCACAATCTTAGCACTCAAAGAGTTAAATAGGAGTTAGACTAGTTATGTAAAAGATAAAGAATAGCAACTAAAACATACCGATTCAATAAGTCTCTGTCCATCTATCTCCAGCACTGGTACTTGTGGCATGGGATTGATTTCTCTGTATTCATCACTGTGTTGTTCTCCACCATTTTTTACAAGACTCACTGCCTTTATTTCGTACGGTATCTCTTTTAAATTCAATGCTGAAAATCAGAATGTTTCAGTGTATATTGTCAGAATAATTTTCATTCCATGTACAATATTATAGCATTAGTGTCTTTAAAGAAAACTTTGAACAACAAGATGAGAGTGTTTTCATTGCATGTTTGTAAAAAGGGAATGATTCCTGTATCATAAAAGATCCTACACTGTTTCCAAATAGAATGGTTTAAATACACAAATTAATTGTTAACTGGTCTGGCGAAATGTAAAGCAGAAAAAAACTTACTTGTCCAATCCATAAATTTCTATAGGACCTAGGTTAGACTGAACAAAGTTATATTTATAAATTTTGTTAAAGGTTTTCTTTTAGCGAATTTCCCCTATAGGAAAGTAGTTATTTAAGGTATGTTCACAATGCTTGACATGTAGGGGAGGTAGTGCGAGAGAGATAGTGAATACCTCCCACCACTATTCCCCTCGAACGGTTGGGTACAATCAACTAAACATTTCGCATGGACTGTAATGACTTATGATTTCCTTACAAACATTCTGCTTTGTTTACATTTTAAACCAGCTGTTTGAAATAATATGAAGCCGTTATAAATAAACGATTATTGTCGATAATAACTAAGATTGGTAATTTGGATTAATGCTATTCACGTTTGACGTTTATGCCGAGTCTAGGTGAGTGAAGTCGATCTTGAGAGTGTAGATGATAATTATACAGCAGAATTAACTAAACGGCTAAATAATGTTACTTTAATTATGAACTGATTTCAACAAATCCATTTTACAAATCATGGCCTACATCTGAATGGCAGAGGTAAGAAGAAATTGGCTTACACAATAATAGATGCCATTACACTGTGGCATACTAAAAGGCCTCACAACATCTCTCAGGATGTGCTAACCATTTCTCCAACTAATAACTCCTCAATTCAGAATGTGTTAGTGACCGAAGACAACCTAAAGGAGGTAATTGATAATCTAAAAGACTGTCCAAAATTTGCATTCGCAAACACAATCTATGGAGACCTCACTGACCCAAAATCCAGTAGTGCCGGGGTGGCTATTGTTTTCCGCACTTTGTTTGGGAGGCCTACATCTGCAGATCTGGTTAGCAATAACCTGACATGCCAGAGAGCTGAGCAAGGAGCAAGTGTCTATGGGTTGGTGACAAAGCCGAGGTATTATTTAAAACCAAGAATACCAACTTATGATGAAGCATTTCGTCAATTAACAAAAGACTTTAAGAAGAGGAAACTTTGAAAAACTTGACTGCCCTCCCTTGGGTTGTGTGAGGGAAATATCACATCGAACAGTTCAAAAGTTTACAAGAAACCTGATGGAATTTCAAAATAAAACAGGTTTATCAGTCTATGTCATAGTCTTTAATGATAGTAAATCAAATGGTTTACTAAAAAATGGACATAATTATCAAGAATTTTCTAGACAACTACGGAGCATCATTTCAAGAGCTGCCAATGCTCCAACAGCCTCCACTCCAGAGCCGGTTCCAAAAATGTCGGACATGAACGCTTTCCCACCACTTAACACTACCTCAGACTACCGAAATCAGTGGCGTAGATAGACCTTTGTCAAGGGGGGGTGGTATCTCATTAAAACAAAAACTATGTTCGTGACTAGCGCGGATACCGGTATACAAAGTTGAAGACATCATTGACGTGTCCCTTACATTCTTAATTATTGATATAGGCCTACACATCCAAGACATAAACCATTGATACAAAGTAATTAGTATTTTTAACAGGAATAAAAAGTACTTGTATCAGTTGTAATCAGTACTGGAAAGCTGGAAAGTAATCCTTAAGCTAGAGTTGCCAAGTCACCAGATTTCCCAAGAGATTACCGGAGTTAGGAGATAATAAACGGTATCAGGAAACTGACACATACTTTCTCCCTTTTAGCCAAACTTTAATGACAAAAATATTTGTTATTTAGTAAATAGAATATGAAGTATAGATAAATGTACAGAAAATTGTCTAAAATAGTTGTTTTCAGAAATATCCACCCAAATCCCTTTTTGGGAGGCACTATAGAGTAAGTTGCTACACACAGTGGTTTTAAGAGGGGAAATGCCCCCTTGCCCCCCCCAGGGTTAAATAGGAACATATTTTGAACATCCTCTGTTGGTCAATGCTAACTTGACCTGCATATCAAATTTTAATAAAATTGATCAGTAAATAAAAGAGAAATAGTTATTTTTGTATTCCCCATAAGAATAACATTGGACAACGTACTTACTGCATTTACCACTAAATGAAAATTTCAATTTTCTCCGCAACTAGCAATCGTAGAATAGTAATTTAAAATACTAATTTATTTAGTTTTTTTGAGCTCTTTTTAATGGTGAATAGCTAGTAATCTTTTTTAACATTTTTGATTTTTTATAAAAAAGAAAAAAATTAATTTTGAATGTTTTAAGTCCTGTAATTTCTGAACCCGAATTTTTCCAGAAATGCAGGTGGTGTCATTTTGTTGGAAACCTAAAGTTCTACAAACCACTAAAGTTTAAACAAAATCGTTAGAGCTGTTTTTGAGAAATTTGGATTTTACATCTTTTTTGGCGATTTTTGGGGGATAATTACCCTTAAAAATCAAAAATTCAAAAAAATGAAAAAATGCCTGGAGATATTGAGGATTAGTACCTACATACCAAATTTCATAAAAATCGGTCCATAGGTTAGGGCTCTAGCTCTGTACACACACGCACACGCGCACACACGCGCGCACACACACACACACACACACACACACACACACACACACACCCCGTACTCTTGCTCAGAAAACTTGAGTTTTATAGCATCAAAAATTCACAGTTGAAAATCATCACATCATATTTGTCTAATAGAAAGCAGTATGTTTCTGTTGGTGGGAAGATCTGGTTTAAGGAGAGTTGATGCGGGAGTTCCGCAGGGCTCGGTTCTTGGACCATTTCTCTTTTTAATTTCAATTAATGATCTCCCTAGAAATGTTGGGGTTGATTCTGTAATATATGCGGATGACACCACTTTGCTTGCATCTCACAAAGATATTTTTACACTTAGTGAAGTTTCAAATGAAGCCTCTGATTTAGCATCAATTTGGTTTTCAGCCAACAAGCTCAAATGTAATCAAGATAAAACTTAAAATATTCTCTTGGCCTTTCCAATGAAATTGAAAGAAATTCTGTTAAATACCTTGGCTTTCCATGGATTCCAAACTTAATTGGCAGGAATAAATTGAAAATAAATGTAAACAAATTTCTCGAGTCAATTATTTGATTTGGAAATTAAACGATTTTGTAACTAATGAATACTTAAGAATGTCATATTTTGCATTTTTCCAGTCACATATATCCTATGGTTTTGTACTGTGGGGACACTCTTCTCTTATTAAAAAAATTCTAATCTTGCAAAAAAAGTAATTCGTACCATCTGTGGAGCGGGCCCTGTGGAGCACTGTAGACCCCTATTTGTCAGACTACAAATCATGACTGTTGTCAGTTTAAATATTTATCATATAATGCTATATACAAAATTAAATCTTCAAACTTTTAGTATTAGACAGGAAGTGCATTCTTATGAGACCAGAGGTAAACTTAAACTTGAAATCCCTGCTCATAGACTTAGTAAGAGTGGTAACTGTCATAAATTAAACTGCATTAGTTTTTTTAATAAATTACCTTTATCTGCAAGGATGGTTTATTTTAATATATTTAAAATAAAACTACAGGATTGGCTAAACAATAATCCTTTCTATGACATAAGTGAGTTTTTAGAAGCTGATGTTAGCATTGAGTTTTAGAGGTTCACAGTTTATGTTTGTATATATATATGTTATATTATTGTACATGTCTTGTAAATATTAGGTTAAGCATATTGACTCTGCCTATTCCTTGTTAATAAGGTCAATGACAATAAAACTCTTGATTCTTGACAGATAGACATCACGTAAAAACCACTTTTTTGGGTTCAGGGAGCATCAAAACAAATATTTCCACTATCAACTTAAATTCAAAAATTTTTACGAAAACAATACTTTTTCCGTATACTATGTATAGGGGGAGAAAGTAAAAATATAGCTCCGGGGAATTTCCTTGAAAAATTAAAAATCTCCCCTTTTTGAAATTGTTCCCAAAATTGTGTTGAATAGCACAAATTTTGTGTTGAATAGCACAAATTTTGTGCTGAAATCCTATCTGTGAAAATGTATTTACGTTTGCAACTTCATCGTCATGCAACGATTGCCAAATAAGCTAAACCCTTATTTCCCTGTTCATTCAGTACTATTATTTATTACTCTTTGGCTTTATTTCGTTGGGAAATATCGTTGACTTTTACATATATTTGCGGTTGTAGAACGCTGAAAATCAGTATGAAGATTTATGGCTCCCTGCAGTTAATTAAATTACACATGTGCAGTTAAGCACTTCACTAAGACCGTCTACACGTCAAGGTCAAGGTCAGGTACGCTAGTTAACGAACTGGCTGCTAGGGGGTGAGGGTAGACTGTTCGGTGACTCACGTCCCAAATACGCAATGCGCAAAAACCGTGCCGTGTGCCGGTGCAGTTCATTTGCTACTATTTATTGTACGCGAACAATATTTGTAATACATAAATAATATATTTTGGAGCTATTGCACACATATTTTTTCGTTTTTCAGTAACAGCATTTCTTTTTAATCAAAATGCATAAGCTTGATTTCAGGAGGATATACATTTTTATTCTTCCAAGTTTCAAGGGGGGGGATATATCCCCCTGATCCCCCCCCGGACCTATGCCACTGACCGAAATCACCGACCAAGGGGAAGCAAGAATTTCAGAAGATGGAATTGAGGCAGAAGAGGAGGCATCTTCACTTGCTCTCCAGTCAGCAGTAGTCACAGTAGTCACTTTAAACTCAGTAGTCACAATCAGTCAAATAAAAAGTTAGCAAAAAAACAAAAATATAAATACAAAACACACACCCCACAATACACATACTTTCACCCTTTTAGCCAAACTTTAATGACAAAAATATTTGTTATTTACTAAATATAGAATATGAAGTATAGATAAATGTACAGAAAATTGTCTAAAATAGTCAACAAAAACAACAGCTGTAAACAGCAGGTAGAGATATTGAGCTTTATTCAAGTGGAATAGTTTTAAGCTACTGGTTATAGGGATATATAGATCACCATGTTCTAGCTGTGTGTGTATTAGCTGTGCGTAATTAATTTTGGTTTCACGCTATGACCCCTAAAAAAATTGCATTGAAATCGGTTTGATAGGATGGGTTTTAGGCACATAAAAAGAAATCCAAAATTCCAAACATGAAATTTTCAATCTTGTCCACCTTGGGTAAAGCCCCCGAAAATCTTGTCCACCTAAGTGGTTTTGGGTCCCTGAATACCTGAGGAATGAAATGCCGCCTATTTTATTTGTGGACCTTATGACGTAAAATTTTGGATTTTTTTGATTTTTCAAGTTTGTCCACCTGGGGTAAAGCCCCAAAAAATCTTGTCCACCTAGGTGTTTTTGTGATCCCCAAAACGTATACAACGAAGTGGCATATGTTAAATCCATGGACCTTATGACGTAAAATTTGACTTTTTTTCAAATTTTTGATTTTGTCCACCTGGGAGAAAGCCCCCAGATTGACGGTTCACAAACACATTTTCCTCACCCTGAAGATGCCCCTTCAAAATGGCACAGGTTTTTCCTGTGGACCTTATGACGTAACTTTTGACCTCCCAGCTCCCAGTCCAAAATTAACAATTTTTCACCAAAATATCCAACACCTCGCTTCAAGAATAAAACCATTATCGGTTACCCTTGATGAGTTAAATCCCCAAATTGTAGTTTTAACAGAGCACGATATTAAAAATAACGAAATAAGTAGACTTAAGAAAAATAACTATGAAATTAACAGTTTTTACTGTAGAGAAAGCATTTCTAAAGATGGAGTTTTGATACTCAGGAAAAAGAGTTTGAACTGGAAGCAGGTGGAGGTGCTGAAAGTGTTATCAGATAAATTACTGGAAGACAAGCAATTTGAGTTCTGTGTTTGCAAATATTTATTTAATAGTTTTAAACTACTGGTTATAGGGATATATAGATCACCATGTTCTAGCTGTGCAATATTCCTTGACAGATTAAGTGATTTGGTTGATTTGGTTGATTTTTATTCAAATAAATATATAATTCTGGCAGGAGACATTGTAATGTGCTAAATGTGTAGAGGGGTAAAGTTTAGCACATTGTGAGGCCTACCTGCAGTGTCGTTTGACCGCATCCCAATAACCTTAGCCTAGGCCTATCTTAGCCTAGATTTGGTAAACAAACTTTCAACTGTGAGTAGCCTAGGGACCCTCTAAGGTGACGGAATTACATGTTAAGCATGTAACCAGGGATAAATAAACGACAACACTTTTAATAAGATTCACCACTTCGATGAAAATAAACGATTATTTACTCGTTGACCGAACCACAACAATCCAACATAACCTCGCCCCTCATCGACCGTGATTTAGTTTGACAGTTGACAGATGACGAGGTGGGTTCTTCTTTCTCTCTCGGAATTACTTTTGGCTGGTGAAGAAGAAGATCGCCGGATATGCCCTTGATTTTTGAGTTTAACTGACCCTTGGCCGATCAGCTGTGGTGATTCATCGAGGCGGAAGGATTGCTCCTCGTGGAGAAATGGGGGGAGAAATAGCGTCACTCTCGAAGAGACCGTCCTAGTGATAGCTTGTGCGTTCTTCTGACTACGATTTTTCTCGGCGAGGTTTTGTAAAGTGCTTGACAAGTTTTAAAGTTCGTTCTAACGACTGCTTTTTGGTATAAAGGTACGTCTACGATTCTTACGATTAGTATATTCAGGCTCGATTATTAACTTTTGCCAGTAAAGTGGTAATTTAACATAAGATAGCCTAGCGTCCCGACACGTTGATAGTAACTGGGTAATAAAGATTATTATCCCGGTGTCAACTTTTATCTATTAACTTCATTTTAGTAGTAAACAAATTAAAATCAGCCTGTGAGGCATTTTTATAACTTTTTATTTCTTTGAGAGTAACCTCGTTTTCCTGCAGTTAGACAGGTGACCACCGGTTGTAACCTGCGAGTCTAATCCAAGTATAGACAGGTGAACACTGGTTGTAACCTGCAAGTCTAACCGGAGCGTAGGGTAACCCTACTCCTGTGAGAAGTATTTCTGGTACTGGGGTTTCTTTGGAATTCTCTGCTAGGCCCGTACTAAGCCCTAGTAGAGCGCCCAGTCCAGCGATAGCGGCAGCGAGTCGATCCCGAGAGGTTACTGTCTAAACTTAAATTAATTTTTATTGATTGCTTGTAAATTTCCTTTTTTTCTAAATTCTAAATTCTTTCCTTTTTTTGTTTAAATTAAATTACCCTATCTCATCTTGAGGAGTTTGAATTTTAAGTAAACCCCCGGGGAGGTTGATTCAAAATTCTGGGCCCCAACCAATTTTTCTGTGGGCAAGGATGAGGCAACTCTGAGTTGACCGGCAACCGAGTTGACATAACTGAGCTCTCTGATTTTATAAATCGTATAACCACTGTTACATTCGAACTTCGCCCCCTGGAAATATCCCAGCAGCCGAGCTGAGCGTTTCCTGGGACTTCGACAGACCGTGACGAATTTCCTGGGATTTCGGATTCGCCTGGCGGTCCGAAACATTTTCGACCCCCCAGAAAGTTCATCACAAAATGGCGCCCGAACAGGGACTAGTGAATGTGTAACAGTGGTGCGTAACTTGTCAGAGAGAGCTCAGTGAGGAGTATCATAACTAATTTTAATATTGGTGAAGTTGTATACTTGTATTTTCAGCGATATTTGTAACTGGTCTAGTACTGGTGAGCCAATAAGACGCTTTTATCAGGGTAAATTTGGTTTTTAGCACTGATTGCTATTAGATAATTTATCTTGATTTTGTTTTGGGTCATTGGTTTTATTTTCAGTGCGAGTTTGTTTTAGTATTTTCTCGTTGTTGTTTTTGTCTTGCGTCCCCCTCTGATTGAACGTGCAAGTAAGAGCGGCAATGACCAAGAACCCTCCTGTAACGGTGGCGGTTTCGCAACACGTGTTGACGACGACGTCATCAGGAGCTGCCAATACAGCTCCCTCGCCTAGTGTGACATGCTCGAGCGCGTCCACAACCACGACGACGACCGTGGTGTTCACAACTGCTATGACTTCGTCAGCGGTGACCACTCCTAGGTCCCCAGTGGAGGATCCTCGAGTCGGTTGGATTCATGAGCTTCAAAAGCACCAGCTGATCGCGGAGATGGCACACCATGGCCTACCGACCGAAGGGAACGTAGCGGACTTGCGCAAACGATTTTGCGATTTCTGGAAAACCGTGCCTGTGCCTGTTACGGGGGAGATGTGTAGCGGCCCACCAGTTGTAACCTCTCAAAGTGAGGTGGCGTCTCGAGCTCAACCCCTCGCTTTTCTGGATACGAGCCATACCACCTCCTCTGCAGGCCAATTATTGGGCGCTGTGACTTCTGGCGGATATTCTCATCGTCCGCTCTCTTCCTGGGCTATAGGCCAACCACAATATCAACCGATGACCTCATTGGGTTTTGGTGACACGCATCAGCGCACGACTACTTCGCAACCGCCCAGGATTGTGATCAACCGGCCAACAACCGGTGCCTGGCCGCACTCTATCTCGGCCTACCCACCGGATTCCGCCTGCCAATCCGTCAGCGCGACGTACCATGTGCCGGGCGGCTCTCGCAGACCGACCGATGGAAATTATTTCCGGCCAACGACCATCGGAGTGCCCTTGACTGCGGGTTTCGACTTGTCCCAGTACACCACTCAAGGGACATTTGCGGCTCAACCAGCACCACGGCCGACTGATTTCCTAGCAGTTAACCCTTATGCGGGTGAGTCAGACAGGATCCGGGGTATATTGGGCATATCTCCGAATGCGGATTCAGAGTATGTTCAACGAACTCTGGCTTCGCTGGTGCAGACCTTGGCGAGGTTGGACGATAACCAGCGCCGCCCTCAACCTGAGCTTGTCTACAAGCCTAGCTCGTACGAAGGCGATGGGCGAGCAACCGACCGGCGTGCCCCGGAGGTAACCCCCCACCATGTGTCCTGGCCCCAGGTGCCTGGCACGTATGGAGGTGTCAACTCCTCAGACCTGTCTTGGCGTGCAGAACAAGAGGAGGATCGGAGTAGGACCGTTGTTAAAACGTCCTCCACTCTTTGTGACTTAGTCCGGAAGTGGAATTTACGGTTTGATGGCCGACGCGATGCCGTCTCCTTCCTTGAGCGATTGGAGGAACTTCTCGAAGCATATTCGTTGTCGCCTGAAGAAGTTCTCAAGGCTATGCCAGAGCTCCTTCATGGCCAGGCCCTACTCTGGTACCGCAATAACAGAGATATATGGACCAATTTTTCGGAGTTTCGTCGGATGTTCGAGTCTCAGTTCTTCCCGCCAGGCTATCGTCGCAACCTGGACGAAGAAATCCGTAAGCGAACTCAGGGTGACACAGAGTCATTCCGCGACTTTGTCATTGCGCTGACAACCCTGATCCGGAGAAGTGGCGAATATAGTAACCAGCAGAAACTTAATCTGGTGTACGCCAACATGAGACCGGAGTACAAATTCATGATCCGGAGACAGGACTTCTTTTCGCTGGCTGAACTCATCGAGCGAGCCGAGGAGTTCGAAGAGTTGGTGCGTGAACGGAAAACTTTTCGCCCTCCCCCCCCCCCTGCATCTCAAGCGTTAGTGCCTGAGACAGCGTATGTCGCCAGGAGGCGCAACGACCGCTCAATGGACATTGCAGTGCTGGACAGTTTGTTGCCGGAGACTGTGCAACCGCAACCAAGGCCGGTACCTCAACCGATCCAAACCAACCACTCTAGGCCGAAACTGAACGAGCGAGGCCATGACAAACGAGTCACTTTTGATCGTTGGGCCAATCAACCGCAGAGGCAGGACCGATCTCCCAGTCCTCGCAATCCAGCACGGCGCTCTGCTTCACCTGAAGCCCAGTCTTCTCGGGCCAAGACGATGATATGCTGGAACTGCAATGCGGAGGGACACCTTTATCGCCATTGCCGGCTCCCGAAGGTGATGAGGTGTTTCAATTGCAAACGGGAAGGTGTAGCAACCACTCGTTGTGACTGCCGTTCGGGAAACGCCAACCGGACTCAGGTGTCCGGAGGTCACCTGAGCCCCCAGCGTCCCAGTGCCGCACAACTTCCAAAGAGTGGTCGGAGTGGCTCCTACGCGTGAGCACCTTCGTCAGTGGAGCTAGCGAGGAGTCTGACCTGCCCGACATTCGACCCTTCATCGACGTCAGACTGCTCGACCGAAATTTCAGAGCCTTGTTGGACACGGGGGCCGTAGTAAACCTCATTGGGGACGAGGTGGCGCGATACCTAGTAGAGTGTGGTGTTAAATCCGAGGAGTCGAACGCGGAACTTAGGATGGTCGATGGCACTCGCTGCCGAATTCGAGGGAAGTACCACCTGCCCGCTTCAATCCTGGGTGAACCCCTTATTCTGGGAGTTTACTTTGTTCCCGGACTTACGACGGACGTTGTTTTAGGTATGAAGTGTGTTTACGACTTGAACCTCATACAATTAAACGTCGCTGACGCGGCAGAGACCGAGATGTCGGGACCTTTCTCGTGTGCTTCTGGCACTCTGAAGCCCCTGACCGACGAGGACGTTCGGATGACCCCTCCGCAGGTGGCACCGGTCCCCGTTGCGCAACATCAACCTCACCAGGCCAGAGCAGTAGACACACAACCGCCAAGAAGGGTGGTGAATGCTCAACCACCGAACAGGGTGGTGCTCGTACGAAACCCTCCTAGGGCTGTGGATGCACAACCGCCGGCTAGGAGTCGGGATGCTTCCGCCGCGGCGAGGGCTGTGGACCGTCAACCGCTGCCTAGGGCGGTGAGGCCGCAACAGCCACAACGACCTGCAGATCGACCTGACAGAGTTGTCGACCACCGACGTCGACGGGGCTACAATGGGCGGGGCCGCTACCAGCGCCCTGGACAGCCAGAACCGCGGCGAGACGTTCAACCGGATCGCCGACGAGGCTGCCAGCCTGTGCGAGACGAGAGGCGACGGGACCAGCGACCTGTGCGCGAGGACCGACGACGAGACTGGCGACCGGCACCGGAGGACCGACCCCGAGATCGACGACCGGCATTTGAGGGCCAACGGCGAGACCAGCGTCCAGCGCAGGGAGACCGACGACGGGACCAACGACCGGCACGGGAGGAGCGATCACGAGGCCCGCGGCCGAGACGGGACGAGCGACAGCCGAACGACCACGCCGACCGTCGTAGATCTCCCGACCGCCGACGACTCCCCGAGGGGTACGTGCCAGTGCGCGTCGTCCGTCAGGAGGTGGTGCGACCGGCAGCCGAGCCACGGGAGGAGGCTGTTCCGGTAGAAGTGGCTCAACCTGTTGCCGAGAGACGAGTGGAGGTGAATGAGGGAGCTGCCCGTCAACCTCTCGAAGACCTCGTCCACGTCCGGGTGGAAGTGACTAACCAACCGGGGCCAGATAGGCAGCTGCAAGACGAACCGGATCGGAACGTTACGGCCTACATCCCTGGTGAGCTGCTCGCCATCCCAGACAGCATGGTGTGGAGGATTGCGGCCACCTACGACCGGATGACGACGGAGCAGCGGAAGAACAAACGGTGGCGGATCTTCGTTGGTGGCAACGATTTCATCAGAGTGCGGCCCAATCAGATATTGCGACTCCTTGAACTCCGCCGCCAGCAATGGCAGCGCCACCAGCAGTCACAACGCAACCGTCCGCGCCGCCAACAGCGATAAACTGCCAAGCAGTTGATCCGGAGTTAGACCGCTTTCAGTAAACTGCCCCGTCTGCAGTTGAAGCGACGACAGTTTTGCTTTCAGCACTATTTTTTGTAAACTGTCTGTTTGCAGTTGAAGCGACACCCGATTTTTCTTTGATACCGCATTTTGCAAACTGCCTTTCTGCAGTTGAGGCGGTTGACAGATGTTTTTATTTTTGTTTTTCCCCGAGGAAGATTCTTTTTTCTTTTTTCGCTCCGAAGTGCGAAAGGGGTGTAATGTGCTAAATGTGTAGAGGGGTAAAGTTTAGCACATTGTGAGGCCTACCTGCAGTGTCGTTTGACCGCATCCCAATAACCTTAGCCTAGGCCTATCTTAGCCTAGATTTGGTAAACAAACTTTCAACTGTGAGTAGCCTAGGGACCCTCTAAGGTGACGGAATTACATGTTAAGCATGTAACCAGGGATAAATAAACGACAACACTTTTAATAAGATTCACCACTTCGATGAAAATAAACGATTATTTACTCGTTGACCGAACCACAACAATCCAACATAACCTCGCCCCTCATCGACCGTGATTTAGTTTGACAGTTGACAGATGACGAGGTGGGTTCTTCTTTCTCTCTCGGAATTACTTTTGGCTGGTGAAGAAGAAGATCGCCGGATATGCCCTTGATTTTTGAGTTTAACTGACCCTTGGCCGATCAGCTGTGGTGATTCATCGAGGCGGAAGGATTGCTCCTCGTGGAGAAATAGCGTCACTCTCGAAGAGACCGTCCTAGTGATAGCTTGTGCGTTCTTCTGACTACGATTTTTCTCGGCGAGGTTTTGTAAAGTGCTTGACAAGTTTTAAAGTTCGTTCTAACGACTGCTTTTTGGTATAAAGGTACGTCTACGATTCTTACGATTAGTATATTCAGGCTCGATTATTAACTTTTGCCAGTAAAGTGGTAATTTAACATAAGATAGCCTAGCGTCCCGACACGTTGATAGTAACTGGGTAATAAAGATTATTATCCCGGTGTCAACTTTTATCTATTAACTTCATTTTAGTAGTAAACAAATTAAAATCAGCCTGTGAGGCATTTTTATAACTTTTTATTTCTTTGAGAGTAACCTCGTTTTCCTGCAGTTAGACAGGTGACCACCGGTTGTAACCTGCGAGTCTAATCCAAGTATAGACAGGTGAACACTGGTTGTAACCTGCAAGTCTAACCGGAGCGTAGGGTAACCCTACTCCTGTGAGAAGTATTTCTGGTACTGGGGTTTCTTTGGAATTCTCTGCTAGGCCCGTACTAAGCCCTAGTAGAGCGCCCAGTCCAGCGATAGCGGCAGCGAGTCGATCCCGAGAGGTTACTGTCTAAACTTAAATTAATTTTTATTGATTGCTTGTAAATTTCCTTTTTTTCTAAATTCTAAATTCTTTCCTTTTTTTGTTTAAATTAAATTACCCTATCTCATCTTGAGGAGTTTGAATTTTAAGTAAACCCCCGGGGAGGTTGATTCAAAATTCTGGGCCCCAACCAATTTTTCTGTGGGCAAGGATGAGGCAACTCTGAGTTGACCGGCAACCGAGTTGACATAACTGAGCTCTCTGATTTTATAAATCGTATAACCACTGTTACATTCGAACTTCGCCCCCTGGAAATATCCCAGCAGCCGAGCTGAGCGTTTCCTGGGACTTCGACAGACCGTGACGAATTTCCTGGGATTTCGGATTCGCCTGGCGGTCCGAAACATTTTCGACCCCTCAGAAAGTTCATCACAACATAAACATTGACGTTTTAAAAAATTATACAAATCATATCATGCTAAAATATTCTTTAAAAAGTCTCAATATGAGATACCTTGTTGATTTCCCCACACGGGTAACAGAACATTCAAAAACAGCTATTGATAATCTTATTGTAAAATCCTTCAGGGTTCTAACTTAGTTATTGAAGGCATTAAAACGTGTCTCTCCGATCATGATGGTCAGTTGTTACATTTAAAAAGCTTACAGTTAAAGTCCGAAAAGCAAATACCAATAAATCGTGAAGTACGTAAATTTTCAACTCAAAATTTACAACATTTTACTAAAGTGGTTGAAAATGAGCTCTGGGAAAATGTCTACATGGCCCAGTTAATGCAAAATATGATGAATTTTCAAAAATATTTTATTTTTATTTTAACCAATCTTTTACCAAAAACTATTGTAACTGAAAGGAGGAAGAAGCATTCCTGGCTCACAGAAAACTTAAAAAGTGAAAAAAAGACAATTGTTACAATTGGCAAAAGATACACACAGCAAAAACCTCCCTCCACTACATGACCTTTTAAATGAGAAGAAAAATGAGTTAAAAATAAATTTGATTTCAGCCAAAATAAAATATTTTGAAGGAAAAATTGAAAAATCTTAAAACTTACAAAAAACAGTTTGGGATATTATTAATTCTGAGGTTGGTGATACAAAATTAGAGCATGTAAAAAACATATCCTTGGAAGAAGGTAATAATATTATTACTGATCCTAGAATTATATCAAATAAGTTCAATAATTACTTTATCAGTGTCATTAAGGATAACTGTTTGGATACTTCTAGCATTAATAGCTTAAACAACTTAGATTCTCCTGAAAAAAGTCAAGAACAAAGTTTAAATGTGAGAACAATGTTTGCAAGAGGAGGTAGAAAAGGTTATAAGTTCACTAAAAAATAAAAATTCCCCTGGGCACGAAATCCCAATTAAAGTTTTTAAAAGTGCAAAACATCAACTTAGCACAGTCATATATCATTTAATTAACTCGTCATTTATATCAGGGATCTTTCCAAAGCAGCTACAAATTTCAAAAGTAGCACCCATTCATACAAAAATGATAGTAAAACCATGTCAAACTATCGTCCCATCTCTCTTTTACCTGTCATTTCAAAAATGTATGAACAAATTTGCTCATAAACAATTGACAGAATATCTAGAAAATACTAATAAGCTAAATAATTTTCAACATGGTTTTAGGCCCAGGAGGTCGGTAATAACAGCTGATATTTTTTTATTAAATCTGACATTGATTCAGTAGATAAAGGTGAATATACCGCAGGAATTTTCATGGATTTATCTAAAGCATTCGATAGTGTGAATAATTCTCTTTTAGTTAAAAAATTAAAGTCATTAAGCTAATCAAAAACTGCAATTAAGTGGTTTGAATCATATTTGACCAAACGACTCCAATTTGTTGAAATTACCCACATATCAAAAGACAACCGTGTCTCAAAAGTTTGTTCAGAATCTCACATCATTAAACTTGGTGTCCCTAAGGGATCAATCATGGGCCCTCTCTTTTTCCTATGCTATATTAATGACATTTCAAATTCGGTAACTTATATGCCACAAAAATCTATGCCTCTATGCAGATGATGCAAATCTAAAAGTACCTGCAAGCTGTAAAGAGCAGGTAGAGATATTGAGCTTTTATTCAATTGGAAAGTGTAGGAGATTTTCTGGTACAACATAACTTGGCATTAAATATTAAAATAACTAACATTATCAGATTTAAAACCCATCAGAATAAGCAGTTGACTGAACCAAAAATTATATGTAATTCAAAATAAATTGATTATAGGACCAACACACAATTCTTAGGGTTAACCCTAGACCAACACCTGAGATGGGACTTTCACATTGATAAGGTTTCATCAAAAAAGTAAGCTCTGGAATTTATTCACTTTATAGAATGAATTTCTTTTGCAATAAAAACACATTAAGAAACATTTATTTTGCAATTGTTCATTCTAATATTTCTTTTGGTCTATGTCTTTATGGTGCAGTATCAAAAATTAACATGGATAGTATTCTAAAACAACAGAAAAGAGCAATCAGAATTATAATGAAATTAAAATATGATGAATCTGCAAAGGAGCACTTTAAAAATCTGCACATTTTAACCGTATATAGCCAATACATTTTTGATACAATTCTCACGGTAAAACATAATGACACAATCTTTGATTTAAATGAAAAATCCCACTCTTACAAGACACAAAAAATATATGAATAAATCACGCCATAACTTAAAATTCTATGAGAAAAAGCCCACATATATGGGAATGAAATTTCTAAAAAATCTACCAAACATTATTAAAAATATTACAAACACAAATAAGTTTAAAAAAGTACTTAAATATTTCTTGGTAGATAAAACCTTATACTCTTTAGAAGAGTACTTTCCATCTACTCTGAATTTAGGGGTTTGAATTTACGTTTTTTCTTTGTAAAATAAAAAAGTACTAATGTTTAGTATTTTATTTATAGTACTTTTTAGTTGTTCACTAAATTGTAAAGATTCTTAGCCTAAGTTACAAAAATTGTATTGACACTATTCAGTTATATACTATTTATATTTGATGAATAAAGATTATTGAATTTTGAATTTGAATGGCTTTTTGACATGTATGTAGCGTATACGCTACTGTTTGTCTTTTTTTGGGCATATAAGCATTTTCAAAACACATATTTAATTGAAATTTAGATTTTTTCGAAAAAGTCTGTGAAGTAGCATACCAGAGTAAAGCTGAGTTTATCACAAGTAAGAAATTTAAAAAGGGAATAAGATACGAGTAGTGGTTCAGAAAATACAGGGTATCCGTAAATGTCAATATTTTACACTAACCCTTCCCGGACTACAGGCGGATATATCCGCTAATTTCTTGTACTTAGCAGACGATCAGCGGATATATCCGCGGACCACTTTTAGGTTTACGAACGGTAGGCGGATATATCCGCGATTTGTTAAAATTAACTTAAGTCAGGTTTAAACCTTATTAAGGCGATAATAAACTATAATCTTTATGTTATATAGCTATTTACTTATTTCCTGGTCAGTGGGAAATATAATTTCGGTAGGTTGGCTGAACTGGTGGTAATTGCAATCCGTCAGCTGTGAACTAGCCGTCTACAGTTCGCGCCAAATCGCCTCTTTGTCTCAGTTGCCGAGTTGTGCTAAACTAGCAAGTGTCAATACATGTGTCAGTAGTTTTTTAGGTGTGTTTACTGTTGTGTCTTCAGCACTGCAAGTAAGTAATGATTGAATATGACGTCAAATGTCAAATACTCATTGCTTGAAGAGGACATTATCGACCTGCTGAACCGGAGTGTTTCCGAGGGTGATGTTTTGATGGATGTGGACGATGTTGTGTACGATGCTATGGACACTGGTGAGCTGGATTATTTATCGGACCGTAGTGCAGAAGAACATAATTTCCAAGAAAATGTGGAGGACTTGTTTATTCATGGTGACGTGATATATAATGACATTGAAAATGTAGTTCATAACCCAAACAACGAGAGTTTGATTGACGGACAAGTGGACCTAGACTTTGAGAAAGATGAGGACAATGATAAAGATATTGATATTCAGGATAGTACGAATCTTGTTACTGGTGTTGAAAATTTGAACAGTGACGTCAGCATTTTCGGTGCTAATGAAGAAGATGGTATTGCATCTAGTTTCTTAGAAACAGAAAGAGAGAGCATTCCTGAAACTAAAAAAACGTATAGGCCTAGAAAAACTGTAAAAAGAAACACGAAGACTAAAAAGTTGAAGGGAAAAAGAATAAAAAAAGGGCGCGTGACTAAAAAGAAAAACCAACGTGCCGAATGGGACAGGCAATGGACTAACGTAACCAATAATGATGATGGCCCTACACGCACAATTAGGGTAAGTAATCCTGATTCTGGCGCTAACCTTCCTTCCTCGATTGATGTCAACTCAAAACCAATTGAGTATTTTTCATTATTTTTTAATGAAATTCTGTTGGAAAAAATGTGTGATGAAACAAATCTGTATGCAAATAAAATGCTAGATGTTGATGAAGCAAATCCCCCAAAGACAAAAGGCTGGACTGATGCGAGTGTAGCTGAAATAAAGGCTGTCATCGGGGTGATTTTGAATATGGGTTTACACCCCTTGCCAGATATAAAAGATTATTTTTCTCAAAAATGGGTCAACAGAATGCAGTTTTTTTCTGATGTTTTCAGCCGAGATCGTTTTATAGCAATTTTTTGGAAGCTGCACTTTAGCCATGAGGGAGGGGATGATCGAGATCTGAAAATAAGAGGAGTCCTAACACACATTCAAGAAAAGTGTAAATTATTTTACACTCCAAGTTCGTTCATCTCAGTTTACGAGAGTACTATTTCCTTCAAAGGAAAGGTGGTTTTTCGGGTTTAAAACCCCATGAAACCAACTAAATTTGGTCTCAAGGTTTTTGTTTTGTCAGATTCTCTGAATGGATATATATATACAGCTTCAACCCATATTATGGAAAGGAAACCAATGTCTCAGAAGATGAGGAAATGTTGAAAACTACCAGCACTGTTGTGAAGCTTTGTGAAACTCTAGTAAAGGAAGAACAGCACCCTCCCTCTGGTACCCACGTATACGTTGGTCGGTATTACAATAGTCCTCAACTTGCCAAAGAACAGTTCAAGAGGAATATTTATATTACTGGAACTGTGTTGCCAAACCGAAAAGAAATGCCAATCCTTAGCAAGGCTTTAGAGCAGGGAGAGGTCGAAGGACGACGAAATGAAGAGATGTCAGTTGTTTTTTGGAAGGATCAAAGGCTGGTTACTGCTCTTTCAACCTACCATAAAGTAAGCCAAAACTATATGACTGAAGTACCGAGCAAGTATCCAGGCAACCCTACAATAATGAAGCCTAATGTCGTCTTGGACTACACTAAAACATATGGGCGGCGTTGATCGGAGTGATCATGTTATTTCCAATTATCAGTTCATGAGGAGGACCAAAAAATGGTACAGGAAACTGTTTTTTTGGCTCCTTGAAGTAGCCACAATTGACGCATACATCCTCTACAAATGCGTTCAACAAGAACATAATCGAACCCCTGTATCTCACAAGCAGTTTCGACTAAGTTTGGTGGAAGATTTAGTGAGAGAACACATGACAACAAGGGCTAACAGATTGGATCTACCAGTTCGGCGTCCAGGAAGACCAGTAGAGTGTAAATATGAGGCTGAATGGAAAACTTCATGTAATGGGGAAAGCTCCGAAAGGTTCATTCAGGTGTCATGTTTGCTCAATGAAAAAGGTACGCAAAGAAACTGTGTATTTCTGCAAAACTTGTGAAACAAAGCCATACCTACACCCGGGTGACTGTTTTGAAGCTTATCACACGAAAAGAGAGTACTACTGAGGAAAATGAGGAGGACATTCAATGAGAACTTTATATTCTAAAGTAAAAGTAAAGTAGGCCTAATTATTAATTTTTTTACTACAGTTTAATATTTTTCTTTTGATAAGTACAACTTTCTCATTGTATTTTACCGTCAATGTTTTAGGTCAACATAAACTCAATTGTAGCCTTGAAATTGTTTTAGCGAATTTCCCCTATAGGGAAGAAGCTATTACCGTAGTCGGCATGGTAAGACCTAGGCCCGGGACCATGATAACTTTTCGTTTTGAGGTCCCCAGACCCCAAAAACACCATTCGTTCCAAACTGTATATATATATATATATATCTATGTGTGTCCGTGAGCACGATAACTCTCGTAAAAATTATCCGATTTTGATGAAATTTGGTATAAACATCTAAAGCAACATTTATGACTTTAAGTTCGAAAACCAGCTAGATCACTTTATCCGAAGGGGTATTTTGGGGGGGTTATGTACCCAAAAAATATGTTTTTTGAATTTTTTACATATAATTTTGGAAATAGTCAAATTTTAGTTTTTCCCATTGGATTCAGCTTAAAAAAAACACACAATTTGGTATTTTGATCATTTCTCTACATCAATTGGTTACCGAGATATTGAAAGTGCTAAACACAGTACGTTGTCTAATGTTATTCTTATGGAGGAAAATAACAATTTTATATCTCGCTTATTTATGAACGTATCCTGACAAAACTTAGTAAACGGCTTCATCTGATTGTGGACCATTGATATTTGCTCAAAAAAACAATTTTCTACCCAAGTAGCAGCAAACCTGCGTACTCAGCCCCATGTTATTCTTATGGAGAATAAGTAACGTGTTATCTGCCTTCATCATGAAAATAGATTAATGAAATTTGGTATGTGACTTTACCTACATGAGTTATATTGATATTCGTACAAAACCCCATTTTTTGTGTTCCTTGCTTCAGCAAACCTGCATACTCAGCCGCCATGTTATTCTTATGGTGAATAATTAAAATGTCATAAATCGTTTATTTATGAATGTATATTGATGAAACTTGGTATGTGGCTTTATGTAGTGATTAAGATACATATATATGTATTGGAAATTCGCTGAGTACGCAGGTTTGCTGCTACGGGGGTATTTTATTTTACTGTAGTTTTATATTTTTCTTTTGACAAGTACAACTTTCTCATTGTATTTTTACCATCAACGTATTTTTACCATCAATGTTTTTTTGTCAACAATAAACACAATTGTAGCCTTAAACATTTTAATTATTTATATCCCTTATGATAATTATAGTTTATTTATAGTGTTCTACAAATAAACAATATCTATACAGACACTTGTACAGGTTTACAGAGTTAACGATCTAAAGTAGTAGTGTGCCAAGGACGGTTGGCGGATATATCCGCTAAAGCTCTAGTGCCCTAAGGACGATCGGCGGATATATCCGCAGCATTTTTTTTCATCATAGAGTATAACAACAAATTATTCAGAGCTAAATTATAGTATATATCAACTATTTACATGTATACAAGTGCTTTAAATACAAAAACAAGAAAAAAAAATTTATCCACGAAGGGTATATATCTACATACATATCCAGGCGCAGTCCTGGAAGGGCTAAAATGGCCGCTATTTTGGAACGGATTAAGATAAGTAAATTCTGTTTCCGTGCAGCTCGCGGTCTCGACTCGCTGCAGTGTGGATTGTCACAGGAGCACGAGTTGCTCGGACGAACGACTCGGGCGCCAGATTGGGAGTTAGCGTGAACATTAATGGAAAATCAAATAATGGATAAACATTTAAGCTTTTATTGTGGCAATTTTTAATGTTGGGCACCAAATCTTAACTGGGATAACAATCTAAGAATTATTTTAATGTTATTAAAAATGTTTAAGCTCTGTTACAGCAGTTATGAGGTATGCCAACTAGGTAAGTTTGCTAGATAAGATAGCTAACTCATCATAAAACTTAGTTCAGGATTAATATTTAACGAATAATAAATAGTAAAATTAATTCAACTTTAGGCATTCGTTAGGCGTGAAATATAGAATCCCGTGACGATTGTTTACGTATAGTTAAATTGTTTTCCAGCTGATCTAAATAAAAATTATAGGCTATCAATTTTATAAAGCTAAAAACAATTAAAATAATAATTGTAAGGCGGAGTTTTAAGAGTTGCAACTGTTCCAAAAAAATTAACAAGTTAGTCATTACTAAGAGCTTTACCAACCGTTGTGTATGAACGGTGGATGGGGTAACTCTTCCCCTAACCCCTCTTATGGCTCGAGGGGGAAGTGGTGTGACGTTAATATCAACGTATTAACTTGCTATGGCCATGATTAGCGGCGTAAACCTGGGTAAACGGCGGGAGTGGTTATGGTTGTCAAGTTAAATCTGGGTAAACGGCAGGAGTAGCTAATTTTCAACTACTTGACTCGAACTTTCAAGTAGTCTCTAATACTCGTTCGGCCTTCGAGTATTATAAAATACTCTACAGGTACTCGAAAACTCGAGTATTCGCCCAGCCCTACAGGCTATAAACAGCTTTTAATTTTTTTCATAAAAAAAGACTTCTCAATTTTCCCTATTTTTAAATAATTTCTGAACTGGAGTTTAGAATAGGCGGATTTTCAGAATAGCGGGAATCTACTGTATGTATATCAAAATTACTGTAAGTAGTGTATAGGCTACATCATTTGTACAGTAAGGTATATTAGTTGTATTTTTCGAAAATGTTTGAAACGTAGTCTTGATTTTTTTAGACAACAGGCCAAATTTGATTGCGCAGGGCCTATACTTTTCTTACTAAAAGTTGTTGTTAGAACCTCCATATATTTCCTTATGGGTTTTAGTTATTGAGATGATAATAGTTAGGGCTTTGCTTATTATTTATTCATTTTGCAAATGAGACCTGAATTGTTTAGAAATCTAAACATGGTTAACCCTAGCCGTGGCCATCCGATCAATTTGGTCTGATTTTTATGTCGCCTAGAGTGGCCACCGACCAAATTGGTCGGATATGACTGAAAATTGTGTAACGTTAAAAAACCAATAATAATAAACTCAAAACTGATCAATATCATTCGAAAGATCACATTCTGAACTTTCATTTTATTACATAAATGAACCGTGTAACAGCTGTATAACAATGTTACGACGATTAGAAATCGAATGAATTTTTGGCGCAACGCAATTGCTGCAGCCGACGCTCTGACAATGGCAAAACACAATATTTTTTAAATTACCCAGCTCGAGTAATTTTTCTCGCAGGAAGATGCGGTTGGTACCAATGCACAGCTAAAGAGTAGCACTTTATGTTGGTATTGATTTTTAGGATGAAATATTGATTGGACAGGTTATATGATTTTCTGAAAACAGGTGTTTTTGGTTTTTTTTTTTTGTCTAATGGCCTATCCGACCAAATTGGTCGGATCAGAAAATCACGTTTATATGCAGTGTATGTTATAGTTACTAGTCAAATATGTTATTTTGAAGAGGAAGAAATGTAGAGTAATTTATTTTTGCCGTTGGCAGCACTGTTTGCCCTTGGCTTCATCACCAAGGAATTGTTTCATTACGTCACATTTTTGCCTAATCGGCAACTGCGCAGCTGTTTACGAAGTCTCAGTCAGTTTGTTTGGCTCGCTCCAAACTGTATTGTATTTGGTATCACTGTAAACAGCAAATTTCAAGCTTTATTCCAATGTCTGTCTCAGTCAGTTTGTTTGGCTCGCTCCAAACTGTATTGTATTTGGTATCACTGTAAACAGCAAATTTTAGGCTTTATGCCAATGTCTGTCTCGATGTGTTGTGTTTTTATTGACAATATGACTTGACATCTGAAATATGCAATGTTCAGTCCCAGTCCAAAATGGCGCGCTATGTTATTGTTTGACCGCTGTCAGTTGTGTATGAGTGTTTTAGTTATTTATTTAGCTGAATTTATGCAAAAATGGATGTAGTGACATTCTGGGTGCTCTTGAAGAAAATATTAGTGACATTGATGACGATTTAGAGGGTGATATAGGCAGTTATGGTGAGGTGAACGACTTTCCTGATGATGTGTCATAGGCTAATTGGATTATTTATCTGGTAGGCTTAGTGGTGAGTTATATATTTATATGTATTCTATGTATAACATGTTATATATTTCTACGTAAGGAAGTGGATGTACTACAACATGTTTATATTGATTTGGGGGTAAAAAAATTGGCAAAAAAGTTATATACTAAATACTGTAAAATCTGTTTTTTCCGAATACCCAAAAATAGCAAAACATTCTTTATTTACAAGTGATACAAATAGTTTACTATAAACCTTATGACTTTTTTCGATTCCTTACTTCATTAGCTTTACAAATATGTATATATAAGTATTAGTATATACATATATTACATGACTTATTTACAACACAAACTAACACTGTATAGTTTACACACATTTCGGGTTTCCGTTTATTATTATATATTACGCCCCTAAAACAAAATAAGTTCTTTCCACAACATGTTATATAGGTATTTCTATGTAGGGAATTAGATTGTTTACAAAATGTATATAATGAATTCTCCATAAAAAAATCTTTAGACAAAATGTTACTGTGGCTGTTTTTGAAATTTCAAAAAAATTATTTATTTTTTTTTACTTTACCGAAAAAATATTTTCCTAGATCTTTTTTATTTTAGTATTTCTAGATTCTCCTGTTTTTTCTGATCAAAATGAATATGAGGTTGGCTAGTTTACTTCTACGGTTGAATTTATACAAATTTTCAAAAAATGGTCTGCAAAATCGCAAAATTTGCTTGGCCATTTCCCACTTACACATTAGGCCACTGTTAGGGTTAATATACAATCATAGTTATCATACTTACTGGGCAACCCTCGTAAGTACAAATCCAAAAACACTAGAAATAAGGTTGTTTAGTTGCTTTACAACCAATACGAAGAATAAATATAGCATCAACTTACCTATACGAACTCGATAGGAACAGGAGCTTCGCCAAAATGAATACAGCATAATCTGGAAATTATATTTCATGGTTCATAATATTAATAACTTAACAATTGTTGTAGAGATATATTCACCACTACAATTTTCATAAAATAAGAGAAAGTTGAAACCTCAATTAAACATTAATGAAAACTACGTAGGTATTCAAAAACATATATTTTGATTGAGATAGCTTATTATTAGCAAAGCTGGATTGGATTACAATACATATACCAGTACGCTACATTCGATGGCTGCATGTACGCCGGCAAAGCTAAGGTAGGCAACCCCAACATAGCTATGCAACACGGATGTCATCGCATGCACAAGAGAGAAGGAGCAGAGGAGAAATAAAGGAAGGTAAGCAGGCCCGGAGCTGTTGTGGAGTTTGAACGCCCCTTCATCATGGGCTATTAGCCGGTACCCGGTACCAAGTGAGCCAAGGGATAGGGTTAATACGGTAAGTAATATGATTATAATTTATGCTAGTAGCTTGAAGTGGCCCCTAACCTTTTCCAATACTCTGCCAACACATGTCAGTTCATAAAAAAGGGATATTCTTAATCACATGTTTTAATGTAAACAATGCAGATGTTTTAAAATTCCCATGTTTTTCTTATAGGGGATGTTTTACTTTATTTCCCGTTAACTGGTAACTTTTAGCGAATTTCCCCTATAGGGAAGAAGCTATTACCGTAGGTCTCATGGTAAGACTTAAGGCAGAGACCATGATAACTTTTCATTTTGAGGTCCCCAGATGCCAAAAACACCATTCGTTCAAATTTTTATATATGTATATATATATATATATATATATATATATATGTGTGTCTCCGTAAGCACGATAACTCTCGTAAAAAAGGTCCGATCTTAATGAAATTTGGTACAAACGTGTAAAGCACTATTTATTTCAACAAGTTCGAAAACCAGACGAATCGCACCATCCAAAGGGGGGTTTTGGGGGGTTTTGTACCCCAAAAATGTGTTTTTTGGGGTTTTCACATGTAACTTTTATTAAAATCACATTTTAATTTTCACCATTGAATTCAGCATAAAAAAACAAACAATTTGGTATCTTGATCATTGCTCTACGTCAATTAGTTACTGAGATATTGAAAGTGCTAAACACAGTACGTTGTCTAATGTTATTCTTATGGAGAAAAAGAAAAATTGTATATCTCGCTTATTTATGAACATAAACTGACGAAATTTGGTATATGGTTTTATCTGGTTGTGGTTTATTGTTGTTTGCACAAAAAAACAATTTTTTGCTTATGGTTCCCGTAGCTGCAAACCTAGGTACTCGGTCCCCATGTTATTCTTATGGAAAATAATTAAAATGTTATATATCGCTTATTTATGAATGTATATGGATGAAACTTGGTATGTGACTTCACTTAGCTGAGTTCTATTGATATTTGCATAAAAACCCATTATTTTGTGTTCCTTGTTGCAGCAAACCTGCGTACTCATCCCCAATGTTATTCTTATGGAGAATAATTAATATTTTAAATATTGAATGTTTGTGAATATATTTCCTATGAATCTTGTTAAGTGGCTTAATGTGTCATGTTATAATTCATTGGAAATTCGCTGAGTTTGCAGGTTTGCTGCGACGGGGGTATTTAGAAATACTGCTATTTTTCCTGAGTCCCTGGGATCAAGACCTTTAATTTGAGCCGTCTCCCATCATCTTGCGATTTTCCACATGCCCACAATTTTGACTTAACAATTTTGCTTAGAGAATTATATATAAATTATATATAAAGATATCTTAATCAGGCCTCAAATTCTAAATTCTATTGATCATGATGTATTCACTCTGATATATAGCCCATCCTCATTTCTTAGCATGAAGCCCTTATAAAAATCTAAATCGAAGAAATAAAATAATACCGTCGCAGCAAATCTGCATTGCCTACTCAGCAGATTCCCAATGAATAAATTTGTCATAATAACACATTAAGCCACTTACTAGGCTTATTAAGTTAATAAATAGATTAAAAAATAAGCGATACTTAAAATATTCTCTCTATAAGAAAGACATTGGGGATGAGTATGCAGGTTTTCTGCAACTAGGAACACAAAATAATGGGATTTATGCAAATATCAATATAGAACTCATCTATATAAAATATGATTTAAACAAAAATTACATGTGAAGACCCATTATCCCCCATAATGGGTGCAGTTCCATATCTGTCCTACCATACTATCGAATTAAAATATTGAAGTTTTAACAATAAATATATATATATATATATATATATATATATATATTTATTTATTGATTGTTAAAACTTCCATATATATATAGACATATATGGAATAATTAAACTTTATTAGATTTTTAGTAATCATATGTTTTTAACCAATATTAATTAAAATTGTTTGTTTACATTTAATTATAAAGTAAATAAAAATGGAAGTAGAAAATTAATGTAATTTTGTTAATTTTAGATATCTGTGCAAAAATATATTTAATTCAATTGAAAATTGTATTGGTTTTCTACAAGCTCTCATTCTCATCCTAGCTCATACCTAAGAATCCAAATTGCAAAGTGAGTGGAGACCGAACAAAAACTAAAATACTAAAGACCTTCATCCTAAGCCTTTACACAGCCCCTAAAGTGACTGGTGTGCAGATTCGACCGAGATAATTTTTGGACCCTACTTCTTTGAAGATAATGGTGGGAACTCAGTAACCGTGAATTCAGATCGATATGTGGACATGTTAAATAACTTTTTTATTCCACATTTGGAGGAGTTAGAAATCGACACAGAGCAGCTCTACTTCCAGCAGGATGGAGCCACTGCACACACAGCCGATAGCTCCATGACCGCACTCAGAAAGTCGTTTGAAGGTAGTTTGATTTCAAGATTCGGTGACATACCCTGGCCAGCTCGATCACCAGATTTATCTGTCTGTGATTTCTTTCTATGGGGCTATTTAAAGTTGAAGGTTTTTCAAAGTTGTCCCAGAGATTTGCTCGAACTGAAGCAAAGAATCGCCGAGGAAGTTCAAGCGATTCCTCAAGAAATGCTGGGACGAGTATTCGACGGTTTTTTCAAGCAACTCGAGGAATGTCAACGCGTTCAAGGTCGTCACTTAAAGGATGTAGTTTTCAAGAAATGAACAAATATGACTTTATCAAGTTAAAATGGCATAAGGTAACCTTTGTTTTAATGTGCTATTTAGGTGTATAGTGTAAATAGTATTAAATTTGTGTTATTTATAAATTGTGGTGTTCTCATTGCCTCACCCTGTATAACGAAGTCTTGAGGACTTTGGAGAAGAGGCGATTGATGAAAAATGTATACGTTTCATACATCACACTATCATTCAGTAATTGTTGTTACCATGCTAGTTTAAAAATCAATGAGTACTTTCATGTTAAACTACTAAAGTGGCTTTCCCCACAGGCATGCGAGAGACGCTGGGACATGCCTCGCTAAAGCGGGACGTCTGGTCACATTTCCTAGGGCCCCCACCCTGGAGAAAGGCTCTCGACTGGGCCCACACCACTGTTTGGTCGATTGGGATGACACAGGGGGTGAATCTAAAATATATGGGTTGCAAATGAAGTAACTTAAAGACCAAAAAGGTCTTTAATTCTTAAGGATAATGCGCTGCTGCAGGATGTCATACAATTTTAGAGACCGAGAAATGAAGTTAATAACAAACTGCTTAGTTGAAAATAGGCCTAATTGTTGAATAGCTTAACAATGGATACATACCTTGCCAGATGCAGTCATTTTTTAAATCCACAGAAAATTCTCACAAGTCTTTACAGCCTTATTTACCGAAAATATTATTAAATGTGCAAACTTTTGTTAACTGTTGGTTTCAATCAAGTTCAAGCTGATCTGTTGGCGTTAGCAATAACCGTCTCTAATAATGTCTGTCCAGTCCAGGTCCAGGTCCAGACTTAACAACTTGTTTTAGTAACTTGACAATGACAACAAGACAGACTGACAGGCACAAGACAGACGACAGTGGTCACTGGTCTTGTGGTCACGTCACTAGTCACCATACTCCAGTAGCAAGGTCGTCGGCCTTGGCAAGATCCATAGATCCTTTGTAAGGTCTGTGCAGTCGATATAATTGGGGTTTTCTCGCTAATTGAATTAGACTTAGACATCGTAAAAACAGCTGCAAGATCACGTGATCACCAATCCAATCTGCAGGGTTGCTGGGAACACTATATTTATCGTATGCGTACCATGTTGTTTTCCTTATCATTGTAATTATAATACAAATTATTTAAATGATTACATTCTATGACCAGCTGTTATTTTATGAAACTAATATTTTTCTGATTTATTTGTATTATTAGATTAATGGATTAAGGGTTTAAATTTTCTTTCTATGTCCAGTGACAATTTAAAAATAGCTGAACCATTACTATACCCTGTAAGGTTGGTAACCCTTAATGTATGTTGTTCTTATGTTGCTCTTATGGAAATTGTCATACCTGGGCTGAAAGCTCTACAAACCTTGCTCCAATCATAGACAGACTAACTACAGTAGTTACTACCAAGGTCCATACAGTTTGTACAGATATGCTGAATTAATTTATTTAAGGTTTTCTAGTTAACCGGAAGAGACCTCCTAAAAACAACTGTCAGGTCAAGTGATCACCAATACAATCTGCAGTGTTGCTGGAAACACGATATTTATACACTGAGCTCTATGTTATATCTGGAGTCACTACTCTCTGTCTAAATGTTTTCCAAAAACGTGCCGTTAACACTGACTTTTTGCTCTAATGTGTTGTCATCTTCCCTTTAACTGGACCAATCAAAATGCATTGGGTGGATGATGTCCATATTTCAACCAATAGGAAATGAAATAACTATACCACCAAAACACTTAATTCCCCCGTCGCAGCAAACCTGCGTACTCAGCGAGTTTCCAATATATGTGACATATACAATATATGTGTAATATATGTGTATATATATGTGACTCACTACTACATAGAGCTATTTACCAAGTTTCACAAAAATACATCCATAAATAAGTGATATATAGCATTTTATTTATTCTCCATAAGAATAACATTAGGGTTGAGGACGCAGGTTTGCTGCAACGAGGAAGATATGTAATGTGTTTTTTTTTGCAATTATCAATACAACTGAACCAGGTGAAGCTACAAACCAAGTTATCTTAATGTAGGTTCATAATTAAGGGAGATATACAACTTTACTTATAAACCATCTAGCCCTTAACCTCCTGGACAACAGCCAACATGTTAATAGACTCAAAAGGCACAATATACTAGATTTGCCAAATCGGTTTTTTCAGAATTGAAGTATTTTTGTTTTGTTTTAATTTGTCAGGACTAATTCTGTTTGGTTACTAACTTATGTTTTCTCTCCATTTGTTTTATATATATCCTTGTCATAATATTTACTTATTGTTTTATGTAAAAGAACAGATTGTAAATAAAACTTTTGTAAAAAGAACAAAAACTTATTCTCCATATGAATAACATGGGGGCCGAGTATGCGGGTTTGCTGCTACGGGGACTATCAACAAAAAACTTGTTTTTTGTGCTAATATCAATATACCACAACTATTTGAAGCCACATACCAAGTTCCATCAATATACATTCATAAATAATCAAGATATAGAATTTTATTTATCCTCCATAAGGATAACATTGGACAACGTACTGTGTTTAGCACTTTGAATATCTCTGCAACGGTTGGACTTAGAACGACGATTAAAACACCAAAATGTTTGTTTTGTTGTGCTAAACACATTAATAAACATAAATGTGAAGTTTTTAGTAAAACTATCCGAGACAAATCTAAAAACCTTTTTCCCATAAGATTAACATGGGACACTTTTTTTGGATTTTCTCCGCAACCACTTAACCTAGGTTAATGATTCCAATTACTAAATTATTTGTTTTTAAGCTCTATTAAATGGCTATAACCAAAATTGAGTGTTTTTAACATTTTGGGGTTAAAATTTGCAAAAAAAGAGTTTTGGAAAATTGTAAACCCCCATTAAACCCCTTTCCCATAGTGCGATCAATCTGGTTTTATAACTTAAAGTCAAAAATGCTACTCTCCAAATTTTTGCCAAATTTCATCAAAATCGGGTGTTTCTTTAAAAAGTTATCGCAGTAACGGACACACACACACACACACACACACACACACACACACATATATACACATACCGGTATATATACATATATATAAATTTGAACGAATAGTGTTTTTGGCATATGGGGACCTCAAAACGAAAAGTTATCATGGTCTCGGGCTTAAGCTTACCATGCCACCTACGGTAATAGCTTCTTCCCTATAGGGGAAATTCGCTAAAACACATCTGGCCAACATAACGATCATAAATACAGCGGCACGCTTTTTCACCACGGAGTGGTGACTCCAGATATTACATAGAGCTCAGTGTATTTATCGTACGCGTACCATATTTTCTACATCATTGTAATTAAAATTAGCATTTTTTAACTGCTTACATTCTATGATCAGCTGTTATTTTATGATACTAATATATTGTTTTGATTTATTTGTATTATTAGATTAATGGCTTAATACGGTTAATACGGTTAAATACGGTTAATTGCATTGGTTGCATACGCTCTATATTAGATCGTTGTTTATGTAGTTGTTTTCGAGGTCGCACTCGGGCAGCTGGTTTAGCCTTCGTGATCGACCGCCATTTTTTCCCCTCCATAAACTCTGCTCCCAAGTCAACCAATCAAATCCCCTCATCACAAGTTACATATTTATTAGCTGAGTAACATTTAACTTTTGTAAAGAGTCGATTTGATTACCACCGAGGAGAGTAGCTGCGGCCCACTAGTGGGAAGGGTTCCAAAAGGCTAAATTAATTTTCAACATGTGAAGTGACCAACGGGTGGCTGTAACGCAGTGACTGCGACCGGTGACATGGTGCGGGACGACCTAGTGGGAAGGCGGTCTTAGAGTACCTGAAGAAAATTACGGTCATAAACATGAAAGCTTCGCTTTTTACCTTGAAAAGACCTCTAGATATATTAAACTCGTTGATGAATCTATCCAACTATTTTGATCCGGTTAACGTTTGTTCACGTACAGCCGGTTTACAAATTCAAATATACATATATGGTGAAAATAACCCGATAAAAATGATCGATCTATGATTATTAACGATTAATTATACGCCAATTAACTGCAACAAAATAGTTTAATTATATGATTATTTTTTTGATTCATCGTTCTGTTTGTCATTTTCTGACCAGTGTACCAACTTTTAAACGTAAGAAATTTAGCGCATTATTGTTGAAGTGTATCGTTTCCAGTAATACCAACTATTGGCCTTTGTTAAAACTAAGCTAATTAGGCGCGTGCCTAGGGGCCCGCACCATATAGAACCCCATTCAAAAGCCTGACACAAGCAAAAAAATGCGCCAACTTGGACCTAGACACAACAAGGGCCCGCACCACTGGTTGAGCCTAAGGGCCCACGGCTCCTATATCCGGCCCTGACTAAGCGGTAAGATTACTAAAACTGGCATTATTTCGGGTATACTAGTTAATTTCCGGGTAATAATCTGGCAATTTCCAGGAAATTACCCGGTTTTCGGGAATTTTAAGCTCGCGTGGGGATTTTATGGGATTACTACCACTGAGCTTTATGTTATATCTGGAGTCACTACTCTCTGCCTAAATATTTTCCAAAAACGTGCCGTCAACACTGCATTTTTTCTCTATTGTGTTGTCACCTTACTGTTAACTGGACCAATCAAAATGCATTGGGTGGACGATGTCAAAATTTCAACCAATAGGAAATGAAATAACTATACCACCAAAACGTCAAAACACATCCGTCCAACATAACGACCATAAACATAGCTG
This sequence comes from Allygus modestus, assembly GCA_963675035.1. Classification (NCBI taxonomy): domain Eukaryota; kingdom Metazoa; phylum Arthropoda; class Insecta; order Hemiptera; family Cicadellidae; genus Allygus; species Allygus modestus. The sequence continues at coordinate 198,876,406 of OY776111.1, read as the reverse complement.
GACGCTTTTTCACCACGAAGTGGTGACTCCAGATATAACATAGAGCTCAGTTAATACTACAGAATGACCGGGTAAAAGCGGGGATTTTCTTGGTAGTTTGCGGGTAAAATAGTAAACCCAGTCTGGGCACACTGGTCTCAAGGCGAGTCTCGAATCTCGATCTCGATCGCTTTGGACTTTGAAGGAATGGCGTCCGTCGAACTGCCAATCCGCTTGAGTGTTTATTTAAGGTAATTTATTTATGTTGCCAATATAGATGACTACGGTCAAACTATCTTGCGTTATTTTTTCTTCGACTATTATGATTACTTTTTGAATGTACAACTTGATTTCCAAGCCAATACGAAATTAGCTGTTTAAGTTACCTAGGCTCATTATTTGGACCGATGAAAGTCAAAGTGGCAAGTCAAAACCTTTAATTTTGATAAAAATGGGTTTTTGTAAAGATTTAGTATTAGGTCGACGCTAGTGACTGCATAACTTTTGTGATAATTGAATCAGATTTAAGACCTTACATTGTAACTGCACCATAATTATGAACCAAAATATAGTTTTTTACAAATATTATAAGGGCTTTAAAGAAGATACATGGCTTTACCCAGGGATGTATTTCCATATCTGCTGCCCCTAGGTAAATCTGACTGCCCCCCCCCTCTCCCTACATAGGCTGACCAAGGGTGGCACCTCAGAGTGATCCTTTACTACTTTTACCCAAGCACACACATCAATGTAGCCGACTGGCTCATGTATGACTCATCTCACTGGCCGGTCCGCTGCATTTGTGTCCGAGGGAGGGTAAGCCAAGCTGGATGGCTGAGTTTAGGAAATTAAATCAAATCACTTAATGTTCAATAAGGGCAAAAGTTTTGAATTATTTAATTTGACTAGTCTTTCAAATTCTCTAGCCTGAACTGCAGCTATCCGATGGTTAGAATTCCGAACATGAATAAACTTACTGAAGAATACTAGGCACACTTGAATTTTAATTGTCCGCTATTATAAACTTGCATAACTTTACTAAACAATCAGAAACTTTATGGGTTAAAGTCAAAACAGCTGATTCAACAACATGGTTACCTGCAAAATGGTGTAAGTCACTACTATTGACCCACTCACCTGACAGGATGACGATCAACATGGTTTCAGGTATAGTGGTGTATGTCAGACTTACACCACATTGGCGTTAACACATTACATTGTTTTGCTTTGAGTCAGGGTAAGTCCATATGAAATCAACACACCTTACTACCGAACCCTTTTGGAACTTTATGAAACTTTGTACACGTATCTTAGATCATAAGGTTAGCACTTTTCCAAAATTTCAATTTTTTGTAGTTTATATATTTTGAGATATATTATTTAAAAGTTTGACAAAAATCAGTAAATTTGATTATTATTAATTTCTTTAAATTATATTTTCTCAGCTCCTAATTATGAAAGACATGAAGTTTGTTTCAAATTAAAGTGGATTGTATATGCTTTAATATGATATGCAACACCAGAAGTTTTGTAAAAAGTTAAACTTTTTTCAAAGTGAAATGTTTGAAAAAGCTACCTTTTAAACATTTTGAAAAAAAAAATATTCGTCAATATGTTTTTGTAATAAATACAAATTTCTAACCCAGCATTCAAAATAGTTAAGCAATTACAATTAAATTAGGTAGTAAAAGATGCACTTTATATTTCCTACAATTTCTGCCAATCCTACTAAAAAGTTATTAAATAACAAACAATATTTTAAGTAAATGTACAAAAAGTATTAACGATTGAAACTGTTCTACTTTCTAGTTCAAAAAGCTTGGTTTTTTAATTTGCTTGTATCTAGTTTGGTAAGTATACTACCTACATCAAATTACTTTTTTATGTAGGCTAAGCCTAAAACCTTAAAAAACACATTGTCATATTATATGATGAAAAAATGAGTGAATTTCCCCTAGGGAGTTTTGAGTTCCCAGATGACAAAAACACCATTTGTTCAAATTTACATATATCTATATATATATATATATATCTATTTGTGTGTGTGTGTGTGTGTGTGTGTGTGCGCGCGTGTGTGCGTGTGCATGAATGCGATAACTTGAGTAAAAAAGTCCGATTTCGATGAAATTTGGCTCAAATGTGTAACATAAAACACATAGTTTACATTACATTAGTTTACATTTTATGACTTTCAGTACGTAAACCAGAAAAATCGGACTATGGGAAGGGGGGTTTATGAGGGTTTTAAATTTTCCAAAAATAAGTTTTTTGCATTTTTCATTATAAAATTTTTAAAACACTTAATTTTGGTTTGGACCATGTTATAGAGCTTAAAAAAAAAAACAAATAGTTAATATAGTATTTTGAATTATTAACCTAGGTTAAGTGGCTGCGGAGAAAATCCAAAAAACCTACTCATAAAATCTCCTATGTTAATCTTATGGGAAAAGGTGTTTGGCTTTTCCTCAGTTAATTTTAATGTAAACTTAACATTTCCTTTTCCCAAACAACTCAGCTCCTATTATAATGATTATAACAGGGCCTATATACACCTCAGTTACGGAGTCGCTTTAAATTAGGCTCTGGCTGATACAATCACAGGCAAATCAGAAGTACCTCTCTTGCTAATTTAATTTTTATTACAAAACTATTTTGAATGCTGAGTTGGAATTCTGTATTTATTATAACAAAATTTTGAAGAATAATATATTTTTTTCAACATTTTTAAAAGGTAGCTTTTTCAAAAATTGAATTTTGAAAAAAAAACTTAAATTTGGGAAAAGTTTAATTTTTACAAAAGCACTGATATTGTATATTAAATTAAAGCTTATTTAATACACTCTAATTTGGCATAAATTGCATGTATCTGAATTAGAAGCTGAGAAAGTCCCATATAAAGATATTTAAGTTAATGAAATTTGGCGTTTGTTGTCAAACTTCTAAATTTTATATCTTAACCCTTTGCGATCGGAAGGCCAGCAGGAGTGGCCACAACGCAGTCGGCAGCCACTCAGAATTCTTTCCGTACTTACTTGGTTCCGACGGTCGGACGGCCAGCTGTACTGGCCACGTCCCACTACGCGTCACCTCGGCATTTATCATGGCGGCTCGCTCCCCGCAGCTCGGAATTATTTTCACTGAAAACCTTCAATGTTAGCATAGGGGATTTAAATTTTAATAAAACGTCTCTCAATTCGTCTTATCTTTAACGATCGTTCATTATTACTTAGTTAAATATACGGGGGGAAAAAACATAACCCCATTCTTACTAATAAATGTTTATACGGGAATAAAACAATTTTATTGTAGGCCTAATTATAATATAAGTGTAGGCCTATACGTAAACGTACAAGTGTTCTTATAATCATGTTCATTAAAACTTAAAACTTAATTAAAAATACAAATAAACACGAATCTCTCGAGAAAATCACCAAAACACAGTTAAAATCACATAAAACTGAACCAAAACAATGATGATTATGACAGCACTTGTGCCAGAACAACAGGTGTTTATTTTAGTTGTTTACACCACAATTCTTACGATTTAATGTTGCAAGCCTGCTGATCATTTAGTTTAACAATTCCTCACTAGGTTGCAGCACTCTACAGGCATTATAACACAGTTGGAATATTACAAACGAAAACATTGTTGTCGGCCAGTCCTGCTGGACGCCCGAGCGTTCGTTGGATTTCATGTTGGCCAGCACCGCTGGCCGTCCGATCGCAAAGGATAACTGCTGTGGAAAAAAATCCGACTTCCGCGCGCTAATGGCGGCGGCCAGTAGAGCTGGCCGCACGACCGCTGAGGAATAGCGGCAAATATGCATTCCGATCGCAAAGGGTTAAAATATATAAGATGAAAAAAATTGAGATTTCGGAAATAGACTCAACTTATGACCTAAACTATGTATGCAAAGTTTCATGGAATTCTGAAAAGGTCAGGTTGAAAAAAAAATACTTGGTGTGTTGATTTCATATGGATTGACCCGGCACAGTAAATTTCTGCAATCTATCGGCAACAGAGAGGAGCGTTTTACAGTGTCCATGACTACATAAGGAATTTATAATTTAGAAGTGTTGACTATTTTGTTGTTGTAAGAGGTACATTTTTTTAAATGACTCATGCCAATGCTTGTACAAGTTTTAAGGCAATAAAGGAATTATTGACTGATATTGATTGATTGAACAAAGAGGACTTAAGACTTACAAATTTTTGCCATAAGGTGGAACTGGTCACGGAGAATCCAAATATCGACTTAATTTCACCAAAACTTGACTTACCAGTATACCACTTGACTTTCACCGGTCATTTCCAAATTGCTTAAACCCTTACTACTAGATTTGCTCTCGGCTCCCTTGTAGGATTTATTTCTAGGCTTTCTTCCAATAAGTTATCAAACAAGGCAAAAAAGTAAAAACGCATTTTGAGTTATTTTCAGTTTTAAAATGGTTTGTCAATGTTACTCTTATAAGTTATACAAGAACATCACACTTCACTTTTTGCCAAAAACATCTTTAACCCTCCTAGTGCCCATTAGAAAATTCCTTTACATCCACCAATTAATGGCTATTTTGCAGACTTTTATTAAAACATTAATAAAATATATAAATTATGACAAATAAGTATACAGTTGTACATTTTATTAAAGCTTATTAAATAGGCTATCTAAAAATATAACTTTTGATGTTCATACCTTATGTTATAGTAACTTGGCATCAGTTCAAATCCAGAAATTAGGAAAATAAATTTTGTTTTGTTCATTACCCACATATGTAAAACCACATTATTCACACTAAATAAGAACATGAAAATATAATTCTGTTAAAAATTTAATGAGGAATAAGAAAATATATAGTTTTGCACAGTTTTATCTAAATAATAAGTCTAAAAAGTCAACTAACCTAAAAACTAGAGGCATTAAAGCCTATATCACCATAGCAACAACTATCGCAGACGTTTGGAATTCCGTCACAGATGGTAGTAAAAATAGCACGAACGGTGGTCATATATAGTCATCATGAAGCCTAGAATCCGCTGATAACGTTGGTATGCTCAGTGCCTGGGATCGCTCAATTGTACGCAGAAATATTACACAAAACTGGAGGCGTGCAAAGTCGCCCGATATCAAGTCGCCCGAAAGCGGGCGAATGTTACTCGAAGGATCAATTCAAAAACCCAACATTAAAAAAGTTGTATAGGTATATATAAGGTAGCTGATTACATACAATAATCTACACTGGTGCCCATTAGAAAATTCCTTGATGTCCAGCAATTTTTTTCCTATTTTGCAGACTTTTATTAAAACATTAATATTATACTGGTACATAAACTATGACAAATAAGTATAGAGTTGTACATTTTCTTAAAGCTTATTAACACATTGGCTGCGGCGAGCGCCATGTGGCGCTTGGCAGAACTACGCCGCGATCTGAGAGCGCCACATGGCGCTCTGTTTAGATGCAAGTTTCATTTGGTCTCGTGCTGGCAGCACTGTGGTAAGGACGGATATTTTATGTCAGCGTTTAGCTAGGAATATGAGCTTTATTCTGGTGTAGGTTGGTAGTAAATTTCCCCAATATCCCAGCCGTTACGGGACTTCCCTGCATTCATTTTCGTCCAACGTAGTCCCTCTGGATGACAACCCTGGTTGACTACTGCCATCTGGATTGTGCTGCTACCTGCTGGCGTTTGTGGAACTACATCCAGTTGTGTTGCAACGTAGTACAGCACCGTACAGTGTTTTTGCATTCGTTAGCCGGTAATTCAAAATGTGCCCGCGCCTATCACATCGGTTGCCGCACGGAGGAACAATTGGCCTTGCGCCGCCGCAGGCAAAGGGTTTAAATAGGCGATCTAAAAATGTTCATACACATTGTAGTAACTTGGCGTCAGTTCAAATCAAGCTAATTCAAATATGCTCAACTCTGCTCAAATCAGTTAAACTCTGCTTAAATCAGTTAAACTCTGCTTAAAAGCAGAAAATAGGAAAAAAGTTTGTTTTGTTCACTACCCACATATGTAAAACCACTTTATTCACACTAAATAAGAACATGAAAATATACATTCTGTTCAAAATTTAATGAAGAATAAGAAAATATATAGGTAGTTTTGCACAGTTTAATCTAAATAATAAGTCCAAAAATTCAAGTAACCTAAAAACTGTAGGCATTAAAGCCTATATCACCATAACAACAACAAACAATCACAGACATTTGGAATTCCATCACAGATAATAGTAAAAATAGCACAAAAGGTGGTTATGTATAGTCATCATGAAGCCTAGAATCCGCTGATCACGTTGGTATGCTCAATGTCTGGGATCGCTCAATCGTACGCGGAAATATTACACAAAATTGGGGGCGTGCAAAGTCGTCCAAAATCGGGTGACTGACACTCGGCGGTCAAAAATAGTTGTTGGGCGAAGGTCACTCAGAGGGTTAAATTACTACGTAACAGTAAAATTATTGATAATATTGCACTTTGAATTAATAGCTACTTTTATGACCTTATAAGCTTATGAGTTGAAAAACAAAATTTGAGTTTTGCCAAAAGCCATAATTAGTTATTCGAAGCTACATATAATTTTTGAACTCTATTATAAAATAATTAATGGTACATACAATGCCGTCTCCGTTTGTCTTTAGTAAATATATTTCTGAACAATAATATTCATAGCCTAGGCTAAATACTGTATGTATGTTTACATACAGAAATATGAAAAAATATTTTTGAACATAAATTTACAGCATCAAGTAAGCTGTATTTTAGCAAAATCAGCTGAGGTTACTCCAAACTGTCACCTATGTACAAACCATAAAAGATAACCTTATCATATACGGTATACTCTTTTTGTTCACAAAAGAACAGAGAAATTGACTAAAACAAAATAATAATTAAAACTTGATTGGGTAGATTTGTAGATAAACTAAAAAAAGTGAAAACTTTGATCCCGAGGCGGCTTTTCATTGTGATCTGAAAAACACTCAACATTTTCAATAACGCACATTTGAACATAATTAATAACAAGCTGTTCCCCCGCAATATTATGCAGATATAATCCTTATAACAGATGTTTATTGAATCAAGAAAAAACACATGGGAACTTGGAAGTCCCGTGGGGCAGAGCCCTGGGGCCTAAATCAAAATTCTGGCTCAACAGTGATTTAGAACTTGAAATTATCTTTTAAATAAAAAAGAATCATGAAAATCGGTTAAGTAATAATTTCAGGAAGTGGGTGAACAAAAATCAAGAATTTTTTAAAATATGTAAATATTTACCCATAGTAATATGGATAAATATTAGGTAGGCCTACTAATAACACACACTACACGACAATGCACTTGATTACCACTAAAACACTAAGATTCAACAATAAAATATGGATTATAACCTAGTTGAAAGAATCACGAATATTTACGTACTTCCACGAGTCATGTGACGCTCCATAGAGGAAGGCAGTGCTACAAAGAGGAATAACTTTTTCCTGGCTACTCTGGCTACAAAGAGGTATGATTTACGTCACGCCCAAAGTATTGATCTATTTATTACTGTAGTGATTTATAATTGGCCGAATTTTCGGCCAATGGGGCAAATGACAGGCCTGACATAATTGTCAGGCGCGATGATTGCAAAGAGTTATAATTAATTATCGATCAGGCTTAGTCGCTGGCCTCTCAGGATTTTGTGCTCTTGGCTAATTTTGGACTATCAAACCAAGTCTAGGACAATTAACCATTTGTTGCATGAATTATTTGTGCTGAGAGTCAAATTTTGCTAAGTCTTTACCCTTTATAATAACTACTGTAATTGGTCGTAGGCCTATAGAACCAGGTCTTTGCATATAGTGACAGATACAGGTTTTCATAGTATAAGTTAAAACCTATAGAAAATTTACCACACAACCACCAGGCGTAACAGTAAATAAATGGATGGTTTTAGCAGTATGTCTTAGTTATATTGAATCAATTACTAAATTATACTAAAACTGAACTATTAACTTTTCAGGTTGTTCCAGCTCTGGGTTATACTTGCTGAATGAGTGAGCGTCTGGTGCATGTTAAATTTGATTCATGACTAGATACTCACTCATTCAGAAAGACATTTCCTTCATACTACAAGAAATTCGTCACAGAAGATAACTTTAGTTGCTGATAAGTTACTCAAGATAGAAGTAGTTCATCAAGAAAATTTTTAACAATTACTGTTTAACATTTTAAATTACGGTATCAACAGTTAATTCTGTAATAACTCCAGAGAATAGAGAATTTTCTGTATGTAGATGATAGGCAGCAAATGAACAAGGGAGTGTTGGGAAAGCTATCCCTACCACAATCCTTCCTTAATGCACTTAAGAGGCGAGGAGAGTAGCACAGTGAGTAGAGACATGATCACATTGCTCCTTGTGTATGGTCCCCATCTAAATGAATGACGGAGAATTAAGCCTGACAGTTTAGCCCCAGGGTTTGAGAGTAAGTATCCTGGACAGTAAATTCAAAAGGCATTCGATTCTACTTGGTTTAGTAGGCTACACTCGAATATGACTAAGGTTGTGCTTGCTTGATTGCAACTGATCTTAAAAACGGCTCCAACTGAAATTAATTAATTTCTAGGTTAAAAATAAGTCCTAAACCGGTCTCATCCCCAGGAGAATTCTAATTATGAAACTAATTATAAAATTATGAACTTCTAATGAAAAAAAAAAAAAAAAAATTGAAAAGTTTAAAATTTGATAACACAAACAAAGCTGAAATGATGTCTGCTGCTTGTGGACTTGGGCTTGAATTTATTTTGGCTTGGGAACTTTTGGTGTAGAAAAACTGGGTGCATTTCGTTTCAAAAAAACCTTTGGACAATCTTTACAGAAGAAGCATATTGCTAATTTTTAGGGTTGCCATATCACTGGGTTAGGGTTTCACTGGAGAGTCTGGATTTTTAGGATAAAAATATAGCTCTGGGGAATTTCTGTAAAAAATGAGAAATCTCCTCTTTTTGAACTTTTTCCTAGCAATTTTTTGAATAACACAAATATTTTGTTCTAATTCTATTTATGAACTAAAATGTATTTACGTTTGCAACTTAATCGCATGCAACGATTGCCAAAGCTAAACCCTGTCTCCCTATACTCTCTAAGGTCTATTATTTGTTACTCTTGGACTTTATTTCAGTGGGAAAGATATTTAATTTAACATATATTCACTGTTGTTATCGAACGCTGAAAATCGGTATGAAAATTTATGGCTCTCTACAGTTAATTATTAAATTAAAATCTGAAAAGTATATTGTTTTATACATTATAGTTTTTATATTTGTTGTGTTATTTACAATAATTTAAATCTAAAAAAAAAATAATAAGAACCTACAAAGTTTATTTTGATCTTCAATTATTTTGTTAACACTCCCACTAAATTTGGGAAATGTAGGCATTTAAAAACATCAAATAATTTGATTCTATAATTGAGTTTGTATGTTAAAATCATAAAGAGTTCACTTCAGAGCAGCACTTCCAATTCATAGTTTGACACATCGAACATTGTGAACTTGCCTCTACTCACTGGACATACTCACCATGCTACTATCCCCATTTATAAGCACCTTTACTTTTGTTACTGGATAAAGGGATTTTATTTGTTACTTATGTTATTTTACAAAGAGATTTGTTTTTTTATGGCAAGATTTTTTTTAAAGCTGATTGTTAAACAACGTGTAATTATTCCTAAGAATAATTATATAAACCAACAATAAGACTATGCACAATAGTAATTAGTGTTGGTATAAGTTGGCTAATTATGGTCTTGAAAGCTGTGAGTTACATATGTTTGTTTCTTACCTTAAGGATCGAAAACAGCTTGCAGATGGATAGAGCTCTCAAGTCACTCATCATGTTAAATTCCGTGTCCCTCAGGGCTCGGTAATTAGCCCCGTTTTGTTTTTAATTTTGATGAACTTGTAATGTTTTATGTAGTTTAACATGCATTTTTTTGACAATACCACTTTGTTTAGAAGCCATAGTGATTTGTTTTAGTTGTCTTGTTTGACGGAACACACTCTAAATGAAGCACCAGAATGTTTTTCTGCTAATGATTATTAAATAAATAAGGAACAAAATTTAATATTTTGAAGTACAATTTTGTAAAGCTTTCAGGTATAAGTACTGATTGCTGAATATTTTGGGAGCAACATATAGAAACCCTCTGTGTAAGATTATCAAGAGGAGACATTTATCTTTTAGGTTTTTTAGAGCAAAATTAGATTAGGTATTATAAGGAGTAATGGAATTTGAATCAATAATCTTTTAAAGTGCGACGTATTTTCCGCCTGTAAGAAAATATCCGCAAGAAATGTTATTTAAATACGCCACGGCCGGCTCAGCCTACGATGGCTGGGTTACTCCAGGGTTCCACTGGCACCCCCCCAACTAAACGACTCGTTACAGAAGATGCAGAATAAACAGTAAGAATAGTAACTGGAGCAAATAAATTATAACATGGTAAACCACTGATTGTCAAATCAGGAATCCTGTCAGTAGGCCTAGTCTAAATAATTTATACTATATAACTAAAGTACTAAATAAAGTATACTGTATACAAAATACTTGAAGGGACATTGAATTATAATAACAACTGGAGCGACCTCAAGCGGGGCTTGGGGGCGGAGCCCTCAGCGAACGAGGTGAGTTAGTATGTATATTTTTATGAAGTTTCAGTTTCAGTAACATTCTAATATACTTTTGAAAAGAGAAAATGTAAATAGGTACTTACCCCTCAGAAATAGTAATAATTTATAAATAAGTAGGGTTAAGTGAACAATGACACTGAATTACTGCACTCATTTAGTTTAAATATATATGAATACCGGAATCTTTCCAGAAAGAATGAAGGAAGCTGTTGTAATACAAATACACAAAGGTAAATCTACACAATTTTGCAGTAATTATCGGTCAATATCCCTGCTGTCAAGTTTTGCAAAAATCTTTGAGAAAATCATGAAGAAAAAACTTATTAATTACCTAAATAAAACCAATTTTTTTAGCATTAATCAATATGGCTTTCAAGCAAGACTAAATACAGAGGCAGCGCTGATTGATTTTATGGGACGAGTGTCTGAGGGTATAAATAGTAATAAAAAAGTAACGGAGCTATTTCTGGACATAAAAAAAGTGTTTCATCGTAGATCATCAAATACTTTTATACAAACTGAATAGCTGTGGTATTCGAGGAATTGCACTTAACTGGTTCAAGTCCTACCTTGAAAATAGAACCCAGTGTGTTAGAATGAATAATAAAACTAGTCAAAAGGGACAAATTTCAGAGTCCCTCAAGGTATTGGGTGCAATTCTGTTCTTGATATATTAATGATCTATGTAATGGGCGATTAAGAGAGAAATTAACATCTTTTGCTGATAACACTGCACTCTGTTATGTTGCTGATACTTGGGAACAGACTAATGAGAATATAAACTATGATTTGGAAGCACTGTGTTGGTGGTTTGCTGCAAATAACATGTTTTTAAGCTCAGAAAAGACGTCGTATATTAATTTTTCCTTGAGAAGCAATGTCATATTTGAACATGTGGTAAAGTATAAATGTACAAGTTGCTTAAGTAGAATGACTGAATGTGAAAAATATTATGTTATCATTAATAGGAAACTTCGGTAAAGTATTTAGGGGTCCAACTAGATAGGGAGTTAAATTGGAAACCCCACCCACATAAATGTCCTGAGTAATAAATTCAGTTTTGAGATTATTTTTCCTGATAAAAACTTTGCTACAATTACAGTTTTAAGATCAGTTTATTTTTCCTTGGTAAACAGTAGATTACAATATGGAATAGTGCATTGGAGAGGGACGTACCTAGGAATGTATCTACAATCATAAATACCCCCGTCGCAGCAAACCTGCGGACACAGCGAATTTCCAATGCATAATATTTGTCTGAATTCCACATAAAGCCGCAAACCAAGTTTCATAAAAATATATTCACATATAAGCGATTTTAATTATTGTCCATAAGAATAACATTTGTAATGAGTATGTAGGTTTGCTGAAACAAGGAACAGAAACAATTGGTTTTTATGCAAATATAAATAGAATTGAACTAGGCGAAGCCACATACTAAGTTTCGTCGATATTCAATCATAAATAAGCGATATATGACATTCTAGTTATTCTCCATAAAATAACATGGGGGCTGAGTACGCAGGTTTGCTGCTACGGGAATAATCAACAAAAAATCAATTTTTTGTGCTAATATCAATATACCAGTACTACTTGAAGCCACATACCAAGTTTCATCAACATACATTAATAAATAATCGAGATATAACATTTTATTTATTCTCCATAAGGATAACATTGGACAACGTACTGTGTTTAGCACTTCGAATATCTGCAACGGTTGGGCGTAGAATCACAATGTAAACACCAAAATGGTTGTTTTGTGGAACTGAACAGATTGGTAAAAGCAAATGTGAAGTTTACATTAAAATAAACTGAGGAAAAGCCAAAAACCTTTTTCCCATAAGATTAACATGGGAGATTTTATGAGCAGGTTTTTTTGGATTTTCTCCGCAACCACTTAACCTAGCTTAATAATTCAAAATACTAAATTATTTGTTTTTTAAAGCTCTATAACATGGTCAAAACCAAAATTAAGTTTTTTAAAAATTTTAGGGTGAAAAATGCAAAAAACTGATTTTTGGAAAATTTAAAACCCCCATAAACCCCCCTTCCTATGGTCCGATTTTTCTGGTTTTCGAACTTAAAGCCATGAATGTCATTTTACACATTTGAGCCAAATTTCATCAAAATCGGACGTTTTTTACTCAATTTATCGTGTTAACGGACACACATATATATATATATAGATATATATATATACATATATATAAATTTGAACGAATAGTGTTTTTGGCATCTGGGGACCTCAAAACAAAAAGTTATCATGGTCTCGGGCTTAAGTCTTACCATGAGACCTACGGTAATAGCTTCTTCCCTATAGGGGAAATTCGCTAAAAAGCAAAAAAGAATTGTTAAAATTATAATGGGTAAGGCTATTAGAGAATCATCGTGGCCACTTTTTAAAGAATTGAACATTTTGCCACTTAGATATCTATATGTATATAAAGTTTAAGAATATTTTATGAAAAAAGTGGGGATAACCAAATTGATGTAAATGCGTATAGGAAACGACTGAGATCAAAAGGAAATATATTGGTACCAAGGCTGAACTTAACTTATTTTATGAAAACGGTAGAATATTTAGGACCAAGGATTTATGACAATTTACCAAGGGCTGTAAAGGAAGCAACCAATATAACTGTATTTAAAAGGTTAGTACGTAATTGGCTCTTTACTATGGATGATGTGGAAAGGCTGTTATAAATTAATATGTGTGTATTCAACTTAAATAAAAGTCACGCTCATGTGTTTATTTTTCCTATTTTATATATTATTTTTGTTGCTTATGTAGTATTATTGAGACAATTTTAATAGTCATGTTTTGTTTTGTTTATATAATTGTATTTTTTACTGTCAGGTTTTTGTTGAAGGAACCAAAAAAACAATGTGTAAATATGTGCACATTAAATTATCAATAATATAATTAGAGTTAAACCTGAATACTAGTTTATTTAGATAAGGGGAAGGTATTAAATTTATCTGTTTATGTTTCTTTGTCTGCCTTGGTTTGTTATTGTTTGTTACCTCGAATCAGGCTATGCCTGAGAGGAAAACTTTATTTATTTCTTCATATAGTTGGGTACTTTGATTTTGATTCACTGATTTCTTATATATTATGCGTGAACTTTGATCAGCTTGGCATCCAAGTAAATTATTGTTTAGTTTTTACATGAGCTCGGATCAATATTTATGTTAACTTTTGTACTGTATGTATGTTGTTGAAACAAATAAAGAATTATTATTATATATATTTAACAAAGTTCCTGTTGATTTTTGTAGTTTGACTGTCGATGTCTGATGCCTGTTGTTACAAGACTACAGAGAGGAAATCTCACCCCGCACTCTGTCATAACTGAACGTTCAAGAATATTGACGATGACACCCGAACAAAGAGCTCTCAATATTTTCTTATGTTTTAACGGTTTTTATAACATTTTAAAAAGTAATCTCACAACAAAGTTTAAGTCACGATTTTTTTAAATATAGACTATAGCTAGACTATCATTCCGCTCCAAATTTGGGGCATTTTATGTCGCTTACAAGAGGAAATCCCTGTAAATTTATGTTATTGTAATCATCTACATATATATTTTAATTAATGAAACAAAATCCATAACATATTACTATTTTGGTTAAAACCATTGAAAAATCATGATTAACTAACAATTTGACATCTTTAAAAAGATAACCACAACGTGTAGGCTCGAACTGGGAACCTTCATTGTATCAAACTAACATCTTAAACACTGAGCCATTTCGCCATGCCTACTGAAGTTAATTTTATTACAAATGAAGTGACGGCACTAACTCTAAACCAACAGCTGTTTTATGTCGTCACTATACGAGAGTCGGGGGTGCGATTTCCTGCCTGTAGAGTCTTTTGCTGTTGTTTGCCTGTTAACCAATTTGTGTGGTCTTTGATGCAGCAAACCTGCGTACTCAGAGCTAATGATGCAGGTTATCCTTTCTTACGGAGAATAAATAAAATGTTATCTCGCTTATTTATGAATATGCTTTAATGAAAGTTGGCAAGTGGCTTCATGAAGTAGTGAGGTAAGGTACCATTTGAAATTCACTGAGTATGCAGGATTGCTGCAACATAAGTATTTACAGTATTAATTTTTAAAATGATGAATTTAGCTTTTAGAATTGGTTATACATCTGTGTTATCGTGGTCCAGTAAATAAGCCATATTTTCATCAAGTAGACCAGCAGCCCAGGAGCCTAGTAATATTTGTTGACAAAGTCTATTATCATTTTCATCCAATTTGGTTACCATTTGCATTACAGCTAAGTAGATTACTAAAGAGGTGGTGGAAGGCCTCAGCAGACCTCATTGGCCCTTCAGATCAAATCAATCAAAATATTCTTTATTCAGAGTCAATACATATATACAGTATTTGAATGCAGTCAAAGTTCTAGTCTAAAACTAAAAATTACATTCTTATCAAGTTATATGGAGAGAAAATAAAATATTAATCATAAACATAAATTTAATTGAAAAAAGGTGGGATACACAGCTAACTCACCTGAAGAAACTGGTTCAGATGAGCACAGAAACAAAGAAAGTATTTTACACACATATTGCATAATATTTCGTCTCCATTTGAGACTTCTTCAGATGTAGAGGGTGACATTGTTTTATCAGAATTTTGTCCAAATTATGTTTTTATATAGCTCCATAGATACAGATTCCATAAGACAGATGTGAGTGTATTAAAGAATAATATTTTGTTTTCAGTAGTGTGAGGTCAGATATTTGCAGAAAGAGAAATTGCATAGCATTATACTTTGCCATATAGAGCGTATATTCCTGATGACATTTTGCTCATCAACATGTTCATCCCACTAGAGAATTCTATCAACCGTAAGTCCTAAAAATGTTATTTGATTTGTTTTATTTATTAAGTCACTTCATTTTTTTATCTAGTGCTGTTTTCATTTGTTTTGCGGAAAAAGATAAAATTACTGGTTTGTTTGCATTTAATAAAAGGTTGTTTTGATTTAGAAAATTGTTAATACTCGTTAAGTCCAAATTTGCTGAGATCTCTATATTGGAACAGGAATTTCCTTTAACAATCTAATTAGTACTGAACTATTCGGTTATTTGTAAATAGTGTATTTTTAAAGTTTTGTGACGTCAACTTTGTATGTGTATTTTGTGTGCATTCCTGACAGGACCGGATATGTTCCAGTTTATTTAATAAGGTGAGTAGATTGCCCAAAAGAAAAGTTTCAGTCATAATCTACTTAGTGTCATCAGCATACAAACACATGGAGCTGGAGCCAACCAGGTGCGGATCCACGGGGGGGAAATGGGGAAAATTTCCCCCCCCAAGGCAAAAGTTTCGAGTTGCTTGCGCACCCCCGCACCAGCGTTATGTCTACCCGGCAGCGTCACCTCGACTTGTCACCTGATTGATGCATCGTCAGTCAAGACTTATATGTCTGTAATAATACTACAGGGTGTCCACAGACCGGAAATTCCAGTAAAATCGGATAATTATACGGGGATTTCTGAGAAAATTCGTTAATTTCGTATAAAACGCCTTTTTCGGCAGTTCTCGTTCATGCGGCTCGGTTGTCGTTTCCAGCCAATAAAACATGTTTTGGTTGTCATTTTCAGCCAATAATAAACGTTGCCGATCGTCATTTCGGGCCATTAAATGCAACAAAATTCCTGTTTCTGACCCATCCGACGCGAAAAAAATAGGCGTTCGTTCTTTTGCTATAGAACGGGGTCGAATCACCGATTGTATTCGTAAAAATACGTTCCGGTTGTCATTCGGGCCTATAAAACGGGATCCGGCTTTATTTTTCGCTGGGAAAATGTGGTCCGATTGCCAATTTTTATGATAAATCACGGTTAGATTGTGATTTTTGGCATATATTGAGGCTCGGTCGTCATTTTCGGTCAATAAACCCGCTGCGGCCGTCGATTTCGGACTTTAAAATGCGAGGAACGGTTGTTTTCGGCAAATAGAGTGAAGTGAAATTGCCTAATTTGTTTAAAAAAATAATCTTTAGTCAGTAATTTTTTCTGTAAATTGCAGTCTTTTTTGGCCGGTTAAATGCGGCCCTTAATTTGATTGTGTTCAAAATTTTTGGTCTTCAAATCGCAGTATGGGTTTGTCGGTCAATTACCTTTTTTGGGCGTTAAAACGAGGTTATATTGCTATTTCCGTGGATAATATGTGGCTCGCTTGCCGCTTAAGGCCAATAAAACGCGGTCCAGTCCATTATTCCTGAAAAAATTCAGTCATTTTGTTTTTTTTTTTACTACCAAGTTGCGGCAAAATTTATGTTTTTACCGATAAAACACGGCCAAATCTCTGATTTTGCCCGATAAAAAATGTTTCAGACTCCGCTTTTGGTATATAAAACACGACCCGGCTTTATTTATTGCCGAGAAAATCCGGCCCGATTGCCGTTTTTGAGCGATTAAGTACATTCCCGGCATAATATACGGTTTGTACTCAATTTTCCGCTAATAACAAACTTTTTGGTCGTAGTTTTTGGCCAGTAATATTGTTGTACAATTGCCGGTAAAATTATCGATTTTGGCTGTTAACACACGCCTGGTCGGTAAATTCACCTTGCAAAACACACCACCTTGTTTGCTTAATATAAGTGTGAACATATGTATAAACAATAGATAGATAGAAAGATATTTATTTGTTTACCTTTTTATTTTGACTTTCCTATTTTACTGTATTTTATTTCAGTTCCAGGTTTCGCTACATAGATAACTAACAGCTGTTCTTGGCTTAATTAATTCTTCCATTTCGTGATCATGACAATAATTAATGGCTGTTTATACTACAAATAATAAAACTGGTTTACAATACAATGAATGGATTTATTAATGAAGTTGACATTTCAGGTTACAAAATAGGGATTCACAAATTATGGCACATAAATATAGAGGATTAATTTTACTATAAGATAATTATTATTTGATACATGAAGTGCTCAGGGTTTACACAATGTTTATAAGATCTGCAGGGGGGGAACTCGTGCGGCAAGAATGACTGTCTGTTCTTGTCTTAGTAAAATATCTTTTATTTTAATTGAATGTTTAGTTATGATATGAATTTTGACACATTGTAAGTTTTGCCAATGAGGATCTCAGAAATCAAAAGTTTGTAATACACTGTTATTGGTTTCTTTCAGTCTTGAGGAAATAAATAGGCTAGGCCTTGAAACTTTAGTCTGTTGAAAAATTAATTAATAAAAAGTATAAGTCCAGAGAATTAATCTTGAGGTTGATGTGTTTAGTTTACTTTAAAGTATTCCAAAATGCTAGAAATGATGTTAGACTTGAAAATTGGACATCAATTATATGTTGCTGCAATCTACAAGGTAAGTTGGAAGGGTCTCACCATAGTTTTATATTGTTCATCACTGGCATTTCTTCTTGGCCTTGCAAAATGGGATAAAACTTTGCCAGTGACTCTTCTTACATAATAAAAGAGTGGATGGTGTATTCCACTACACTTTTTATAGGGAAAAATGTTAATTTTGGGTAGATACCCACAAAAAGCTAACACTTGGCCATTATATTTTTGGAAACTCTATTCTTTTTAAATTGTACCACATGGTTCTCAATAATGTTAGTCACTGCCATATGTTCCTGAAGTTCTTGTAGACACTGTCACTTGTTTTAAACACTTGTACTATATCAAATTAAATTTGGAATGAGATCAATTTTGAAAAATAAATAAAATTAAATAATTTGAAGCAGTTTACATGAATGAATTAGTGAGCCTTCTTATTACCTAGATAGGCCTATTATACATTAATGTGGGGTTTATTTATTATATGGTAAACTTAAATATATCAAATCTATGCAATGTTGCAATGATCCCCGCAGAAGTCGAAGTGAATGAAATGAAGCTGAGATTTCAAAACAACATGAATGGATTTGATGGTACACATAATATGAATATTTATGATAACATGAACACACATAACAATTGGATAACATTGAAAATACATGAAGGTTAACACATAACAAAATTATAACGTTGGATGAATGACAGTTGGGATTAAATAACATCAATTAAACATTAAACACAAATATGGAATATCATGACATAAGTTACAAAAAGGGTGAAATGTTCATGGGTTTCTCTGTCCATAGTGGGGTTGGTAGGGAGAATATCCACTTGACATTATTATTCCTTAACATTAATACATTTTTTTTTTTTTTTTTTTAAACTAACTCACTGGAAGAAATATTATAATAATTGTTTATTCAAGGGGGGGGAAGGAAACTGTTATTCTGGTCCATATCCTAACGGGTTTGTCACTTGGGAGTCTTGGGGAGGAAAGAAGGGGAGGGAGACACATGCAATAGGGAGACACTTGTAAAGGGTTATATAAACACAGTGGGAAAACACATACATTAAATGGGGAAAACACTTGATAGGGGAAATTACATAACACTTTGAAATGACAACATAATGAATATTATATGCTAACATAACTATTTATAACATAACAAAGGGAAGGGAATTGGTGGGGTTCACGATGATGATGTATTCAGGTGTTCACAGGTCTGCTAATATACTTTTTCAATGCATTAATGTAGTATGGTCCGAATTTATACTGTTACATGTTCCGGGATCATCAGAGAATACATCCTGGTAACTTATTACCAAATCGGTTAACTGCTCCCGTTGTTGTTGTTTTAGTAATTCATTGTTATTTAGTGATTGCTGAACGATATTATAAGAGATACTACAAGTTGTGGGATTATTGGTATCATAATTAGACTGATTAGTATGATTATTTATATGAGTATTATTGTTAATGTTATTTTGCCTGTGGCTTTCATCTCTTACGATGTAACATGATATACCTTCAATATACGCTTCTCCAAACTTCAAATTGATAACATTATTGTTTATTTTCAACATAATCGTTTCATGTTCAAAGTTTATTTCCATCTCCCAGTAACTTAACAAATCAATCCCTATAATGAATGGTCTAACTAGGTTAGGAACCAATAAAACTTGTACATTAGTTTGTTGCTTCTCTATCTGTATGGGTAATAATATTATTTTCGCTATACGTTTCGATCGTTCACCTGTTGCAGTCTTAATGAATGTATCGGTTACGGGCAGTTCTTCAAATTTATTAAACTTATGTTTATTCTCTTCAAACCATTTTTCTGACATGCACGTGATGTTAGAGCCGGTATCAATTAACGCATTTACATATATATCGTTAATTTTTACTTTAAGTTCTGGACAGTTAAAATTTTGTTTATCAGTGGATTTATTATTTACATCAGATTCTTCTCTCATTAAAAATTCTCTGTCGCAGCAGATCGTACTTACAGTATACTCGTTATTTATGGGATTATATATAATATTAGTATCATTAGTATTATTAGGCCTGTTATGTCCGATATGTTGTGTGGGCACTGAAGACATCATCAAACGGGAGGGGAGTGACAAATCCGTAAGACAGCCTTCGATTACTTCAGTGCTTACCCGTTTAAAGGTAGCGCTGTATCAGTGGGGTTGGGTGATGGGGGTTTTTGGTTGGGGTCAGTCCTCTCTAGGATTGTCGTACAGACATTATGCTGTTCACGTGACGGATATTTTCTCTCATTACTTGATGTTCCTGGTCGTGGGGATGGGAAATGGTAGTTGTGTATGTTGTTGTTGTTCGGGGGATTCCTGTCATGTTGTTGAGGTCGATAGTAGTGACTGTTGTTGTTGTTGTAGTTGTTGTTGTTTCTGTAACCGTTGTTGTAGGGGTGATACTGTGTACGGTTATCTCTAGGCTGGTAGGAGTGTGGGTTTATGTTGTAGTTTCGGTACTGGTTACCATGTTGATGTCCGTTGTTGTATTGGAAGTTGTTGTTGTTATTTGGTCTCTTGTCGTTCTGATTGTTTTGGTAATTCGGTTGACGTTGATTTTGGGGTGAAGTCGGTCGGTTGTTATGTGCTGAATAGTTGTGTCTGTCTCTCTTCTGTGCGTCCTTTAGGTCCTCTCTTTGTAGTAGTGACTCGAATTCATGAATAGTATTAGCGTTTTGGACTCTTCTTGCGTCTTGTACTATTTCACTGAAGTGTTCAGCGAGACAGGATACAATTTCATCGTCGCTTAATGGTGGTGTTAAAGATCTCAGTGTGATGACACGTTCTACAAAGTATTCGGAGCGTGACAGTTTACCATTCGTCCGGAACTTTTCTACCTCCAATTTTTGTCGTATTCCTCTCTGAACTGAACGATTCCAAAACTTAGCCAAAAATGCATTTTCAAACTCATTCCAATCTTTGATATCGTCTTTTATCAAAAAGAACCAACGCGACGCATGACCTTCGAAGCTGGCTTCGATTGTGTCAATCAGATTTTCTCTTAGATCAGTACAATTGTTTCTGTGACTATTCCGTTCGTAGTATTTTTTTAATTTAATCAAGTATTCTTGAGGATTGTATGCGCGTCCATAAAATTTGGGTATGGTTTGGTCGATAGCATTGCCATTGTTTCCGCAAACAACATTTATGGTTGAAGGGGCGATAGTTGACTTCTGTACGATTTCGTTTTTCAGGAGTTTAATTTCCGTGTTTACAATTTCGTTTAGTTGGCTAAATTCGTTTTTGGTCTGCTCGATTTTGATTTGATTTTGTTGAATTAGTGGTAAAAACACGTCTTGAATGGTTTTGGTGTGACGGTCAATGATGTCGTCTATTCGTTGTAATGTTTCATCTTTAAGTTCTCTGATCTGATTGTTTACGTCACCTACGTCTTCGTTCATTTTAGTGATTAGTTCAGTACGGATTTGATTGTTAGTAGAATAGATTAGATTGTTAGTCTCGTTTCTTTGTCGTTCAAATTCGATTTCGAAATGTTCTTTTAAATCAGACGTTTGTTTGGTGATCTCAGCGGATAATTTGGTTTCAATTTCTTCGATTCTAATGGATTGTTCACTCTGTCTTTGTCGGATTTGGTTTATTTCGTCTTGAAATTTAACTTGAGCGCGGCCTAGATTATGTAATTCAGCATGAACGGCATTAAATTTCGTGTCAAGTTTAGCGTCAGCAGCGTTTAGTTTAGCATCAGCGGCGTTTAGTTTATCGTCAACGGCGTTTAGTTTAGTGTCTATTTTGGTTTGGACTGTGTTTAGTTTAATGTCTAACTTAATGTCTAATTGTTGAAACATAATACTGATTTGGGACAACATGTCAGCGGGATTTATATTAGTTGTCGACTGCGAGCTGAGTGGGTTTAGTGTAGTCGCAAGCGGTATATTCTGGGACTGTAGTGATGACATAGAGAGGTGGGGAGGGGTGGTTGCCAGGGAAACGGTGGTCGTCATGGAAACCGCGGGAGTGGGGGTTTCACCGGTTGTGCTAGGTGTCATGGCGTTCGTGGCAGGACTATCGTGTAAAGCGTCTGTACTGTTTACGTCGTCTGCGTCATTACTCAAGTCGAAACCAAGGAATGGCGTGTTTGTGTCGTCGTTGAAGTTAAATTGCGTGGGAATGTTTACTGTAGTAGTGTGTTCTTCGTGTAATGTCGTAATGTCAGAAGCAGTAAGTGTTTCGGACGTCTGTGATTCCGTAGATTCGTTACTTGGGGAACTCATAGTTGTTGTTGTTGGTGACTCGATTAAACGACGGGGTGGGTTGATATTAGGTCTTAAGTTATAATGTTTGGGCATAATCTTACTTCACTATAAAGTTTGTCAATTGTAGTGGGGGGGAAATGGAGTATGGGAATAAATCTTATCTTTACAATAATTCTTAGTAGCCTACTTGATTTTTCCTTATTCTAAACAAATATGCCTACTTAAATTAACTGCTTCAAATTTAAGAACAGACACTCATTCAAGCCTTACGTTGGAAGCGCCAATTGCAAAACACACCACCTTGTTTGCTTAATATAAGTGTGAACATATGTATAAACAATAGATAGATAGAAAGATATTTATTTGTTTACCTTTTTATTTTGACTTTCCTATTTTACTGTATTTTATTTCAGTTCCAGGTTTCGCTACATAGATAACCTAACAGCTGTTCTTGGCTTAATTAATTCTTCCATTTCGTGATCATGACAATAATTAATGGCTGTTTATACTACAAATAATAAAACTGGTTTACAATACAATGAATGGATTTATTAATGAAGTTGACATTTCAGGTTACAAAATAGGGATTCACAAATTATGGCACATAAATATAGAGGATTAATTTTACTATAAGATAATTATTATTTGATACATGAAGTGCTCAGGGTTTACACAATGTTTATAAGATCTGCAGGGGGGGAACTCGTGCGGCAAGAATGACTGTCTGTTCTTGTCTTAGTAAAATATCTTTTATTTTAATTGAATGTTTAGTTATGATATGAATTTTGACACATTGTAAGTTTTGCCAATGAGGATCTCAGAAATCAAAAGTTTGTAATACACTGTTATTGGTTTCTTTCAGTCTTGAGGAAATAAATAGGCTAGGCCTTGAAACTTTAGTCTGTTGAAAAATTAATTAATAAAAAGTATAAGTCCAGAGAATTAATCTTGAGGTTGATGTGTTTAGTTTACTTTAAAGTATTCCAAAATGCTAGAAATGATGTTAGACTTGAAAATTGGACATCAATTATATGTTGCTGCAATCTACAAGGTAAGTTGGAAGGGTCTCACCATAGTTTTATATTGTTCATCACTGGCATTTCTTCTTGGCCTTGCAAAATGGGATAAAACTTTGCCAGTGACTCTTCTTACATAATAAAAGAGTGGATGGTGTATTCCACTACACTTTTTATAGGGAAAAATGTTAATTTTGGGTAGATACCCACAAAAAGCTAACACTTGGCCATTATATTTTTGGAAACTCTATTCTTTTTAAATTGTACCACATGGTTCTCAATAATGTTAGTCACTGCCATATGTTCCTGAAGTTCTTGTAGACACTGTCACTTGTTTTAAACACTTGTACTATATCAAATTAAATTTGGAATGAGATCAATTTTGAAAAATAAATAAAATTAAATAATTTGAAGCAGTTTACATGAATGAATTAGTGAGCCTTCTTATTACCTAGATAGGCCTATTATACATTAATGTGGGGTTTATTTATTATATGGTAAACTTAAATATATCAAATCTATGAAATGTTGCAACCTATAAACACAGTTTGACCATTTTCAGGCTAAGAATGCGGCCCGATTGACGTTTTAGTCGGCAAAATGAGAATATATTGCTAGTTTAGGCCGATAATATATGTACCTCGGGTGTCTTTTAAATTCACCATATCTCGGCTTATAAAATTTGTTTTGATATTAGTTTTGGGTAAAATCTTCGTTTTCGGCAATAAAATATTTTGATACTACTTCCGCTGGCGTGTTGGCCTTTGAATTGCATTTAGGGTTTGAGTATAAACTATTGCGGTATTTTTGGCCGAAATTTACGTTGACTTGTCGTTTTTGGTCTAAAAGTTACGGCGACCATGAAATGCAGTAAAATTGCCATTTTTTATCCGAAATAACAGGTAAAATTGCTGATTTTTGTCCATGAATTTTTATACAGTCGTCTTTTTAGGCCGATAACACACTTTTTGGTCAATAAAACGCGTTCGGCTATTTTTTACGGCCGATAAAATTATTGATATGGAATTTTTAACAGATTTCCAGGAGTGGACTCCCGGAGGCCCCACCCCTAAGGGATATACCATACCCACCCCACGCCCTCAGAATTTCCCCCCCCAATGTGACTCCCTGGATCCGCCCCTGGAGCCAACTCTTTGAGAAAGACCATCCAGGTAACATAAAAAGAGTAATGGCCCTATAATGGATCCTTGAGGAACTCCGTAGTTAATAACCTGAGTTCCACAGACATTTTCTTAGGTAACTACCATAATTTCCACTTTCAAAATATTTTACTTTAACCCTTAGCTGACTCCCACTGAAGTAAGAGGAAAACCAAGCACACACTTTCCCTTGGATGCCTATAATGATTTTTTAAGTTTTTCTATTAAAACAGGACGTGACAAACTATCAAAAGCACGGGAGAGGACAAGAAAAGTTCTCACATTTTTGAAAAAGATTACAATCTGAGCCCAGCTCTGCTGCCCCTATAAAATAGACCAGCAAAAAGAGAAATTGCATAGCATTACACTTTGCATCAGCTAGTAACTCCACATGGCAATAGGCGCCATGGGCGGAATTCACAAACGTTCCTCCAAACTCTTCTCTTTAGCCTTCAAGCTTAGGCCTCATAAATAATATTATGAATTATCATATAGTTAGTCTAGCAACGGTTTATTAAATGTATTAGTGGATTTCCATATTTCTGTGAGACAGTTTTAAAATCAAAACTAAACATCGATTAAGTGATGTCAGGATATCGGTTAAACTCCTCTTAAATTTGTTTCCATGATCCTTTTTCCAGTGCAGGAAAAACTATTTTGACGATTTACTCTGGATGGCGCTTTTATGTTTGCAATCAAAGAACATTATTACTTTTAGTGAATTTCCCCTTAAGCCCGAGACCATGATAACGTTTTGTTTTGTGGTCCCCAGATGCCAAAAATACCATTCGTTCAAATTTGTATATATATATATGTATGTGTGTGTGTGTGTGTGTGTGTGTGTGTGTGTCCGTAAGCACGATAACTTTTGTAAAAAGGTCCGATCTTAATAAAATTTGGTACAAATGTGTAAAGTACCATTTATTTGAACGAGTTCGAAAACCAGACGAATCACACCATCCAAAGGGGGGTTTTTGTACCCCCAAAAATGAGTTTTTGGGGTTTTCACATGTAATTTGTATTTAAATCAAATTGTAATTTTATACCATTGAATTCAGCTTAAAAAAATAAACAATTTGATATTTTGATCATTGCTCTATGTCAATTGGTTACTGAGATATTGCAAATGCTAAACACAGTACGTTGTCTAATGCTATTCTCATGGAGAAAAATGTTATATCTCGCTTATTTATGAATATAAACTTGACGAAACTTGGTATATGGCTTCATCTGTTGTGGTTTGTTGTTGTTTGCACAAAAGACAAAATTGTCACGTATGGTTCCCGTAGCAGCAAACCTAGGTACTCGGTCCCCATTTGATGGAGAATAATTAAATTTTTATATATCGCTTTTTCATAAATGTATATGAATGAAACTTGGTATGTGACTTTACTTAGATGAGTTCTATTGATATTTGCATAAAAACCTATTATTTTGTTTTCCTTCTTGTAGCAAACCTGCGTACTCATCCCCAATGTTATTCTTATAGAGAATAATTAAAATTGTATTTTTTACTTATTTGTGAATATATTTTTGGTATAAGGCTTTATGTGGTATTAAGACATTGACAATTCACTGAGAACGCAGTTTTGCTGCCTCGGGGGTATTTTCTTCCTGAAAAAGAAGTTTTTAGCGAATTTCCCCTATAGGAAAGAAGCTATTACCTCATGGTAAGACTTAGGCTCGAGACCATGATAACTTTTTGTTTTGAGGTCCCCAGATGCCAAAAACACTATTCGTTCAAATTTATATATATGTATATATATATATATATGTCCGTGAATGCGATAACTTGAGTAAAAAACGTCCGATTTCGATAGAATTTTGCTCAAATGTGTAAAGTGATATTCATGACTTTAAGTTTGAAAACCAGAAAAATCGGACCATGGGAAAGGGGGTTTATGGGGTTTCAAAATTTTCCAAAAATCAGTTTTTTGCACTTTTTACACTGAAATTTTTAAATCACACAATTTTTGTTTTAACCATGTTAGAGCTTAAAAAAACAAATAACATAGTATTTTGAATCATTAACCTAGGTTATGTGGTTGCGGAGAAAATCCAAAAAAAGTGTTCATAAACTCTCCCATGTTAATCTTATGGGAAAATGGTTTTTAGCTTTTCCTTAATTAATTTTACTGTAAGCTTCACATTTGCTTTTACCAATCAGTTTAGCTCTACAAAAAAATCATTTTGGTGTTTAAATTGTGATTCTACGTCCAACCGTTGCCGAGATATTCAAAGTACTAAACACAGTACGTTGTCCAATGCTATCCTTATGGAGAATATTTAAAATTTGATATCTTGATTATTTATGAACGTAAATTGATGAAACTTGGTGTGTGGCTTCACCTAGTACTGGTATATTGATATTTGCACAATTTTTTTGTTGATTATCCTCTTAGCAGCAAACCTGCATTCTCATCCCTAATGTTATTCTTATGGAGAATACGTAAAGCTTTATATCTCCCTTAATTATGAACATAAATCATTAAAACTTGGTATGTAGCTTCACCTGGTTGAGTTATATTGATAATTGCAAAAAACCCACATTTTTATCTTCCTCGTTGCAGCAAACCTGCGTTCTCAGCCCTAATGTTATTCTTATTGAGAATAAATAATCCCCCCGTCGCAGCAAACCTGCGTACTCAGCGAATTTCCAATGCATAATATATGTCTTAATACCACATAAAGCCGCATACCAAGTTTCATAAAAATATATTCACATATAGGCGATTTTAATTATTCTCTATAAGAATAACATTGGTAATGAGTACGTAGGTTTGGTGAAACACGGAACACAAACAATTGGTTTCTATGCAAATATAAATATAATTTAACTAGGCGAAGTCACATACCAATTTTCATCAATATTCAATCATAAATAATCACTCTATAACTATATTTTTATGAAACTTAGTAAGTGGCTTTATGTAGTCTTAAAACATTTATATCTCCATTAGAAATTCGCTGAGTATGCAGGTTTGCTGCGACGGGGGTATTTTATGTTTGACAAATATTTTGTTAATAACGTTACTTTGAGATTTTGTACACAGCACAAAAGCTAAGAGGAGGCTGGTGGTACCTATCGTATGTCCGTCCGTGCCTCCCGACCCAGGCTCATTAGTTCACATCTATTTGAATGAGACTCTGCATTAAATTTTGCGAGTTTGCCCTAGAATGAAAACAATTCTTTCTTGTACTCCTGTATCAAGTTTTAATTAATTTTTAGTCCGAGAAACTCCAGAAATCAAACACCACCATGAGAAAAATCCATGGGCAGTATCTCCAAGGCAGTATCTCCTTGTGAAAAATTGGCTGTTAATTATCTTAAGGTAAATGGTTTAAAAACTAAACAATCAATTTGAATAATTGTAAAACTTAATTGGGTTTCAATAAAAAATAAATGCTGAATAACTTTTCAATTGGCAATGCAATATAATTCGTCAACTATAGTTTATTAAATAACTGGCTCACCCGACAGACGTTGTCCTGTCCTAATGTGATTGAATTTGTTTTATATCAAATACTCGTTCATTTTCAATATGAGTTCGTACGCTTCGTTCACTCGCCTCCTGGATGAGCTCGTTCGCTAAGTTCACTCGCCTATCGAAAAAAGAGTTTGAGTTGCCATTCAAGTAGTTTTTTTATTTCCATTATGAGAGTTGACATTCAAGTAGGTTTTTTATTTCCATAATGAACATATATTTATGCCTTTCAATTATGTTTAGATATACTCCTAATATAAAACTATGATAATGTAATTTTTTAAATGCCATGTTTGGACAAATACAGTTTACAAAAATAGCTGTTTTATCGAAACATTATCTGTTTATTAATTAAAAGTAGAAAATGATTAACACATGTTCCCATAAAGAATAAAATGTAAACTTTAAAAGTCAAAGGGGTAGAGCCCTTCACATTTTCCGGGGTAAAAAGTATCCTATGTGTTAATCCAGGTAATAAACTATCCGTGTGTAAAATTTCCATTAAATTCGTTCAGCCGTTCTTGTGTTATAAAACTTGCAATTAATACCACTTTTTTTTATATATCAAGATAATAATAAACTTTATTTGACATCCTTGGATGTATAAAAGTAAAATAAATACAATAATTGTTAATTAATTATACAATATGATTGTAGTTTTCAGAAAAATTCTTCAATTTCATAAATACATTTTCTTATTAATTTAAATCAATGTATAAAAGGCACATGTAAGTGAATTATAATGATTTACTTTTTCAAAATGTTAACAGGTAAACAAACATTTAAAAGTTGTCATGGAATTGATTTGAACACGATATGACATAATCACAAATACCCCCGGAGCAGCAAACTTGCGTACTCAGCGAATTTCCAATGCATGTATATGTTTCTCACTACCACATAAAGCCACTCACCAAGTTTCATAAAAATACACGTATAAATAAGTGATGTATAGCATTTTATTTATTCTCCATAAGAAAAACATTGAAAGCTGAGTACGCAGGTTTGCTGCAAACAAGGAACATAAAATATGTGTTTTTATGCAATTATCAATACAACTTAACCAGTCGAAGCTGCATACCAAGTTTTATTCATTTATGATCATCATGGGAGACATTACATTTTCCTTATTCTCCATAAGAATAACATGGGGGCTGAGTATGCAGGATTGCTGCTGCAGGGAAAATCGGCAAAAATGTTTTTTGTGCAAATATCAATAGACCAGTACTAGGTGAAGGCACATGCCAAGTTTCATCAACATACATTCATAAATAACCGAGATATACAATTTTAAATATTCTCCATAAGGATAACATTGGACAACGTACTGTGTTTAGCACTTTGAGTATCTCTGCAATGGTTGGACATAGAATCACAATTTAAACACCAAAATGATTGTTTTGTAGAGCTGAACCGATTGGTAAAAGTAAATGAGATGTTGACATTAAAATGAGCTGAGGAAAAGCTAAAAACCTTTTTCCTATAAGATTAACAAGGGCGATTTTATGAACACGTTTTTTAGATTTTCTCTGCAACCACTTAACCTAGGTTAATGATTCAAAATATTATATTATTTGTTTTTTTAAGCTCTATAAAATGGTCAAAACCAAAATTGTTTTTTTTTTTTATTTGTAGGGTGAGAAATGCAAAATACTGATTTTTGTAAAATTGTAAACCCCCATAAACCCACCTTCCTATGGTCCGATTTTTCCGGTTTTCGAACTTTAAGTCATGAATATCACTTAATACATTTGAGCCAAATTTCATCAAAATCAGACTTTTTTACTCAAGTTATCGTGTTAATGGACATATATATATATATATATATTATATTATTAAGTTCACTGCATATATATAACAATTTGAACTATTGGTGTTCTTGGCATCTGGGGACCTCAACACGAAAAGTTATCATGGTCTCAGGCTTTAACTCTTACCATGCCACCTACGGTAATAGCTTCTTCCCTATAGGGAAAATTCGCTAAAACACAATTACATCAGAAAAACGTGAACCTCAACCATCCATGTTCGAAAACAATACACTGACTCGACAAACACCGTTGAGGAGAGCGGTTTTTTCCCACTCGCTTGAAAATGTGCATCTGAATCAATGCTTTGCAATTGGAGAGGAACGTTTTTCCCTGCGCGGCCAAAAAATCGAATGCAGAAACCAGCGGGTGATTTTAGAGCCACTGGGTGGATTTGACCCGCGCGGCAAAAAATCGCTCTATGTGAAAGCTCTCATTTGACTCAATTCATCCCAGTGGGGAAAAAAATTACGCGAGGAAAAATTGCTATGGGAAAAGGTTGCTCGTGTGAATGATTCCTAAATATCACGTCCCCCTAAAAAAATTGTAATTTTGGTTCCAGAAACTATTGTTTTTAAAGCGTTATGATACTTCTTTATCTAAAATTACAATTTGTATACAGTTCATTAAAACATTTGGTAATGTTGGCTTCTTATGGCAGGCTTATATTAATGATATTAGTAGTCTATGTACTGTAAAAATAAAATAAAAGCAATAAAAGTAATGGCACAAGCTAATACAGCGCTGTGAGGTTAGGTTACATAGTTACTGAAGTAGGCCCTACCTATCTGAATGTATAATTGGGTAAGGAAAATATTAGAAAAAATTGTAAATTCCTGTCTTTTTGCATGTTTCTGAGGCTATCGTACGACCTAGAAGGCTGAAACTTGGAACAATTATAGAAAATTAGATGGGGGTAGATCATAGAACTGTATTAATACACCTGGAACGATCGGGCTGTGTCAAGAAATCGGTCTTTACCCCCACCCCTTCTTAGGCACTCACGGCCGCTCAGTGGATTTCAGCATTGTGCGCCCTATTGTTTACACGCTTTTTCGCCTCTCCATATTCATGTAATTACAATAAAGTGTATATATTATTGATTTGCATGAACTACGGAATCTAACAGTATAAACTTCTTGTAGTTTGGTAATTTAATTTATTTGTAGTAATGAAAACTATTTAGTGTTTTAAAAGTGTGACACGAAAAAGTCTCTAAGCGTAAACTTTTTTTGTTTTGGGGTTGAAAAGAAAATTCCAGCGGAAAAGTTGTAGATAATTAGTTGATCCACAATTTTTATCCCAAACTTTTTTTCATAAGTTGATTTATTTGTTCTGTAAATAAGGTATTAACGTTTCCCGCGCTCAAACCAATTCGCGCCGCACTCATTCCAGCTAACTGACGCGACACTTTGCTATACAACACGAATTTGATTGTATTAACAAGCTGAACTATGACTTATTATTTTACAGGCAGTAAGTGGTCTATGGTAGCCACTCATAAGAATAGCATTGGTGATGAGTACATAGGTTTGCTGAAACAAGGAACACAAACAATTGGTTTTTATGCAAATATAAATATAATTTAACTAGGTGAAGCCACATACCAAGTTTAATCAATATTCAATCATAAGTAACCACTATATAACATTTTAATTATTCTCCCTAAGAATAACATGGGAGATGAGTAAGCAGGTTTGCTGCAACAAGAAACTAAAAAAATGGGTTTTTATGCAAATATCAATATAACTCAACAAGGTGAAGCCATATACCAAGTTTTATTAATTTATGTTCATAATTAAGGGAGTCATTACATTTTACTTATTCTCCATAAGAATAACATGGGGCTAAGTAAGCAGGTTCGCTGCTACAGGGATAATCAACAAAAAATCAATTTTTTGTGCAAATATCAATATAACAGTACTACGTGACCCCACGTGCCAAGTTTCATCAATATACATTCATTAATAATGGAGATATCAAATTTTATTTATTCTCCATAAGGATAACATTGGACAACGTACTGTGTTTAGCACTTTGAATATCTCTGCAACAGTTGGACGTAGAATCACAATTTAAACACCAAAATGATTGTTTTGTGGAGCTGAGTTGATTGGTAAAATCAAATGTGAAGTTTACATTAAAATTAACTTAGGAAAAGCCAAAAACCTTTTTCCCATAAGATTAACATAGGAGATTTTATGAGCAGGTTTTTTTGGATTTTCTCCGCAACCACTTAACCTAGCTTAATAATTCAAAATACCATATTATTTGTTTTTTAAGCTCTATAATATGGTCTAAACCAAAATTAAGTGTTTTAAAAATTTTAGAGTCAAAAATGCAAAAAACTGATTTTTGGAAAATTTAAAACCCCCATAAACCCCCCTTCCCATGGCCCGATTTTTCTGGTTTTCGAACTTAAGTCATAAATGTCACTTTACACATTTGAGCCAAATTTCATCAAAATCGGACATTTTACTCAAGTTATCGCATTCACGGACACACACACACACACACATATATATATACATATATATAAATTTGAACGAATAGTGTTTTAGTCATCTGGGGACCTAAAAAAAAATTTGTCATGGTCTCGGGCTTAAATCTTGCCATGAGACCTACGATAATGGCTTCTTCCCTATAGGGGAAATTCGCTAAAAACCAAATTAAATTGTTCGATACACTATAGCTATTATTTAGGTTGTTCGGCTATGGTTTCGGTCTTTAAATACGACTTTAAAAATACTTCAAGGTCACCGCATTTTTTCATTGGATAAGCCTTAAAATAAATAGATAACTAAAATAAAACCTTACTCATATATGGCCTCTTAAGTCTCTATTCAATAATTTGTGTGGTAAAATCCTTAACCTAAATAAAATTTCCTTACAAAATATTTTCCAAAAACACATTTCATGTTTTTTTTTACCCCTTCCCAGATCATGAACTATTTTTATTTACCTTAATTAGTAAACATTTGTTCTTACGATACGTTTCTCTATAATATAACATTTCTCTATAATTGTAACACACGATACAATTTAGGAAGTTTAGGAGGTTATTCTTCCTACATCACTTAAATAACATTTAAACTATTGAAAAATCAAAATTTATCCTTCGCGGCCAAGTAAGCTGCAATTTGCTGCCACAGCGCGGGCACCTCCATGTCTCTTGCATAAACGCAAATGTTGTTTATACTCAAGTACAAAGTATTCGCGTACTAAATTACAGTACTCAAAGACACGCCTGTACTTGTACTCACTGCATCTAGAAAGTGTTTGATATACATGAAGTCCTTAAATGAAACTTAGTGAGTGACTTGGAGTTAGAAACTGCCAAGAGCACTAAAGTAATAATTTCTTTCCTGTTAAGAGAATTTGTTATATCGTCGGAAAGATATTGTGTGACAAGTTTCTCATCATTTCTATACAATATTTTAAACTTTGGGATTATTAAGGTCCGATCATCCTCATACGTGAAGAATGAGCGTATTCATAGTGATATTTAGCTTTGAAAAACAAAAATGGCCGCCATTTTGAAATGGTAGAAAGTAGAAACTTGATATTTCAAACCAAAATGGGTCTTATTAGATGTGATACATATACCAAGTTTGAAGTCGATATATTCAGATGTTCCTAAGATATACTAAGTAAAAAAAAACAGACCGACAGACGGAAACCTAGTCACCGGAGACCCATGTTTATATTGTGAAATATGTTTGTAAGGAACAATTTTGTATGAAATTTTCCAGATAGTTCCAGGACACCCTGTATATCAGTAACAATTATCATAATAAGAACTAAGTACCCTTGGTTTTTTATTTTTTATTGAAGACTGACATGTTGCAATACAGTCAAAATGATCTAACCTAATATAAATAGCATAATATTAATTCAAATTTAAAATTATCAGCTGAGTTAACGTTGCTGGAGTAGGTTAATTAAGTTTTCTAATTTTTTCAAATATAGGATTGTTCACTTGAATTTGGTTATTAATTAATTTGTCTGGTTCTTCTTTATATTTTAGGAAAATATTTAATTCCTCTTTTGAGTCTAATTTTTCACCCTTTGGTATATACTATATTATTTTAAGGTTTTCTTCCATACTCTTATATGTGTGGTTCTTACCAAGCAAATGCTCCGCAAACTTTGATTTTATCGTTGTTATATTATTATTGCTTTTAAGAGCCTGAATATGCATGTTCTTTGAAGCGTGACTTGAAGTTTCTTCCAGTTTGGCCTATATACAAAGTGTTACAACTTGTGCAGTTAATTTGATAGATTCCAAATTTACTGTAATCATTTTGTACTTTTGGTTCTTTTTATATTTTTTATTTATTAATCCAAAAGTGTTTTGTCTTGTTCCAAAGCTAAGTTTAAAATCATTCCCTTCAAATGTTTTCCGTATGGATTTGTTTCTTATTATGACAATTGTAACATTTATATTAGTAGCCCTATTCAGTGAACTTCAAACCAATAATAATATATATGTCCGTAGACACAATAACTTTCGTAAAAATGGTCCGATTTAGATGAAATTTGGCACAAACGTGTAAAGCAACATTTATGACATTAAGTTCAAAATTCAGACAGAATGCCTTATCCAAAGGGGTATTTTAGGGGCGTTTTGTATCCTAAAATGGGTTTTTTGAGTTTTCGTCATATCATATTTTAAGAAATCTAATTTTACTTTTCACCATTGGATTTGGCATAAAAAAAGAACAATTTGGTGTTTTGATCATTTTTCTACGTCAATTAGTTACAGAGATATTCAAAGTGCTAAACACAGTAGGTTGTCCAATATGTTATTCTTATGAAGAATAAGAAAAATTGTATATCTCCCTTATTCATGAACGTATCCGGATGAAACTTGGTATATGGCTTCAGCTCGATGTGGTCTATTGATAATTGCCTATAAAAACAATATTTTTCTGATGGTTCCCATAGCAGCAAACCTGCGTACTCAGCCCCACGTTATTCTTATGGAGCATAATAAAAATGTTATGCCTCACTTAATTATGAACATAAATTAATATAACTTGGTACGTAGCTTCACCTAGTTGAGTTACAATGATATTTGCATTAAAACCTAATATTTTCTGTTCCTTGTTGCAGCAAACCTGAGTACTCAATCCCCATGTTATTCATATAGAAAAAAATTTAAAATTTTATGTACGGCTCATTTGTGAATATGTATCTATGAAACTTGGTAAGTGGTTTTATATGGTATATATCTATATGCATTGGAAATTCGCTAAGTATGCAGGTTTGCTGCAGTGTATTATACAAAAATTGAATTATTTAAGAGTTATAATGGAATAAATTTATATATACAGAACACGGGGGTATATATATACATATATACATATATATATATATACTAGCTGTTCCCGCAGGATTCGCCCTGCAAACAATAATTTATAAAATCTATGACAGCTGTGTGTACTGCATTCTGTGGTAAGCCCTTGTAACTACTACGAATTAAGATCAGCTGTTTGTATTTTCATCAGCTAAAACAAAAATGAATGTCCATAAGGAATACATGGGAACTTTGTTGGGGTCTCTGGCGGAGCCCTAAGGTCAGATCAGTACCCTTTCTTAGTGAGCACCTAAGACCCAAGAGGAAGGTATGTTCCAAATTTCATTGCAATCCATTGTGTGGTTTTGGGGATTTCGTGATGAGTGAGTGAGTCAGTCAGTGGTATTTGAGTTTTATATATTAAGATATGGGTCTGCAGGTATGATAACTTAAGTAAAAATGCTCCGATTTTAATGACATTTGGTATAATCATGTAAGTAGGGAATCCAATCCCGGGATCCTGGGTTCCCGACCAAATTTTGTCTCTTAGCAATCCCGGGATTTCAGGTTTCAATCCCGGGATTTTCAGGATTATGAAAATATGTCGAAATAAATAAGGGATTTGAATATTATAAACCCAATTAATAATTGAAATTTAGTACAAACCAGTTAAGCAAATTTAAAAATTTAATTTTTTAAAATTTAATTTTAAATTAAATTAATTTTTTAAAATCATAACAAATAACTAAATATTTGTTATGATTATCATTTAATATTACTCAGTTGTTATATTGAAAGATGCGAGAGGATTATGTTTTTGTTTTAGCGAATTTCCCCTATAGGGAAGAAGCTATTACCGTAGGTCTCATGGTAAGACTTAAGCCCGAGACCATGATAACTTTTCATTTTGAGGTCCCCAGATGCAAAAAACAACATTCGTTCAAATTTTTATATATGTATATATATATATATATAAATATATATATATATATATATATATATATATATGTGTCCGTAAGCACGATAACTCTCGTAAAAGAGGTCCGACCTTAATGAAATTTGGTACAAACGTGTAAAGTACCATTTATTTGAACGAGTTCGAAAACCAGACATATCGCACCATCCGAAGGGGGGTTTTGTACCCCTTTTTTGGGGTTTCCACATGTAATTTTTATTAACATCAAATTTTAATTTTCACCATTGAATTCAGCATAAAAAAACAAACAATTTGGTATCTTGATCATTGCTCTACGTCAATTGGTTACTGAGATATTGAAAGTGCTAAACACAGTACGTTGTCTAATGTTATTCTTATGGAGGAAAAGAAAAATTGTATATCTCGCTTATTTATGAACATAAACTGACGAAATTTGGTATATGGCTTCATCTGGTTGTGGTTTATTGTTGTTTGCACAAAAAAACAATTTTTTGCCTATGGGTCCTGTAGCAGCAAACCTAGGTACTCGGTCCCCATGTTATTCTTATGGAAAATAATTAAAATGTTATATATCGCTTATTTATGAATGTATATGGATGAAACTTGGTATGTGACTTCACATCGCTGAGTTCTATTGATATTTGCATGAAAACCCATTATTTTGTGTTCCTTGTTGCAGCAAACCTGCGTACTCATCCCCAATGTTATTCTTATGGAGAATAATTAATACTTTAAATATCGCTTGTTTGTGAATATATTTCTTATGAATCCCTGTTAAGTGGCTTAATGTGTTATGTTATAATTCGTTGTAAATTCGCTGAGTATGCAGGTTTGCTGCGACGGGGGTATTGATTAATAATACCAATCATTTTAGAATGCAGGTTAAGTTTACTTAGTTATATTATACAAGTCGTATTACTTTTAAAGAATCCTTTGTTAAAATATAATTATTTATTTTTCATTCTAGGCCTATACAATATGTTATTGAATATTTTATATTTCAATATTATGTGTCATGAAATATAAATACATTTGTTAGTATTTCCAGAATAAACACTGAGTAAAGCTTCATTTCAAAATACAGTTCCTTTATTAGACTAGATACAACCAAATATGTTAGTCCAATAAGTTTTATAAATATATCTACTGAGCAATAGTTTTGTGTTAAGGGCTAAAGTGTGGTCGTGGTACGAGAATTTACCATGGCAAATGTCAACACTCAAAACTACACTCTATATACTGCATGCACAGGTCATTGGGACAAATGGTTTAAATTACTTTATACATCAGTGATCCTATTCGTCCTCAATATAGGTGACCGGTTTCGAGGTTGTTTATAACATTATGTTGAACAATATAAACAACAAATTTTCGTAGCAGCTATTTGTTTAAATAGATCCCAAATGTATACAAAATTGTCTAGAAAGATTAAAATTATGTAACTTACTAACGTTAGGCATGAAAAACCAAAAATACATTTGTTATCGTTATTTTTACACAAATTAATGTTAATCCCGGGATTCTTCAATGTAATCCCGAAATCCCGGGATTGAAAATATCATCCGGGATTGGATTTCCTACATGTAAGGCAGCATCTATTTTCATGAGTTCGAAAACCAGACAGATCGCACCATTATAAGGGGAGTTTTGTACCCGAAAAATGGTTTTTTGAACTTTTTACATGTAATTATTTGTAAAGACGAACTTGAGTTTAAATTGTTGGAATCAGCTTACAAAAACAAATAGTTTGGTATTTTGATCATCGCTCTACGTCAATTGGCAATGTATACATAGCCGAATAAGTAGGGACACGCTTATGGAAAAACAATATCTATTGATAACTCCGCCCCCCAAACACAGATAGAGTCACAATCGCATATTTGACTCTATTTGGACCGGATTAAAGTGTTTACGGATAAAGTCAATTGTTAACATTTTAACAGCTGGCTGAAATTTGATATAAATCTGTTATTTATTAGTTTGTTTACAAACAAACATACTCATTTTGACATTTAAAAAGTAAACAGAAGCGCACACGACGGGACCAAGGTGAATTACCAGGACAGTCAACACTATATTCTCCTCTGAACTTGTGGGGCAAAACTAAAATAAAACGAGTTCGCACGCAGCACGCTGACGTGAGGGAAGTGAATTTCCACATAAAAACTTGTAAAACTCAAAATAAGTGTAAAAACACACATTTTTCCAATTTTTATTGAAATCTGGAAACATTGATTTTTTGGCTGTTCTGATACTCCTAGTTTCATTTACTTGCAAAGCTGGGAATACAATTTTGCGCATTATAAGGTTAGGAGAAGGTCCAGACAGGCTTGAAAGTAGGCGTGAGGTTGCTGGGGATGATAAAAGTACTCTAAAAAGGAATAACAGGCTTTTCTAGTGTAAAACCTCCATCAGACAACTTACAGTGTTTAATCAATACACATTTTCTTTAATAACTCAGTAAATATTTATGGTAGAATGATGAGAGAGGGCTTAAAACTTTCGCCTCACTAATTCCCATCTTTTTACATGCATCGATTTTACATCTGGGGCTTTTAGGGCCCAAAAACTCAAAATTTGAAAGATTAATCCCCAAAAAAAGGGGTTTAGAGTTTTACGATTGTTTTGCCCAACTAACTTGTCCAACTGATTACAGAAAGGAACGTCCCTACCAAATTTGAAGTAAATTGGACAAAAAATGTGACCGCTAGAGTGCAAACACACACACACACATATATATATATACACATATATATATATATACAATTTTGAACGACCTCCCAAAACGTGTTCAGGGGGTCACGTTAGGAACTTCTATGGTGGTCCCGGGCTTAAGTTTCACCGTGCAGGTCATGCTAATAGTTCACTTTCCAAAGGAAATTTACTAATAACATGGGTTGGCCCAACTTATGTATACATTGCAATTGGTTACTAAGAAAGTGCTTGTCTAACGTTAATCTTATGGAAGATAAGTACAATTTTATATCTCGCTTATTAAGAGGGGGCTCCAGTCCTCTACGTCTAGCTGCTTCTCCCATAAGACCAATGTTAACTTTCAAAGTCCGTCCCTCCTCAACGGGTTGTCTGAAATTGATTATTTATGGTTCGTTTTAAAGATCAAAAATATATCTAGCGATTTCAGTAAGCAGTATTTCATTATCGTAAATAGTTTGCGCATACAAAAATTTTAAATATTGAATATTTTGGAATTTTATTGAACGATTATTATTTGCAATATCGAAATTCTGCTTACTGAAATCGCTAGGTATATTTTGCTCTTTAAAATGAACCATAAATCAACGATATCGAATTATCCATTGAGGAGGAACGGGCTTTGAAAGTTAATATTGGCCTTATGGGCGAAGCAGGTAGAAACGCGAAAAGTTTCGTGACTGGAGCGCCCTCTTAATGAAACTCGGTATGTGGCTCCATATGGCTGGGATTTACTGATATTTGCATAAAAAACCCAATTTTTGTGGTCCCCATGGCAGCAAACCTGCATACTCAGCAGCACTAATGTTATTCTTGTAGAGAATAAGAAACATGTGATATCTTTCTTGTTTATGAATATAAATTGGTAAAACTTAGTATGTTGCTTCATCTAGTGGTGATCCATTGGCATTTGTATAAAACCCAGATTGTTGTGGTCTTTGATGCAGCAAACCTGCATACTCAGTCCTAAATCAAATAATTTGATATCTTGCTTATTTATGAATACGCTTTGATGAAAGTTGGTAAGTGGCTTCATGACTTAGTGAAGTACCAATTGAAATTTGCTGAGGATGCAGGTTTGCTGCAACCGGGGTATTTATTTAAATACCAATCAACCATCACCAGACGAAGCAACATACCAAGTTTTACCAACATTGTTAAAAAACAAGCAACATATCACATGTTTATTATTCTCCATAAGAATAACATTATAGTTGTTGATTTCACAGGTTTGCTGCCATGGGGACAAACAAATAAAAGGGGTTTGTATGTAAATATCAGTAAACCACAACCATATGAAGCCACATACCAAGTTTCATTAATATATGTTCGTTAACACGTTCACTGCGTTACAGCATATTTGTATGCGATTAGGTGGTGCATTACGAGACCTATGGTTCTCGTTTGGTGTGATTACGGCTGTCTGTCACGAGACCTTGAGATCTCGTTGCGCTGACGATCTTTTACGCATCATAACATTGAGACGAATAGAAACAGAGCACACTGTGGTGTATTTTTTTGAACTAGCACACTGTTGCCAACCTACAGCCTGCTCAGGATTTGAATATGACACAATAGTATGAGGAACCGAGATCTCGTACTGCACATTTACGAGAAAAAACACACCACAAATCATTTTAGGTTGTTGCAATAACAACAAACAACTTTTGGCGCAATGTTGTGAACGGAACGTACTCAAGAGCTTCAAGCGGCGCTCTGAGCAACTAAGCTTTGTTGCGAGGTCTGGGGGTCACGTGTTGTATAAAAGTGATCATTTATTACTTCAGTGCGTTACGAACTCTAGAGATCGGGTTTGTTGTCATGGTTACCAATCGATCCAGCAATCAACAAGCTTTATGAGCAATATATATCTTATTTCTCTATATTCTCTATGTCAATTTACATAGAGTTATCGACACCGTACCTGAGGAAAGAATATAATATTAAGCAAGCGCACCAAATATAGGTTATGGTACGAGACCTCGCGACTCAGTGAACGTGTTAATAAGCAAGATATAAAATTTTACTTATTCTCCATAAGATTAACATTGGCCAACATACTGTGTTGCCTTACACGTTAATACCAAATTTCATAAAGATGGGACCGTTTTTACAAAAGTTGCCTATGGACACATATATATTGTTCGTTTTCAATCTAATAATAAATGAATTTGAACGAATGGTGTTTTTGGCATCTGGAGGCCTCAAAAAGTTCTCATGTTTCCAGGCCTAGGTCTTACCATGCCGACTACGGTAATAACTTCTTCCCTACAAGGGAAATTTACTAAAAATTCAATAAAATGTACGGACAATGGTGTTAATAACACTTACTAGTCTAAGGTTAAAACTTTAAAAACTATAGACCAACGGGTCATCTATTGGTTGTCAACAACATAAACTGTCAAAGCCTTGTTTTGCTTTAAAGATTAGGTTCATTTAGAAAAGCTCTAGGATGTGAAAATTTTGTAAGTTGGGAAAAGGATAGACAGCAAGAGAATAAAACAGGTGTAGCACAGGAGACACATAAAAAATAAAAATAAAATAGATATTTCGTCCCTCTTGGGGACTTCATCAGAAGGGACTGAAGTAGAAAATGGCTGCTTGTAAACTAGTCCTTAACCCTTTTGAGTGCTAAGCTTCTGAA
Organism: Allygus modestus; assembly: GCA_963675035.1. Classification (NCBI taxonomy): domain Eukaryota; kingdom Metazoa; phylum Arthropoda; class Insecta; order Hemiptera; family Cicadellidae; genus Allygus; species Allygus modestus. The sequence continues at coordinate 198,835,100 of OY776111.1, read as the reverse complement.
AGGAGAAGTTGAATCTGTGATGTTTTCTTGATTTTTAAATGTCTTGAACACCTGAACAGTTAAAATTAATAAAAACATGCTTCCGCTGGACACACATACACACACACACAGTAAAGGATAGATAAAAAGAAGCAAAACACCTGATCAGATGTGCAACTCACAAAGAATCCACCCGTCAGATTATCCCGTCAGCTTGGACCCGAGCAGTCCACCGTTTGCTTAAGGTCCGCCCTCACCTTCAACTCTGCCACAGACAGGTGAAATCTCCATAAGTTGCACATAAAAACCACCGACTGTGACGGGATTCGAACCTTCGATCCAAGTGTTACCCCCGGCCGGGAAGGTAACGCCTTTGACCGCACAGAGCAAAGACTAGCAGCAGTAGCAGACCAGGTGATATTAGAGCCTAGGCGCTGGAAGAGGTAGTTCAGTTTTTTTCTACCAGGTTTCACCTTATGTCAGACTCAGACTGCAGACTGAGCACCTAACGGTACAATCGCTTATGAAGCATAACAGTGTTTATTGATAACAGATTCAAAAGACTATATATCGGTCCATAGCACTCCAAGGGTTAAGTCAATGTTGACACAACACACAAACACCACTAAAATCAACCTACATCTTTATATATAATTCTGTAAGTGAAATTTTTAGTCAAAATTGTGGGAGTTTGACAAATTGCAGGATGATGGGAGACGACTCAAATTTAAGGTCTAGATCCCAGGGACCCGGGAAAAATAGCACTATTTCTTAAAAGTTACCAAACGAAAAATAACAAAACATTCCCCATAAGAAAAGCATGGGGTTTAAATACTTCTGCTTTGATTACATTAAAACATGTGATATCACCTGGACCCATGGACACGATAGCCTTGAAATCTCTTTACATAACTACAACAAATTAAGCCCTCTAAAATTCACATGGAACTACTCGGAACACACCGTAGACTTCCTTGATGACTCACTCAAACTTTCAGAAGGAAAAATAAACACTTCAGTCCACATCAAACCTAAGAATCATCAACAATATCTTCACTTCAATAGCTGTCACCCCAACAACACCAAACTCTCCCTTCCATACAGCTTGGCCCTGAGAGGCAAACACATTACATCAGACCCAAAAGGTTTCCAGGAATACAACAAAAATCAAAGTGGCTTTTGAAAACAGAGGTTATCCTCCTCAGCTGATGAAATCCCAGATTACTGCAGCTCAGCACTCCAAAACTCAACCTACCAAATCACAAAACTGCTCTGAATCGATCAACCTTATCACCACCTTTCATCCTAGCCTAGATAAACTAAACAGCCTATTGAAGAAACCACCATCAGTAGTATACAGAAATCCACCCAACCTAAAAAAAATCTATTAGTTCATCCCAACTCCCAGACCCCACTGTAACAAAACCAGAAAAACTACCACCTGGCTCATACCCTTATGAAGAAACCAAATGCAAAACCTGTAACATTCACTAGTAATTTTCACAAAACCCAATACCCAATCAAAGGACACCATACCTGCAATACAGAGAACCTAATTTACCAATTAGAATGTAAGCAGTGTCAGGCACAATTATAGGCCTAACTGCGTAAACTCTTCGGAAAAGGATGAATGGCTATAGACACAATGTCAACTTGGAAAAAAAAACAGTAGCATATCATGCCAATAGCCACAATCTCAACTTCAATGACTGTTTCACAACTAGAGTCTTAAAATCAATTCCCAAAAACCAATGCAATACCTCAATGATCAGAAGATGGGAGTTAGCTTATCAATTTGTCACTAACTCCAGGTCACCCTCTAACCTTAATATCAGATAATCCTCCCCTCCCAATAAAACCTAACCTAACCTAACCTTACCCAGCTAGCTTAATATAACATTTAGACAGTTTCAATAGACAAAATAATTTTCTCCATCTTTCTACTAAGTGTTTTTTTTTAAATAAACAATTTAACAACAGTAGGTTGGTGTAGACCAAAATCCAGTTTAGTGTATCCAGGTTGAATTTAATGGTGTTTGTGTGTTGTGGCATCACTGATAAAGGACTAGTTTGCAAGCAGCCATTTTCTACTTCTGTCTTTCTCTTCTGATGAAGTCCCCAAGAGGGACGAAATATCAGGTGTTTTTTATGTGTCTCCTGTGCTACACCTGTTTTATTCTCTTCGATTAAGCTGAAGAGACTATCCTTTTTCCCAACTTACCAAACATTGATTTAAAGAGTCAGCTGCAAAACCGTTTTCTCCAACCAGCCTTTAATTTCCTTAAACGATCCTTACACAGTTCCTTGAGGGAGGTTTAAGGAAGGTTAGAGGCTGGATCAAGGGAGGTTAAAGGTAAGGAAGCTTGGAGTAGCATTTGTGAATTCTGACACATGATCTTAAAAGAAGTTTTGAAAAATTAGGAAGCTTGGAGTAGCATTTGTGAATTCTGACACATGATCTTAAAAGAAGTTTTGAAAAATTATCTTCAAAATTTCTCTGAGATAAAAACCAAGAATTGCTACTATCAAATTGTTATGTTTTGAGAAGAAGAAAGTCATCCCCTAACCAGTGTGGAAATACATTAGAATCATCTAAAATGTAATTACAACAATCTAAAATGTAAAAGACAACAAAAATATAACTTTTTAACCATGTCACTAAGTGGCATTTTTGGGATAAATATAGAAATAATCAACAAAATACAAGGAAATGAAGTGGTACTTTTATTGATTCTGTTTTATAAATCATGAGAAGTGTTTAAAGTAATAGAAGTGATTGGCTCAGCAGTGTATAATATATATATATATATATATATATATATATATATATATATATATATATATATATTATACAAAATAATACTTTTGAAGGCATCAGTTTTAGAAATGTTTTCTGTCAGCTTCCCACAGATCTTCAAGAATGCCGCAATACTCAGGAACATTAAATCTGTCAAGCCAAGACTGGATCAGTCCTTCACAGTTTGGTTCATAACGCTTCAGCACTGGCTTCCCATCTAAAATTATAACAATAATAAGTACACTGGCATTTAAAGGCCAAAACTATCTTGATTTTTATGATAATGTAGGAATTTAAATTGCTTATAATGAATAATTGAGGGAATCAAATACGAGCCAGAAATTAATATAGGCTGGCCTTAATATAAGCAATATGTTTTTCAATTTCCTATGTGAGCCCACTAAATATTATAGGAATATTTAAAACTGTTAAATTATACTCTTAGGAAGGACGAATAATATTCTACATCTCTTTTATTCATTTACTTATTTTAAGGCTCACCAAAAAATTAACAAATTTTCACTATGCAAAATTTCCACTCAAACTTAATAGTCAAATTCACAGTTTTTTCATGATTTTCACAATCTAAAATTATCAGATTCCCACAGTCGAAATATTTTCATTTGTTACCTACATCCCTTCTACAATGAAGTAAGATCCTTACGCCCCAAACACTGGCCGGTTCTAGGCGAGTGAAGATGGTAGGTGAGCGGGGGATGGATAAGAATGCCTGCCTTCCATATTGTTAAAGCTTGTTATTTACATTGTTGAATAACTCATTTGAACAAAACATTCAGCCGGGGTGTGGTGGTAATGGCTTGAATATTTCAAATATAAAAACCTGGTTCTTCTTCTATTGTTAACAAACGTTTGTACGCTCTTACAATGCGTACAAAGTACCAAACAAAGCGTTTGGCTCCTACGCTGTTTCTAGAGGAGTAATAATTAATTTTAGACATTATAATTGATCCATTTTGATCCTGACACATTTTATATAATCACTTTTAGCCACTAAAGAATTTGAAGAGCAAGGTCGGTATCTGACCTTTGACCAGCGTATTGGCTTGGACGAATATCTTGCGTGGCTGTTTGTGAGCCATGACAATGTCTCGCCACTTGGCCCAGGGGTGAGGACCGTCTTCACGCACCTCTGAGTACTTGTTGAACATCTTAGTTGCCTCCTCCACGTTGGCGCATGACTTGAACACCTGCAAACAAGTACAGTTCAGAGGTTGCAATATTAATCTACATCAGTCTTATTCAAAAATATTTTTCCCCTATCTACTATGTGAAGTCGAATTCTATTCCTTAAGGAACGAGTAAAGTGCTACTTTGTCTCCTATGGGAGACAACAAGTACTTTGACTCCCGTGTGAGACAAAATAAACCCATAAGAATAACATTGATAATCTGGCAACACAGTGCACTGAAAAACTTGCAACACTGTAGCTATATTGGAGGCGGATACTTCGCTGAAATTAACTTTCCAAGATCCAAGGTTAGTTATTACGCATTACGCAACCAAAATGAACAGCGATTGTGAATACTTATCAACGCCCCAGATATTGCAAATGAAGCAATCCAAAAGTAAATAGTCAAAATAAGACAATGATTACTCTATTTTCAACTTGTGTTAGTTATAATTGTGTGTTTAATGATTAACCTACAATCAACTTGTTTGTTACAATTGTGTGTTTTATGACAATACAACACTTTGTTTATATATTGTGTATTTATTTATTAATACTGAGGGGGGATTTTGGGGTGGGGGAAAAATGTTGTGTATTAAAGGAGTAATGTACATCGTCTCCCTCGGAAAATTGTTGAATACTTAGCATGCGGGTTTATTGTTTGAGAAAATTAGGGCCTCTAAGGGTGTCTGAATAGAGTTCCTTTATACTAAACATTAACCCTTTGCAGTCCGACGTCCGATATATCGGACGTCGATGTTTATGCCAAAAAGTCCGCGGTCCGATATATCAGACGTTCGCGAAATATGCCAAAAAGTCCAACGTCCGATTTTTCGGACGTCAGTAAAATCGATCATACTGGCTTTATAAATTATACAAACGCGCTAATATTTTGGTATATGTGTCAGATAGAGTTGTTGAGTATTACTCTATGCCCTTTTTAGCGAATTTCCCCTATAGGGAAGAAGCTATTACCGTAGGTGGCATGGTAAGAGTTAAGCCCGAGATCATGCTAACTTTTTATTTTGAGGTCCCCAGATGTCAAAAACACTATTCGTTCAAATTTATATATATCTGTCTATATATATATATATATATATATATATATATATATATATATATACATATATATATATTTATCTATCTATATATGTGTCCGTTAACACGATAACTTGTAAAAATCTTCTGATTTTGATGAAATTTGGCTCAAACGTGAAAAGTGACATTCATGACTTTAAGTTCGAAAACCAGAAAAATCGGACCATGGGAAGAGGGGTTTATGGGGGTTTTACATTTTCCAAAAATCAGTTTTTTGCATTTTTCACCCAAAAATTTTTAAACACTTAATTTTGGTTTCAACCATTTTGTAGAGCTTAAAAAAACAAATAATATAGTATCTTGAATTATTAACCTAGGTTATGTGGTTGTGGAGAAAATCCAAAAAACGTGCTCATAAAATCTCCCATGTTAATCTTATGGGAAAAAGGTTTTTTGCTTTTCCTCAGTTAATTTTAATGTAACCTCACATTTGCTTTTACCAATCAGTTCAGCTCTACAAAACGATCATTTTGGTGTTTAAATTGTGATTCTACGCCCAACCGTTGCAGAGATATTCAAAGTGCTAAACACAGTACGTTGTCCAATGTTATCCTTATGGAGAATAATCAAAATTTGATAACTCGATTATTTATGAATGTATGTTGATAAACTTGGCATGTGGCTTTATCCAGGCACTGGTATGATATTTGCACAAAAAGATTTTTTCCCGATTTTCCCCGCAGCAGCGAACCTGCATACTCAGCCCCATGTTATTCTTATGGAGAATAAGTAAAATGTAATGTCTCCCTTAATTATGAACACAAATTAATAAAACTTGGTATGCATTTTCAACTTGTTAAGTTATATTGATAATTGCATAAAAAACATATTTTGTGTTCCATGTTGCAGCAAACCTGCGTACTCTATGTTATTCTTATGGAGAATAAATAAAATGCTATATATCACTTATTTAGTCGTGTATTTTTATGAAACTTGGTGAGTGGCTTTATGTGGTAGTGAGAAACATATACATTCATTGGAAATTTGCTGAGTACGCAGGTTTGCTGCTACGGGGTATTTTCTTATGACGAAGCTATTTATTTGTTGCTTGTCACATGTTTCAATATTTTCATATAACATACGTTTAACATAATATGTTATATGGGGGATGTTTATTTAGTTCCAAGTGGATTTAATTCCAAAATTATATTTCAGTTCTCTAGTTCCAAAATGAATAAAATCACTAGTGGCGTTAGTTCCAAAACTCAATAACACCCTAAAATAGGGAGTGGATTTAGTTCCAAACGTCGTTGTGTCCAAAAGTACAGTCAACATAGAAATTAGCAACATTTTGTTTAGTTTTATACAGAACGCGTCTGGAGAAAACACTAGAAAACTACTTTGAAAAATAGTAGCTCTAGTTCCTAAAGCGGCCGAGTGGATTAAACTCCAAAAGTACAGCCGCCTAGAATTAATGTAGACCTCGCAGTCGTCTAAGCGGGCGACTATACTGCACGGCTGACCCCTGCGCATGTATATTGCGGAGAAAATAAAGAAGGAGCTATGGAAATAATATTTAGCAGAAAACTCCAAAAATCAATAGCAAATTTTTACTATAAAAATTGGGGATTGAGCAGTGGCGTAGATACCGGGGGGGTCAGGGGGATATATTCCCCCCTTGTAACTTGGCAATATTAAAATTTATATCCTCCTGAAATCAAGCTTATGTCTTTTGGTTAAAAAGAAATGCTGTTACTGAAAAAAATATACGTGCAAAATCTCTAAAATAAACTAGCGCACCTGACCTTGACCTTGACGTCTAGGTCTAGACGGTCTTAGTGATGTGCTTAATTTAAGGTTGCCATTTTAGATTTGTAATTTAATAAACTGCAGAGAGCCAAAAATCTTCATCCTGATTTTCAGCGTTCTAACGGCAAATATATGTAAAAGTCAACGAAATAAAGCCAAAGAGTAACACATAATAGAGGTTAGATTGAACAGGGAAACAGGGTTTAGATTATTTGGCAATTGTTGCATGACAATGAAGTTGCAAACGTAAGTAAATTTTCGTTCACAGATAGGATTTTAATACAAAATTTGTGTTATTCAACACATTTTTGGGAAAAGTTTCAAAAAGGGGGGGATTTTTAATTTTTCACGGATATTCCCCGGAGTTATATTTTTACCTCAAAACTCCGGGGAAATCCGGTGATTTGGCAACCCTAACTTAACGATTACTTTCCAGTACTGATTGCAACTGATAAAAGTACTTTTTAGTCCTGGTTACAAATACTGATTATTTTGTATCAGTTTTTCATGTCTTGGATGTGTAGGCCTATCAATAATTATGAATGTAAGGGACACGTCAATGATGTTTTCAATTTTGTATACCGGTATTAGCTCTAGCCACGAACACAGTTTTTTGTTTTAGCGAATTTCCCCTATAGGGAAGAAGCTATTACCGTAGGTGGTAAGACTTAAACCCAAGACCATGATAACTTTTCATTTATAGGTCCCCAGATGCCAAAAACACCATTCGTTCAAGTTATATATATATATATATATATATATATATATATATATATATATATATATGCCAAGTAAAGTTATAAAAAGTAGAAAGACAACAAGAACATATCCGACAAAAGGTAATTCATCTTGTGACACAAGGAATGTTGTGTACCAAATCAGTTGTAAAAGATGTCTTAAGGACTACATTGGTTCGACAACCAATAACTTAGATATAACAAAACCACTGGTCAAGCTTGCCATTGAACACAGCGAAAACTTTGAAAAGCTGCATAAAGTAAAACCGATAAGACAAATCCAAACCTCATCCAACATTACAAAATTAAGAGATATGGAACAAACCTACCAGATACTAACAATACCCCCGTCGCAGCAAACCTGCGTACTCAGCGAATTTCCAATGCATAATATTTGTCTGAATTCCACATAAAGCCGCGTACCAAGTTTCATAAAAATATATTCACATATAGGCGATTTTAATTATTCTCCATAAGAATAACATTGGTAATGAGTACGTAGGTTTGCTGAAATAAGGAACACAAACAATTGTTTTTTATGCTTATATAAATATAATTTAACTAGGCGAAGCCACATACCAAGTTTCATCAATATTCAATCATAAATAAGCGCTATATAACATTTTAGTTATTCTCCATAAGAATAACATGGGGGCTGAGTACGCAGGTATGCTGCTACAGGAATAACCAACAAAAAATCAATTTTTTGTACAAATATCAATATACCAGTACTATTTGAAGCCACATACCAAGTTTCATCAACATACATTCATAAATAATCGAGATATCAAATTTTATTTATTCTCCATAAGGATAACATTGGACAACGTACTGTGTTTAGCACTTGGAATGTCTCATCAACGGTTGGGCGTAGAATCACAATTTAAACACCAAAATGATGTTGTTGTTTTGTGGAACTGAACAGATTTCTAAAAGCAAATGTGAAGTTTAAATTAAAATAAACTGGGGAAATGCCAAAAACCTTTTTCCCATAAGATTAACATGGGAGATTTTATGAGTAGGTTTTTTTGGATTTTCTCCGCAACCACTTAACCTAGGTTAATAATTCAAGATACTATATTATTTGTTTTTTTAAGCTCTATAACATAGTCAAAACCAAAATTAAGTTTTTAAAAAATTGTAGGGTGAAAAATGCAAAAAAACTGATTTTTGGAAAATTTAAAACCCCCATAAACTCCCCTTCCCATGGTCCGATTTTTCTGGTTTTCGAACTTAAAGTCATGAATGTCATTTTACACATTTGAGCCAAATTTCATCGAAATTGGACGTTTTTTACTCAAGTTATCACATTCACGGACACATATATATATATATATATATATATATATATATATATATATAGATATATATACCTCCCGTCGCAGCAAACCTGCGTACTCAGCGAATTTCCAATGCATTGATATGTTTCTCACTAGTAAATAAAGCCACTCACCAATTTTGACAAAAATACATTCATAAATTAGTGATTTATTACATTTTATTTATTCCCCATAAGAATAACATTAGGACTGAGTACGCAGGTTTGCTGCAACGAGGAAGATAAGAAATGAGTTTTTATGCAATTATCAATATAACTGAACCAGGTGAAGCTACTTACCATGTTTTATTAATTTATGTTCATAATTAAGGGAGATATAAAACTTTACTTATTCTCCATAAGAATAACATTAGGGCTGAGTATGCAGGTTGGCTGCTACGGGGACAATCAACAAAACATTTATTTTTTGTGCAATTATCAATATACCAGTACAACATGAAGCCACATACCAAATTTCATCAATATACATTCATAAATAATCAAGATATCAAATTTTATTTATTCTCCATAAGGATAACATTGGACAACGTACTGTGTTTAGCACTTTGAATATCTCTGCAACGGTTTGACGTAGAATCACAATTTAAACACCAAAATGATTGTTTTGTGAAGCTGAAGTGATTGGTAAAAGAAAATGCTAAGTTTAAAGTAAAATTAACTGAGGAAAAGCCAAAAACTGTTTTCCCATAAGATTAACATAGGAGATTTTATGAGCATGTTTTTTGGATTTTTTCCGCAGCCACTTAACCTAGGTTAATAATTCAAAATACCATATTATTTGTTTTTTTAAGCTCTATAACATGGTCTAAACCAAAATTAAGTGTTTTAAAAATTTTAGGGTAAAAAATGCAAAAAACTGATTTTTGGAAAATTTAAAACCCCCATAAACCCCCCTTCCCATGGTCCGATTTTTCTGGTTTTCGAACTTAAAGTCATAAATGTCAGTTTACACATTTGAGCCAAATTTCATCGAAATCGGACGTTTTTTACTCAAGTTATCGCATTCACGGACACATATATAGGTATATATATATATATATATATATATATATATATATAGATAGATAGATAGATATATATATATATATATACATATATATAAATTTGAACGAATAGTGTTTTGGACATCTGGGGACATCAAAACAAAAAGTTATCATGGTCTCGGGCTTAAGTCTTACCATGAGACCTACGGTAATAGCTTCTTCCCTATAGGGGAAATTCGCTAAAATCGAAATAACCACAAGGTCTTAATTTGAGATAGTTTCAGATAAAATCTTCTATTTCTGCTCAAAGTCTTTATTAACGTGTTTCTTATCCAATCAGCTGTCATCATACTACCTTCTAAATTTTCTTTATCAATTATTTACACTATTTATAAAATGTCAGTTTTGTTAAGTGTTTGGTTATAACAAGTTTTTTGTATTGTCTGTAGAAGCTTAAAGCGAAATATAACAATGTAGTAAGTTTTTGGTATTTTTTAATTAATATATATATATATTTAGAATGACTGGAATATTGCGTATCTGAGGGGCATAAAAACTCCAGAGTGTCTGAAGGGTGGGTAGGATGATTTAGATTGATATTGGTATTAATGTTAAATCAACAAACTCTGTTCTTGATGAGCCGCATTTCATAATTATTGAGTTGCAAACTATATCTAGAAAATATGGTTGGCATTAAATGAATAAAATATATTAAAGGCATATTACTTAATGATTTTAAAAATCAACGTAGGAATCAATAGTAGGAAATGTAACAATTATAATTAGGCTTCAGTCACCTGGTTAGGCACTAAACAAAAACACTGAGATAGACTATCTGTGGAGAGTTATTTTTCTCGCGTCGCCTGATCCAGTCAGCCTAAATAAACTGAAATTAGCAAACATTATATAATTTATTTTGTCTTCAGCTCTTCTTCTTGATTTTATTTTCCACGCCTTCTTTATTTGCTCTGCAATATACATGTGCAGGGGTTAGCCGTGCAGTATAGTCGCCTGCTTAGACAACTGCGAGGTCTACATTAATTCTAGGCGGCTGAACTTTTGGAGTTTAATCCACTCGGCCGCTTTTGGAACTAGAGCTACTATTTTTCAAAGTAGTTTTCTAGTGTTTTCTCCAGTCGCGTTCTGTCTAAAACCAAACAAAATGTTGCTAATTGCTATATTGACTGTACTTTTGGACTCTACGACGTTTGGAACTAAATCCACTCCCTATTTTAAATCGTTGTTGCGTTTTGGAACTAACGCCACTGGTGATTTTATTCATTTTGGAACTAAAGAACTGAAATATAATTTTGGAGTTAAATCCACTTGGAACTAACGCATCGCACCCGTTATATGAACATATGTTCATATGTTTCAACAAACATAAATGTGTATAAAGATGCAAAATCCAGTTTATAAATAGCCTAGTTATTTTTATTGTGTGATTTTATGATATTTTATCATGTACTTTTGTAGAAAGAACAAAGTTGAGTTGATTTGCTTACATGAATAATACAAAAATTTGTATTTCATTATTCGGTGCATAAAAAAGGAGTGCTAAGCCTATTAAACTTATTTTAAAAAAATTGTTGACTTTTTTAGTAGAAATTAATTTTACAATACTATAGTTTATGTCTTTGAGGAAAACAGTTAAAAAATGTTGTGATTTGTGTTACGGTGGTGTATAAACCCTAATTTATCAAGAATACACCATTTTGGCGGATTTCGCCACAATTTACAAATTTGTCTACAACTTCTGCAAATTTGTCAAGGTAGGTGCATGAAATTTGTTGTGTTTGGTTTAGAACTAAGTAGAGAACTTGAGAATACCAATAGTATATATGGGCTCAATGTTGTTTTTTAGCTATTTGTGTTCAAAAATTGGATTTCGCAAAAAATAAACAATAATATTTTATAATAAAAAAAAGGTAATATTTTTTTTATGAGGCTATTATACATATTTGGATGTAGAATTTCATAGGGAATAAAACAAAAAAATAATAATTATGGCTCTATCTGTTAAGGAAAAAAAGTTAAAAACATTTTACTAAATGCTTACAAAATTGATTAAAAAGGGCCTGGTATTTTTGGCTAGTACTATAAGTAAAGGTACCGGCATTTTTGGCTATGACCAAACAATTTTTGGCGGACTGCAAAGGGTTAAAAAAAATATATGAATGTGCATTAATAATAATAAATACAACAATGCATATATAAATACCACTGTTGAAACAAACTTGCCTTCCAAAAATTTAAAATTTGTAATGATTAAATTAATAACTGCTTAATAAATGAATAACGTGGGTAGAATTTAAATACAATCTGAGAGGTAAAATTGTTCAGTCTGAATAGGCATTATTCACAAACTATGACACTTTCCAGTAAGACTGATGCTGCAAAGATAATACATTATTTTGGTCTAGTTAAAAAATGAATGATTTCTTTAGAAGCATGATACGTGTTGTTACAATTAATACAGGCTAAATAAACTATGTCTAACAACACTACAAAGTATATATACACTTTTACTGAACTTACATATAATACAGTAAACATACACCAACGATAGTATAAGGCGATCGATTTCAACCCGTTAAACCAGTCATCATCAGGCCCAAATAAAGAATCCATCATTCTCTGATTGGGCCTGATAATAACTGGTGTTACTGGATGAAATCGATCGCCTTGTACCATCTTTTGTGAATGTTTACCGTTTTGTATGTAGATACAGTATAAGTAAAGCTACCCCCGTTACAGCAAACCTGCATACTCAGCGAATTTCAATTGGTACTTCACTACGTCTTGAAGCCTCTTACCAACTTTCATCAAAGCATATTCATAATAGGCGAGATTTATTCTCCATAAGAAAAACATTAGGACTGAGTATGCAGGTTTACTGCATCAAGAACCACAAAAATCGGGTTTTTATGCAATTGCCAATGGATCACCACTAGATGAAGCAACATTCCAAATTTTACCAATTAATGTTCATAAACAAGCAAGATAACACATGCTTCTTATTCTCCATAAGAATAAAATTATAGCTGCTGGATTCGCAGATTTGCTGCCATGGAGTCCCCAAAAAATGGGTTTTGTATGCAAATATCGGTAAACCCTAGCCATATGAAGCCACCTACCAAGTTTCATTTGTTCATTTGTGTTTGTTTCAATATATGTTCATTAATAAGCAAGATTATAACATTTTACTTGTTCTCAATAAGATTAACGTTGGACAACGTACTGTGTTTAGTACTTTCAATATAACCGATTGACGTAGAGCAATGACAATGTATACATAACCCTATAAGTAGGGACACGCTTATGGAAAAACGATTTCTAGTGAGGATGCCGCCCCCAAAACACAGATAGTGCCACACTAGCTTATTCAGTCCAATAGTCCAATACGTTGTTAGCAGTTTACGGATCGAAAATATGTTCACATTTCAAACAGCTGGCTGGAATGATTTGACAGTTATTTGTTATTGTTTTTTGTTTTGTTTGAAAATCTTTACGCAAACGAATTAAACGTAAACACGGCTAGAATAAACTGTTTTGACTTATTCCTGAGTAAAATAAGTTTTGAAAATGATTTGTAGGCTATGATAACACAATGCCATACAGATTGAAATATTCAAAAGACAAATTACAACAGAAAAACTAAATCTTCATTCATTCTACTTTATTCAAGACAATATTATCTTGTTACAAATTTCTGTGACGGCAAAAAATGTTCTTAATTTGGAATTCTTTGGAGGTTTCGGTCAATTTTACAAATTTCAAAATCCATTTTATCCATTCAATTTTTATTTCATGAGAACATTGCAACCGATAACGATACAGGTCGTTTAAACGGTAAGAATCTTAACTACCACCAGTCCATAAGCTAATTTGGGCCATACATTTTTCTCAAAGATACATACGGAGAATCCCTATGAAGTAAATCATTTTATCATATTCCCAAATATGGATAAAATTTCATACATAATACAGCAAACAGAAACTAAATTTGCAGATCTAGATAGGAAGATAATTATTTTAAGTACAATGCAAGCACAGTTTGTTGTTTACAAACAAACTCAATTTGCCATTTGAGAGGTATGCAATAGCGCGTACAACGGGGCTAAGAAGTACTAGTAACAATCAGCGCTAATTCCCGCTCTGAACTTACGGGGCAGAACTAAAATCGATTAACATGGGGTGTCCCTACTTATAGGGTTATGAATACATTGGCGATGATCAAAATACCAAATTGTTTGTTTTTTAAAGTTGAATTCAATAGTGTAAACTAAAGTTTGGCTTTAAATAAAATTATATGTAAAAGTTTTAAAAACCCATTTTTGGGGAACTAAATCTACAAAACCCCGCTTATACTGGTGCGATCTGTCTGGTTTTCGGACTCATGAAAATAGCTACTCGTTTATACCAAATTTCATCAATATCGGACCATTTTTATTAAAGTTATCGTGCCTACAGACACATATATATGAATTTGAACGAATGGTGTTCTTGACATCTGGGGGCCTCAAAACGAAAAGTTATCATGGTCCCGGGCCTAGGTCTTACCATGCCACCTACGGTAATAACATCTTCCCTATGGGGAAATTCGCTAACAATGGGTTTTATAAGTAAAAATCCGTAAACCCCAATCATATGAAGCCACATACCATATTTCACTAATATACAGGGCAATTATGTTACCAAAAAAAAGGGAACGAAGCCTCAATTTATAGTTTAATTACCAAACAAAATGGTAAACCACACCACAAGATTATGACACAGCCTTTAAACACTTCACCGAAGATTTCAAAAAGAACGGATTAAAACGTTTAATATGTCCTCCATTGGGGTATGTGACAATATTGACTTATCACAGTTAGCTGTCAATTTAGTTAAATTTCAGAGTATCACAGGAGCTAAAGTTATTATGATAGTGTACAATGAAAAATCTTTTTGAGTGATAAGAAAGGGACTGCCACACCAAGTCTTCCTTCTAAGAATTAAGGAAATCTTACATATTGAAACCCTTCGTCATAGCAATCAAGTCACACACCACTGCAGCAAGAGTCAAGACCAAAATGATAAAAAAATTACACTTAATTCTTTGGAAGAATACCCTCCTCTGCTTCTGCCTCGATCTACAGCTGCCAGAACCAATATATCAACTGTCAACGGAACATATGCCAACGGAAATGTGCAAAGTTCTCTACAGGACTGCTTATCTCAGCTTGAACCAATCAGCACCCAAGTTAACAAATGTATAGCCAGATCCCTCACATTAAACTACCCTCTAACACTCCCTCCACCTCCCAAGTAAGTAAGCCAAAAAAATCACTCAATAGTACAAAAATATTACATCACAATATCATGGATTTAAAAACACAAATTGAAGCCTTGGAAATAACCTTGTCTGAACTGGATCCAGATATTTTGATTTTGACAGAGCACAACATAACCAAAACTGAATTAGACAAATTAAAAATAAAAAATTTTCAAGTGTTTCTAATTTCTCTCGCACCACCACTTTGGGAGGAGGTGTATTAATTCTTATAAGACAACCTTTCGTGGGTGCGATCACTATCGATTCACCTTGAAGATCGGCTCTACTCCGTCTGGAGCAGAGCACAGTCTCAATCCACCTACATATACCAGACTCAAGACCACGCCCATGCACGGCCCGGACCACAGCCGTGTGTAGGTAACAATGTCAAAAGCACCTTCAATGTCCATGAAGGTGCATAGAGCAATTTCCTTAGCAGCAAGGCTGTCCTCCACCCTGCTCACAAGTTCATGCAGAGCTGTTTTGCATGACTTACCAGGCTGATAGGCATGCTGGTTTCGATGAAGATATTATTATGTCAGAATTATCTGAAAGCACTCACTTTCTTAGATCTCTTTTTACTAGTCTTTCCAGCGTCTTAAAGAGAAACGATTAGAGAGACTAATAGGATGAAACGATTTTGCAGTTGAGTAGTCTGCTCTTCCTCTCTTGAGAATGAAGACCACCCTACTGAGGCGCCAGGCTTGAGGAATGTACCCATGAGCCAAACTTGCTCTGAAGAGTTCGCACAGGAGGACCAAGAGAGCTTCCGGTCCTTGCTACATATCTTTAAAAATTCAGTCTTCGTTCATCCTCTTACGGGAAGAATGAGCGTACACCTAGTAAGCTAAGTAATGTTTATATAATTCAAAACAAAACAATAAAGCACTTTTTTTAATCGATAAAAATTATTTCAATCTTGATGAAAAAATACCAGAGCCTATGGACTGTTGACGTACATAGAAGAACTCCAAAATAAGTTCAGTAATTCCACAAAATACCCTACTAGTCAAATTGAATCACTATAAAAACACATGATGCATTTTAGCTAATCTTAACGTAGCCTATAGCCATATTTTGTTCATGTCAAGTCATCCCCTTAAGCATTAAGGGATGTACGGATTGTGGACTGGTCCCGTAATGTCTGACCTGTAACTTCAGCAGGAAGTCTCCAATTGCTCTCTTGCCTACTGTGGTTAGCTTGGAGCGGTCCAGGGACAGCAAGAGGTTCTGGCCCGGCTCAGACTCTATGACAGTGACCAGACCTTCGCCAGCCTCCAGCAGAACCTGCAGAATCACGAATCTGGCTTGCGAATGTGACTGCAACATACACAACCATACTATTAGACTCTATGTCAGAGACCAGACCTTTTCCAGCATCCAGCAGAACCTGCAGAATCACGAACCTGGCCTGCGAACGTGACTGCAACATACACAAAAATACTATTAGACTCTATGACAGTGACTAGGCCTTTGACAGCATCCAGCAGAACCTGCAGAGCATCATGAACTTGGCTTGTGAGTGTGACTGCAACATACACAATTATACTATCAGACTCTATGACAGTGACCAGCCTCCAGTAAAACCTGCAGAATCATGAACCTGGTCTGCGAATGTGACTGCAACATACACAATACTATTAGACTCTATGACAGTGACTAGGCCTTTGACAGCATCCAGCAGAACCTGCAGAGCATCATGAACCTGGCTTGTGAATGTGACTGCAACATACACAATTATACTATCAGACTCTATGACAGTGACCAGCCTCCAGTAAAACCTGCAGAATCATGAACCTGGCCTGCGATTGTGACTGAAACATACACAACCATACTATTAGACTCTATGATAGTGACTAGACCTTAGCCAGCATCCAGCAGAACCTGCAGATTCACAAACCTAGTCTGCAATTGTGACTGCAGCATACACAACCATATTATCATACTTTACGACAGTGACCAGACCTTCGCCAGGCTCTAGCAGAACCTGCAGAATCATGAACCCTGCCTGTGAATGTGACTGTAACATAAACAACCATAGTATCTATCAGACTATACGAGTGACTAGACCAGCGATTCCCAACCGGTGTGCCGCGGCACACCAGTGTGCCGTGAGGCCTCCGCAGGTGTGCCGCGAAATTTCTGCAACACTTGGATATAATAATCACTTGGATTCGTGGATAACAATTTTACTCGTGGACTAGATAGCTTGACAGTTCCGGCAAGATTTTTACTGGCTTTTTTTATTTTCCCGTTTATATATAGAACGATCAACAGCACAGTGTGACTTATAACTGTAGAACAGTGTTCTGTTACGTTTCACAATAGTTATAGTTCAGCATTCACCCGCGTAGGGCGCAGCACCGAGTTAGTTGCTTCTAATAGTTTAATATTTCTCCGCTAGGGGCGACAGCGCTGCAGGGCGTTGGTAAAACGTCAAACTGTCAAATTAATAGTGTTCTGATTGATTATTTAGTATCGTTCTCGTTCTGTTAGTGCCAGTGAAGTTGTAGTTAGAGGTTGTGTTGTTTTTTAGTGTTAAAATGGATCGTTTTATAATTAAGAAAAACGAATTACCTGGTACGAGTTCGAAATCGAGTTTGAATGAAAATAATCTCCTTGTTAGTGCGAAGACTCATGTTTTGGAAAGTAGGCCTAATAAACGTAAACAATGTGGCAATGGCGATGGTGACTCAGGGAACTTTCGACAATACCATGAAAGCTACTTAGCATTTGGTTTTACGTCATCTGGTGGCGAAAAACCTAAACCTCGATGCCTGATTTGTGGCGAACAACTGTCGAACGAAGCCATGGTGCCAAGTAAGTTGAAAAGACATCTTCTCTCAAAACATCAATTTGCTTCTGAAAAGCCGGTTGAATATTTCAAAAGGCTGCAAGTAAGTGAATCAACACAGGTTTCAAAGTTTAAAAAAATATCGTCTGTGTCTGATAAAGCCCAAGAAGCCAGCTACGCCGTGGCTGAGCTAATAGCTAAAAAGATGAAATCTCATACGACCGCTGAGACAACGATTCTACCAGCGTGTTGTGAAATTGTTAAAATCATGTTTGGAGAAGAATGTGAAAAAGAGGTTAGGAAAATTCCTGTATCTAATAATACCATAAGTAGGCGTATAGAAGACATGTCCAAAGATGTTGAGGCCCAAGTCAATGAAAAACTGAAAGCAGCGGATTTTTTTTCTCTACAAGTAGATGAGTCCACAGATATAACCGGGAAACCCCAGGTTCTAGCATTTGTTAGATTTATAAACGAAAACAAAGTAATTGAGCAGTTCCTATTTTGTAAGTATCTTCCTGAAACAACAACCGGACAAGACATTTTTCAGCTAGTAAATAACTATTTGATCGCTGCTGATTTATCTTGGAAGTCTTGTTTGAGTGTTTGTACAGTCGGGTGCCCTGCAATGGTGGGCCATTTGACAGGATTTCTATCACTTGTAAAGAAAGAAAATCCAGATACTATATTTACTCATTGCTTTCTCCACAGAGAAGCTCTTGTTGCCAAGTCTCTGGTTCCTGAGCTCGAGGAATGTTTAAAGACTGTTGTCAAAATGGTAAACTTTATTAAAAGTAGGCCTTTAAAAGCTAGATTATTTAATAATCTGTGTTCTGCTATGGATGCTGAGCATACCCAGTTGATGTTGCACACAGAAGTAAGATGGCTATCCCGCGGACGTGTCCTTCAGAGATTCTATGAACTCAGAGAGGAGTTATTAGTATTTTTTACCTGTGAAGAGTCAGAGTATGCAAATTTTCTAAGTGATGACTCCTGGTGTTCCAAAGTGGCGTTTTTAGCTGATATATTTAAGAAACTGTATATTTTGAACAAAGGCATGCAAGGAAAGCGAGAGAATATTCTCACGTCTACAGACAAAATCAATTCTTTCCAACAGAAGCTTTCTTTGTGGATATCCAAAATAGAAAAACAAGAAACATGGGATATGTTTGATCTCACAAAAGATTGCAACATTGATTTGAACCTTTCCAATCTAATTTTGAAAAGCCTACATCAGCTTGAAAATAACATAAACAAATATTTTCCATCTCTTGATGTATCTTCAATGGACTGGGTGAGGAATCCTTTTATTAATTCTGCATATGAAACTGCATCTCTTAGTACTGATGAAGAGAGTGAACTGATTGATGTCAGAAATGATCGCGGTCTGAAACTGCAGTACAGTAAATTGGTTGAGGAAGCTGAAGCAAAGTCTAAATTGAAGAAAACTAAAGTAAATGTTGACATTGAATCATTTTGGATCCCTCTTATAAATGAATATCCGTTAATCTCAAAGAAGGCAATGAAAGCAATAATACCATTTTCAACGTCGTATATCTGCGAGGCTGCCTTCTCGTCAATGAATGCCATAAAGACAAAAAATCGTTCACAGCTGAAGACTTTGGAAGACGACATGAGGATTTGCTTGTCAACCATCCGACCCAGAAAGGATCTTGGAGGCACAAATATCCCACTAGCACTAGATTTAGCTTCATACATAATATAGTAAATCACCTTTTATGAATTTTGTATTGTACTGTAATGATTTTGGTTTCTCTCCACATTGAAATATAAGTTTATTCATACCAAAATGCAGTTTTCATTGGTCCCTTTTTTCGTTAAAACAAGCTATCTATAATAAATTATTTGTCTTACCATACAAATACTATATCATAATAAAACAATATATTTAAATACTGGTACGAAAATCAAGTGTGCCGTAACTAAATTTGGATTTAAGTTAGTGTGCCGCGACGAAAAAAAGGTTGGGAATCGCTGGACTAGACCTTCACCAGCCTGTAAAATCACAAACCTGGCCTGCGAATGTGACTGCAACATCCTATCATACTCTACGACAATGACCAGACCTTCACCAGCCTCCTGCAAAATCACAAACCTGGCCTGCGAATGTGACTGCAACATACTGAACGATAATAATAATAATCTTAATTTCTCTTCAAAAACATATTTAAAAAACCATTACAGCAACAAAATGAAAATACCCCCGTCGCAGCAAACCGGCGTACTCAGCGAATTTCCAATATATATATATATATATATATATATATATATATATATGTCTTAATAGCGCATAAAGCTGCTTGCCAAGTTTCTTTAATATACATTCATAAATTAGCAATATATAACATTTTAAATATTCTCCATAAGAATAACATTGGGCTGAGTACGCAGGTTTGCTGCAACTAAGAACACAAAATATAGGTTGTTATGCAAATATCAATACAACTCAACTAGGTAAAGCCACATACCAAGTTTCATCAATAAACATTCATAAATAAGCGATATATGCCATGTTAATTATTATTCTCCATAAGAAAAACATGAGAGCTGAGTACGCAGGTTTGCTGCAACAGGAACCATCGGTAATAAATGGGTTTTGTGGCAAATAACAATAGACCACAACCAGAAGCCATATACAAGTTTCGTCGGTACACGTTCATAAATAAGCGAGGTATAAAATGTTTCTTATTCTCCATAAGAATAACATTGGACAACGTATTGTGTTTAGCACTTTCAATATCTCTGCAACCAATTAACATGGAGCTATTAACAAAACACCGAATTGTGTGTTTTTTTAAGCTTAATCCAATGTGCGTACAAGTTTTTTAAGTCGAGTCGAGTAAATGGCAAAAGATTCATATCTCGAGTTCGTGTTGAGTATACAAATAAAAAATAAAATACCCCCGTAGCAGCAAACCTGCATACTCAGCGAATTTCCAATGTATATTAATTTATCTTAATACCACATAAAGCCACATACCAAGTTTTATCAAAATACATTCATAAATAAACGATTTATGACATTTTTATTATTCTCCATAAGAATAACATGGCGGCTGAGTATGCAGTTTGCTGAAATAAGGAACACTAAAAATGGGCTTTTATACAAATATCATTATAACTCAACTAGGTAAAGCCACATACCAAGTTCTATTAATTTATGTTCATAATTAAAGGAGATAACACGTTAATTATTCTCCATAAGAATAACATGGGGCTGAGTATGCAGGTTTGCTGCTACGGGAACTATCGGGCAAAAAATGGATTTTTGTGCAAATATCAATAGACCACAACCAAATAAAGCCATATACCAAATTTTGCCAGTTTACGTTCATAAATAAGCGAGATATACAATTTTTCTTTTTCTCCATAAGAATAACATTAGACAACGTACTGTGTTTAGGACTTTCAATATCTCGGTAACCAATTGACGTAGAGCAATGATTAAAATACCAAATTGTTTGTTTTTTTAAGCTGAATTTAATGGTATAAATTAAAATTTGATTTAAATTAAAATTACATGTGAAAACCCCAAAAAACACATTTTCGGGGTACAAAACCCCCCAAAAACCCCCCTTCGGATGGTGCGATTCATCTGGTTTTCGAACTCGTTCAAATAAATGGTACTTTACACATTTGTACCAAATTTCATTAAGATCGGACCTTTTTTACGAGAGTTATCGTGCTTACGCACACATATATATATATATATATATATACATATATACAAATTTGAACGAATGGTGTTTTTGGCATCTGGGGACCTCAAAATGAAAAGTTATCATGGTCTCGGGCTTAAGTCTTACCATGAGACCTACGGTAATAGCTCTTCACTATAGGGGAAATTCGCTAAAAACACATAGGTCGAGTTGAATTGAATCAAAACAGTGTATAGGTTTCCATTTATAAATGTTGTTGTTAAAATATACTTTTCTAGTCACTATGACCTGAAAATAACAATAGTAAGTAAAATAAATGGATTCATGCTTCATAGGAAAAAGGTAAGTACATTTATTTGAAAATTAATCATACCAAAGTAATTGCATAACATTTTGCCATGAAGATGAAATACTTGTAATCTGTTGGTATTAAGGTTATAATCTATCTATAATATTATCTTTAAAGAAGAGGTGGTTTCTGTCTGTCTGATGTTCCGGGTAAATGGAAAAACTACTGAACCAACTGGGCTGAAACTTTACACAAAGGTAGATCTTGAACCCATGCAACACATAGGCCTATTCACTTCCTTAAAATCCCCTCGGGCTACGCCCTGTGAACGTCCTAAGTTTCAATGTTTACATTTCAGAAGAAAGTAAACATTCAGAAACTGTAATGCGAACAGCTGAGGACACTTCCATTTGACAGCTTAAAGAGCAGAAGCAAGATTAGCTGTTTCAAGCTAACTAATATGCAAATTGCATTGACTATAGAATGGGTAAAGAAAACCCCTGTGCGATGAACGGTTACAGCAGCTAGTAGCCTATATGGTATTAATTAACTGTTTCATTAAAATATAATCTCAGTTTTTATTTTATTTCCTCCTTTTAGCGAATTTCCCCTATAGGGAAGAAGCTATTACCGTAGTTGGCATGGTAAGACCTAGGCCCGGGACCATGGTACCTTTTCGTTTTGAGGTCCCCAGACCCCAAAAACACCATTCGTTCGAAACTGTATATATATATATATATATATATGTCCGTGGGCACGGTAACTCTCGTAAAATTTATCCGATTTTGATGAAACTTGGTATAAGCGTGTAAAGCAACATTTATGACTTGAAGTTCGAAAACCAGCTAGATCGCTCTATCTGAAGGGGTATTTTGGGGGGGTTTGTACCCCAAATTTTTTTTAAAATTTTGTACATATAATTTTTGAAATAGTCAAATTTTAGTTTTCGCCATTGGATTTAGCTTAAAAAACACACGGTTTGGTATTTTGATCATTCCTCTACGTTAATTGGTTACCGAGATATTAAAAGTGCTAAACACAGTACGTTATCTAATGTTATTCTTATGGAGGAAAAGAACATTTTTATATTGTTGTTATTTAATGTTGAATGTAGAAAATTTTACTAGAGATTAATTGTAAAATTATGGATATAGTTTAGTAATTAATTTGATTAAATATTTATGGCAGCGGCAACTTAGTTATTCCAGTTTTTGAGTTTTGATATCGGGAAAGTCTAACATTCTTGAGTCGACCAATAATATAAATCACTTTTGAAGTTTATTTAAAATAAAACTGTTTTGCTTGCTTTTAACTAAATTTTTGTACCGATATTCAATCAGTCAGTTTTGGTTAAGTAGGCAAGGAGCATAACAAGGCACAAAATGATCTATCCTTCTCAAAACTAACTTATTGCAAGTGCAAAGAAGATAAGTGAACAACTTAAATTCCAACACAAATTATTTTTAATTGGTATATATACAACAACGATTTAAGAGTTTACTAGAGATTATTTTTCAGAAATAAAATTGAGGAATTAATAGTAAATAATATTGTTTTATTTTGAAAAAAAATTAATTTCCATGTTAACCTAATCTAACTTATATGTTGTATAGTTTACAACATATAAAAATACCACCGTCGCAGCAAACCTGCGTACTCAGCGAATTTCCAATGCATAATATATGTCTTAATACCATATAAAGTCGCATACCAAGTTTCATAAAAATATATTCATATATAAGCAATATATACAATT
The DNA here is from genome assembly GCA_963675035.1 of Allygus modestus. Lineage (NCBI taxonomy): Eukaryota > Metazoa > Arthropoda > Insecta > Hemiptera > Cicadellidae > Allygus > Allygus modestus. Next base: position 198,811,393 of record OY776111.1, on the reverse strand, counting down.
TTAATTATTCTCCGGAAGAATAGCATTGGTGATGAGTACATAGGTCTGCTGAAACAAGGACCACAAACAATTGGTTTTTATAAAAATATAAATATAATTTAACTAGGTGAAGCCACATACCAAGTTTAATCAATATTCAATCATAAATAAGCACTATATAACATTTTAATTATTCTCCATAAGAATAACATGGGAGCTGAGTAAGCAGGTTTGCTGCAACAAGGAACCAAAAAATGGGTTTTTATGCAAATATCAATAACACTAAACAAGGTGAAGCCACATACCAAGTTTTATTAATTTATGTTCATAATTAAGGGAGTCATTACATTTTACTTATTCTCCATAAGAATAACATGGGGGCTGAGTATGCAGGTTCGCTGCTACGGGGATAATCAATAAAAAAACAATTTTTTCTGTAAATATCAATATACCAGTACTATGTGACGCCACATGCCAAGTTTCATCAATATACATTCATTAATAATGGAGATATAAAATTTTATTTATTAGCCATAAGGATAACATTGGACAACGTACTGTGTTTAACACTTTGAATATCTCTGCAACGGTTGGACGTAGAATCACAATTTAAACACCAAAATGATTGTTTTGTGGAGCTGAGTCGATTTGTAAAAGCAAATGTGAAGTTTACATAAAAATTAACTTAGGAAAAGCCAAAAACCTTTTTCCCATAAGATTAACATGGGAGATTTTATGAGGATTATTTTTATTTTCTCCGCAACCACTTGACCTAGGTTAATAATTCAAAAAAATATATAATTTGTTTTTTTAAGCTCTATAACATGGTTCAAACCAAAATTAAATGTTTTAAACATTTTAGGGTAAAAATGCAAAAAACCGATTTTTGGAAAATTTTAAACCCCGATAAACCCCCCTTCCCATAGTCCGATTTTTCTGGTTTTCGAACTTAAAGTCATAAATGTCACTTTACACATTTGAGCCAAATTTCATCGAAATCGGACGTTTTTTACTCAAGTTATCACATTCACGGACACATAATATATATATATATATACATATATATAAATTTGAACAAATAGTGTTTTAGTCATCTGGGGACCTCAAAAAAAATTTGTCACGGTCTCGGGCTTAAGTTTTACCATGAGACCTACGATAATAGCTTCTTCCCTATAGGGGAAATTCGCTAAAAGTATCAATCACCGATATAGCTTTGAAATTAATATCAGTTTCCACAGGCATTCAATCATTCACAATATAACTTTTATCACCAATCAATTACAAGGCAAGCTGAAGGTGTACCGGAACAGACAGACGATTCTATACGCTGACGGGGACAACGTATTTGCAAAGGGAAAAGGGTTAAGGGATGCTTTACACTTTTCAATGATGCCACACTTAGGGTAGTATCACTTCTGGGATGGGGTAATATAGTTGTGTCTGTAAGGTAATTACTTTTTCAGAGTAATTGTAGACTGTAGTTGATGTTCAGTTTTACCGTGATTACATTTATATTTCTGAACCATTTCAAATTGATCATATAATTTAAATTAGAGGTGTGCGGATATCCGAAAAGCCGGTTCGGTTCCGGATTGGATCGGATATCCGAGTCCGATCCGAAGGCTTTATCGATATCCGATAAGGTCTAGTACAAATCCGACTTATTGGATAGACATATCTGGGGATAAACATGATGATGATAAACAAATGATTAAATGATTAAGTGTGCTGCCAATGTCCAGTGGAACACTGTTAAAGATATGAATGATGTTAATGAAATGGTAGGCTTTATAAACTCGGATGTATTGGAAATATTTAATCAGAAAGCTACTACACGCGTGCACGTGGGCTTGTGCGTTTGTGTTTGACCTGTAGATATATTGCCAAGCTCGTCGAATATCTTTAAGACGACGTTTAAAGCAGCGACGACCTGACGACGGATTCAAGAAGGCATCGCTTAGTTATCTGGGTTATTTCTATTATTTTTATACAGATTTCATTGTTTGGCTATTATTTGATTTAGTTAAATTCATGTATTTAAAATGAAACCGAAATGGAAGAAAAGCATGATATGTAAATTCTTTAAATAAATGATGCCGACAGTGAAGTGGCCAATTGTCTGAAATGTAAGCTGACACTTTGTAGTCTGTTTACATTCCGGTGACAAACTAAGTTAGGTTAAACAACGTTTCTAATTTGTAGTAAACAGAATAAACTCTATCTAGGCCTAATTAGTAAACTTATAAAACAAAGGAAATTCTTTGGTTATCAAAGTTTTTGGTTACGGTAACTCATACAGAGTTGAAATCCTATACTGATTCATTGTTTCAGTAGGGTCTGATTGCCTATTTGCCTGATCTGTCATGCTAGTATGTTGTGATGTCTGCTTTGCTATCAACATCGGTGATTCCGGTCTTTTAAATAGGCTGTAATCATATTAAAATGTTTCCTTGTTGTTTCTCTTGCCTGACCATATGTTTGTGTTTGTTTTTTACTAGGCCTACACCCAGATAGGCTAAGGTGTTATAGCATAATGACAAGGTTAATGATAGTCAAGGTGACATTACATGATTTGAGTAGCCTAACCTAGGCCTACTGTTATTAAATTACCTATACTTTTATATTATACCTATATAACCAGGAAACATATTTCTTCTATTTTTCACTGCAGAGAAGATAATTTTCTCAAGTTTTTACAGATGTTGGTATATTGCTCCTCCAAATAGACATGCTATTTTCTGGTGAGGTTATATGTAGTACAGTCCTCATTTACTCATAAAGGGACATTTGTAAACATAATAACCACTTGTTGTGTTTTGAATAAAATTACTTAGCTTAAATATTTTAAGCCTATAGGCCTATTTATATCTTGTAAGAAAAATGAAAATGTTTAGTTCCAACTTGAAAATATGGTGGTTTTAGTGATCGGGGTATAGTAGGCTAAATATCCGAATCCGAAAATTATCCGATCCGAACTTAAGCTATCCGAACCAAAACCGATCCGAACTAAAAATTCACTATTCGCACACCTCTAATTTAAATTAGTCTGTTACATTCTGAACAAATATTGCAAATACTCGAACCTTTAAACAAAATTTAAAAAAAAAAACAGATAAATTACAGCCTATAGATTAAATGTTATATAATTCTCTGGCTTCTAGGATATTTAATATTAGGATAAAGTAGTTTGGTTAGTGACAATTTGTTTTAGTTTTGTTGGCCTTAAATGGTTATTGAATCTATTATTGTAATTTTCTACCCCATTTAGATGTTTTAATTTTGATTTATAACATGTAAAGCGGCGGAATATCGGACTGCCGAACTGATCAGCTATGGCCAGCGAAGTAAAAAACAGTTCCTCGTTGGTTTTACCTCGCTGGCAATGGCATATAATTTGCCAATTTTCATTATGGTAGTGGGTAAAATGAAGTATTTTAGGTCCAACAAGGGAATATTTGGTAACATTATCAGTGGCAACACTGCGAAGTACGTCTAACAGTTTGAGTTTTGACACAATAGCGCCAACTGTATCGTTAAAACTTACAGTAACAGTATTCCCTTGAATATAACAAATGATCAAATAGCCTTTTTATAAGCAGGTCTATATTACAAAGGTCATTTTGTTTTGTATAACTACCAAAGGTGTAGTGCAGTTTCGTTTTAAATTAATCAAACATTCCTAACTGAGAATCCTTTATTTCAAAAGAGTCCTATGTAATCGGAACCTGGCTGAATCTGAATTCGCTTGCTTTCTGAACCATCTTGAGTGTGAACATGATGGAAAACATGATGTATGAGTGTAAAATAACATTAAACAAGTTTCTTAAGTGATGTGTGATGATTTTCTAAAGTGATGTGTATCTTATAGTTACAGTACACTTTTTCTGTGTTTTCTTTATCTAATTCCCCCTTCCCCGTGGACAACCCAAAAGGGCCATTATTCACAAAACAGAACTAATCAAATGGAAACAGGAGAACAGAATTTACACCAATATATAACTAAAAACCTTTGAATTATTACTTTCATACTATAAACACACACAAAAATGCATACCTGCAACCAAGTTTTAGTGACAGGCTGGTACATCTCAAGTGCCTTGCTAGCTCCGTTCCAGACCATTGACAGCCAATTGACAAACATCACATCATCTGCAGCTTCATCCTCATGTCCAAAGATTCTAAAAACCATTTGAAACTATTTAAAAAAAATTAAGACGCCTTAATAAAGCCATAAGGTAATTGAATTTAACTACAGATACAAGAAGACAAAATTGTTTGGGTTTTTGGAGAATTTAAAAATGCTGCAGCACACCATGGAGTGTGGTCTTTGGATCGAGGTGAGTTCAGTCAAGTTTTGCCAATTGTTCTCAAGTTTCAAGAATTTTAGAGCACGTTTTTGCCATTAGGATATTATACATTGGTGATAGATTGTTTCAAATAATGTCCAGTTGACTCTCAGAAATACAGGCCATTGTGGCGGACAACCGGTCTGGAGTTTGAAAAATCCAGATTTCTCTGAGTTGGGCATGAATCATCAATTCCGCCTTTATAGCGAACAATTATGACAATATGCGTTTTAGCGAATTTCCCCTATAGGGAAGAAGCTATTACCGTAGTCGGCATGGTAAGACCTAGGCCCGGGACCATGATAACTTTTTGTTTTAAGGTCCCCAGACCCCAAAAACACCATTCGTTCGAAACTGTATATATATATATATATGTGTGTGTCCGTGGGTGCGATAACTCTCGTAAAAAACGTCCGATTTTGATGAAATTTGGTACAAACTTGTAAAGCAGCATTTATGACTTTAAGTTCGAAAACCAGGGGAATTGAGCTATCCGAAGGGGTATTTTGGGAGGGTTTTGTACCCCAAAAATGGGTTTTTTGAGTTTTTTACATACAATTTTTGAAAAAGTAAAATTTTATTTTTTCCCATTGCAATCAGCTTAAAAAGACGCACAATTTGATGTTTTAACCATTGCTCTACGTCAATTGGTTACTGAGATATTGAAAGTAATAAACACAGTACGTTGTCCAATGTTATTCTTATGGAGGATAAGAAAAATTGTATATCTCGCTTATTTATCAACTTATCCTGACGAAACTTGGTATATTGCTTCATTTCATTGTGGTCTATTGATATTTGCACAAAAACCCATTTTTTTGCCGATATTTCCCGTAGCAGCAAACCTGCATACTCAGCCCCATGTTATTCTTATGGAGAATAATTAACGTGTTATCTCCTTTAATTATGAACATAAATTAATAGAACTTGGTATGTGGCTTTACCTAGTTGAGTTATATTGATATTTGTATAAAAACATTTTTTTAGTGTTCCTTATTTCAGCAAACCTGCATACTCAGCCGCCATGTTATTCTTATAGAGAATAATAAAGGTATTAAGATAAATTAATATGCATTGGAAATTCGCTGAGTATGCAGGTTTGCTGCTACGGGGGTATTTGTTTATGTAATAATAAGCTTCCAGAAGAAAGTTATAAACACTCTGTAATACAGGAGAACCTCGTTAATCCGTCACCAACGGGACTGAGAGCATAGTCAAAACCCAAAATAACCCCCCGTTGCAGCAAACCTGCATACTCAGCGAATTTCAAATGATATCTCACTACGTGATGAAATTTTTTGCCATTGGTTTTTAAATAAGCGAGATATGGCATTTTATTTATTTTCCATAGGAAAAACATTAGGATTGAGTATACAGGTTTGCTGCATCAAGGACCACAAAAATCGGGTTTTTATGCAATGGATCATTACTAGATAAAGCAACATATCAAGTTTTACCAATTTATGTCTATAAACAAGCAAGATATCACAAGATTCTCATTCTCCATAAGAATGACATTATAGCTGCTGAGTATGCAGGTTTGCTGTCATGGGGACCACAAACAATGTGTTTTGAATGCAAATATCAATAAACCCCAACCATATGAAGCCACATACCATTAATTCATTAATATATGTCCATTAATAAGCAGATATAACATTTTAATTATCCTCCACAAGATTAACATTGGACAATGTACTGTGTTTAGCACTTTCAATATCTCGGTAACAAATTGACGTAGAGCCATGATCAAAATACGAAATTGTTTGTCTTTTTAAGCTGAATCCAAAAGTGTAAACTCAAGTTTGGCTTAAAAAATAATTATACGTGAAAAGTCCAAAAAAACCATTTTTTGGGTACAAAACCCCCCTTCTTATAATGGTGCTATCTGTCTGATTTTTTATCTCATGAAAATAGTTGCTGCCTTACACGTTTACACCAAATATCACCAAGATCGGACCATTTTTACGAGAGTTATCGTGCCTACGGACACATATATACAGAGTGAGTCACACCACCCGTCCAGCATATATAACGGGAGAACGGTTTGTTCTAAAGTCGTCAAAAAAATTATTCCCCACTAAAACACATATGGGCTTTCTATTAAAAATACTTTCATCAAAATCTACGATACAGAATGTTCAAAAACTGAAAGTCACGGGTTTGAATCTCAAAACTTTCTTATGTTAACATAGGACAGATTATACATAGTTTTAAAGGTCTCGTTAAAATAAACATTTTGGCGAAAACAGAATTCACCTATCTTTATTCGTTTCAAAATGGCGGGCATTTTTGGTGAAATATTGACATTTACAGAATACCCTGTATTTTCTTAACCACTACCAGTGGCGTAACTGCCGGGTTGCCCATGGTGCGAGGGGGCCCACGGGCCTAAGGGGCCAGTAAACCGGAACGGCGGGGCCCGTGGGCTGAGGTAAAAGCTCTGGTGGGCCCGCATAATGGGATTAAATGATTATATTTCATTTTCAAAACATTTAAAAACAGCAATAATGTTGTTAGTCAAACTTTAAGAATTAATTTATTTTTACTTTCCCCCCTATACGTAGTATATGGAGAAAGTATTGTTTTCGTCAGAATTTTCGAATTTGAGTTGTTGGTGGAAATTTTTTGGTGGAAAGTTTTGGTGCTCCCTGAACCCAAAAAAGTGTTTTTTACGTGATGTCTGTGTGTGTGTGTCTATCTGTCTGCATGGATGTCTACAGAGCTACAGCCCTAACCAATGGTCCGATTTTTATGAAATTTGGTGTGTAGGTACTAATCCACGATATCCACGAAAGGTACTAATCAGTGCGCGTGCGCGTGTTCGTGTTTGTGTTTTTGTGTGTGTGTTTGTTTGTTTGTTTGTGTGTGTGTGTGTGTGTGTGTGTGTGTGTGTGTTTGGGAATTTGTGTGTTTGTTTGTATATGTGTGTTGTGTGTGTGTGTGTGTGGTGTGTGTACGTGTGTTTGTGGTGTGATTGTGTTTGTGTGTGTGTGTGTGTGTGTGTGTGTGTGTGTGTGTGTGTGTGTGTGTGTGTGTGTGTGTGTGTGTGTGTGTGTGTGTGTGTGTGTGTGTGTGTGTGTGTGTGTGTGTACAGAGCTAGGAGCCCTAACCAATTGTCTGATACTAATCCATGATATCTCCAGGCGTTTTTTTCACCTTTTGGAATTTTTTATTTTTAAGGGGAATTAGCCCCTAAAAACTGCCAAAAAACATGAAAAATCAAGATTTCTCAAAAACTGCTCTAACGATTTTGATTAAACTTTAGTCGTTTGTAGAACTTTAGTTTTCCAACAAAATGACACCACCCGCATGTCTGTAAAAATTCGGGTTCAGAAATTACAAGTTTTAAAATAAAAAATTCAGTTTTTTGGATTTTTCATTAAAAAAACATAAATATAAAAAATATTACTATTCACCATTAAAAAGAGCTCAAAAAACTAAATAACTTAGTATTTTGAATTACTATTCTACTGGTTGCGGAGAAAATTTAAATTTTCATTTTGCGGTAAACCCAATACGTTTTCCAATGTTATTCTTATGGGGAATATAAAATTACTATTTCTCTCTTATTTATTGATCAATTTCGTTCAAACTTGATATGCTTGTCAAGTTAGCATTGACCAACAGAGGAAATTCGAAATATGTTGCCCCTTAATAACCTTGAGGGGGGGAATAGGGGGCATTTTCCCTCTTAAAACCACATGTGTAGCGATGGATTCTGTAGTGCCTCCTAAACAGGGATTTGGGTGGATATTTTTGAAAACAACTTGTTTACAAGATTTTCTGTACATTCGACGGCACTTTGTATTCTATATTTCGTAAATAAAAAGTAATTTCTTCATTAAAGTTGGGCTAAAAGGGAGAAAGTATGTGTCAGTTTCCTGATACTGTTTATTAGCCTAGTAATAGATCTTTCATTCTTTGTGATTAGTGTTTAATAAATTACACTAAATAATTTATAAAATATAATAAATAAATAAATCAATAATTTATAATTATTAATTTATTATATTTATTTAGATTATATATTATTAAATTAATTAATACCCCCGTAACAGCAAACCTGCATACTCAGCGAATTTCCAATGCATATTAATTTATATTAATACCACATAAAGCCACATACGAAGTTTCATCAATATACATTCATAAATAAACGATTTATGACATTTTAATTATTCTCCATAAGAATAACATGGAGGCTGAGTATGCAGGTTTGCTGAAATAAGGAACACTAAAAATGGGCTTTTATAAAAATATCAATATAACTCAACTAGGTAAAGCCACATACCAAGTTCTATTAATTTATTTTCATAATTAAAGGAGATAACACGTTAATTATTCTCCATAAGAATAACATGGGGCTGAGTATGCAGGTTTGCTGCTACGGGAACTATCGGAAAAAATTGGGTTTTTGTGCAAATATCAATAGACCACAATGAAATGAAGCAATATACCAAGTTTCGTCAGGATAAGTTGTTAAATAAGCGAGATATACAATTTTTATTATCCTCCATAAGAATAACATTGGACAACGTACTGTGTTTAGCACTTTCAATATCTCAGTAACCAATTGACGTAGAGCAATGATTAAAACATCAAATTGTGCGTCTTTTTAAGCTGATTGCAATGGGAAAAAATAAAATTGTACTTTTAAAAAAATTGTATGTAAAAAACTCAAAAAACCCATTTTTGGGGTACAAAACCCCCCAAAATACCCCTTTGGATAGCTCGATCCGTCTGGTTTTCGAACTTAGTCATAAATGCTGCTTTAAATGTTTGTACCAAATTTCATCAAAATCGGACCTTTTTTACGAGAGTTATCGCACCCACGGACACACACATATATACAGTTTCGAACGAATGGTGTTTTTGGGGTCTGGGGACCTCAAAACGAAAAGTTATCATGGTCCCGGGCCTAGGTCTTACCATGCCGACTACGGTAATAGCTTCTTCCCTATAGGGGAAATTCGCTAAAAATAAATAAATTATAATAATTTTTTCTCAATTATAATTACTTTAAAAGTAAAGTTTAAAGCGAGCTATTTTAACAAAGATTTCATCATTTGCATAACAATTTTAAAACTGTTGTTAGTAGTGTCAGCAAAGTTTTTTAACTTTTTTTTTAAGGTGAATCATTAATAAATGAGGTGATAATAATAACGAGTTCGCACGCAGCACGCTGACGTGAGGGAAGTGAATTTCCACATAAAAACTATAAAAACTCAAAATCAGTTAAAAACATACATTTATTCCAATTTTTATTCAAATCTGAAAATATTGATATTTTGGCTGTTCTGATGCTCCTGGTTCTATTTACCTGCAATGCTGGGAATACAATGTTGCGCATTATAAGGATAGGAGAAGGTCCAGTCAGGCTTCAAAGTAGGCGTGAGGTTGTTGGGGATGATTAAAGTACACCAACAAATGAATAATAGGCTTTTATAATGTAAAAACCCCACAAGACAACATACTGTGTTTAGTCGATACACACTTTCGCTAATAACTCGGTAAATATTTATGCTAGAATGACGAGAGAGGGCTTAAAAGTTTTGGCCCACTAATTCCCATCTTTTAGCATGCGTTAATTTTACATCCGGGGCTTTTCTGACCCTTTTTGGGTCCGAAACTCGAAATTTGAAAGATTAATCCCCAAAAAAGGGGTTTAGAGTTTTCCGTTTGTTTTGCCCAACGAACTTGTCCAACAGATTATAGAAAGGAACGTCCCTACCAAATTTGAAGTAAATCGGACAAAAAATGTGACCGCTAGAGTGCATACACACATATATATATATATATATATATATACATATATATATATATATATATATATACATATATATATATATATATATATATATAAAATTTTGAACGACCCCCCAAAACGTGTTCAGGGGGTCACGTTAGGAACTTCTATGGTGGTCCCGGGCTTAAGTTTCACCGTGCGGGTCATGCTAATAGTTCACTTTCCATAGGAAATTCACTAATAAGGTGAATGATAGTGATAATAAATCGGGGGACCTGGGATCTGGACGTCTGCTTCACGTTTTGACTCGACACTTCTCGGCTTAATTTGTTGGTATTTTATGCTACATTGACGTGATGAAACTATTAAAAACATTATAGCTAGCCTAAATGAGAACCTTTTGAGTGTTATTAAATCACTAAAACTAGACAAGAACTGACTGAAGTTATGGATTTGGATGATCGTCTGGGTCAAGCAACCTTATCCCAGAATTTAGAATAATGGATAGGGATAGGGTGAAACTACGATTATGATTACGATAGGGGGGGGGGGGAGGGCTGAAAATAATGTTGCGGGGCCCACCAAAATCAGTTACGCCACTGACCATTACTCCTTTGTTCCAACTTAAATTTCTTACTCGTGATAAACTCAGCTTTAATTTGGTCTGCTACATGACAATTTACACCAATCTTGTATCGCTTTTAGTTTTTATGCAATCAGCAAAAAACATTATTTTTCCATATGAAATGCATGCTAATTCAGGGTGTCTACCAGCTCCCTAAAATACAAATCGGGGAATTTTTGGGGACTTTTGGTGACTTTTATCATAAAAAATCAGTGACCTCAAAAATTAAACGGTACCATTTTATTTTATATACAAAATCCTACCCTAAATATATAATTACAAAGAAAAAAAGTTAAGGGATATTTCATTGCAGTGGTTCTTCCTTAATGCAAAGTGACCCACATACCTTGTATCCGTTCCATGTTGTGAACAAAAACACAAGCACAACAAATCTTGGTTCATGTAAAAAACACTAGGCATAATTTAAACACTAATTGAAATATATTTTATAGGCATACTAATAACAGTTATCACTTTTTTAACTATCCTCCAACTACACCAGAGAAAACAAAACTAATTCCTATTTAAAACCTTAAAAACATTTTTTTTGTTTTCTCTCAATATTTTGCACGAGCTGACACATGATTAGTCACACAAAAAGCTGACCACAAAATCGCTCTTGGTTATGTTGTCTTTTCCTAAAAAACTTTTAATCCCTGACTTAGGCCTATTTGTGGAAGATTCTACTACGGCATACTGCAATCCTGGCTGCTGGATGGTAGGGCTTGGCCTACTTGCATTTGACATAGAACTTAACTTGAACTTTGACATAGGTCTACATTTAAATGTTGGCTGCTGTATTGCAGGCCTATTTGTGCTGAGGTAGAAGGAACTTCTGGGTTGAATGCATGCAAGGTCAACTGATTACCACTGTGTAGATTAGAAACAAACTGCATGTGTTTTTCCCCCTTTTTGTGAGATTTGATGGCAGTTATTCTGGAGTGTGAAACGTCAAAAGTTTTTTTACAAAAACAACAAAATGCTGTGAACTTGTCCTTTTTTCTAAGCCACTTTTTTCCACTTTTTTCTTAGGCCTAGCCACTAAATCATAAAACCACAAATCCCTGATACTAAGTAACTCACATTCACACGCAAGACTAACAGTGACGTCAGTGACAATCACACGATCACGATCACGTGCGAACAACAACTGCTGAACTAATCGCTTAGAAGTTCAAACTCATTAAAACTATCAACGAACAGACTACCAAATTACCAAATGTACCTTATTAATTATTAATTACTACATTTCCATTTTGTATTAATTATTAATCACAAAACTTTTCCATTTAATTTAAAAATAACTTTCTTAAATTCTTCAAACGCTCACAATGTTTAAACAGGTTTCCGTTACATAATAACAGTAAAATATTTGTTTTAAAATTAAATGATTTGAATCCTAAAGTGGGAGTCTGTTCCAAATACCGATTCGCTCTCAATACTGTTCAGGTCTTCCAACGATAACTGCTGTGGTCAACATCATGTTAGGACATCATAAAAGATGTCAATAATTAGTTATAATTAAGTCTCCGGTGGTACTTATATTTAATAAATTTATTTTTACTACCAAGTAATCTAATGCTTAAGCAATACTTTTTTCTGGCAAGTGTTAACACTCTCGTGACCTTCATATCCTACCACTCAAAGACGAGAATTGTTAGTGAGATGATGCAATCAACAAAATATCAATATTGTATCAGGTAGGCAGGTAGGGCGGTATATTGTGATCGCGCAGGATATGGGCTGCTTCACTAGCGCTCGTGGTGCCTGTCTGTAAAAACAGTCTTCTGACGTAACAGTCTGGGCGACTGTTGATTGGCGCTAAAGAAAACAAATCTGCCCAAACGCTCTGGTTTCTTTTACCAGGCACCAGGATCGCTAACGTCTATCCGGCTTTTTACGTTGCAGGTGCAGAGTTTATTTCAGTTTAATCACTGGCAAGCTGCGACTTTGGTGAGACGCCAGCACAAAAGACATAGACGGGTACAATAATGTTGTCCCATCAAAACGCAGACAACTGATACTACAATCAGCAGTTTAAATTGGTAAAATCGTGAAGTCACTGGCACTAGGGTAAACATCGATGATTAACTGATAATAAATTATTCACTCTCGTGATTATTTAATTTTTTACTTGGATATTTAATTTTGACTTGGATATTTTTCCGTGACTTAAGCATCAAAATCCGTGACTTTTGGTGACTTCTGTGATCTCATACAAAAATCCGTGACTTTTCGGGGACTTCCGTGACCGGTAGACACCTCATAATTGTACATAACACACTCGCTTCGCTCGCTGGGTGCTCCGCCCCAGACGACCCCTGTGGGGGGCTTCGCCCCCAGGTCACTGTTTGGCCACAGTTTAATATAAATTGGTCCAAATTCTATTTAAGACCTAAATTCTACAACTATTCCAAGGCTTTGATTATTTTTAAGGGTTACCTATAAAATCTGGTCATGTGCCTGTTGCTGAATACTACTTGGCATACATACGTAGTATGTTAAATTTTAAGCCTCCATGAATTACCTAAGTGCTTGAAAAAAATTAATACCCTTAACTCATGTATAATGTAGCCTTTATAAGGCGTCTTTTGAACCTTATAAGGAAGACGACAACCGTTAACAACCTGAAATGCTATGACTTTGGGTAACTACAAGCCTTCTGCAACAAATATGACATGATTTATAAGGGATTTTACCCTGGACAGAGCGCAACATAAAACCCAAAAAACACGAAACAATCTACAAAAGCTCAAAAGACTTTTTTTGGTGTTTAAGATATTTAATCAGGGCGTGTGAGTGTTGCTTAGTACTAATTGTAATGTAGGAATACTGTGTGATAAATATTAGGCCTCTAAGTTCTATATTAGAGTGACAAACCATTAAAAATCACAAACAAATCTTGGAAAAAAGTTAAAATTTAAAAAATCTAGCGCTACCGAAGGGTGAAGGGGGTGAGATACCGCAATATGTCATAGGACTAAAGTTCGTCTAAATCCGTGGCACGTGGTGGTCTTCGTTTTTTGATAGGACAACCCGTTCGACCGCTATAGCTCAAATAAAAAATATATAGAGCTCAAATGATTTTTTTATTCAAAATGATTTATTTTTTGAGATAGTTCAAACTAAAAATAGTAAGGTATGGGATGAAAAGTTGCAACGCACACGCATACCATATCTCACGATCCTAGTTAAAGTATAAATGGTGATACGTGCATTCTAATTAATAACAATTGTTCCAGAACCGGCATTTCCTTACTAGTTATACTTCGAAAACGGTAAAATCTATAGATTTTAAGAGTTTTTGATTTTCCGACAGGTTTAAGTAATAAAAACTGGTCATATATCTGCTGCTATTTACTAAGTGTGATGTAGTCATACTGCGTGCCCAATATTAGGCCTCCATGAAGTATATTAACGTGATAGGAAATAAAAAACCGCCATAAAATCCCAAAATTTGAAAAAATCTAGAGCTATCTAAGGGTGAAGGAGATGAGATATGACAAAAAGTCATAGGACCAGAGTTCTAGATCTTGCAAAAACTGTGGCACGTGGTGGTGTCCGTTTTTTGATAGGACCATCCATTCGGCCGCTAGAGCTCAAAAACTGGAATTTAAAATAAGCCTTTTTTGGGGGTTATAAATGTTTTTTTTATGGGGGTTGAAATAATAAATTGTCAGTTTTGGCGATTTTCCTGGGGGTTCCAAGCTACCTGCAAGCAAAATTTCAGGTTTCTAGCTCGTCTAGAAGTGGTCTGGAATTCGTATACCTCAGTGAGTCAGTTACATATGCGGCTGTATATATTATAGATAACACGAATGTGGACACAGAATACATGCAAGTGTTATGCAAATTACATGCATTTCATATAGGAAAATAAATAATGATTTTCTCTGATTGCAGAAAAACGAAAAAGATACAAGGTTAGTGTAAATTAGAAAGTTGCTAGGATTTACAAGACATTTTCAATGGTACGTTTTTTGACATACGCTACCATTTCACTTTTTTGAATCTTGGGCATATAGGTATTTTCAAAATAAATATTTTTTAGAAATGTAAAGGAAGAGAACTACAAATTTGTAACTGGACTGATAAGCCCACAGGTTAACTAATGTAGTTATTACCATATTTATTAATATACGTAATAATAATAATTAACTATAGTATATGTCAATATGTACTCTCCATGTAACCAAAGACTTAGGCCTCTAGCCTTGGGAATTGCCAAAACCCAGTAGCCTATCTCTCATTCAGACGTTTGTAAATAGTAAATTTTAAGTTATCCTTTTATAAATATAAGTTGATTAGACCAGTCTTTATATCTTATTGTACTCGCAGAAATAAGTTATCCAACAATCGCAGGCCTATCTTATGTTCTATCTAACCTATTACCTAATAGACTTAACCTTATACCTATTAAAGAAGGTGGAAGAGGATCGTCAATGCATTCTTCTTCCATCATTGCTTGAACAATTTGATAGCATACAATTACAAAATGATATGTTTCTACTGACGTTTATTCACAAATTCAAACAATTCTGCGGGGTTAACAATATGATTTTAATCGCACAGCTGTAGCGTAACAAAACACTACGCCATTTTGATCGCGTCTTGCTCTTAGTTAGGGTCTTCGGTGTACATAGAATATAATCAAGGTTTTAAATAATATGACCACCGGTATTACAAACATGCATTACGTAACCATTCAGAATTTGAATAAAATCCTTAGATTTTGTGAACCTCGCAATTAGTAGGTTTTTAAACGATCAAATTTTTGGAGAGTACTATTTCGGCTGCACATTAAAACCCCGTCATGATATTAGACGTTTATCACCTACAACACAACCTCATCCCTAGGTATTGGTCACGCTAAATCATTATTACATTATAACCATCTTCACTCAACGTCTTAAGGCAGTTCGCAAAGTGGGTACGCCAACAGTGTTGCCAGACGTAATTTCAGACTCCAGGGAATATAATTATTGTGTAATGAACAAAGTTGTAAGTTGTATAAAAGACTGTACCGATGCAACAATTAGAAAGTGTTTTCATGGATTTTAGTTTTTTGCTGTGGTACTTTTTCTGGAGCAGTACGATTGTTATATTGATTATTATTAACCGTGAAATATTGCACAACTCAACTGAGCAAAGGCAACACTGCACTAGTGCAAACTGCAAACATAATAGTGGTGATGTGGTGATAGGTCCACTTGATGTGATTGAGCGTAAAGAAAGTAGCTCCATTGCGTTTGTTGATCAGGTCGGCAGTTTAAAATATTACAATACTTTAATAACTGGTTATTTTTTTTAATGAAGGACCGAAAGCATTAGCACTGCTGAATTATATTTGTTATGGAGCTGTACCAACGCTAACTACGAGACATTGATTCTAACATTGATTCTTGAAAGTTTTTGCTTTAAATTTACTTTTGCGTACAACTCTTTTCGCTAGTCGGCGTTTTAGATATTCGGCTCGACCTTCGAACTTTTTTGCAAATCTCGAGCCGAGCCGAATACTGCAATATTCGGCTCGAAAAAGCTTGAAGTTAGAATACTCGCACACCCCAAGCCTTAATTGATGACCACACATTTCTAAATCAGCCGAAAATGACGGTTGGATCTTCGCATCGTTGGATAGGTGACCAAACTACTTTGTATTGGCCTTATATTCAAACGTTTACTGTGACGTAGTAATAGCAGAACTACCATTGACTCGAAACTGCAACTGAACCACAGTTTATCAATATTATCAATGTATTTATTGTGTATCCTATTCAATGTATATCATGAAGGTAGACTTGGTAAAAAAACTTTCAAAATAATTTTTTTTTTAAGTAACTCAGAACCGAAAACTGAGCATTGAGAAGAGATTTACATCAAAACTGATAAAAGAAAATTGGATCCACACTTTTTATAACCAATACTGATACAATACATTTTTGTCAGTATTTATCCAACTGGTTATGATTTGACTAGTTGTTAAGGTTTAGCCATAGTTTTTATATGATAAATACCTCCGTCGCAGCAAACCTGCGTACTCAGTGCATTTCCAATGGATATATATTAGGAGTCAAATTATAAGTCAAATCTCGGGCTTAGAATTGGAATCGAGAATCTATGGCCTAAAGTCGATTCCGATACTATCGATTCCAGGCCGTCAGTAACAAAAAAACAACTTTAAAAAACAAACAGAGCAACGTTTAACAAAATAAGCAGTTGAATAAGACTCCTCCCAACAACTAATCACTTCCTTTCCAATCCAAAAACTACTCTCAACTAACACGAAATGAGAATTGACAGGAGTTCTATTCATGGATGTACATGAATGAAGACAATAGATAAAGAAACAAGGTAAGGGGTGGGGGAGGGTTTGGGTTGGCGACAAAAAATCCGTCCTTGAAGATAAGACAGGTCCCATCGTCTTCCGTCCAACGCAATTATCAGTAACTGTCAAAAATCTGTTTCCATTATAAATTTAAATTAAACTGATTTTGCTTCTTTTATATTATTGTAGAACACTAATGAAATTAATATTAAATTATAAAAAAATTTCCATTAAAAAATTAGGTTGAAAATTAACTATAAAAAACTTACTACATAATTTTAAAATGGCTACACATGATTTAAAATTGTATACGTTATTTCAAATAAAATTGTACTTTGTTGGTAATACAATCACCTGTCACGATAGAGCCAATTAGGAATTTAGTATTCTTCCGCTTCAACGCGATTCATTGTTTACATAAACTCTCAAGAGGCAAACTCTCAATGACAGGTGAAATCATTGCTCTCTATGACAAGTGATTTATTTATCTCTATTCATGAATGGAAGAGGCCTGAAAGTGAGCAAAAATATTTTGATAAACTAATTCAAAAATCTTTTAATGGGTATATTTTTAATAATTTTCTTCTGTTTATCATGGTTGTTAACTATAGTCTATTATTTTATTTTGTTAGTGGAAAACCCAACTGGTAAAAGGGTTCCTGTTATATTTATTGAACATGTCAATATACTATTTTACAATTAGATAAAATACAAGGTCATGTTTTGATACTTCAGTTTTCAACTCGAGTCTTATCAACTAGAATTTTTTTAAATCTAACTAGACAACAATTATTTAAAGTTATTAAAGTACTTTTAAATTAAATTTAAAAAGGTTCTAGATAGGGAACAATACAATACTCTATGATTCGATTAACTAGCTGGAAAATACGGTAGTGGTCTTTTGAAATCTGATAACACTGATACGTCTGTTAAGTAATTTACATCACAACCCTCCCGTGGATAATGTGCTGAGGATATATTAGCTACTAGATGACCCGACAGACGTTGTCCTGTCTTTAATGTGAATATTAAATGTGAAATGGAATAAATAACAATAAATATATAACAAAAAAAACTCGTTTATTGTAATGCTTTTTGGTATACAACATTATTAGTCTTGTTTTATGGTGCATGAACTAAGTACAATATCTAAATCCTTGACAAAATAAAAACCAAAATGTAAACAAATAAACACATGTTTTTTAACTCATTCAAATCTTAGTATTGATTACATATGATCAAACCAAATGGCATTGGAAATTTTCAAATATCAGGTGCTGCCATCTAGGGGATAAATTGTTAATGGTTTGGGATAAGTCTACAGGAGAACGTTGTCCCTCAAATTCTTATATTAATGATTTATTTGTTCACGAATTATAAATATAAACCCTTTTTCTCATTTGGGGAAAACCTTTCACTATATACTAAGTACTTTATGTTTTATGAATTGTATTTGATTGATATTTAATCATGATAGTTTCTTTGTAATTGGAAATTATCTCTTTTGTATCTCACAGTTTAATAAAAGCATTTTCCACCAATGTTAACTTAAAGGCATTTTTTACAATTTTTAAAGTCAAATTACTAAATAATGGTTGGGTGGATTAAAAATTTTCTTTCAAACAAACCTTCCCCTGGCATTAAGGAACACAACAAAAAAAGAATCGTCCAATTTGGTGCCCTCGTTCTCGAGTTATGGAGTCACGTCAAAAAAAGGGATTGTGATTTATTTATATAGATTGGTTAACCACGACAATGTTTGAATTTGAATAATAGGCATATGCTACTGTTATTATTTTACAAAGTAATTAAAGTGTTAACCACACTAATTCAGTTTATTAAAAATAATCACCAAACGATTGTCTCAATTTATTAAATATAAATCAACTAGCTGATAGCCGCAGGCTTCGCCCCGCAAATGATTTATAAAAACTATTACAGTTGTGTGTGCTGCATTTTGTGGTTAGCCCGTGGAACTACTCCTAATCAAGATCAGCTGTTTGTATATTCATCAGCTCAAACAAAATTGAATGTCCATAAGGAATACATGGGAACTTTGTCGGGGTCTCTGGCAGAGCCCTTAGGTCAGATCAGGATGAAAACCATTTAGTTTTCCTATTTTATGTCTAAAGAATCAGTGTACAAAATTTCAGCTCTCTACCTACATGGGAAGGTGGATAATTAGTGATGAGTGAGTCAGTCAGTCAAGTCAGCCAGGGCTTTGCCTTTTCTATATATAGATTACTGACTAACTTATTGTCTTTAAATCATTTTAAAAACATTACTCTTCTATTTCAACAGTTATTAGGAATCAATGGATTCGGAACTAAGAATCGGGTATCGATTTGTAAGAATCAGAACCGGAATCTAACAAAATTGGAATCAGCTGATATATATATATACAGGGTGAGTTTTAAATGAGTCCCCCTAATTTTTTCTATATTTCTTAAGATAATGACTCCAGACCACCCCGATCATTGTTGACCAATTTATACTTCATTTTGACCTAGTTCATATTTTTGGCCGCCATTTTGGATCCACAATATTGGATTCAACTATTTATTTTTTAAATGTAAAGGTGGGGTTGTGACCCATCATATCGAAGTATTGTTTTACGGTGAAAACAATGCCGCAATACGTTTTCGAAAATCATTATTCGTTCTCGAGATATTGGTGGATTAGAAAAATTAATTTTGGAGAGAGTTTTAAAGGTCCCAACCTTAAGACATGCCCATATTCTCATAATTACATCAAATAATGACTAGCGAAAAGATGAACTACTCCCAATCATTGTTGAGTGGCATTCACTTCATTTTGACAAAAGTAAAATTTTCGGCCGCCATCAGTCGCCATTTTTGAATAAAATATTGTTTTCAAATATAAAGGTAGAGTTGTGACCCCTCATTTCCAACTGTTTATCCACGCAGAAAATCAATGCCGCAATCCGTTTTCAAATATCACCTTTCATTTTAATGATATTGTCACTTTTTGAAATGTAACAGAAATCTTTCAGTATCATGAAAATGAAAGGTGAAATTTGAAAACGGATTGCGGCATTGATTTTAGCGTGGAAAAACAGTTGGAAATGATGGGTCACAACCCTACCTTTACATTTGAAAACAATTATCTTTTCCCAAAATGGCGGATCCAAGATAGCGGCCAAAGATTTTACTTTTGTCAAAATGAAGCGAACGCCAATCAACAATGATTAGTAGTAGTTCATGGCCATTACTTGATGTAATGATGTGAATATAGGCATTTTTTAAGGTTGGGACCTTTAAAACTCTCTCCAAAATTCATTTTTCTAATTTGCCAATATCTTGAGAACAAATAATGATTTTCAAAAACAGATTGCGGCCTTGTTTTCACCGTAAAAATGTACTTCTATATAATGGGTCACAACCCCACCTTTAAATTTACAAATAAATAGTTGAATCCAATATGGCGGATCCAAGATGGCGGCCAAAAATATTAACTAAGTCAAAATGAAGTATAGGTTGGTCAACAATGATCGGTGGTAGTCTGGAGTCGATATCTTAAGAAATGTAGACAAATTTAGAGGGTGGGGTACTCATTTAAAACTCACCCTGTATGTATAGGTATATATATATATATATATATATATATATATATTAGGGATGAGTCGATTCTCGATACCTACTCTCGATACCACCGATTCTTGGACATTGGTTTCAGTATCGAGATTCATTAGTTCAATGTTAATACCGATACCATCGATACCCCTGCCGTTAACCCGCGCTACGAAGTGCACTACAAAAGCCACGAGGAGTGTTTGGGTCGGCGGAAAAATCTTACCTTAGAGATAAAGAAGGAAGAAGGATAGGAGGGGAGGGGAGGGGTCTGGTTGAAAGCAATAAATCAGCCGGCTGACCAATATTATTTCTTTGAGTCTTACAACCAAGTTTTTCCCTATTATTAATTTTTAATAAATAGTTGTTTTTCTACATTACTATAGCATACTAGTGAAATTAACATTACATTATGTAAAAAATTGCATTACAAAATTTGTTTGATGATTAATTACAAAATACTACTAAATAATTTTAAACGGTATTATAAATTTGTAAGTTGTTAACAATAGTTTTAACAACTATAGGTACTGAATAATCGTAGGTATCGATGGTATCGGTATCGAGAATCAAAAATCGATTTTTCTGGTATCGGTATCGAGAATCGATAAATTTCGGTATCGAATCATCCCTAATATAATTCAAATTCAAATTCAAATCATCTTTATTCATCGAACAGTATTTACAATACATTGAATAGTGTCAAGAATATATATACATAAGGGCCTTATCACTAAATAATTTTACTTTCATAAGGATGTAACAATTAATGTTAAATAAATTTTAGTCAAATTTTATAAACATAATTTATTTTGCATTTCTTAGATCCCAAAATTCCTCAAGAGAATAAAGGGATACAGTGAGCAGATATTCCTTCAGAGTTTTTTTAAAAACATTTAAGTTATTTTCATTTTTTATATTTTTAGGCAAACTAAATAAAAACTTAGTGCCAATAAAACTAGTTTTCCTCTCAAAAAACTTTAATTTATGTTTTTCTACCTGCCTATTATTTCTTAAATTATAATTGTGAAAATTTGTATCATTGGTTTGAAGGTTTAATTTTTTCACATGTAATATTGTTTCAAATATGTACAGGTCATAGACAGTCATAACACCTAATTTAGAAAAATATGGCTTTACTGATTGTCGATTTTTAATGTTAAAAATAATTCGGAGTGCTTTTTTTTGTTGACGAAGAATCTGGTCTAAGTTTTTTTTAGTGGTTCCGCCATATATAGCTATACCATAAGACATGTGTGAATTTATCAAAGCAAAATAAATGGTTTTTAAGGTCTGAATATTGCACACCCTTGACATTTGTCGCAAGGCGTACAGACCAGTTGCCATTTTACCTACTACATGTTGAATATGCTTATCCCAGTTCAAGTGTTGGTCCAATATCAATCCAAGAAATTTGGTGTGCTCTACTTGGTTCAAGTGTGAACCATCAATGTAAACGTTTGGTTGTAATTTTAATCTTGTTTGTTTTGTGGAAAATGATAAAAAGTTTGATTTATTAGAATTTATTAGGATATTTTTACTATTTGAGAAGTCCTTAACTGACAGAAGATTTAAAAAAGATTTTAGTTCAACTTCTTCTTGCGAATTACCTGTAACTGTGATATTAGTGTCATCAGCATAGAGATACATCGAGCCTCCTCCATGGATAGCCTTTGGGAACCCCCTCATGTAGCAAAGAAATAACAGGGGGCCCAAAATAGATCCCTGGGGGACACCATTTCTAACTGTTTTGTAATTGGAGCAAACATTTTGAGTGTATGTGCATTTACAATTTGGATAGCTAAGATTATGTTGAATTTGGACACATTGTTGTCGGTCTTTTAAATACGAACTGAACCATTTAAGCTCTTTATTATTTATGTTTAAACCATGAAGAACGTCAAGCAATTTCTCATGTGACACAGTATCAAATGCTTTTGAAAAGTCGAGGAAAATTCCAATTACTTTTTCATTTCTGTCGATTGAGTTAATAATTGATTCAATAAAATCTATATTCAATTCAATTCAATTCAATTCAGATTTCTTTATTCATAATGATACTCTTGTATACATAGAATAGTGTCAACAACAAGTAGAACTATATACAATAAGTACTACAAAATACAAGTATTAAATATTAGTACTATACAAAATAAACAGAGGCATAATTCATATATAAAATAAAAATACATTAAAATAGTGTCACTTACAATTAAAACATCATAATCCCGAACCAATTAAAATTTTTACCCGTTTAAAATTCACCCAAGTCATATACAGCTAAATCAATCAAATAATCCTTTAATTTTCGTTTAAACTTTGGATGACTAATTTCATTTTTTATACAATCTGGTATTTTTCTTAAAAACTTTTTGCCTGCAAAAGACACTTTATTTTTGAAAATTTCTAATTTATGATGGGGAATGGGTTCAATTTTTTTCTAGTATTGTATTGATGCACTGGGATAAATTCATTATTCTGATTATTCCTGACATGCATGATTGTATCAAAGATATATAGTCCATGAACGGTCATGATTTTTAGTTGTTTAAAATATTCCTGGGCTGAGTCTTGAGTTTTTAGTTGTAAAATAATTCTAATTGCTTTTTTTTGAATTTTTAACATACTATTCAAATTTTCTTTTGTTGTGGAGCCATATATACATATTCCATACATATGACTGTGAATAAGAGCGAAATATATACTACGCGAAACATCAATGTTGCACAGTTTGGACATTGTTCTGATTGCAAATAAACCAGAATTTGCTTTGTTTAAAACATACTTCACATGCCCATCCCATGACAGGCTATTATCAATTATTAGCCCTAGAAACTTTGTTTGCTCAATTAACTCTACATGTTTGTTTTTAATCATTAATTTTTTAATCATCTATATATATATGTATAGATATATTTATATACACTACAAAGAGCCACTTACCAAGTTTCATGTAAATATGCTCACAAAAAGCGATAAATATATTTAAATTATTTTCCATATTAGAATAACAGAGGGGCTGAGTAGATAGGTTTGCTGCAACACGGTTCACGAAAAAATGGGGTTTATGCAAATATCAATAGAATTCAACTATGTGAAGTCACATACTAAGTTTAATCAATATACATTCATAAATAAGCGATTTATAATATTTGTATTATCCTCCATAAGGATAAGATGGGGCCTGAGTATGCAAGTTTGTTTGCATTTGAAGCATTGACAAATATTTATTTAAATAAATATCTACTGATATAAAGCTACACGGGTTCACTTATTCACTGACATAAACTATGAGGCACTTCCCGTAATCGAACCCCCCTCAAAATCATACTTGAATTAAAGCTCTTGACGAGAAACTGCCAGACAAATTGCCAAAAGTTAACCTTTTTGAGATTTTGAGGTATTTTTGGGGCGGAGAAAATTCCACTTTTTCAATTTTTCTACTTTGAGCGCGTTTTGTATAGAAACGGTAAGAGATGGCAAAAAATGTTAAATACAAAATTTGTAGAAAATTGAATTTCCAACTAACAATTTTTCGTCAGATTTAAGATCCGATCATCCGTTTAGCCGCTATTCATCGGAGGAGTAATTTGAGTATTTTGGCCCATTTAAATGTATACAGTATTGGAAAGCCGTTTCAATGAAAGCACACTATCTTTGGCTAATACCACATGTTTGTATCAGCTGATTTAAATAAACATTAGCTGATTTATTTAGTAGTGTAGGCGATAATAATTTTCTCACATGAGGTTTATATAAATCAGCTGTTACAAAACAAGGTGAGCACATTATCGCCTACATGGGAGGTTCAGTATCACGAATATCGTTTGTTACGAGATTGGAAAATGTAATCAAACCGATTGTTTGTTCTATCGAATTAATTTAGCCCAGTGGATATGTTGGCAGATGATTCAAGATCATGAGGTCATGGGTTTGGATCCTACTTTTGATGCTTACTTTTTGAGGTCTGCAATTTATGTTTAATTTGACTTTATTTTGTTTTTACAAATTAATTAATTTTAGAGATGTGCGAGTACTCGAAATTTCGAGTTCGAGCCGAGTTTGGTACTGAAACTCGAGGTTTTCCTGAAACTCGAATGTTTCGAGCGAGTTTACTCCCGCCGTTTACCCTCGCTACCAAGGGTCATCCGCGGCCGCGCGTCATTTGTAAATTCAAACTGAGTGTGAAGCATTTGAGTTGTGATGTGGATTTTAGAGTTTTATTAATAGATAAGCAAGTTGTGGCTTATAAATTTGTGTTACTCTTTACACCAAAATGGAGGATTTACCAGGACCTTCAGATTGAGTTGTATGAACATTGTCTGTATAGTCCACTTTTAGGCTAACCTAACCTTATCATTTTTTAAAGTAAAATATCAAAAATATATCTGTAGTGAAATCTAATACGTAAGCATAAGAAGTTTGTGCTTGTTTTGTGTTCCATTATGATTGAAACTGATCAATCCATTAATTTTAAGCTCAAATGTCCTTTGGCACTGAGCTGTTTTTAAAGACAAGTAATTTGTTTTGGCCTTGTTTAAGTTTCATTAATGATTGTTTTGAATAATTTGTAATATTTGAAAGCTCTCAGACATGGCTTCAATTTCAACAATTGATTTTCCAGGCACTTTCAAACATATCTTCATGTTACTGATTGTTCTTATTAGGACTATTAGTGTTAAAATTAATGCTAAGATATGTTAGTAAATAGATTTTGTGTGGTAAGTAAGTAGGCTAATGTTTTACCATGTAATAGGCTTTTTAAATTTTAAAATAAAGATTGTTTTAACTTATAGGCCTAAATGTAATTATATTTTCTCCATTCGTAGAAAGATGTAGCTTAGGCCTAAACATAAAATACAAAACATAGGATAAATAAATACCCCCGTCGCAGCAAACCTGCATACTCAGTGAATTTCCAATGCATAATATATGTCTTAATACCACATAAAGCTGCATACCCAGTTTCATAAACATATATTCACATATAAGCGATTTTAATTATTCTCCATAAGAATAACATTGGTAATGAGTACGTAGGGTTTGCTGAAACAAGGAACACAAACAATTGGTTTTTGTGCAAGTATAAATAGAATTTAACTAGGAGAAGCCAAATACCAAGTTCCATCAATATTCAATCATAAATAAGCGCTTTATAACATTCTAGTTATTCTCCATAAGAATAACATGGGGGCTGAGAAAGCAGGTTTGCTGCAACAAGGACCAAAAAAATGGGTTTTTATATAATTATCAATATAAATTAACCAAGTGAAGCTACATACCAAGTTTTATTAATTTATGTTCATAATTATTAAGGGAGTCATTACATTTTACTTATTCTCCATAAGAATAACATGGGGGCTGAGTACGCAGGTTTGCTGCTACAGGAATAATCAACAAAAAACATTTTTTTGTGCAAATATCAATATACCAGTACTACGTAAAGCCACATACCAAATTTCATCAACATACATTCATAAATAATTGAGATATCAAATTTTATTTATTCTCCATAAGGATAACATTGGACAACGTACTGTTTTTAATACTTTGAATATCTTTGCAATGGTTGGGCGTAGAACCATAATTTAAACACCAAAATGATTGTTTTGTGGAAATGAACAGATTGGTAAAAGCAAATGTGAAGTTTACATTAAAAGAAACTGAGGAAAAACCAAAAACATTTTTCCCATAAGATTAACATGGGAGATTTTATGAGTAGGATTTTTGGATTTTCCCCGCAACCACTTAACCTAGGTTAATAATTCAAAATTCCAATTTTTTTTTTAAATCTATAACATGTTCAAAACCAAAATTAAGTTGTTTTTTTTTAAATTTTGGGTGAAAAATGCAAAAAACTGATTTTTGGAAAAATTAAAACCCCCATAAACCCAAGGGGGGTTTATGGGGGTCCGATTTGTCTGGTTTTCGATATTAAAGCCATGAATGTCATTTTACACGTTTGAGCCAAATTTCATCCAAATCGGACGTTTTTTACTCAAGTTATCGTGTTAACGGACATATATATACCTATATATGTATATAGGTATATATACAGGGTGACTGAAAAGTAACTTGCACCCCCCCTTAACTTTTTAACTATTTGAGATATTTGAAATCGGTTTGCGGCAACCTTCTTGGATATGAGGGGCTACAATAATTATGGTTAGTTTTAAAATTTTTACCCTTAGGGGTAGTGGGGGTGCGGGTAGCTCAAAATTTTCAAATGGGAAGTATGGTCGACTTTCATATCATTTTATAGGTCTTGATGAAACTAAACAATTGACATAAAGAAAATAAAAATCGGACCACTAATAACGAAATGGCAACTAAAAATTACCTTTAATAACCCGTGTCTTAAACAGCATTTATTGTGGTAGTAAAAAAAAAAAAAAATTATTATTTTATTAATTTTTAATTTGTATCAATGCAACTTGTTTTTAGTTCAGATCATTGCTAATAAGATCTGAATGGTTAGTAAATAGTGCTTGGAAAATCCCCAACTCCCCATATCGTTATCAGTAATCTCTGACTTTTTCCTTGTAATCAGTTCTTATCTCTGGGTGAAAGTTCAGCAGTACTTGGAACAGCTGTTTGGATTTTCCCAGCTGAGAATAACAGCTGATTTTAAAGATAGCTATGACCATACTGTATACCTAGTTACTTTTTGATTATTGTGTGTTGGTTAAGATTTGTTAATTAATGTTGTCATGGTTTTTTATTGTTGTCCTGGTTGATTAGATTTGAATCATTTAAGGGCACCATTTTGTTATTAGTAGTCCGATTTTTATTTTCTTTATGTCAATTTTTTTGTTTCATCAAGACCTATAAAATGATATGAAAGTCGACCATACTTCCCATTTGAAAATTTTGAGCTACCCCCTACCCCCACTACCCCTAAGGGTAAAAATTTTAAAACTAACCATAATTATTATAGCCCCTCATATCCAAGAAGGTTGCCGCAAACCGATTTCAAATATCTCAAATAGTTAAAAAGTTAAGGGGGGGTGCAAGTTACTTTTCAGTCACCCTGTGTATATATATATATATATATATATATATATATATATACACATATATATATATATATATATTAGGGGTGTGCGAGTACTCAAAACTTTGAGTTTTCGGCCGAGTATTTTAATACTCGAACTCGACTCGAAGTTTTGAAAATTACTCGAAAGTTCGAGCGAGTATTTCCCGCCGATTTCCGGACGATCGCTAACGATTGTGACCGGCCAAAACGCGTAGTAACGGACGCAAAAGGCAATTGCATCACGTACAATCGGCCGAAAATAACGACCGCGAACGATTGCAACCGGCCAAAACGCGTAGTAACGGCCGCAAAAGGCGATCGCTTCATGTAAAATCGGCCGAAAATGACGACGTTAACGATTGCGACCGGCCAAAACGCGTAGTAACGGCTGTAAAAGGCGATCGCATCGCGTAAAATCGCCCGAAAATGACGATCGGACCGCGTAATTTTGGCCGTAACTAACATTTTCGTCATTTAATATTGATTATAAGCGATGTCTGGACCAGGTGAAATTGGCCAAATGACAAATGGGCCCTGTTTCATCGGCCGGAAACAATGTCAAACCGTGTTTTGTTTGTCAATATGTAATTCAGTGTGATTGTACTGGCCAAAAATCTGTATTGCTACTCATGTATTAGTTAGAAACCATGTTTAGATTATCAAATCTAGGGTAGTATCTAAATCCCATTACACTGTTTTAAACTACCAACTGATGGCAACTACTCGCTCGAAAATACTCGAAACTCGAAAATAATTGGCACTACTCAACTCGACTCGATTAAAAAAATCACTACTCGCACACCCCTAATATATATATACTAACACATTAAAACAGATAGATATAAATGATGAACAAGAATTTTTTTGCGAGTTTTTGTTTGTAATACAAACGTTTTCAAGCAATAAAGGAGAAACAATCTTATATATATATACATATATATAAATTTGAACGAATAGTGTTTTTGGCATCTGGGGGACCTCAAAACAAAAAGTTATCATGGTCTCGGGCTTAAGTCTTACCATGAGACCTACGGTAATAGCTTCTTCCCTATAGGGTAAATTCGCTAAAATTTGATTTAAATAAAAATTATATGTGGAAACCCCAAAAAATCTATTTTTGGTGTACAAAACCCTCCAACAACCCCCCTTCGGATGGTGCAATTCGTCTGGTTTTCGAACTCGTTCAAATAAATAGTACTTTACACATTTTTACCAAATTTCATTAAGATCGGACCTTTTTTACGAGAGTTATTGTGCTTACGGACACACTCACATATATACATATATACAAATTTGAATGAATGGTGTTTTTGGCATCTGGGGACCTCAAAATGAAAAGTTATCATGGTCTCGGGCTTAAGTCTTACCATGAGACCTACGGTAATAGCTTCTTCCCTATAGGGGAAATTCGCTAAAATGAAATAAACGTGACTGTTATATGCAATGCCCAAAAAAAAAGTTTCAGGACTTTGGGATATGTTTCCTCATACAAAAAGAAAGAAAAAAGTTCATATCTGTCTGTACCGTCCCTATGTGTTGCCTACTTAATACGGACTATCTTATGAACCTCTGAAGATATCAACTTCAAACTTGGTTCTCAGTTATTTATAATTTTATAGATAATATGTTCATTATTTTAGGACAAAATGACGCAACTTTTATGATCCTTGAAGCTTTTTCCTAAACATTACAGTTTTAAGATATTTAAGATATTTAGCTTTGAAAAACCCTAATGGCCGCCATTTTGAAATGGTACAAAGTAGATACTAGATATTCCATACCAAAATGGGCCTTATTGGATGTAATAATGCTTGTATCAAGTTTGAAGTTGATATCTTTAGAGGTTCATAAGATATACCGTATTAAGTATAGGGAACATAAACAGTACAGGCAGGTAGGTGGAAAACTAAGCATTTTAGGACATACCTTAATATGAAATTTTTTCTTCCTTTTTGTATGAGGAATCATATTCCAAAGTCCTGAAACTTTTTTGGACACACCCTGTATAATCCGATTATCGAAAGAAAGCGACTGGCGGAGCGGCGACCGAACATTATATTTCATAACCTCGTGGAATCGTAAAACACAGGGTTAGAAATTTCCAATGAACTTTATTTAAATAGTCAGTTAAAAGAGTTTATAGCAAATGTTTCAGATATTTTGTATATATTGAGTTATATTTAAAAATACCCCCGTCGCAGCAAACCTGCATACTCAGCGAATTTACAATGGAGATATAAATGTCTTAATACTACATAAAGCCACTTACCAAGTTTCATAAAAATATATTCACAAATAAGCGATATATACAATTTTAATTATTCTCCATAAGAATAACATTGGGGCTGAGTATGCAGGTTTGCTGCATCAACGAACACAAGAAATGGATTTTTATGCTAATATCAATATAACTCAACTAGGTGAAGTCATATACCAGTTGTTATTAATTTATGTTCATAATTAAGGGAGACATAGCATTTAATTATTATTCATAAGAATAACATGGGGCTGAGTAAGCAGGTTTGCTGCTATGGGAGCCTTTGGCAAAAAATTATTTTTTTTAGCAAATATCAATAGACCACAACCAGATGAAGCCATATACCAAGTTTCGTCAGTATACGTTCATAAATAAGCGAGATATACAATTTTTCTTATTCTCCATAATAATAACATTGGACAACGTACTGTGTTTAGAACTTTCAATATCTCGGTAACCAATTAACATAGAGAAATGATCAAAATACCAAATTGTGTGTTTTTTAAGCTGAATCCAATGGTAAAAACTAAAATTTGATTTTTTCAAAAATTATATGTAACAAATTCAAAAACCCCATTTTTGGGATATAAAATCCCACCAAATCCCTTGGGATGGAACGATCTGGCTGGTTTTCAAACTTAGTCATAAATGTTGCTTTATAAAATGTTGCTTTATACGTTTATACCAAATTTTATCAAATTCGGATCATTTTTACAAGAGTTATCGTGCTCACGGACACACACACACACACACACACACACACACACACACACATATATATATATATATATAGAGATATATCCCGTAGCTTTTATACCGTAGTCGGCATGGTAAGACCTAGGTCCGGGACCATGATAACTTTTTGTTTTGAGGTCCCCAGACCCCAAAAACACCATTCGTTTGAAACTGTATTCGTTTGATCTGGCTGGTTTTCGAACTTAAAGTCATAAATGTTATGTTGCTTTACACGTTTACACCAAATTTCATCAAATTTGGATAATTTTTACGAGAGTTATCGTGCTCACGGGGATATATATATATGTGTGTGTGTCCGTGAGCACGATAACTCTCGTAAAAATGATCCGAATTTGATGAAATTAAATTCAATTTTAGTGACCAGAAATAAATTCTCCTTGTTACTGACTAGGACTTATTCAGAAAGATTTTGTTACTTGAGAACATCCTTGTCGAGGCTTAGGTAAAGTCCCACACACTCGGCTCTGCATTCCTCATAGGATGAGCCCATGGTAGTAAACAATGAATCGTACGTCTCCCCCTCCTCATACCAGCTGACTATCTGCAACAGTAACGAAGAGAACAGTCACAATCTGCGTGTGTGTGTGTGATAAAATATATCAGTGCTATAACGGTATGTGTGGATAGGAATGGAAGCTTTTCTAGCGTGACCACATGGACTTAGCCATTACGTCCATGGAACACTGCCTTCCTACTTTTTCACTCCAAATATAAAATTGTGCGTGTCCATCTGGGCACTCCCTGATCCAACCCCTCCATTAAAACAGGAAAACCACACATGTGGCCAGGGTGACATACTGACAGGCTACTATCTATAATTACATGTTCTGCTATTTCCTTACTTCTTTTCTTGCTAAAGTCCTCTACTCTTCTGTCCTTTACTAGTCTATGTTTAATTCATTTTCTCAAAACTTCAAGCCAAGATGGAACAGCATACGTTGAGGGCTGCGTGATCAAGGTTGAGCATGATCGAAAGTATGCAGACTCTGGATACCAGGCAACATCCAGTTTTAGACAGTCGTTCCTGAGCAAGCGGACCTCTGCCCAGGGTGACCTCCCTATTCCCGAACCACTAATTGGGTCAACAGCAAACCAAAAACTAAAACGATGAGGGGAAGTCAACAGCAACGGACCTGCAAAATCTTGTACATATGATAGAAAGAGATCCTGGAACACAAAGAGATCCTAGTTGAAGTATTCATGGACATACAGGGCCTTTGATAATGTGGAATATCAGTTTTCAGAAGCTGCAGTGGTAAGAAGGGGAATTCCCAGTGAAAGTCTTCAATCTGTTAATCTGCAATCTGCTAATCAATCTGTTAAAATGTACCCTTCTGTTTTGATAAACTGACAGAGAGCGTTTGAAACAATAAATAGAGTGAGCCAAAACTAGCACATTACATCAATTTATTAAATGGCAGTTTGATTACCTATTTAGTCACATATATTCCTGGTAGAATTTCTATAAAAATAAATTTCCATTTCCAGCTATAAGACCTGAGTTATGTCTTCACAGGTTTTGTGTGGATTAAATTTGTTAGAGCATTGAACTTGTAAAAGTACTTACTTTTTGATTAGTGACGGGGTCAAGTAGATTATCTTTATCAAAATTGAAACTGTTTGATGCACTATTTCTCAAAAGTTTACCGCTGCCATGGCCCAACAATTCATGGAGAGCAACTTGAACCTGAAAGAGCACAAGATATGTAAGGGCATATTTATATACATTTCTTTAAATGGGACATTGACAATAACCCCGCAGATGAGAAAAGTTCATTACAAAATTGTGAATCGTATTAGGCTACACAGAGGTTTCTAATGAACAACGCTTAGCCACAGCTTTAACTTCCATTATAACTGGTTTAAAAAGGTAATTTAATGCCTAAATTATAAAAAGTTAATGTTTTCTTTACCTCGAAAGATGTAACTGCATGTTTTATCAATGAAGCTTCATCTTCAGGGCTCAGAAACGAAATCTTCCTTCCCATGAATGTTGCAGGAATTACATTACCCAAAGACACATTTTTAAATCCTTCATTTTGTCGGATTTCATCATCTGAAAAAAATATATGTAAATAAATTTGTATCCAAACTTTGGCATCATCACTGGAAAACCAAGAATTGTGATGGAAGATACATTAGCCTAAGCTATTGGTTATTACAACAAAAATCTTAAAATGCAGTCAAGTTAATTTTGTATACTTTATGTGGATTTTAAACGTTTTTATTGCTAAATTAGTTGCTAATTTTATCCCGGTCCTTAATGTTTTAATTATTTATTCATAGTTCACATTTAATTGCTAAATGAGAAAAAAATTACAAAACTTACAGTTAGGAATGTTGATTCCAGCAGGGATTCCAGAACCTGAAAATGTAAGCACATCTAATGAGGTGAAATCTGGTTTTAAAAAAGTGTCTTTTTCAAATTCTGTGGGCCAGGGAAGTTTCTTGAGAAACAGAGGAGCAGACTCCAACAATGCGCCGAATCTTTTGGACATCTCCTTATTCACCATGGCTACAAATCCTTCAAACTCGCCTCTTTGTCCAGCTGGGTCTCTGTATGTTTCTATGAAGCCAATGTATCTGTAATAAAACAGAAACCAGATCAGATAAGCTTGCACTCAGCAATCATATTGTTTTGTATCATGTATGTGACGGTAGATCCACTTTCTCATACAGCAGGACTATTATTTGAATAATTGTGTAGTGCGTTTACACATTCACAATAGCACGGGTCTAAGTGGTTTTTGAGGACTGAAAGGTAGGAAAAGTATGACATTTCCATTGAAAAGCAGTAGGATTTACTAGATTATGACAATATTTCTAAACCTACTGAAAAATAGGTAAAACAACTTTTTATGTTTTTAATAAAGGATAATTAACAGAACTAGTCCACTAAATGAAAAAAATCAAAAAAAGAAAAGCCTTTAATGAAAAAGAAAAACGTAATAACCGACAGTGCTTATTTTTCTTAAAATAACTTACTGCACACATATTTTTTTATTAAAAAATCCTCAACCAAGAAGCCAGTTAATGTTCTAGCTGAGACGGTTATTCAAATATGCTGTGGTATATTAAGCTCAACATTTTCATTTATTTAAATTTTAAAATTAAAAAAATTACACTTAAAACTAAACTGTACACCAAGCATTTAGACCATCATTGTTTAATGGACAAAATTGTCACACAGCCAGGGTCCTGGTCTCAAGGTGGTCGGTTAAGAGACAGGCAACTTTAAAATATTTTCTCGACCCTAAAAAAATGTTTCTACATCATGGGTTACGGCATAACGGAGTATAAATAAATATTCCCCTCAGTTTTCTTCATTGGGGGAAATTAACAGGCATTGTACAAAAAACAACCAAAAAATAAAAAAAAAATAATACAGAACAGGAAAGACTAATTTTATTGCTGACTAGCTGCTAATCCCATTATGCATCGGGGAAAAATATTAAGAGTAGAAAAACTAAGCAGTTATGTGTGCTGCATTTTGTGGTTAGCCCGTGGAACTACTACGAATCACTACTACTACGAGCTGTTTGTATTTTCATCAGCTCAAACAAAAATGAATGTCCATAAGAGTATCATGGGAACTTGGAAGTCCCGTGGGGCAGAGCCCTGAGGAATTTTCAAAACGAAAATAGGCCTATGTGTTAATTTGGTATATAAGGACAATTCCTGTAAATTTTCATACCAATCGGTTCAGTAGTTTTTGAGAGATTGAGGAACAAAAAGCAGACAGACAGACATGCACGTGCGTGTGAGTGTGTTTGTGTGTGTCTGTGTACAGAGCTAGAGCCCACACCAATGGGCCGATTTTTATGAAATTTGGTATGTAGGTACTACACCATGATATCTCTTGATTTTTAAGGGTAATTATACCCCAAAAACCGCTAAAAAACATGAAAATCCATATTTCTCAAAATCGGCTCTAACGATTTTGATTAAACTTGAGTGCTTTGTAGAACTTAAGGTTTCCAACAAAATGACACCACTCGCATTCCTGGAAAAATTCGGGTTCAGAAATTACAAGACTTAAAACATCCAAAATTAAGTTTTTTTTATTTTCCATAAAAAACATAAATGTTAAAAAATATTACCAATCACCATTAAAAAGAGCTAAAAAAATAAATAATTTAGTATCTTGAATTATTATTCTACAATTTCTGGTTGCGGAGAAAATTGAAATTTTAATTTTGCAATAAACGCAGCACGTTGTCCAATGTTTTTCTTATGGGGAGTTTAAACTTGCAAGAAACTAATCGATCAGTAACTTGATCTCTATTAGTTACTGATCGATTTAGTTTAAACTTGATATGCAGGTCAAGTTAACATTGACCAACAGAAGATATTCAAAATAAGTTTCAACTTAACCCTGGGGGGACACTAAGTTTCAACTTAACCCTGGGGGGACAAGGGGGCATTTCCCCTCTTTTAACCACTGTGTGTAGCAAAGGATACTGTAGTGCCTCCACAAAAGGGTTTTGGATGTGTAGTGATCCAGGTTGGCCGGAGGGGATTACTGCCCGAGTGGTAAGAAAGTGATGTCGGTGTGGTTTAAATAAAGAATTAAAATTCACTCAAACACGATTTAATAAAACAAAACAAAATTACAAAGACTTTAACTGGAAAACATTGGGCTTTACAATCAAAGACAATTAAAATAGACTCTAGCTATAAGTTAAATATCAAAACGTGAAATAATAGCAAGACCGCGGTGAAGCAGCAAACAAGCAGCGGACTAGCAGCCCAATGGGACTGATGTCGAGAGAGTCAAAAGAACCACTATAAATACTAATTCAATGGCCCAAGGTAAACCATCACAAGGGTGTAAACGTATTAGATCGGAGCTCCTAGAATAATGAGGCTCTAAGTGAAGAGAAGCCTACAAGGGCTCTTTCATGTAAACAGACTAATGATGCAATACCATAACAGGTGGATATTTTTGAAAACAACTTATTTATAAGATTTTCTGTACATTCAACCGTACTTTATATTCTATATTTAGTAAATAAAAAGTAATTTTTGTCATTAAAGTTAGGTTAAAAGGGAGAAAGTATGTGTCAGTTTCCTGAAACTGTATATTATATATTAGTAGGATTACAACTCACCTAATTGATAGTAAGTAAACAATTTCAATCTTAAATAACTTCTAATATTAGTACTGTATAGGATTTTAAATATTGCATAACTAGAAATAAGTGTAGTCCATCTTCAAAGTGTAAGACCTCCTTTGTCACTGAGATAAGCAAATAACAAACAAAATTAAAAAAATGAACACATCTGATCTTATCAATATTCAACATATTACAATAAAAAATAGTGACCCATAACAAAAGAGGGATTAATTAATATTGGTAATGAGCGTTGCAATTTTTATGTTACGTACTAAACAAATGGTTGAAAAGTAGGACGACTTGGAGGCCTGCCATAGTTTACACCATAAAGAGCCAATACACTACTCTTTACCAAACCTTTATCAAGCATGGAGAGTGAATTTAGTGCCTGGAGGGCATATTAGGTATACTTATTTACTTTTACAAGGGCAAGGAAAGTTTGCTCTTTTGCTTATACCGGTACATAATCTTTTCTAAAATAGGAAGCCTAGAATCTAAAACAGGGAAAATAATTTCACAAAATGGTAACAGAATTCATCCACATGTGATCGAACCATATACAAATTATTTATAAAATCCTTTACTTTCCAAATATTAATATTCCTAGCCGACCCGTTGGATCCTTGCCCGCATAAACTCTGATAGATGTGTGCTTCAATCTGTGGTTAACCCGTGGAACTAATACGAATCAAAATCAGCTGCTTTAATTTTCATCAGCTCAAACCAAAGTGAACACCCATAAGGAATACATGGTAACTTTGGGACTCAGCGGGGCGAGAACACAGGGAGAATTTCGTAATACCGTTTCTTAGCAGGCACCTAGGGCCAAACAGGAACCTATATGTCAAATTTAAACTCTGTAGGCCTTATATTTATGGAGATTTCGTGATAGGTCAGTCAGTGGTATTTAAGTTCTATATATTAAGTTTGTTGTTACTATTCATCAATATTTTTAAAATGCTAACTTTGAAATACCCCCGTAGCAGCAAACCTGCGTACTCAGCGAATTTCCAATGCACATATATGTATCTTAATACCACTTAAAGCCACATACCAATTTTCATCAATATACATTCATAAGTAAATAATTTATAACATTTTACTTATTCTCCATAAGAATAACATGGGGGCTGAGTACGCAGGTTTGCTGCTACGGGAATTATCGGCAAAAAAATAGTTTTTCGTGCAAATATCAATAGACCACATCGGTATGAAGCAATATACCAAGTTTCGTCAGGATAACTCGATAAATAAGCAATATATACAATTTTGGTTACTGTTCATAAGGATAACATTGGACAATGTACTGTATTTAGCACACTTTCAATATCTCTGTAACCAATTGAAGTAGAGCAATGATCAAAACACCAGGTAGTGAGACACATATTTATGCATTGGAAATTCGCTGAGTACGCAGGTTCGCTGTGACGGGGGTATTTTCCCTTTGACTAAGTATATTTTTGTTATAATTTTTTGAAGCTAAATATTGAATTTAATTACAACAGGAAAATATCTGGTCTTGTTTCTAATTTTGGTTAGCTAGTGAAAATAGTGAAAAAATTATACTAAACAAAATAAGAGGTAAATTTTATATTTCTTTGTAAGGTAACTAAGACTGTATAAATTGTTGGCAACCATAGAACGCTTGTACATACAACATTATATTTTTACTTGATTAAACAAATTGTAAAAATAGTTTTTTGTTGTTATGGTTGGTCACTTTTTAAAATTGTTTGTATTTTTATTGATTCAAAACTTAAAGTCATGTGAAAGAAAATTAATTTCAGAATAAAATAACACAATAGTATGTATATAGGCCAAACAACAGATTTTTTATTAATTTCAAACGAAAACCTTACAAACTTTATAAATTTGCTACTTTTAACACACTTGATGTGGCGGGTCCACCGGTGGACCCTGCGCGTCGCAGCTGAGCAGCGAGGGGTCCACGGGTGGGGGAGCGCGCAATGCTTTGTTTGCCGAGCCAGTGTGGTTCAGCTACTGAAAGAGAACGGTCGATACGCTACCGCATTGTTCTTTGAGTTTGTGTGTATTGCACAGTGTCGGTGCGATGGGGTCCACCCGTGGACCCTAAGTTTATAACTTTGTTTCAGTGTTTCTAATCTATATATTGTGTTTTGTATTGTACATAGTGTAAATAGTTGTCGTTAGTCAATAAGGTAGAAACAATTTTACAGCAGCAATGTCATTTGAAACGTCGCGAGGCTTTTGATTGCGCGGCTGAGGACCATGCCGGTGTGGCAACGGTACAATGGGACTTTCGGTGCGTACTGCTGGGGGTCCACCGGTGACTGATGACTTTTGACGCTCCAAAACCAATGGTAAGAGTCTTGAATTTGGATTATGACATTTATTCCTAACTTTATAACATAAAAAGCTAAGCTGTTATGAAATACAAATTTTTAGTCATAGGTTAGCGCTTTATACACGTTTTTCGCAGCGAATGTGTTAATAGGGTTCTGAGGGTCCTGCTATGTAAAAGAATATTCAGTTTCTAATGAGATGATGGGAAACAGGTGGGCCCCTGTTTATTAGAGTTGATTTAAGATGAAAAGTATTAAAAATAAATAAAGTATATAAATAAGCAGATGACTAGTACAAAAACCGTTATCAAAACCACTTAATCCTTACGTTTCAATGATGGGACCTTTGTCTTTGATCCAGTGTCTAGAGCCATCTTTGTGCGCATCCAGGCTGCCTGTCGTAAAACTTTTAATGTATTCTTCTATCATGTGACGCTCAGTGCACGTTGCAGCGTACTCCTTTAAAAGTCATAAAAACACCAATGAGTACATTTTCATCTCCTATCAAGCAAAAAAATTACAGGAAAAATATGGAGTAGAACCTAATACGAATATTATCAAGTTATACGCTTAATACCTCATCAAACTGGTATCAAATATAGTCAAATGTATCTGGTAATACAAATGTAGTCCAATGTATATGAATATTCTAGTATTCATTACATCCGGTAAATAACATTTTTTTGTAGGATTCCTACAAAAAAATATACAGAAATACAAAAATATTTTCTGTACAAGGTGTTGTTTAGGGGTTACAAACAAAAAACTGACAAAAGTGCAGCGAATTTGAGATCTATAAGCAAATTTTGTGGAATTTCAAAGTTACATGGTATATGAACTACACTTATAATAGTATATTTGAGCATTGCATGATGTAGTGCATTTTGTCTACTTTAACTTTGGCAAGTATAATATTTTCTGTACATAGCGTCATTTAGAAGTTAAAAGCACAAAAATGAAAAAAGTTAATATTTTAGTTTTTTCGCCTACTAAAAATTCTTCCCAGGGCTTTTGAGGTCGCTAACTTAGTTTCACAACCCCATTCTATACCAAACAATCTTGAAAAAATATTTCGTACCGGATTTAATGTAAGCTGGCCGCCTCTCCGGATACTTATAATTTGGGCTAAGGTTTCTATTGAATTACAGTAAAACACCACAAAATATTCTTTTTAGTTTAAAGCCTCTCCTCGAAAACGTAAATAACACCAGTAGGTAAAGTTGACTCAGTAAAATTTGTGACAACTGTTAACCAAGAGGTTGTCTTACCTGGGCTGCACACACTGATTATCTAACACCAAAATTATCAAGAACAGTCTATCTTCTAAGGCAAATTAGTGCAATGTGTGGAAAGCAACTATGTCAGACTGCCTACTTTGCTTTAATCAATCAAATGTCAGACATTGATAGATTATAGATTATTAGGCGAAATTGCAGGATGAGACATTGACACTTCAAAATAAGGTTATTAGGGTTATTAAGTCCAGTTTTGTGGAGAACTGTACCTCTTTCTATCATGTTTGAAATTCAAACTGTTATCGGACTTTATGAATATGATTTAATTATTTATTGTTCTGAATAATATATGCATTTTAAAATTTAATTAACACAGGTACAAGATTACCTATGTTTTTTTAAAGCAAGGGATTATTTAAAAAAAGCTAGTAAAGTGTTATTAGGCGGGAAAATCTTTACTAAAAATATCTGAGTATTGAGGGATAGCAACTTATGAAATCAATAACTTATGAGCGATCAACTTATGTACTCATTAAATCTACTGGTACCTATAAATACAAAATAGTAAACATTTTAAAAATCAACTACTTTTCAGGGTTTGACTTTTTCTTGACTCCCTTGCTCAATAATTAAATTGGAACTAAACATATACTCTCAGATTAACCCAGTCACATCATATTATTTATTTACTAAAAATTCCATATCACTCAAACATTTATTTTTTATATTAGACTATTGTTTTATAATTGTGTATAGTATTTCATAGCTAAAAATACAACATATTTGTTTATGTATACCTATATATTTATTTATTTTATATTAATTTAAGGTAGGGGTGTGCGAGTACTCGAAACTTTGAGTTTTCGGCCAAGTATTTTAATACTCAAACTCGACTCGTGAAGTTTTGAAAACTACTCGGGAGTTCGAGCGAGTATTTCCCGCCGATTTCCGGACGGTCGCTAACGATTGCGAGCGGCCAAAACGCGTAGTAACGGCCGCAAAAGGCGATCGCATCACGTAAAATAGGCCGAAAATGACGACCGCGAACTCGCATCACGTAAAATCGGCCGAAAATGACGATCGGACCGCGCAATTTCAGCCGCAAAAGGTAATCGCATCACGTAAAATCGCTCGAAAATGACGACTGCGAAGGTCTGTGACCGACCAAAACGCCTAGTAACGGCCGCAAAAGGCGATCGCATCACGTAAAACAGGCCAAAAATGACGACCGTGAACGATTGCGACCGGCCAAAACGCGTAGTAACAGCCGCAAAAGGCAATCGTATCACGTAAAATCGGCCGAAATGACGACCGCGAACGATTGCGACCGGCCAAAACGCGTAGTAACGGCCATAAAAGGCGATCGCATCACGTAAAATCGGCCGAAAATTACAATCGGATCGTGCAATTTCAGCCGTGACTAACGATTTCGTCATTTAATATTGATTATAAGCGATGTCTAGACCAGGCCAAATGACAACAGGTTCCTGTTTCATCGGCTGGAAACATATTTAATTTAATTTAGGTGAGCAACATATTTAATAATTACTTCTCAGATATGGTTGAAGAAACAGTGTTACCGAACATTGCAAGGAGTGGTTATGTAACAGCCTCAAAACCTTCCACTAATTTACAAACTTCTTTTCGTCTTAAACAAATTACTGAAAATGAAGTCCTAAAACATATAACGTCTTGTAAATCAAAATTATCATCAGGCTG
Source organism: Allygus modestus (assembly GCA_963675035.1). Lineage (NCBI taxonomy): Eukaryota > Metazoa > Arthropoda > Insecta > Hemiptera > Cicadellidae > Allygus > Allygus modestus. The sequence goes on along the minus strand of OY776111.1, from coordinate 198,770,335 downwards.
CGATGAAATCCCAATTAAGCTGGTTAAAGATGCAAAATATGCCCTTTTAAAGCCTTTAACCCATGTAATAAATGCCTCTTTTATAACCGGTATATACCCTAATGATTTAAAAATATCTAAAATTGTTCCAATACATAAAAAAGGGAGTTTTTCAGACGTATCGAACTACAGACCAGTTTCTGTCCAATCATCAATTTCAAAATATTTGAAAAATGTTATCTTGAACAATTATTAACTTTTTTTGAAAACAATGAACTCCTTAGTGATCATCAACATGGGTTTAGATCAGGAAGATCCACCTTAACAGCATCCATTGAATTTATAGAATCTGTAATAGAAGCTTTAGATAAAGGAGAGACAACTGTCGGTGCTTTTTTGGACCTGAGCAAGGCCTTTGACAGTGTCTGCCACTCAACGCTTATTCAATCATTATCACAATATGGAATTAAGGATACAGCACTGAACTGGCTAAGCTCTTATTTGGTTGGGCGTCGACAGTATGTGTCCATAACATACACAAATGATAAAAAAAAGTTTATAGAAACTGCAAAATCTTCCTTTAGAACAGTTAAATACTCTGTTCCACAAGGTTCAGTTTTGGGTCCTTTCCTTTTTATTTGCTATCTGGGAGGACTGCCTGAGCCTCAAAATAACATCCATTATAGATCAAATTTTTGTACTTATGCTGATGACATCAGTTTTTCAGTTTCCAGCAAAGACCAAAATGTAATTAATCAATCAACAAATTTAATAATACAAAATATCAAACATTTTTGGCTGAGAATAATCTTTTGCTTAATTGTTCTAAAACAGTAATTATGGAGTTTTATAACCCACAGAATCGTCCAAAGTTTAATAGTATTAATATTATGGATGAGGAACTCGAAATATCAAGTGAAACCAAGTTCTTAGGATTGCATCTAGATAACCATTTAAATTGGAATTTGCATGTTAATAGAGTTTGTAACAAAATTTCTTCTGGCATTTTTTCTCTGAGAAAATTGCAACATTTTTTAGACATGGATGCAATGAAAATGATTTACTATTCAAACATCCATTCTCATTTAGCTTATGGAATTGCCATTTATGGTTCAACCACAAAAAATAACTTAGATAAAATCTTGAAACTACAGAAATCAGCAGTTCGTATTATGTTAAATTTAAGTCCTGAGACTTCTTGCAGAGAGCATTTTGCTACTCTGGGCATAATTACAGTTTATGGTTTATATATACTTGAAACGGTTTCACATGTAAAGAAAAACTTGGAAACATTTTTTAAACATAGTCAAATCCATAATTATAATACAAGGAACAATAATGATTTATTGACAATGGCACACAGGACAAAACTTTTCTCAAAAACTCCAACCTTCAACGGAATAAAATTCTTTAATTCACTACCTCAACAAATAAAAAACATAAATAAGTTTGAAATTTTTCGAAACAAAGTGAAACAATTGGTCACTGCTAAAGTTTTGTACTCCCTTGATGAATTCTGATTATTCAGGAATTCTGAAATTGAAAGGGTTTTGAGGCTGGGAGATAAATGTTATTTTGAAGGTGTTATTATTATTTTAACATTACTGAGTAATTAAGATAAATTTGTTTTTTACCTTTGACACCATTCTTTGTACTAAATGTACTGGTTGAATAAAGAGTTTTTTGATTTGATTTGAATATCAAACCATGTTTTGTTAGTCAATACGTAATCCAGTTTGTTTGTACTGGCCAAAACTTTGTATTGCTACTCATGTATTAGAAACCATGTTTAGATTATCAAATCTAGGGTGGTATCCAAACCCCATTACACTATTTTAAACTTCCAATTGATGGCAAATACTCGCTCGAAAATACTCAAAACTCGAAAATAATTGGCACTACTCGACTCGATTAAAAAAATCACTACTCGCACACCCCTAATTATTACCAACAATACGTTTTAGATGATATTTAACTGACTTCACTCCTGCCTCCCAGTGGCCACCAACATGAGGAGCAGAGGGTGGGTTGAACTTCCATTGTGTTCCATCGTTGGTTAGAAGATCTCTTAACTTGTTGCATTCTGATGTTGAAGCTGTGAAAAGACGCCTTAGTTCCGCATCAGCACCAATAAAGGTAGTTCCACAATCAGTAGTGAGAGCTGAGCAAATTCCATGGTGAGCAGTAGGTCTGTTATTTCTGCAATAAATGATTCTGCAGAGTAATCAGTGACTAGTTCAAGGTGGAGTGCTGATGTTGATGAACATATAAATACAACTATATAACCTTTGTAGGTTTTAGCTGCTTTTCCACGCCAAGTTTTGATGATGAATGGTCCAGCGTAGTCAACACCAGAGTGAATAAATGGACGTGATGCAGTTACTCGAGATGGAGGTAGTTGTCCTATGAGTTGCTGAGCTTATTCTGCTCTGTATCGAGTACATGTCACATATCGTAATAATTCTTTGTTAACTGTTGGTCGGCCTCCAAGAATCCAAAAACGTTGTCTTATTGTTGATAGTGTATTACTTGTGCTGCTGTGCAGTGTGCGAAGATGAGCGTCAATGATTATCAATTTTGATAATACAGAGTCTTTTGGGAGGAGAAAAGGATGCTTTGTGCCATATTCTAACGATGCTTAATTAAGTCTGCCCCCAACTCGTATACGTTTATTTTGATCAATAAATGGATTGAAGTTGCGGAGTTTACTCGAATGACTGACAGGTCTTCTGTTGTTTAGAAGTTTTAAATCATCACTAAAGGCTTCTTGTTGTACAATTCCAGTCCAGAGTATCAAAGAGTCGTTCAATTCTTTAGGAGTCAGGTATGGGGTGTTGTGTTTTCAACGTGATTTCCCTTTTTCAGGCGATTGATGGATCGTTTACACCGTGAAGTGATACGAAGTAACTTGTTGAGATCGGAGTAACCGCATAGTAAGTCAGGTTCTGATTTCGATTGAACTAAATGAGTGTGTTTCTGATCGCGTAACTCAGACACCGCTTCCTTTGAAGGTTCGTAGGAGCTCATAGGTCATTTTGTAGTCTTCTGCAAGCCACGAGGGATCTGGCCACCACAACTAGAAGCTCTCAAGACCAGCTCCGGGAGATTCTTGAGCAGCTTGAGAGCTCCGGGAGGTAGTCCACGCATGCACAGTCAGCTGGATTATCTTTACCAGGAACAAATCTCCATCTCGCCAATGGTTCTATTTCCTGGATTATACCAACTCGATTACAAACAAAATCTTTCCACTTAGACGGGTGGTTCTTAATCCATATAAGAGCTACACGAGAATCTGTCCAAAACCATAATGGAGCAGATCTGACATTTAACACTTTTTGGACATATTGTGCAAGTCGTGCCAACATTAACGCTGCTGTTAGCTCCAGTCTGGGGATACTCATTTTCTTTAAGGGTGCGACCTCAGTTTTTGAACAAACAATATTTACAGTAGTGCCTAAATCCGATTTCACTTTGATATACATCACAGCAGCCATTGCAGACTGAGATGCATCTGAGAATCCATGTAGTTCAAGGCAGCAAGAAGATGATTTAGTGATACCTAAACATCTAGGTATAGATATATCAGGTAAGTCCTGTAGTTGATTTTCAAACGTTTGCCATTGTTTTAATAAGCAGGGAGGAAGAGTCTCGTCCCAATCTCACTTAATAAGCCACAGTTGCTGCATGAAAATCTTTGCTTGTACAAATATTGGAGCGATAAATCCCAAAGGATCAAATAGTTTAGCGATATGAGATAGAACATTACTCTTGGTTATTGTAACAAGGGGTTTTACATCCAGCTGGAACTGGAAATCACTGGCTGGTTTCCATGTCAATCATAATGTTCGTATCTCTGTTGATTCTCTGATACTAATTGACACATAGCGCTCTGGAGATATGTAGGTAAGAGTTGAGAGTTTGTTGCTTATCCATTTCTGTAATGGAAAGCAGCCTGCCAAGCAGAGTTTATCGACCTGTTCCACTACCTCTTGACACTCGTCAATTGTGTCAGCACCTCCAAAGATGTCATCGACATACCTGTCTTTAGAAAGAGTAGATGCTCCTAGTGGATATTGACTGCCTTGGTCAGCTACAAGCTGTTCCATTATCCTCAATGATAGAAATGGAGCACACGATTGACCATATGTTACAGTTCTTAGTTGATATGCGCAAAGCAGATTATTGTCGTACCATAAGATCCGTTGTAAGTCCCAGTCGTTAGGGTGGACCATGATCTGTCAATACATCTTCTCAATATCTGCAGAAAATACATATTTAAACTGTCTGAACCAAATGAGGACATCTGATAAATTTGTCTGAAGCTTTGTTCCCGTATGTAAAATGTAATTTAGTGATTTTCCAGAAGAAGTGCGCTGCAATCCATTGAAAACTACTCGCTGATTTGGTTGAACTGGTTTCCCATAAGACACCATGATGAGGTAGATAAAAGGTTGGAACGTTTTCCTCAGAATTTTCAACTTTCGACATATGATTTAGTGATTCATACTCAGCTATGAAATCAGAGTACAGTTTGTGATAATCAGGGTTTGTAATAAAGCACTTTGTCAATGAATTTAACGTCACTAGAGCGGATGATCGGGAATCTCCGAGGTTCTCTGCAGGTTCTTTTAGCGGAAGTTTAACTACATACCTGCCACTTTCAGTTCTAGAATGTGTTGACTGAAAATGCTCTTCACAAGCTTCATTTTCTGGCGACATGTAAGAACATTCCGATTTGGGAATCTCCTCTTTATTCCAGAAAGTTTGAATCGATTTATCTAGGTTATCATCAAGCTTACAGTGAAACATAAGCGTTAGAACTAATTGTGGCACAGCCGCTTGGCCCGGAAATTACACAACCAAAAATTATTGACTGTGCAATAGGGGTAGAAGGAGGCCTCTTAACTAAGTTAGGGAGAATTATTGATCCATAGATGTCAGCTTCGATGATAAGATCGATAGATCCCGGATTCATGTACTTCGGATCAGCAAGATTTAACCTTCAATATGAGTCCACTAATGATGAGGAACCTTCACTGATGGCAGTGTAGATGTAAGCTTTGGTAAGATGTAAGGGGTTGCGGAACAAGTGACATTTGTGTCAAAGCTAGGACTAAGGGTAACCTTAACTATTCCTCGAGTGGTAGAGTTGTGAGTTCCACCTATACCAATTAATGGTGCAGACCCAGGAGATCGTTTTAGTTGGAGAGTTTGGACGAGACGTTCACTGATAAATGATATTTCAGAACCTTGATCAATTAAGGCTCTCGCAGTGATACTTTTTCCCTTTGGACCAGATACAATTACCTGTGCAGTTGCCCGAATCACAGAAAACTGCTGAGTGTTAAGATTATATATAGCATGATTGACAGATTTACACGTACAACTTTTGTCAAATTCATTGGTTGCCTGTGATAACTGAGATTCTGAGTGGTTAGATTGTGATTGATGTTTAGAAAATGGCAATGTATGGTTCATTGCATCATGAATCATAGTGTGATGACGCTTGTTACATTTTAAGCAACATTTCTGAGATCTACAATCTCTTAGGATATGATGACCAAGACAATTGTAGCACAATTGCTTGGATACTAAAAAATCTTTTCAGCTAAGAGGAGACTTCTGATAAAAAGTTTTACAGTTACACAGATAGTGATCTTCGTTACAAAGGAGACAAACATTGATCTTAAGCTTACTTTTGTCAAAAGATGTTACATTAGATTTAATTTTAATAGGTGCATTACCGTAGTGCTTTATAGGACTGTGGAACCTTGACTCGTGTGTTGGGATTCTCGGCCTTCAATATTCTCCAACGCTCGAGCTCTTCCTTCGATGAAGTCTTCAAGTTCTTTCAGAGTAGGCGGATTTACTGAGGTTCGTTAATGTACTTCCCATGATTCGTGTGTGTCAGGGTCAAGGCGGTTGACAATCATGTAAGCAATGATGTGATCTCAATGTTCAGTTGGAGACCCGAGAGCTTTTAGTGAACTGAGTGACTCGCTGATAGTAGACAACAAGTTATTTAGGCCCTTAGCAGATTTATGCGCTAATGGTTTGAGCTTGAATATGTCATCCAGATGTTTACTGATAAGAATTTGTTTGTTCTCATAACATGCCACGAGTTTATTCCATGCGGTTTCAAAGTTTTCAGCCGATATTTGAAGGTTTGAAACAAGCTGAGCGGCTTCTCCATTTAAACAGCTTTTGAGGTAGTGCATTTTAGCTACATCTGAAAGATTTAAGTTGGAAATTACGAGTGAAGTGAAAATATCACTAAAAGGTTTCCATGATTGATAATTCCCAGAAAACTGTGTCAGTGGTATTATTTTAGGTAGCCTTACTTGGGGTGCACTTTTTTGTTCTACATAGGCAGAATTAACAAATGGTGTGAAGGTATCTAGGTAATTGAGCATTGTTGACTTACTGACCATATATGCTTACTGTCCAATGCTGTAATGGTCTTCAGTGATGTAAATAATCTCTTTCAGAACTTCTGGTTTCGATTCACAAATTCGGTCGTGGTCACGCTCAAATTTAGTCCACGTAGCTTCTAATACACCAAGTCTGGTTTGCACTTCTGCCTTAGTTAGTAATGGAGAGTCTAAGTCATTGAAAGGTTTTAAATGGTTTTGCATGAGGATAATGCGTGATTCTTGTAGATTCAATTTTGATTTGAGGGAGATCATTATGAGAATACTTTTTACACGGCAATAGTCGAAGTTAGGAATCAATGATAGTCAAAGATGAGTCTGATTGATAAAACTGTAATAATAAATTAACTGATACACTGATACATTACATCCAAGTCTTGTTTTTAATGATCCGACTAGATAGGACCACTTAATGTAAAAATTTAAGGATTTGATCAATTAAAAGATATAGATGCAAGGGTAATGATTTAATACAAGTTAAGATTGTTTACAAAAAATGAGTAAGATAAACAATAACATAAAAAACTAGAAACATCTGTTCTTACAAATCATATGCTTTTTTAGCAGAGAGAATTTACTTCTAATATAAGGCATCCAAACCCCATTACACTATTTGAAACTACCAACTGATGGCAAATACTTGCTCGAAAATACTTGAAACTCGAAAATAACTGGCACTAGTCGACTCGATTCAAAAAAATCACTACTCGCACACACCTTATTTAACCCTTTGAGTGCCAGAGTTTTTCGGTCGTCATATCCCTAGAGTGTCAGAGCTTTTAACAGAGTATATCCAAAAAGTGCCAGGCACAAAATCAACATTTTGCAAGGGTTTACAAAAAAATTAATAACTTTTTTATTTGGTAAGATATTATTATGAAACTTTTTTTGTTTTGTAAGTTTAAAGTTTAGCTATAATATTATGCACATATATAATATTTGAAAAAATAAATATAAAAAATTTGAATACATATATGCATGTGGGAAATTTCTTTTAATTTTTTTTTATTTGTTTCAGGTAAATAAACATTGTTCAAATATAAGATTTTCACCAAATAACTACTAGATTTATAGAGGGCATGTTTCCCAAAATATTTCCTGAAAGTTTCATCAAATTTGGGCTGTAGGCGGACGAGTTATTTCCATAAATGTAAAAAAATATAAAAACGGTAAATTAGTACACAAGACAGTAGCCTAACTTTATTCAAGGGTTTAAGTTTTATTACAATATTATTTCATAAAGAAGACTAACTAGGCCTCGTATATTTATGGAGTATATGTTTACCTGAACATATCCTGGAAATGTCCTGGAAGAAATAATAAAAAGTAATGACGTAAGAAAAATTTTCTATAACAACGATACACAAAATCAACATTTTGCAAGGGTTTTGTACATAAAATCAATAACTTTTTTATTTGGTAAGATATTATTATGAAACTTTTTTTGTTTTGTAAGTTTAAAGTTTAGCTATATTATGCACATATATAATATCTATAAAATAAAAAATAAAAAATCTGAATAGGTACATATTATACATGCGGGAAATTTTTTATATTTTTTTTAGATAAATAAACATTGTTCAAATGTAAGATTTTCACCAAATAACTACTAGATTTATAGAGCTAGAAAATATGCTGGAAATCACCTGAAAGAAATAATAAAAAGTAATGACGTAAGAAAAATTTTCCATAACAACGATATATCGTTGCAATGTATTTTTCGGTAAGACCACCGACGACGATATATCGTTGTGAAGTATTTTTCGGATGTTCCGTGCACAACGATATATCATTGCGTGGCACTCAAAGGGTTAATGGAATTTTTACACTATTTTATATAGTTTTCACAAAGAAATCGTTAAACACCTGCATATATCATGTAATCATCAAATCTTCAACAAAAATAATATTTCGTTGACAAAATGTAAAAAAATATTATATTAATATATATAAATAGTACATTTCCTATAAAAACCATATTAAAAAAAATCAAACATACTTTAAAAGATCAAATCAAATGTTGTATAACCTTTCAATAAAAATACTTCAAGAAATGTAAAAATACTAGTGGCTTGAAGGGGCCAAAGCCCCTAACCCTGCACCAATACTCTACCTTATCTGATTTGAACATATCAGTTCGTAGACAAGGCAGACTCTTACTCACACGTTTTAATGTAAATAAAGCAGACGTTTTTAAATCCCCGTGCTTTTGTTATGGGAGATGTTTTAAATTATTTCTTGTTTGCTGGTAACTTTTTGGAAATACTGATATTTTTCCCAAGTCCCTGGGATTGAGACCTATAATTTGAGCCGTCTCCCATCATCCTGCAATTTGCCAAACTCCCACAATTTTGACTTAAAAATGTCGCTTACAGAATTATATATAAAGATATTCAGATAGTACATATGATAACTGGAGTTATATAGGGACTAAGGTCTTGCATCAGTGTAGGTATGCTGGCATCAGCATGGTGCAGAGCATGGCACGGCGCAGCCATGGTCAATCTGGCGGGATCAATCACAACACATGATTTTAAGCGGGAATAGAGTAGTATATGCGCATGAGGAGAGTCAGCTGCCGGCTACAGGCGTTCACAACCCTGGGGCGTAACAGTACGTCAGCCGTGATACTGTACATCACGCACCTGATACATACCTGATACATACCTGGTGCGTACTGATCACGTACCTGGTACATATGTCATCCAATGCAAATGGGTTAAGCACTTATTTATAGAACAAGTGATACATTGCATTGCCAAATTAAATAAAAGGAAGAAAAGAGGGAACTTTTCAACCCGTTATATTGAATAATCAAAGGGGTTGACTGCAGCTAATGTTGAGCAATGTTAACAAAATATAAAAATACTAAATAACTCTTATTAGTAGAGCCATTCGTAAAGTGTAACTAATGTGTGGCTAGCAGTCGTCCCCCTTTAATTTTTCTGAGGAGAAAGAGAGTTGGTTTCATGTTTTAATGTGGAGTATGGTGGTGGTGGGTTTGTCCATAGCTGCCTTTAAAGAAGTCTGCGGCGTTCGAACTGGCAACACTGCCTTCTCATAAAGCAGAGGAGTCACTGCCGGCAAAAAGCCCATAGACGTCAGTCGAATAACGCGTCCTTTTAAATAATTTTAGCTTTATTAGTTTGTTTTGTAGGAGAGAACAAATAGAATGGGCGACCGGGATCGTCGGGAATAAAGTATACAAGTACCAAAAATAATACTAAACATACAAATTCGCAATAAACTAAACAATAGGCCTACATCAATCATGTACTTCTGTTAGGTTTTAAAGATTATTGCTTTGAAAAAAAACCATGGTCAGAGTAACTTATTGTTTTAGAAGTCCCTATGAATACATTTTATAATTAATATGTTGAATAAATATTCCTATCAAAACTCCTCAGTACATGGGGAGAAACTTTTTAACAAATTACCAGGCAACTTAAAGAGTATAGTAAATAAAAACAGGTTTAGAACTGAATGTAAAAAAATCCTCCTTCAAAAAGTATACTACTCAGTGGATACATTTTTTTTTTGTGGAGGGGGTGAATGAATTTTATTTTGAGTTTTATTAGCTAGAGTTCATTATAATTTATTTTGAAAATGTTGTAATAATTTACTTATTGTTAGATTAGTTTAGTCTTAGAAATTTGACAATGTTATATGTTCTGTGATAGCCTTGCTAGCTGTAAAAGAATGCAACTTATAACAATAAAGATATTCTTATTCTTAAATCCACTAATAAACTGCTTGAAGTAAAAATAAATAGTGACAAATGCAATATGAAGCACACAATTATTTCTTTGGAAGATAAAAGTGCAGGCAAAATTTTAATACTTTGTTCAGAGACAGACCATGAGTTGTATTTATACTTGTTTCTATATTAAGTATGTTTTAAATAAACGGTTGTATGTCGTTCTTTTCCATCTTGTTTAATATGTTGTTTTGAAGAATACTTTATTAGTACTAGTAAATGGTGCTAAGCTGTCTTATCTATTGATATTTATAAAACAAAACTAATGATAAAAGTTAATTGTAATTAATACCTAACTAAACTAATAAAAAACATAACTTGTGTATGGTATAAATAAAACAGCCATATTATAGCAAAAATAAATGTATTGGCTACAACTCTTTAGTAAAAAAAATGTTGAAAGTATTAAATAACTTGACTTTAAATTCAATAAATTGGTGGGTTTGTTGCTACGGGGGCATTCTAAAAAGTGATTAAAATTATTAAATCCCTAGCAGATACTTGAATTAACTATGCTAGGCATTATAGTTTCACGATGCCTACCTATAGAACCCAGCAACACTGACTATAAACATGCTTAATTTTACTCTCACTTTAAATATGAACCTTGTTGGGCTCGCAACAGAGGAAGACTCGTTAACAAAACTATAATTATCACTTAAACGATATTTTCTAACGTGAAGAGTGAAAAATAACGATTTTAGACGGTGGCGTCTTGTTTTCCCCAAGCTAGTGGCGCGCGGTAACTCCTCTTGCGGCATTGCCAATTCTACAACGCCGCGGCCTTCTTTAAATGCAGCTATGGTTTGTTTCACTTTCCTCTGATTCTCGACCGTACTTCTTGTGCCTCCGATCTCAACCGTACTTCATGCGCCTCTGATTCTCAACCAGACCACATGCGCTTCCATTGTTTTGGTCGTTCTTGGAAAATTAGGTATTTCCTCAGGAGTCTGTCTCATGGTTTTAATAAGAACATAAATATAAAATTTAGGGTTTTCCCATGTTTTGTAATACAATTTACAGTACTGTAATGTGTTTGAATATGACTAACAATAAGCAATTTAAAGCTAAAGCTGGGGGGAGGGTTCTTTTCTCCCCCCCAATGTAACTCAACATTCAGCAAACTTGACAGTGTCTCAGTCCACATTGTGTCGAGTTTATGAGACTCTACTGTAACAAGGATTGCATCTGTACAGTTATAATATTACTGATTAATTAAAAAATAAAACTATTACTTACTTATTAAGACCATTGGTCACAGACTTTAAACAACCTAGCTCCTGTCATTTGAGAGTCAGTTAAAACACGGTTTTACTAAAAAATAACCCAATTTAAAATGACTATCACATCATATTTATCCCAACTGACCTTGGCACTGGCCAAATGTTCTGCAACCCTCTTCAGCAGTGGAGAATAATCACCCCGGGTGACACGAAACACACAACCTTGGAACTCTGCCTCTGCAGGCATGAAGCCATCACTCCCTGTCAGCACGGATGCCAGTCTGATCTGTGGCATTACACAAGTAATGGTCAGTTATCCTCCAGGTGACACGGACCTCACAACCTTGGAACTCTGCCTCTGCAGGCATGAAGGCATCACTCCCTGTCAGCACGGATGCCAGTCTGATCTGTGGCATTACACAAGTAATGGTCAGTTATCCTCCAGGTGACACGGACCTCACAACCTTGGAACTCTGCCTCTGCAGGCATGAAGGCATCACTCCCTGTCAGCACGGATTCCAGTCTGATCTGTGGCATTACACAAGTAATGGTCAGTTTCCTCCAGGTGACACGGACCTCAAAACCTTGGAACTCTGCCTCTGCAGGCATGAAGTCATCACTCCCTGTCAGCACCGACATTAGTACAGTCAACTCCCGATTTTCCGGGAGTGGGTTAATCGGGTTGCGGTTTAACTGGGGTCACGAAAGGTTTATTTTTATTATTTTTGTTTATCCCCTTCTAAACATAAATAGAGCAATAATAACAATTTATTTTGCAAAATTATCTCCAGAATTTCATTTTATTTACTTTGTTTATCCGAATAAATACTATACAAACAATTTAGTAACCACAACATAATCTGCGAGTCTGTCATTTCGCTAATGCGCCGTGGGTGCGTGATGGGGAGCGATGACCTTGACACTGCACGGATGGTCGTACTCGGACGTCTAAAAATAGAAACATCTCAAAACAATCATCCTTCCCGCCGCTGTTCACCCTCAGCGACGGACGGACAGACAGATGTACGGTCGGACGCAGACGTCTAAAAATAGAAACATCTCAAAACAATCACCCTTCCCACCGTTGTTTACCCTCATTGGGTTTTTCCCCCGGTGCGGAATTAATTTGCATACAGTACTGTTCGGTGTAGTTTAGAGAGTTCGGTGTTTAGAGATTTTTAACTTATTAAATATCATTCAGCGTTTTGGATAGTATTTACTGGTATCAACCATTGCTAGTATTAACTATTATTATCTTGATTGTTTGTAGATATTATCACAATTTAAAGATTTTCAAAAGTATTTAATCTATATCAATATATCTTAAATAACATTAAAACACAATATTGTACTTTAAAAATGTTGATAAACCTTTATTATATTCATAATATTTAATTTACTGAATCCCTTTGTTTTAACCGTGGTTTTGGGTTATCCATGACCCTCCAACCATTGCTAGTATTAACTATTATTATCTTGATTGTTTGTAGATGTTATCACAATTTAAAGATTTTCAAAAGTATTTAGTCTATATCAATATATCTTAAATAACATTAAAACACAATATTGTAGTTTAAAAATGTTGATAAACCTTTATTATATTCATAATATTCAATTTATTGAATCCCTTTGTTTTAACCGTGGTTTTGGGTTATCCGTGACCCTCCAACCGGTCATTACCCCGGATAATCGGGAGTTGACTGTATTTATAAGGAAACAACTTTAATATTGGTTTTGTTTAGTTTTACCATTTATTAGGGATATTTGATATTTTTTACCAGTGACAAAATCACCGATATCTGTAGGTCACTGAAATATCAGTGACAAGAGTCTAAATGAGTTCGCACGCAGCACGCTGACATGAGGAAAGTGAATTTCCACATAACAAACTTTTAAAAATCAAAATCAGTGTTAAAACATATATTTATTCCAATTTGTATGAAAATCTGAAAATCTTTTTTTGCTGTTCTGATTCTCCTGGTTCCATTTACCTGCAATGCTGGGAATACAATATTTTGCATTATAACATCAGGAGAAGGTCCAGTCAGGATTGAAAGTAGGTGTGATGTTGCTGGTGATGATAAAAATACACCAACAAATAAATGAACAAGCTTTTCTAATGTAAAACCCCCATAAGACAACATATTGTGTTTAGTCGATATACATTTTCTGTAATAACTCGTTAAATATTTACACTGGAGTAATGAGAAAGGACTTAAAACTTTCGCCTCACTAATATCCATCTTATTACATGCATTAATTTAACATCCGAGGGTTTTCTGACCCTTTAAGGGCCCAAAAACTCAAAATTTGTAAGAATAATCCCTGAAAAAGGGGGTTAGAGTTTTTCAATTGTTTTGCCCAATGAACTTGTTCAACTGATTATAGAAAGGTATAACCCTACCAAATTTGAAGTAAATTGAACAAAAAATGTGAACGCTGTAAACACACAATTACACACTTATCTCTCTGTTGTAGGAAATAACTCCTCCGATTCTTATACAATGAATGAATAAATAAATAAATAAATATCTCTATCTTTAATGATTTGTTAATTAGATCTTATTTTGCTCCGGCAACTGTCTTCTTAAAAGGATTATCTAGTCTAGCAGCTGACTCACTACAATATTTTACAAACTCATGTATTGTCTTTACCATTGAATAAATTACACACAAGGTACAAAGATAAACCTAGATTCATTGCTTGAATATACAGTAATGACAAACTTTATTTATGAAAAAGGGGTTTACAATAAATGTTTACAATGATGGGGGAGTGTTTTATTACTCGAGGTATTTGGATTACTTTTAATTATAGTCTGTTAAGCTCAGGATTACAAGATTCCTTCTCAGGGAGAGGTTGTCGTGCTGGCTTTGAATATATTCTTAAGATTGTATTTCATAACTAAACTCATGTTTTACTGATATAATGTAAAATAAAATAGTTAAAAATGTATGAATTCAAATTGGTATGACAAAATTAAAAGGTTTGCTCCGTAACAGTTGGAAAATAAAGTTCACTTCTAAATGCTAAGCAGTCCTCCAACAATGCTGTCTGACAACGTGGTTTCTAGGCCACTGTTAATTCATTTTAAAACGGTTCAATTAAATTTAACTCTTGAATTTAACTCTTGAGATATGAAATTCTTGGGATATGAAATTTGAAATATTTAAAAAGTGTCCTTTACTATTTGTTGATTGATAAGTCTAGTGGATTGGTATTTTATTAAATTTATAGGTAGCTGTTGTCAGTCTACATCTGGTTTTACAATGGGGAAAAGGGTTGGTCTCACCAGCTATTATTTCTTCACCACAGGCTTATATTTCTTCACGGCCTTGACAAAAGGGTATAAATAATGCCTGTGGCTCTTCTTCTATTAAAATTTGAGTTATTAGTACCCAAAATAATAATTTACAGGGTAAAATCACATTTTAAATGAAGATCAAAATTTGGAGTAAGCTATCACTAGGCCGGCTATACAGTAGAACCCCGCTACGATGACCCTCGATAAGACAAAAACCTTGATAATGAGTCTGATTTTCTAATCCCCGTGAATCTCCCATAACTCTCAATGTTATAAATACCTCTATAACACGACTCATTTTCAAATAAATACCTCGATAGCACGTCTTTTTGTAATTTCATATTACTAATAAATAAACCTCTATAGCGCGTCTTTTCAAATAACTGAACCTCTATAGCACGACACACACCTCAATAACACGCTTCTTTGGGTAAATGAACCTTTATTACACGACTCTAACCTCAATAGCGTGCCGTTTTGCGTTACGGAACCTTTATAGCACGACTAAACCTTTCTCACGCATAATTAGTTCTCACGGTTAGGACGGATGTTTTGAAGTAAACAACAACGTCTTGGGCTCAGGTCTCAACAGGAAAACCCCTTCCCCACCCCCTTCCCATTCTGGCCTTTCCTTGTCTATCACGGGTCAGTCGCATCATCACATGCTCTCCATTATAAAAAACATAACGTTTAAGTAGAACACTGTCTATACAGTGTATACAAGTTTATGAGAAAAACCTGATTTTGTATTGTATTTTAGTTGAAACAATATGTAGATTTTCATTTTTAACATTACAGTATCTTTATTGCGTATTTCACAATAGGTTAAGGTTTACTGTATTTCGAGCTTATTAACTCTATACAGTACTTTAGTGAACTGAGTCTGTTGATTTTTTTCTTACTGTCGCAATAATAAAGAAGTTTGTTTTACTTGTACGTTTGTTCTTTTATTTATGACTGATTTATACAGTACTTTTCTACTTAAAACACAACTTATTAGAAATGTTTCATAAAAAATGTGCTTGGTAAAAAGTCTGTGACCTCGATAACACGTCTTGTTGTGAAAACCACCTTGATAGCACGACCCTCAATTACAAGTGCACCTCGATAAGAAGACTATTTTAGAGATCCCCTTGAGAGTCGTGTTATCGAGGTTCTACTGTATTCAGATAGAGAGTTTAGGGCATTGTTACAATAATTCACATCTGGCATTGCACACTTAATCATTCTTCAGCTCTTGAGGCTCACTTCACTGGTTGCACTATATTAATTCTTAAGGAGGTTAATTTGAATTTTTTGAGCATGTAATGATTTAGAATAAATTAATATAATGTTTTGAAGCAATTTTGTTACATTATGTTACAAAATGTTCTTAAAATTATCTACAAGCCTAATTAACCTTTTTATGTGGTGATTTACATAATATGATAGGCCTATATGTAGACTGTTTCTGGTGGGAATAAAAATATATTTCTCATACCTAAACTTTATTATAAATTGTAAAAAAATATTACAAATGAAAAAAGGGAATTTTATATATATATATATATATATATATATATATATATATATATATATATACCAGGTGACTCATAAAGGTTTCCCCCTCCTAATTTTTAACTACAGTAAATTTTCAAAAAATGTTTGGTAAATGTTACTATTATAATTCAGAGTATTTTTTAAGTGGTTAAGAATTTTCACCCTCAACCCTAAATAGAAGTTGCTGGGGGTAGTTTTTATTTTTCAAATAGCAACCCCTAACAAGTCGCATATAATTTTAAAGATGATAAAAAAAGATAATGAATGCCGCAAACTAGACCTCTTTATGTTTATTAGTGAATTTCCTACGGAAAAGTGAACTATTAGCATGACCCGCTCGGTGAAACTTAAACCACCATAGAAATTCCAAACGTGACCCCCTAAACACGTTTTGGGGGGGTCGTTCAAAATTATATCATACTAATATTATAAATTTGAAAGTTTGGATGTTTGTTTGGATATATGTACGGCTATTTGGAGTTCCATCACGCATAAAATACGTGACCGATTAAGCTAAAATGTTGCATGAAAATAGCTTACATATCACATTAACATATATACCTGATAATTTCCACATCCAAGCTTAGGGCTCCAAACCCCAGGTTCTGTAAGTTCCAATGCAAATCTTATGGGAGGATATCATTTATAAAATTACTAGCTGTAGTTGTTTGTCAGTAAGGGCAAAAGAAGTCAGATGGTACAACTAAACAAAGATTATAATAGTGCTGGTCAGGTTAATTTTTTAATATATTTTGTTTGAGAGCGAAGCCGCAGGTAACAGCTAGTATATATATATATATATATATATATATATATATATATATATATGTGTGTGTGTGTGTGTGTGTGTGTGTGTGTGTTTGCACTCTAGCGGTCACATTTTTTGTCCGATTTACTTAAAATTTGGTAGGGACATACCTTTCTATAATCAGTTTGACAAGTTTGTTGAGCAAAACAATTGGAAAACTCTAATCCCCTTTTCTAGGGATTAATCTTTTAAATGCTGAGTTTTTGGGACAAAAAAGGGTCAGAAAAGCCCCGGATGTAAAATTAATACATGTAAAAGGATAAAGATTAGTGAGGCGAAAGTTTTAAGCCCTCTCTCATCATTCTAGCACAAATATTTACCGAGTTATTAAAGAAAATGTATATTGACTAAACACAGTACGTTGTCTTATGGGGCTTTTACTTTAGAAAAACTTGTATAAATCATTTGTTGTGTATTTTTATCATCCACAGCAATCTCACACCTACTTTCAATCCTGGCTGGACCTTCACCTAACCTTATAATGCAACATATTGTATTCCCAGCATTGCAGGTAAATGGAACCAGGAGCATCAGAACAGCCAACAATAATTATGTTTTCAGATTTCGATAAAAATTGGAATAAATGTTTGTTTTAACACTGAATTTGATTTTTAAAAGTTTGTTATGTGGAAATTCACTTCCCTCATGTCAGCGTGCTGTGTTGCGAACTTGTGTAATCTAATGTAATGGGTAGCAAAAAATACATTCATTTAGTTATTTATATTGCTTCGATTCCCCTCCTAACCAGAAATCAGACACAGAGTGGGAAAATCCAATTTTCCCTTGATCAGACCTTTAAACAAAGGCCATTTAAAGTCCAAGAAAGTCATTAAAAACCTTTCTTTTTGCCAAGGACTCCATTTGCTAAAAATGCTCTTGGGAAAAATAGGTTTGATGTGACGTGGAAAATTTCAAATTTCCAACAAAAACTGTAATATCATCTGACCGGACTAGGCTGATCCGGATTTCTGAGAATCTACTGTATTCGTAATCTAATATATGTTTAATTTATACTGGGTGTCCCAAAAAAAGTAATTGTCTATGTAAAAAATAACTTTCAGCTATTCGTAAATTTAAAATCAGCTGTTTTGAGAGTTTATAATGGACAACAATGCATTTTTGTTACTCTTTTTTCCTTCTTGGGAAAATCTTTAGCCCGGTGCCACAAAGCTTATAAGATCTGAAACAAAACATCATAGGTATTCTGATTTACATAGCTCCATTTAAAAGAAGAAAAATAGTTAAGTACAACTAGGCAATGAGTCAATTTTATGATCCACCTAGAAAAAATATAATATTGTAACGATATGTCACTTTTACCATTTAACTTTTTTTATAATCATATTTTTGTTTGTATGTTTTTATCTCAGTTTCTCATTTTTAATTATTCTTTTAAATAAAGTAGATTAATTCAATTTTAAATTAATTGTAACATTGTAAATGATTCTCAAACAAACAGGAAACTAGCGTCAATAATTCCTAATACAGTGATTGGTTGCTCAAAGTGAGACGCTGAGTGTTAGCAGTTTGTTGTGCTACTTGCTGACAGTCAGCTGTTTAATTGCAAACAATTGCAGTTCACTGGCCTTACCACCACCCCAGATATCCTAGTTCAATACCACCGGTGGCCATCTTTTTGACAATTAAAATCTTTCGACCCCAGGACAACAGCGCCTGCTGGTCCAGGTAAGGCCGTTTTATATTTTCTAACTTAGAGTTTTGAAGTCGGATATTTACCCCAAAGCACATTGATAAATTTATTATAGTACTTGATTAGGATACTACAAACACATATAAACATTTATATTTATACTCTCTTGTCCCTTTAATAAAATATTATAACGAATTTTCAATAATTTAATTATCCTTAATTATTCTTTCTTTTGGTTTGAGAATCATATTTAGATCTTTACCATTTTCATTTAAATCCTTTTTTTAGAACCTTTTTGTAATTTGATAATTAGAAATCACGTATAAGAAATGTCTTTAACCTTTGATTCAGAATAATTATTGTTTAATATTAAATACAGTCTTTGATACATATTTTGGTTTCATTTGTAGAGTACCCCTCATTAGCCAGCGAGTTAGCGTCCACCAATTATATAATATATGTTCATAGAAATAATACAAATAGAATAGATCCCACATTATATCGTGACAATATATACACCCAAATAATACAACATTCATAAAGATAACATAAATAACTTGTTCACTTAATAAAAGTGTAAGACGCCGACACAACTAGTGCGTATTTTAAGGCGAATATGAATGAATAATGAGCGTAGAATGGGTGAGATGCCTTGTGTAGCCTTGTTAAACATAAATAAAGATAAATGACCAGAAACAAGGTTTTTGTAAAGCATAAGATCTACATACCTCATACACAAATTAGGTGATTTTTTAAAAATATTAACACTGTCATTTATGTCTAATCGATAGACAAAGATTACTGAAAGTAGGTAGGGTTATCTATGAGTTTTCATATGCATGTACACGTAAATAATTGCGACTTCCTAGCATAAAATAATAAAACGTTAAAATTAAGATAATCTCAATAATGTCATCTTGTGAGCTAGTTTTATTAAAATATGGAAAATGTATCTTTTAGGGAATTAAGAACGTTAAATAAGCAGGGTATAATTGACCTATATCAAAGTTTAAATATTTCATACCCACTCGAGGCAGATTTAGAATTTTTAAGATCAAATCTAAGACTATTAAAACTCAACAAGGAAAAAGACACTCTTAATCAATCCGAAGATTACCTTACACCGGTTACATCTTACGAACCAGTCACCTTTTATAATAATCAAGAAATAATTGCTCACGAACTTTTACGTAGAGAAATCGAGGATATTTATGAAGACGTCGACTCCCAAACATATGCAGACCTAGGACTTCCATTAGAACAGGCGCAACCTCCTCAACCAACTCAAAACGTAATAACCATGGCTGAAAAAGTACCTTGTTTTTCTCCTCGGACCTTCGGCGGGAAACCCTCGGAAAACGTAAAAAGCTTTTTATCCCATTATGAACGTGTTGCCACATCTAACTCGTGGGATGATAATAGAAAGTTACAACTACTTCCTTTTTACGTGACCGATACTGCACATCTTATTTTAGAGAACTTTGAACGTGATCAAGGCGACGACTTAACATGGGATCTTACCAAGCAGACATTTTTAAAGACATTTTCATTTACCACTAACACGGAAATTTTGGAAATGCAACTTAATGCCCAAAAGAAACTCCCTAAAAAGTAACTCCCCAAAAGTAAAAAGTAACTGCCCAAAAGTAACTCCCAAGGAGTTAGGAAGAGATCGAAGTACTTCCGGTGAACGCAGTAGTTACTACAGGAATGACCGTCGCCCTCGCTCTAGGGACCGTTTCAGTAACCATTATCATCACTCACCCTCTCGAACCCCAACCAGAGTTAAATTTTCCAACGATTACATAACTCGTGAAAACATAAATTTTGGACCTCGTGCGACTCACTTTGATAGGAGTAATCCATCCCCACACCCACATAGAGAAAATACGACTAGACCTTCTCAACCCTGTCGCCATTGTGGAAAACCACATTGGTCCCAAGACTGCCGTTATCGTAATTCAAAAAACTAATTGAGCCAAAGAGTTACACTTTTAACTCTGGTGGCGAAAAGTCTCGGAAATTGAAATCAATACCGTGTACACTAACATCCCTCTTGCTCTAGGTCCAAGTAAAGAAGCACAAAAACATTACCAAGTTAAAACTATAAACTTTTACAAAGGATTAAAAGTTAATAATCATCAAGAGAAATTACCACAACCACATGTTTCACTAGATCCAGTTAGATCCCCAGAGAGCGATGACACACTCATAGCAATACAACACCCGGACCGCGTCAGCACAGTTCATTGCCCCAATGTCCCTTACACTGTAGTACAACCGGATGCTTTGTTTCCTTGTGAAGACAAGGTTATTACAAAACTAGCATCTAATAGGGACTCACCACTACACACCGTGGGGATTTTTGACTTTAAAGAAATCAATATATTGCTTGATTCAGGCGCTAATGTTTCATGCGTAAACAGCGACCTTTTGAATGATAGGCAATGGGAGAAAACTGACGTGCTGCTTACAACAGCAGGTAAAACCTCCTTAAAAGTTCTAGGGAAAACTGCTATAACATTTACTGTAGCACATAAACTTTTCACACACACAGTTTATGTAGTTAAAAACCTCAATTGTTCAATGCTCTTGGGAAATGATTTCCTTAAAAGCTATGGTGTTATATTAAATTATGAAGATAACACTATTACCATATCACATTTTGGTGTCAAAACTCACGTTCCCATGCATGTTAACAGTGGAGATAGCGAACAAAACACATATCAGTTTACTGCACCAAGTAAATTTACTACAGACTCGGACACTTTAAGAGTGGAGGCGATTACACTGAAAAGTAAACCTCCATGGCCTATACAGGAAAGGAAAGGTCGGGAGTTCACTCAATGTTCAACTCCAGCTAGTAAATTAATTTCTCAAAGTTCAGGGGATGTTACAGACTTGGCAGAGAATAAAATCGACATTAATCCTAACTTGTCTCCAGAACAGCTGGTAGCAGCTAAACGTCTCCTCTTTTCTTACAGGGTTGTTTTTGCTAAAGATGATACAGACTTAGGGGTCGCAAAAATGCCTCCTTATAAAATAATCCTTAAATCAGATGAACCTATCTCACTACCACCCTTCAAATTAGGGCCCAGGGAACGTGAGGAATTAGACAGACAAATAGAGGCATTGGAAGCTGCAGGGGTAGTGGAAAAATGCCAATCACCATTTAGCGCTCCAACTTTTCTCGTAAAGAAACCTGGGGGAAAATTTCGAGTAGTTCATTGTTATAAAAAGATCAATGAAAACATAATAAGTGACAAATTTCCCTTACCTAAAATTGACACAATTTTAGACACACTTGAATCAGCTCAATTTTATTGTCAAATGGACATAACACAAGCTTTCTTCCAGCAACCTATAGCACCAGAGTGCCAAGATTACACAGCATTCATAACCCACAAGGGTTTGTACCGTTACACGCGTTTGCCCCAAGGTATGAAAACGAGCCCAAACGCTTTTCAAAGGTCGATGAACACTGTGTTCGCAGGCTTACTTTACCACGGTGTGGTTCTTTACTTTGATGACTTAGTTAGCTATGGTGAAAACTTTGACTTACAGTTATCTAACTTAGAGGAAACCCTAAGACGTCTTCGGGGCGCTGGTTTAAAAATTAAAACCTCAAAGTGTCATTTCTTTTACCAAAAGATTAAATTTCTTGGATTTGAAGTTCAGCCAGAGGGTATTCATCCATCAAAAGACAATGTTAAAGCTATCCTCGATTTTCCACAACCAAAAACAGTTAAAGACGTACGCAGCTTCCTGGGAATGACATCATTTTACCGGACATTTGTTCCAGGATACTCTAATGTTTCTCACCCACTTACAAAACTCACTAAGAAAGAACAGTTAAGCTCAAAGTTACTAACATGGGCAGAACCGCAGGAAAATGCGTTCCAGACCTTAAGCCAAGCCCTTGCTAACCCTCCTCTCCTAGCACACTTACAAAAAGACTATTGTAATGTCGGATGCATCAAAAATTGGGATTGGCGGATTAGTCAGCCAGTACCAGGAAGATGGCAGCCTTCGACCAGTGGCATACGTCAGCAGAACATTGAGGAATGTTGAGTCTCGATGGTCAGTTTCAGAGCTCGAGCTGCTTAGTGTAGTGTATACAGTTAACCATTTCAGACCAATGTTGCTGGGGAGACACTTCACCATATACAATGACCATGCTTGCTTACAGTACTACAAGAACATTAAGAATCTAAGCTCTCGATTAAACCGACTAGCTATTAAACTTGTAGATTACTCATTCACCATTAAGCACAAACCAGGAGCAGCGATGCGAGTTCCAGATGCGCTGAGCAGATATCCAGTCGACGACGGAGTAGAAGACGACATCGTGGCAGAGGAACTTCAGATCAACCTCATCTCCCAAGTAAACATGCATAAATTACAGCTAGAGGACAAAAATCTCACCGACATCCGCAACGCACTTCTGGATCCAGATGCAGCATCAGCGAAAGACCGGAGATCTTCAAGAAAGTACGTAGTACAAGACGACATCTTATACTACAAGGACTACAACTCAGGCTCTTCTAAACTCCTTTTAGCCATTCCAGTTTGTCTTGTGAATGATGTTCTTACAGCTTATCACGACAGCCTGACAGCAGGAGCGCACTCCGGCATAGCTAAGACTTATCAAAAAATAGCTATGCGGTATCACTGGCCAAATATGACCCGTGACATCCGTACTTATGTTCGGTCTTGTAATGCGTGCCAATTGCGCAAAGGTGATAAACGAGGTCTGGCCGGAAAATTACAACCTATTAAACTCCCAGGTACCACACCTTTTCTAAAATGTCAAATTGACTATGTAGGACCCCTGCCTAAATCCAATGGTAAACAGTACATCCTTGTTGCCATGGACATGACAACACGTTATGCGGTCACCAAACCCACAGCAAACGCAGACTCAAAAACAACTGCCAAATTCATTTTAGAAACCATAATCCCTCGGTTTGGTTGTGTTAAAGAAATTCAGTCAGACCGTGGAAGCCATTTTACCGCAGAAGTCCTTAAGCAGCTTTTTGATGCTTTAGGGATTTCCCATCAGAAAAGTTCAGCATACCACCCTCAGAGTCAAAGACTTACAGAAAGGTATAACGGAACGCTACTTAACATGTTACACTTTTATGCAAATGAAAGTCACTCAGATTGGAGTAAATATGTTGAAATGGTAACATTTGTTTACAACGCTAGTGTCCAAGAGTCAACAACATATTCTCCATTTTTCCTTTTGCATGGATACCATCCACTTTTCCCTGCCGATCTAGCAATACTACCACGGATTCCTGATCACGATGTCCTTGAAGCAGTTACGAATATCCAGGAAATTCGTAAAATCGTTCCTAAACTGCTTACAAAAGCCCAGGATAAGCAGAAAGTCTATTACGACGTGACTCGACACATTCGTGAATTTAAACCCGGTGATAAAGTAGTTATCACAACTCCGTTTACTGAAAAACATGGTACCCGCAAATTGGCTGCAACGTATAAAGGCCCTTTTGAGGTAATAAGAAAAGTTTCGGACCTTTGCTATAAGATCTCCTTGGAAAAATTCGGAAAATGGACAACGGATGTAGTCAACATCAATAGGATGAAACCATACCATGACAGGGACTGAATGTGTATGTCTTTTATATCCCAGTAGCATTAATCAAAATAATGTTTGTAAATATAAATTTTTAGGCAATTATTAGTTAGAACTTATAGGTCAGATAACTCATATTTTGTTTTACTTGTTTTTTCCAGGGTGCAATTTCTTTATGTTTAATTGTTATATATTTCAATTAATTACTATTATGTATACCTCTTTTATTACTTTCTCGATTATCAACTATCATGGATTTTTTGTAGTTAAAGTCACAATAAACTGTAAATATATTCATCATGATGAAAATTCACAAGGGCATAGTTAGTTAATGTATCATGTAAAATTAAAGGGACAACAGAAATTTAACTTCCTTTTCAAAATTATAAAGATAAATTTGTTCAACAGAATTTTGTTTTAATAAATAAAACGGCCTTACGACAAACAAAAAATAATAAAAATCAATAATTTGCATAACCAAAAAGACCATACTAATTCAAAGCACTAATTCAATTGTATTTCTGATTGCATGTACACAAAACTGACACTGAGCTGGTGGATTCACATCTCAGCACAATACACTCCAGCAGTTCTACACGACTACTCCACGGCTACACGATATCATTGCTACATCAGTACTGCTGCAACATCTGCCGCCCGACCTTGAGAAGTTCACCGTCTTGACCTCCTATTAAACCTCTCAGAATCTCTTCGAAGAACCAATTGTATTCAAGAACACTAAATTCAAATTCATGTATAAAGTTAAATTCAAATTGCTGTCTCATAAAGATATCCTAAATTCACAAAAATATTTTATAATGCTAAATTAGCATGCCATTTCTTCTTAACTTAAAACAATGTAATGTTCATATAGACACGGGGACCGTGTCTACCAACGGTAGGGGCATGTGACGATATGTCACTCTTACCATTTAACTTTTTTTATAATCATATTTTTGTTTGTATGTTTTTATCTCAGTTTCTCATTTTTAATTATTCTTTTAAATAAAGTAGATTAATTCAATTTTAAATTAATTGTAACATTGTAAATGATTCTCAAACAAACAGGAAACTAGCTTCAATAATTCCTAATACAGTGATTGGTTGCTCAAAGTGAGACGCTGAGTGTTAGCAGTTTGTTGTGCTACTTGCTGACAGTCAGCTGTTTAATTGCAAACAATTGCAGTTCACTGGCCTTACCACCACCCCAGATATTCTAGTTCAATACCACCGGTGGCCATCTTTTTGACAATTAAAATCTTTCGACCCCAGGACACCAGCGCCTGCTGGTCCAGGTAAGGCCGTTTTATATTTTCTAACTTAAGAGTTTTGAAGTCGGATATTTACCCCAAAGCACATTGATAAATTTATTATAGTACTTGATTAGGATACTACAAACACATATAAACATTTATATTTATACTCTCTTGTCCCTTTAATAAAATATTATAACGAATTTTCAATAATTTAATTATCCTTAATTATTCTTTCTTTTGGTTTGAGAATCATATTTAGATCTTTACCATTTTCATTTAAATCCTTTTTTTTAGAACCTTTTTGTAATTTGATAATTAGAAATCACGTATAAGAAATGTCTTTAACCTTTGATTCAGAATAATTATTGTTTAATATTAAATACAGTCTTTGATACATATTTTGGTTTCATTTGTAGAGTACCCCTCATTAGCCAGCGAGTTAGCGTCCACCAATTATATAATATATGTTCATAGAAATAATACAAATAGAATAGATCCCACATTATATCGTGACAATATATACACCCAAATAATACAACATTCATAAAGATAACATAAATAACTTGTTCACTTAATAAAAGTGTAAGACGCCGACACAACTAGGGCGTATTTTAAGGCGAATATGAATGAATAATGAGCGTAGAATGGGTGAGATGCCTTGTGTAGCCTTGTTAAACATAAATAAAGATAAATGACCAGAAACAAGGTTTTTGTAAAGCATAAGATCTACATACCTCATACACAGTCTTCCCATCCTCTGTAGTCTTGAAAGTTCGACAGTTGTACGCTTCCATCTTGATATTCTTCAGATATGCATTGACAATTTTGGAATCTTCGATTGTGCAGTTTGAGGAAAAGTAGGTTGTAACACCCTTTGAAAAACAACAAATAATTGGTTTAGTGCATTTTTAGTTAGTTTACCTTGTAAAAACCACTTTTGCAGTAAATAGCATGTTAAGGTCGTAGCCTAAACGCCATTCTGACTGTTTGTTTTGAAAGCGCCAGACAAGTCATTATTTCATTATACCAAATACTTTAGCAGTGGGGGCTCGTTCATAAAAGCACAAGAGTATGAGAAAAATCATATTATGTGCAGCTGAGGCAAGTGCAAGCATTTTCATTTTGCGTTTTCCTGGGCACACCATGGAGGAATCATTATGTTTATGTTTATGTGTTGTTGAAGGGACGGATTCAGAGATCCAAAGCTTAAAAATAACTTGCAAACATATAACTAAACTAATTGCTCTTTTGAATGTACTAATCGGGATACAAGCAATCTTAATTAACAGTTCTCTAGTGGGGTTCGGGGAAAGTGATTGTTGGGTAACGCTACTTGCCTTGGTGGATAATGGCTGCCATGAAACAAGCCTGTATTACAACTAAGACAAATGGTGAAATATCACACAAAATTCCTTTAGGCTATGCGAAATAACGTGCTGACTTGAATAACGTTTGTTGGAAAGAAATAATATTTATTAGCCAAATTGGGTTTGTTTACAAAATTTGCAACAATGACAATTTTGGTGTGTCCAAAAGGAGAGTCCAGTGGTGGTTTTCACTGACGTTAAGAATTATTCAAATATACTCAGTTAAATTTGGAAAATAAAGTTCAAATTAGATATTTAACTCTTGAATTTAAAATATTTCAGAACATTATCCTTCTATTAAAGTGTCTGAGTACACTTTACTAAAACAAGAACAGTGTATTTACTGCTCTGTATTCTTTCAATAATGTCCCTACTTAGAATACCAAATGGAGATTTTATTACCAATCTGCAACAAAATTCTTCATTCAGTACCACAAATTTTGGGGTGAAATCAAATAAAAAGGGGTTGAATTTAATAGTGGTACTTCTGAGCAATGTCCCTACTTAAAGCAATGCAAACTTAGGTCATACTGGGTAAATTAAAAGGAACACTGTCCTCTAACAGTATTTTAGATGTTAACACATGGGCAGTTGAATCAGCAAAAAGGAGTCTAGGTGAAGGTGATGGTCTTGGAGAGGATCCTATTGTTAGCTGGCACAGGGTTCACAAACACATGTTAAGACACTGGTCACTGTAATTTTGATTCCTTAACCCATTGGCATAGACATACGAGCTGGTCTCGTTCCTTACTTGTAATTTTATTAACCTGTGAATTGGAGTATAAAATTGGTGTTTATAAATGGATTAATGGCGTATTTTAATTAAAATATTGTTTTCTTTCAGTTTAGAGAGTCGCATTGGCACACACACAGTAGACATAAGTAAAAATTAGCAAAATCAGTGTTGACCATGTGTTAAGCCTCAAAGAATTAACCGATCCCGTCAACTTCCAAGCAAGCCTGCCACCGTTTGTTTTACTTGGGCCCTCCCACCAACGTTGCCACAGACCGGTTAACTCATTGAGAGTTGCACAACTGGTCAGTTTTGGTCGTGTGCAGGAATCGAACCCACGAACATCGTATCACCACCTGGCCAAGGTGTTTCCACGACGTAGCCAACTCAGCAAACACGACCAAAGGCCTGGCGGCGATATTAAGGTTTTTCAGTCAGTCCACGCCCCTAGCAGATAGAACTGTAGACGCCCGCGGTCATTAGTTACATATTATTTTGCTACTAGAGTGCAGCACCAATCAATTCCCGTTATAGGCTACTGCAAACAGAATAAAATTACTACCTCTATGGGTTAAAGACTAATTTTGAAAATTATATTGTATTAAATTTGATTTATATTGCAATTTTCTTACATTAATTATATTTAAGGTAAGATTTAAGGTAAGTTATTGGTGAATATATTAAATTAAGTAGGCTATCAGATGTAAATAGGCTGTGGGGAATTAGTGGTTATTAGTTAATAAAATTACATATTACTTAAAATACAAAGATAAATTAATATTATACTATACATAGAGAGGGGATGATTTTTCTGAGGAGTGGTGGAATGGGTGGTTTATATTGGACAATTAACATAAATTAACACAAGATAACATGTTAAAATACAAGTAACACATTTTGGGGACAGATACACATTTAACAAGGAAATTGAACATTAAATAACATATTATGGGGACATTATTAGTAATTATGGGGAAATAAGTAACATATGAGGGAAATTAACACTAAATAATGAATGGTATGAAATGTAATACTATAGATTCAAAGATCCTCACGCGTCAACTGAAGCTTATTGTGTCCCCCTAGTACGTTAGAGGAATCATTACTGGAGAGGACATGCCAATGCTTTAACATTAGGGCCGATGAAGCCAGGCACACCCCCTCGCAACTGGCGATAAGATGTCTGGCGTTTAGCTAGGAAAGATAGGGAAAAACGTGTCTCACGCTTAGTTGAATTAGAATTCCCGCCAAGATAAATGGCTTTTGGGCAAATGGCTTTTTGATTGGCATTCCTTATTACATTCTTGATTGGCATTCCTTATTACATTCTTGAGCCGATGATACCAAATATATAATATAAATATTTAGTAAATGGAATAGAAACTTAGAAGAATTATTTAAAACTCTTGTCATGCGCTCACTTTAATTACGTTTTTGGACAATATGAATCAGTAGTGTTTTAGGCCATAAACACTATATATTAGGCAGTAATCTAATTCAAGTGAGTGCGGGTTTAGAGTTTTCAAAATATATTTTTATATTATCATAATTTTTACTTAAAAAATACCAAACTAATATGCTCAAATTTATCATCAAAAATTCTAGCAACTCTTTAGGAACTCACCAACTGCTTAAACTTTTAGTACAAATGTTAACCATGTTTGAGTGTTATTCTTTTAATAAAAAATATATAACTAAGAATAGTTACATAAATCTTTCCTCACACACTATAAATTAGCTCCTGGCCTATATAATAGATTTTTAACCAAACAAAACTAAAGGGGTTTTCCCCCTATTAAGTGCTGACATTTTTAATACCAAATTTAATCATGTTCAAGTGGTATATGTTTTCTAAAAGTAATAATAAACTTAGAATAATTATATAGGAATCTTTCAACACGTGCTCAATTTAATTAGTTCCCTTGCCAATAAAATGTATTTATACACAGATAAACTAGTTATTCATGTTCCTAATTTAGTGCTCGATCAGATAATAATCGATAGTAACCATTCTGAGTGGTTTATGTTTAATAGAAGTAATAATTACTTAGAAGAACTATAGACAACTTTCAACCCAAGCTGACCTTAAATAGGTTCCTGGCCAATAGAATAGATTTTTAACCAAATAATCTTACGATTCCCCCCCTCCCCACTTATTAACTGCTGAACCTTTTAATACCAAATTTAACCATATTCTAGTGGTATGAGTTTCATACAAGTGATAATAAACTAGAAGAATTATAGAGATCTTTAAACCCGCGCTTACTTTGTTTACTTTCCTTGCCAAAAGAATGTGTTTACAAACAAATTAACTCTTTATTTATTGTGCTTGATCAGGTAATCAGGTATTGCGGCGCACGGCCCCGGTGGAGTCCGGGAAAACAGTGCAGTCCAGCGCGGCTTCACTATCCGTCCGCCGTGACCGGTCCATCTATACTACCATGGGGCACATACTTAAATGATGTTGAATATGCCAGAATGCACAGCAGAATACTGCCTTTCTAGTGATATATATATTATATTTGTTTTCATTGCGATTCTTGGCAGCCCTGTCACACTATTTTGGCTTGTAAAAGCTGTTGTTTTTTTATTATTTTTATTATCTGACAAAACAGCCTCCTGTACCAAGACCGAACTATAATCCAGGCCGGAGTCACCCCCTCCACTCGGGGCCGCTAAGTCACAGCAGTGGACCCACTGAGCGATGCAATTCATGTGTTTAAATAGGCTTTTGATAATGCACGCTTAAACAATCTGCCCTGCTCGCTACAGTTTTCAAGTAATGCATAAGTACCTTATATTACTGTAATCTGCATTAATTGGGGATCAAAACGGAGTAACTTTTTTGTGCGATATTATCACCTACTCGCAACCACAGCGTGTTATTTCAAACGATAGGCTACTTTTAATACTGGCGTACTTGTCTTTGACGTACATGCAGTTGATATATGTTTATTTACTGTACAATATTATATTATACCGGGTGTCCCATAAAGGTCCCCCTCTTAATTTTTGAACGACTGTAAAATTTTCAAACAATCTTTGGTAAATTTTACTAGCATACGTCAAAGTATTTTTTTGAGTGGTTAAGGGTTTCAACCCTCACCCCTAAATAGGGGTTGCTGAGAGTAGTTTTTATTTTAGCGAATTTCCCTATAGGGAAGAAGTTATTACCGTAGGTCTCATGGTAAGACTTAAGCCCGAGACCATGATAACTTTTTGTTTTGAGATCCCCAGATGCCAAAAACACTATTCGTTCATTTATATATATATATATTATTTTAAAAATTTTAAAGACAGTACCCTGGTTTATATTATATATATATATATATATGTTACTAAACAATTCACAGTATAGGGCTGCTATTATTATAAATATTATAAAAATTCAACTGAGCACCCTTTTTAAAATCTTTTAATAAAGCTACATGTTTCAGCACTTTTAAGGCCATTTTCAAGCTAGACTTAACCTAACATAATTTATTAATTTTTGTAAAGCTGATCAAATAAAAACATGCTATATTATTTCTAAAATATCATGTTTTTTAATTTTGAGGAAAGTTTTTAGGTTTTCTTTTTATAAATCCAATTTAATTAACTTTTCATATATGGCGTTGTTTGTGGCAATATGAGTATTTAATATATTGTTTGGTTCTTTAATATAATATAATATGGGCAACAAAAAATAACCAAACAATATATTAAATACTCATATTTCCACAAACAACGCCATATATGAAAAGTTAATTAAATTGGATTTATAAAAAGAAAACCAAAAACCTTTCCTAAAAATTAAAAACACATATGATATTTTAGAAATAATTTAGCATGTTTTTATTTGATCAGCTTTACAAAAATTAATAAATTACGTTAGGTTAAGTCTAGCTTGAAAATGGCCTTAAAAGTGCCGAAACATGTAGCTTTATTAAAAGATTTTAAAAAGGGTGCTCAGATGAATTTTTATTTTCTAATATATATATATATTAGAAAATAAAAATTCATCTGAGCACCCTTTTTAAAATCTTTTAATAAAGCTACATGTTTCGGCACTTTTAAGGCCATTTTCAAGCTAGACTTAACCTAACGTAATTTATTAATTTTTGTAAAGCTGATCAAATATATATATATATTTATATATATATTTATATATATATTTATATGCCCGTTAAGACGATAACTTGAGTAAAAAATGTCTGATTTTGATGAAATTTGGCTCAAATGTGTAAAATGACATTCATGAAAACCAGAAAAATCGGGCCATGGGAAGGGGGGTTGGGTTTATGGGGGTTTTAAATTTTCCAAAAATCAGCTTTTTGCATTTTTCACCCTACAATTTTTAAAAAACTTAATTGTGGCTTTGACCATGTTATAGAGCTTAAAAAAACAAATAATTTAGTATTTTGAATTATTAACCTAGGTTAAGTGGTTGCGGAGAAAATCCAAAAAACCTACTCATAAAATCTCCCATGTTAATCTTATGGGAAAAAGGTTTTTGGTTTTTCCTCAGTTTATTTTAATGTAAACTTCACATTTGCTTTTACCAATCTGTTCAGTTCCACAAAACAATCATTTTGGTGTTTAAATTGTGATTCTACGCCCAACCGTTGCAGAGATATTCAAAGTGCTAAACACAGTACGCTGTCCAATGTTATCCTTATGGAGAATAAATAAAATTTGATATCTCGATTATTTATGAATGTATGTTAATGAAACTTGGTATGTGGCTTCACGTAGTGCTGGTAAATTGATATTTGCACAAAAAATTGATTGTTTGTTTATTATTCCCATAGCAGCAAACCTGCGTACTCAGCCCCCATGTTATTCTTATGGAGAATAAGTAAAATGTAATGACTCCCTTAATTATGAACATAAATTAATAAAACTTGGTATGTAGCTTCACTTGGTTGAGTTATATTGATAATAATATAAAAACCCATTTTTCTGTTCCTTGTTGCAGCAAACCTGCTTTCTCAGCCCCCATGTTATTCTTATGGAGAA
Source organism: Allygus modestus (assembly GCA_963675035.1). Lineage (NCBI taxonomy): Eukaryota > Metazoa > Arthropoda > Insecta > Hemiptera > Cicadellidae > Allygus > Allygus modestus. The sequence goes on along the minus strand of OY776111.1, from coordinate 198,737,689 downwards.
TAACTAGAATGTTATATAGCGCTTATTTATGATTGAATATTGATGAAACTTAGTATGTGGCTTCACCTAGTAAAATTCTATTTATATTTGTATGAAAACCAATTGTTTCTGTTCCTTGTTCCAGCAAACCTCAGTACTCATTACCAATGTTATTCTAATGGAGAATAATTAAAATCGCTTGTATGTGAATATATTTTTATGAAACTTGGTTTGCTGCTTTATGTGGTATTAAGACATATATTATGCATTGGAAATTCGCTGAGTACGCAGGTTTGCTGCGACGGGGGTATTTTAAATAACAACCTCTAACAAGTTGCATATCATTTTAAAAAGGATAAAAAAAATGAATGCCGCAAACTAGACCTCTTAATGTTTATTTAATCCAATGTTATGGCCAGCAAAAGATTTATTCACTTTGTTATTTAAACTGCTAAGTTTCGCTTCCTTACCAGAAATCAGATACAAAGTGGGCAAATCCAACTTTTCCTTGATCAGACTTTTGAACAAATACCATTTAAAGTGCAAGAAAGTAATTTTAAAACCTTTATTTTTGCCAAGGACTTCATTCACCACTTGACCTGAGGCCTGAGAACTATTTTCCCCTTCCTGGCGAGGGACGGCCTTTTTTGGGATGTGAGCACTAATAGTTATTACAGCTGAATTTAATGTTAAAAACAACAATGAGGTTTTTAATGAAATAGCTCCAACAATTTTCTCCATATAGTTTAACATGGGCCTTTTTTTAGCACGTTCGCTACCGAGCGTCACCTATAGAGTGATGGATCTGACATCCATTTGTAATCCATTTGGTATTTGTGATGTATCGACATTCTCACAAACCGGCTCAAAAAGTCGATCCATCACTGTTTACAATTGCTTAATGGATGCGACTCCACAGACCAGAAGTTTTTAGTTTTTTTTATCAATGATGACTGGTAATTACTATAAACAATCTATTTGTCATAAGTCATAAGTCATTTATTGTCACAAAAACGTTTACATAGTTCTGGTATTTCCAGATGAAACAGGTGACATTGTCAATTATACAAATTAAAACTATATCTAAATATTGTAACAGTAAAACTTGGCCTCAAATTGACAGCAACCAAAAGAAATCATAAAAATTCTTCCCAGTTGTCATTAAAAAAGTCATTGCTGGAATAGTAAACTCTGTTTATTAAAATATGTTTTACTTTCTTTAATGTATTTTTTATGTTGTTTAAATCCTAATTTACACTTTTTAAGAATATTTTTTCGCGTCACTTATGAGTGACGCCGGTCTGTGGCAAACCTTCTTTTGACAAACTTAACTAGACCACGTGTCACACATATGTAACGCAAAACAAAATTACTTCTTACCTATTTAGTAATTAGCGATGGCCTGATAATTTGTTTTTGCCAGTCTCAAGGCCAGTGCTTATAAGCAGCTCCCACCACACTTATGGGCCTGCTTGAAAATTTGTGATGAGCTTATTTTTGAGTGGGGGTGAAGATTTAGACTAGCCCTAGTTGCTGCTGTAGCCTATACTATAGACTTGAAGTCGATCGGCGATTTCCAATCGCTCAGGCCTATGCTCGCCGGTACAGTGAACACTGCCGGGTGATTAACCTCACGCCTGAATCCGTATAAAACAGCGACGAACGACATAAATACGTTATAGAAGACTATAAAACGGCCGCTTACGAACATAATAACCATTATAACATAGGTAAAACGACGTATAAACTCATATTTACGTTCGGTGCATTGACATAACTCTCATTAGCAGACGTGTTTACAAAGTTCTGGGTGATGTAGACTTCTTTTTCTCCTCGCTGACCGAGCGAAGAGGGGGTTCCGCTTTGTAAAGTTTGAACAGCTGATTTGGGATAATCTCCAACCCATAGACTACGTCTAGCGGCTTATCCTCCTCGGAGGAGTTGAGATTTCATTCGTTCAACGGCTTTCTTAGGCGACGGACAGAAGACAAGGACAGGGCTCAGTAAAGTTCTCAGGAACCTGTCTGTTGGAGAAACGTACAGGCCAAATTTCAAGGCCTGCTTTGGGAAAGTAAAGGCTTGAATATTTATTAATTAAGAATTTCCGTTATTCATTGTTATATAGGGTTTATTTATTAATTTTGATTTGACCAGAGTGATTTTTGTTGTTATAAACCCGAGTGCACCTTGGCTTGTGGGTGTTTGCTGAAAGTTAGTATTCTCAATGTTAGAGACACTCTTGCCACGATCCAGAGAAGCGATTGTTGTATGAATATTATTTTATGGAGGACAAGCTACAATTTTAGGTGGTGAAGGAGTTTGAGTTCCATAAACCCGAGTGCGCCGTGGCGTGCGGGTGCTATTGGAAATGGGCCAGTCTAGGCCCACGGCCCGTGTGGCGGCTTATCTACTTGGCCTAACCGTTGCACTGTGAATGTAAAGAATGGATTTTTTGTATTTTAACAATTGAGTAGCTGTGTAAATTAGTCTTGTAATAATTGTTGCTTGTGTATTGCCAGAGATCATTATTGCTTTCATTAGTTACACTAGTGCAGGGTGTTAGAGCATGTTATTTTGCACTGGCTTAATGGAAACACTGCGTGTAGGGGGGAACGCTAGGTAATTTGTAATCGTACCATGTGCATGTATAGACATTGAACCTATTTAGTTTTAGTTTTAGTGCACTCGCAGTTAAGGTTAATGTGTCAACGCGTGGGCCCCGAGCGTTGCTATGACTATACGGAATTAATTAGCTGGGCTACAGCGGGTGACGTCTATCTGAGGGTGTAGTAACTTAGACCCTACCGAGACATGGGACCGTTGAGGGTGACACAATATTACATTTTAGGGTTGTGTTTAACCGTGGGTGCGATAAACACTAGTATGTTAGGATTTTTAGATTGAAGTAACACAAGTCAGGTTATATTTTTATTTTCCGAACAAGTCGAAGGGATTAGATTTTTTAAATTGCATGGGTGACTTTTTATAAACCCTAGGCCCACGTTTGCTGTTTGATCACTAGCCGACTGGAAAGCGTACAAGGCGTATATGAACAGAAGTAATTATTTATAAATCAAATATAATTACGAATGTTTATGGCGTTGCTAAGCTATCTAATGAATTATCGCCCGTTGCTAATTGTTTCGGCTGTTAATTTATACAAGGGTATTTGACAGTTAATTTTAATTTAGTTGTCGGTTGCATCGTGTTGTATTTATTTTCTGTAATTTATTAGACCATGGTGGACACGTGCTGACTTAGTAATTTTATTTAATAACGGTGATTTTATGATAAAATTATGGCGATACGATGGACTTAACCCTCGGCCAAAGGCTGAATCTGATTGGGTCTTAGGCGATGAACCGTCAGGGTAGGTAGGTTAGGTTGAACATGAACACCAGGCTGACTCGAGTGCCCTGGGTGAATTGTAAACGCCTAGTGAATCTGTGATAAATATTTTCCAAGGATATTAAATCATTATTTTATTTGGCTTTCATGTTTTATTAGTATCGTTATTGAATTTAATTCTTTAATTTATCGGGATTCGGGAATAAGCCCTGGCGTAGGATGTGGAAGACACGCAGAATTAGCTGGAATACTTGTGGGCAACATTTAGACCCGGATTTGTGAGAACCCCCTGGGCCTTGGTGCAACTGGGAATGATGCATACGGTCCCTAGTTGATTTTTTGTCATGGGACTAGTACATGCCTTTGCGGTAACGCCAATTAGTAAATTATTTTCGTACCGTAAAACGGGTTAAACCCGGACACCTTGTTACAAGTATGTACGGGCTGTCCGGGAATACCCCCTGTCCTGGGTTAGCAGGTTCGGCAGAATTAGTTTTATTATTATTTATTTAAGGATGCGATTTCCGGACTTTGATAAACCCTTTGCTGCCTTTTGATGCTTGGGTGTTGGGTGATGGCGTTATGTTACATTTATCGAATTATTTTAGAAAATTAAATACGATATTAATAAAAACTTTTGTTTAGGACTCTGTCGACCAAATTTAGTAGATACCCACAGTGGGCCGGATTATTGATTTTATGGCACGATTATGAGGTTCTAACCCAACTGGTCGATACCTGGGTGCTCAGACCTTACTCGACCTGTGATTGTTTTTTTTTTGCCATATGTCGAAATTCGGACACTGACTAAGATGGCAACTTATGGTTCGACGGAGTACCCTGCAATCATTTAGTTATTTTAGGGGCCTTTTCTTCAAGGATGTTCTAATGGGAGAGGGTATAGTTTATTAGGACCTTGGAATAAAACCCTAAAACTGTTTTGAGCGAATCCGAAAACTTTTATTTATGTGAGCTCGCGCTCCCCAAGAAACATAAATATTAACCACGATTGGTTTTGTTTCTTGTGTGGAGCCTCAAGATTTAATAAAACAGTGTTCATAATGATAGGCTGTAAAATAAAATAGTATTTTTTAGTTACGGTACTAAAGAAGGGAACTTTCATTGAAGCAGCAGGGTATTTTTCAATACTACCTTTTTTGTATTTTAGGGTAACACTATACATATGTCTGACTGAGCAGAATATAAACATCAGAACTACCAACTTTCGTTGAGCGGAAAAATAAAAATAAAACTCCCTTGCCCAGACCACACAACCCCAATAAGTGACGTCGTGCTTTCCAACAGTCTGACAAGCAAACAGGAAGTCGAAAAAATAAAACTGTTTGGCTATGACAGCCCATTTATGACAACTGTACGCGTGTCAACTATAGGAGACGCCGGTCTCTCAGTAGCTCACCCGTGTCACCTATATGTGACACTAGTCTGAACGGAAAACTGGCGTGTCAACTATAGGAGACACCGGTCTCTCAGTAGCTCACCCCCGTGTCACCTATATGTGACGCTAATCTGACAGGAAAACTGGTGAGTCAACTATAGGAGACGCCGGTCTCTCAGTAGCTCACCCCCGTGTCACCTATATGTGACGCTAGTCTGACAGGAAAACTGGCGTGTCAACTATAGGAGACGCCGGTCTCTCAGTAGCTCACCCGTGTCACCTATATGTGACGCTAGTCTGACAGGAAAACTGGCGTGTCAACTATAGGAGACGCCGGTCTATATTGAAAGTCCAATTTTAGCATCGGTAGCGAACATGTTAAAACTTTTTGGGTTTTCTCCAAAACCACTTAGCCTTTTTAAGTGGCTAAGTGAAACCCATACTTCTAATATTAGTTGTTTTTATCAAAATTAAATTAAATCAATTAAAGCAAGAATTAACATAACAAAACAAGGGTTAGTGGAAAGACGGAATAATGGCATCTTCCATAAGAATAGAGTTAAGGATATTAGGGGGCCAGTAGAATGAGCAGGGACGCACAAAGCTAAAGGAAAATCCCTTAATTGTCGTTTCAATCGTAAAAATCGGTTAAGAAATAAAAGATTAGTTCCCTGGACAAATTATTAAAGAATCAAGAAGTAAGATATAGTCCTGACTAACAATGCTATAACGGAGTTCTACGAATTTAATCATTATAAGTAGTACAACCCTACCGCTTCACAATCGGGAGAGATTTGATTTGATTTATTGGTTTTAAGTTACATAAATAGGGCCATAAAGCCCTCTCTTACTCTATGTAACTATTGTATATACATTAACCCATTGGCCTACCTGAGATTTGCCACCTGACAAACATTCAGTTTCTTAAGAAAAATTACATAAATGTAGACTTTTACTAAAACTGTCACTATAGAAATAATTATTGCTCAATTTACTTAATTTTTGCACTAATCTTTAGAGAAATAGATTATCTACAAGAAGAAAATACTTTTGACAGCATTTATGTATGGTAAATATTATATATATACATATATATATATATATATATATATATATATCTATATATATATATATATATATATATATATCTATATATATATATATATATATATATATATATATAGATATATATGGTTTAAACACAATTTTTAATTTTAAAAGGAGCTTACATGTAAAAAATAAAAAATAATATTTTAGCCCAAAAACTATTATTTACTTGTAGGTTATTAATTTTTTTACCTGAAAATAAAATACCCCCGTAGCAGCAAACCTGCATACTTAGCGAATTTCCAATGCATATATATTTATCTTAATGCCACATAAAGCTACATACCAAGTTTCATCAATATACATTCATAAATAAACAATTTATGACATTTTAATTATTCTCCATAAGAATAACATGGCGGCTGAGTATGCAGGTTTGCTGAAGCAAGGAACACAAAAAATGGGGTTTTATGCTTATATCAATATAACTCAACTAGGTGAAGTCACTTGCCAAATTTCATTAATTTATTTTCATAATTAAGGGAGATAACACGTTACTTATTCTCCATAAGGATAACATGGGGCTGAGTACGCAGGTTTGCTGCTATGGGAGCCTTTGTCAAAAAATTGTTTTTTTGAGGAAATATCAATGGTCCACAACCAGATAAAGCCGTATACCAAGTTTCGTCAGTATATGTTCATAAATAAGCGAGATATAAAATTTTTATTTTCCTCCATAAGAATAACATTAGACAACGTACTGTGTTTAGCACTTTCAATATCTCGGTAACCAATTGACGTAGAGAAATGATCAAAATACCAAATTGTGTGTTTTTTTAAGCTGAATCCAATGGGAAAAAATAAAATCTGACTATTTCCAAAATTATATGTAAAAAATTCAAAAAACCCATTTTTGGGGTATAAAACCCCCCCAAAATACCCCTTCGGATAGAGCGATCTGGCTGGTTTTCGAACTTAAAGTCATAAATGTTGCTTTACACGTTTATACCAAATTTCATCAAAATCGGATAATTTTTACGAGAGTTATCGTGCTCACGGACACATATATATATATAGATATATATATATATATATATACAGTTTCGAACGAATGGTATTTTTGGGGTCTGGGGACCTCAAAACGAAAAGTTATCATGGTCCCGGGCCTAGGTCTTACCATGCCGACTACGGTAATAGCTTCTTCCCTATAGGGGAAATTCGCTAAAATTATAGTGATACATAAAACAAGAAACCTAGGTCTACTAACATTTGACCTAGATATAACATATTTTCCAAAGTTATATTTTTCCTATATTTGACTAAGTTTCCCCAAGTATGGGCATATGCATACAAAATTCCTCAAAATGGTTCATGACACAGAAAATCAATTAAACACAATCTATTCTTATTAGACTAAACATTTGTAAAGAATTATTAAAGTATACATTTTTTTACACAATCACGAGTATTCTTGGGGTTGCACATCCGGGCTACTTATGGCGGCCACGAGTATACTCGGGGTTGTTAGCCAATGGCTTTAATAATAACTAGAGAGAGAACAATAAGACAGGAGTGACGTTCACTCCATCTTCCCCCACTCCTTCACATGGGGTAGTCAGAATATCTTTGTGACCCGCTTTTTTAGGAACTAGCCTCAGTAGCCTAGCAGTGCCTAAATAATATGATTTTGCAAGCAAAACACAAGTGTTTGACACAGTGTATCTCAAAACCTTCAGGCGCTAAACAAACATTTTCATATTTTTACAGTTTGCTCTTTCTATTAAGACAATGGTAAAATGTACGGTAATACATTTATTTTATCATCACTTTTTAAATTACTAATTGTGTACATGCTGTCACAAGCCACCACTGGAAGACATTCAAATAATCATGACATTTATGAAGGTTATATTCCTTAGCAAAAATATTTTAAAACGCTAAGTGTTTCACACACGTCATATTTTAATTCCAATTTTACCAACTATACATACTGAAAAATAAAGATTTTAACATTACACTAACAATGTAGTGGTCTTCAACAGTAGAAATAAATAGCTTCATGTATATACGTACCTTATCCCAAAATCCTAAACTCTTATCTCGATCATTCAGCGAAAACATAGCCAATTTACATTTATCCCATAAATCTTTAAAAAGTTTTGGTTGTTTTGAATACACTTCCGATATTTTCACAACTTCCTCTATTTTTTCCAAAGACAATCCAGGGATGATTTTAGAATCTCCAAATCCTTTATAGTTTCCAGCATTAGCTAACACTCCAGCAGCATAAATCAACAAGGCCTAAAATAAAAAACACTTCTTTATAATCAAAACAGTACCTAATTTATATTGATTGAAAAACTGCATAAATCAAAATATGTACAACTCTTAAGTTACTCAGCATGATTTTCCACAATGGCATCAGCTTCTCTGATTGCAGAAGACATCTCAAAAGCCAGTCATCTTCTTTTACCTTCATTACCTAACTCCACAAAAACTGATATCCATAAAGAGTGGTCATAAGTGGGGATTTTTGATAATAAATTAGCTGGTCTGCTGATCTACCGGGAACTGCTAGTAGTATAGATCTAATTTAAAAAATAATTTAATCACTTTTGCAGCCCATCGGTGTGCCGGGGGCTGACACAAAATTTGAGTAGAAGTACACAAATGTAATTTTTGATAAAGCAATGTAAATTTCAAGGTCATGTTCGGTTATGAAAAGTTGAGGAGTTTTATTTATTACTTTAATCATGCGGAATCAAAGCCTATGTTATCCATCCGTCACAACACTGGCAAATTGAAAATATTGTAACCAAAAATATTGTTGATACTCAGTGGTTAAAATAGTGTGGTAGTAAATAAAAGAGGAAAAAGTAATAATATACATTATCACCCAAAAATCTGTAGATACCAGGATCTAAATTATTACTTACAGTAAACTCGTCCTCAGTTATTTTTTCCAATGCTTTAGTCTTCAAGTCGCTTATTGATTGGCCAGAAAACAACTGGAGGAGAAAACTCACAATCAAAGGCGATTCAGGAGATGTCTGGAAGTTTTGATTTCATTAGTTATGTATTTATAATTTTTACTTAAATGGTTTAATTTACCTTTTTCCATCAGTGATCCTTTTAATTTATTTAAAAGGTAAATTAAACCATTTAAGTATTCAGAAAGTAATCCTGAGCCATGTAACTCAAAAATTATAATTTTTGTAAAGATGTCTTAATTACTGAATATTCCCAAAAGAACCAACACAAGTAGGGCATATTTTAAGGTGAATATATATAAATTATGAGTGTCGGATGGGTGAGATGCCTTTGTAGCCTTGTTACTGACTAAAACCAGCAGACAGTAATACAACTTTTTGTTTGCAATATTAATATGGGCAGGTCACATCAATCTGAATATTTGCTTGCTCAAAATGTTCGGAGCAAGTTATTACTAAAAATCATCAGATGTGGGCTTACATTACAAATTATTTTAATTTAATTTCAAAGTTACATTAGCATTGCATAGTTCAATAGTAAATGGTAAACAAATATGTGATACAGTATTTCACTCTAAATATTATTGTAATACAAGTCATAACATTAAAATTTACAAATTGTTTATTGTACCAACTGCGGGCAGCTGAAGGAAGTTCGGAGTAGCACAGGCTCCAGAATATTATGGGTCCAACAACCCCCGAGTAACTACTGCTACCGATCTCAGATATAACTGTTATGACTACTGGGAAGATAAAATAAACATGTTTAAATAATCGTCTGATGAAATCAATTCTTCGTTTTTAATAGATATACACTCAGGATGTTTACAAGCAATACAGCATGTTTTGAACTTATAGAGCCAATGGGGCAAAGCTTGAAGGTACGCAGGACCGGATTTTTAAATAGGCTTGAGTAGTAAATGTTAAGGGTCAACAAATTTTTAAAAGGTAAAGTTTTGTACTATTTATTAAACAGGATAATAAAATATGTCTTACAACACTACAAAGTATATTTACACTTATACTGTACTTACATACAAGACGGTAACATATACACAAAACATGGTACAAGGCCGTGTACATTTTACTGTCTTGTATGTAAGTACAGTGTAAGTTTAAATATACTTTGTAGTGTTGTAAGACGTATTTTATATATCCTGTTTAGTTGTAACAACACGTATCATGCTACTAAATAAATTATTACATAGAAATGTGAGTAATCGAATAATACCTTAAGTGACACAACAATAACATTCATTTATAATCAGGAGCATCAAATTAGGCGAGTGGGGGGATTTTGCAATGTTGCCATATGGGGGACTGGCATAACATGTTTAGGTTGAAAATCGTGTGTTTTTGGCACAAACTCGTAACTCTGAGAGACCCATGTTGCCGGGTCTTGCGTACGTAATGTAACAAATTGGCCATATGTTTAAACTTATAAAGTCATATGGTTTGATATTTGTTTGTATTTTCATTAGTAAGTAAATATTGAAGTTCCGATCTGCGATCATTATTTTTAATAGTTTAAAATAATCTATTGTAACTTATTAAAACTGTAATATTGTTCTTATAACAGTTTTCTATTTAATGCTTTGTTTAATTTGTAACCTTGTGATTTTTTGTTTTGTTTGTGCTTAACTTTTGTCAAATATACTGTTGGGGAATTGAGTCTGACAAAATTTAATCTGAACAAATATTTATACCGGAACCGAAAAATATTCTTATAAATCTAAGTTAAAATGTCATCGTCTGTTAAGGACTAATTAAGCATCAACAAAAGAAAAATGCCATAGAATAGCCTGCAAAGAGCTTCATTGGCTAGGAGCCTAAAGAAGACCACAAACTACCGGACTTTTACCCGTACAAGACACCGATCAAGACATCAGATCGAGCAGGGAGCAGGGCACAAAGGGAGCAAAATTCATTCCGACCTTCTTCCCGAGCCAGACCCCAAACAAGATATCAGATCAATAATTCTTCCAAAAATTACCTCGAGAGCGCTCGGTGCTCGGTCCGATGTCTGATCCGATGCAGTCATACACAACCGGACTGTTTCCCGAACCAGACATCGGGCAGAGCTCTGAGCGCTCTCGAGGCGGTTTTTTGAAGAAAGATCGATCCGATATCTTGTTTGGGGTCTGGCTCAGGAAGAAGGTCGGAATGAATTTTGTTACCTTTGTGCCCTGCTCCCTGCTCGATTCGATGTCTTGTACGCGTAAAAGTCTGGTAGTGTGTCTTAAGTCGGGCGATCATTGCCACGACGCGAACATCGCCCGATGCACATGATTCCTTTGATCTTCGCCGGAAAACCAAATCCAAAGTTTGCATTGTGGCACAAATCCACCATAGACAGGTGGAACTTTCGTGTGATTGTCCACGTAATGGATATGTTTTTCTTAGTATATGGCAGGCTTTACACAAATATGGCTCTCTATGGATTGCTGCGGAAAACGGCTTGACTCGTTAGTTAAATCCTACTTCAAATAAAACCAAACAGTTGTCCTATATAAGGGCAAGGTACTTTTGTGACCTCATAATGTATGATAAAAATAATAGCACTGTGTAATTCTCTAAGACTGATGACCTAATTATTTTAACTGATATGGACTGTTTGAGTCATGAACCTTTTCATTTTTTAGTCACAACATCAAATATAAAATTATATTTAATGATATGTTGATACTTTAGGATAAATAATAGTTTGTGAACTTAAAACACAATAAATTAATACAGCATGCAACATTAAAGTACAAATATTTTAACTCATCACATAATACTTTTCTGTTTGAAGAGGAGACAATAACTATCTTATTATTATGTACAGTAACAATGAAGTCAGCTCTAATTCTTTCCCTAAATACAGACACTGTTCAGTTAAATTTTAATTCAAATTAGTATTTATTTAATCTGACAATGATTGTTAATGATGGTGGTATACATTGGTCATAAAGCCTGCTTCACTGGACCGGGAACGGCATGGGAAGCGGGGTTAGACGCCTTGGTGTACCATTCACAATCTGTTGACTCCTTTGGGTACTAAATGAATTTGTTAAATATACAGAACTACTGATACGGAATTCCAGTTTGTAGTTTTATAATACAAGCTAGCTGATTTTCTTGAATAGAAAACACATCAGGATTCTGTAAACATGTGTTTTGGGGAAATCCACTTTATTTTATCAAAATATTAACTTGCACAAACTGGCAACATTGCAAAATCCCCCACCCGCCTAATTTGATGCTGCCGACTTTAGTTATTATTTTATATGGTTATTTGACATACCCCCATACGTTTTCGGATTATCAATATCAATAGATTAGTGCTAGATTACATGTAAAATGATTTTGAGTCCTTATTAATGATATTACCCAAAAGTAGTTCATACCTGGACAACGGTAATGAGTCCCCCACTCCATGATGCTTGGCTGAGGTAGTGTGCATATAACTTTTCATTATCAGTTAAAGCATTAAAAGCTACTTCACACTCCAACTCACTCACAGGCTGGTCATTGGGCAAAATGTGGTCTTTCACAGTCATTTTGTTCTGCAATAACTAAAAATAAATTATAACTTTAATTAATAAGAGATTTGCTTTTGGAGTAATATTTCACCCTTTTAAAATAACATGCTACAACAAGAGAAAGCATCCCGTTTACAGCAAACCTGTGTACCTGTGTATTCGGGAAATTTCTTATAATAGATGATGGTTTCTCATAATCAGTGAAGTGTATGATGAAAATAAATACAAGCTTTTAAATCCAACATGTCTGTGACAGTGGCTGTGCCGATTTAGAAATTTTCCTGGATTATTGATTGTGAATTAGTTTTAAATCTGTTTGTCACCTTAAAAAATTTCAGATTGAATCCAAATAATCTTTTTTTTAAATTGAAAAAGTAATTTAACAATTTAAGTTTTAATATACAGTATATTTTATATGGTACTATTACCTTATATATAATATTAACCTTCTTATAAATGGCTTGTCTGTTAATAAATAAATATGAATACCAAAGATGAAATCGGATGAAAAATGCAAACGATTAAAAGACACATTTTACATGTTTACACACATATTCTGAACCTATACTGACGATATAAATATCCCAGAGAGTACATACAGAATGCATTTTATCATTCCAGCTACAGCGGGGTCAAGGTCAACAAACACACAAATCTACCAACAACAAAAAACTTGAACGCAGGAAGCTCAATCAGTGCTAGATTACAGAACGGTGCTGCAACGGAGAATGCAAGACTAAAAAACTTTTACTGTAATAACATCAGGTATTTAAAAAAAACCTCACTTCACTTCTCACTTTTTTTCTGAAATCCCGATGAAAAAATATCAATTTCAAGCTAAATTACACTAGAGAAGCACAGGTCCTGCTGATGAGGTGTTTAGTCTAAATATTATTAAATCATTATCACATGAAATCCTGTAGGCTACAAAGTTATCAAAATATCTTTGTAATTAATAAATAAGCGAGATATAAGATTTAATTTTCTTTGTAAGAATAAAATTGGCTAGTGTATTTTACCATCACCTTCAATATCTTAGAAATAAATTAATATAGAGCAATCATTTAAAATTTGTAATTGCTTGTACAGTAGACTTCTTAATCACCCTATTTAACGTCTGCCCCCTAAGCTGACATTCCAATACTTTTCAGATGACAACAAGAGGATCATATCATTGACTATACACACTACGTGAGGAGACGAGTTATCGGATTCGTGTATTTGAAGACGGCACAAGTGGCGCGGCTCTAGCGGCGCGAAGCGGTGTACAACTCATTCATAGCGCTGCGTCCATCAGTCCGGTAGCGCCGCGTGTGGCTGGCCCGCGAATCACCACCGCTTCTCCCCTGCACTACCAACCCTGCCTTGCTACTGCCGTCTGCCGTGCCGGAGCAGACGGATCCTTCATAGACCCTGCCTGGCTTCTGCTCCTTTCTCAGTGACATAAGCTAACTGAAATGCTCGTTTTTTGTTCTTTTGGTTGTAATTTAATAAACTAATTGTGCTGTATCTTCATCTCTGCAGGTATTTACGGTAAGTTTACTTTCTATTAAAAAGGTTAAGGATCGAAATATTTTAAGTACTATTTTTTAAACCAGTACAATAAAATTAGGGCATATTCAGTTTATTTGGTTACTAACAATGACTAAAAAAGTTACGTTGAACATTGTTATATTTTGTTAGGCAGGTTTTGTGTACTTTAAAATACACCAATCGCAACAACAACTGCCTTGCACAAATTTAATATTTTATAATCACCAAACTATTTAGAGAAGGAAACTTTTAACTTTTTTGAAAAACAATGAAATTATTATTACTACATGGAGTTAAAAACAGTGTTAGAGACTTTTTGTATGCTGATTTTTAAGTGTTTTATAGCAAAGAAGTATGCAACCTATAACATATAAATATAGTATCTTTTAACTCTAGATTATTTACAAATTAATTTTTATTGCAAATGCAATATTTATTATTATGAGGAAAACAAAGATTATTATTATTACCAGCAAATCAAGAAGCTCCAGAGAAAATATTTTTTTCTTTTTGGGAATATCTAGCTCTTATACCTTTTTAAAACTTTACAGATGCAATTTTTCCATAAGTTGGCTTAAAACAGTTGATATTGATTCTGCACTGTTTATTAGGATCATCACCTGCTGTTAAATGTTAAATTACATTTACTGCTATTCTTCCATAAGATTAAAATTGTAACTTTGTACGCCCAGGGGGCAGAGCCCTGAAGGTGGACGTCTTCCAACCACCCAAAAGGCACATCTAGACGCCAAGGGCTTTCAAAAAACACATCAAATATGATTTTAAACCTAATAGTTTTGCTGGTAGCCCGTTAAAAATGCCTTTTTTAATAAGATGATCATCACCTATAAAGAATCTTCGAAAAGGGATACCAAAATTTTTTAGATAGCAATTTATAAAATTATTTGGTTTTCCCCATCAATCCCAATGAACTAGACAATTCTTTTATAGGTCGTGTTTGCGCTATGGAACCTACAAACGAAAATAGAGAAACCAAGAGAAGTAGGCCTAACAAATGTTGCTTTGCTGGTTGTTCCAGAACTAAAAGGCAGTATCCGAATTTTCATTTTTTCCAATTTCCTGTAAGTCGACCGGATACTTGTAACCAGTGGGTGTTAAATTGTGCTAACGAAGCCATTAATTCCTTGCCACCTGCAACGTTGAAAGGAAAGGTTGTGTGTGAACAACATTTTACTCGTGATTGCTTCACAAGTGATATGAAAACAAAACTAAATAAACAAGCAGTGCCTACGTTGTTACCCCAAGAAGAACTTGATACCCATGTGCCCGTTGCTGTTGTTGAATCTCATGAGGAAATACCGCAGCAAATGAACACGCCTATGGTAGTTCCACAAACGCATCCAACACCAACTGTTTCATCCTCAGAACTGTCAACCCCGCCTCAGATGATGGTCATAAGAGACAACTTTGGCCAACAAATAGCTGATGAAACACCTATTGCCCGGAGGTCATTATTTAAAACTTGTACTCCGTTAAACGACAATCAAAGTCCCAAATCAATCTGCACACCATTGTATAAGAAGTTAAAAAGTGTACAAGGGCGTAAAAGTACGCCATATAAAGTGCTGACACCGCAAAAAAAAAAGCTTTTACAGAAACTTCAGTCAACAATTAAATTAAAGAGAAAATATCTCCAATTAGTTAAGCGAAAGTCCCGAAAAGCCCCAAAACCCTTAAGTAAAGACCAGTTGATCGATGGAATGAAAGCTTATCTGCCACAAACAGTAACTGATTTGTTTGAAATGCAAATTAAACATGCTGGAAAATGTAAACTCCAGTGGTCAGAAAAAGAAAGACAACAAGCCTTAAAGATAAGGTATAAATCCCCTGCAATGTATGATCAAATGAGGAATGACGGGTTTGCGTTACCGAGCCCTACCTCACTAGCCCGTTGGCTTCGAGGTGTTGATTTGAGGCCAGGGGCCTGCAGTGGCATTATGCATTTTCTAAAATTGAAAGTGGAATGCATGACAGACTTAGAAAAAAAGTGTGTTGTCTTAGTAGATGAAATGAGTATTAAACAATGCCTCGAATACGACTCAACAAGAGATCTAGTTGAAGGTAAGAACATTTTATTACTATACTAAAGACATCAGAAACTCATCCTTATTTCAAATATTTTGCAGGTGTTTTATACAACTGCAGTTCGTTCCCGATGTGATTTTAACGATTATATAAAGTTATTAAATGTAATTAAATTTGGTAGTAGAAGCCCACCAACATTAGGGGATTTTTTAAGCATATTAGCCAATTTTTTAAACTTACATTATGAACTTAAATTTAAGGATGAACTTAATCATAATTTTAGTGGGTCTATATGTTATTTGTGGTTTTTAGTTATCTAATACAAAATATCTCCTTGCTTAGTAAATGAAGAGTTTATATTTGTTTTTAATGGCGTATAATGTGATGAGCACAACAAAAAGGTGTAGTAGCAGTAAACAAAACAGTCGCATCTCATGCCGCGGAAGCAGTTCCCCGCGCTTCGAGCCCGCCCAAAGTTGTGACGCGACGCCTGAAGTGGTGGGGGAGCAGCACGGTCTTTATATCTAGTGCTCCATTGAGTAGATTCTCTCTAGTCCCGCCTTCTCGGGACCGGACCCTCGGCCAGATTACACTATGGCCGAACAGGTCGGCGTTAATTGTAAATGTAAAATACAGGTCTGTAATACTAATAACTTACTAGTTCATCCACAAATATAATTTGACGATGAGCTAAGCAATTACAAAAGAAAAAAAATATTTTAAATTTTGAGTGTAACTAATTTTAATTGCGGGTAGAATATAAAACGTAAAAGATTTTTGCCGTTTTTCTAGCAAGTACGGACTTAAAAAAATCATATTTCTGAAACGGGTCTACTTATCGATTCCAAGTTTGTATAGTCATAGATAGACATGTTTTTAGTTTATTTGTATAATTTTAGATTTTTAAACTTCATTTTATGACAGCTGGTACCCATTTCGTATAAAGTGATGTTTTCTCAGCACTCAAAATATTTATAGTCGAATTCGTGATTTAATAGTCTAATTTTGAAAGTACTTAAACCAAATCTATTTCGAAATGGTTTATTCAGAGTGATAATTAAGTAGCTATAGCTATAGTAAATAATTTAAATACTATAGTATTAAATTTACGTCAGTCACTGATACAAACAACCCTTTAAGGTGGTAGGATGTCTTGTAAACAGAAATCTTGTAAATAATTTAATTTCATCATTCTAGGTCAATTGGTTCGTCTGCAATCTGTTTGAGACACCTTATGTGAGGCACCCTGTATATTGATGATACTTGTAAAAGTAACTTAAATACACTATTTCAGGTTTACGGGACCTGGGAGAGTTAGGAAGAGCTCCAGTGCCCGGAGATCATGTCCTGCTGTTTATGGTACGAGGCCTAGTCCATAGGTGGAAAATGCCTGTAGCATATTATGTCACAGACAGTTCATTAACAGCTTCTGCAATTAAGAAGTTAATCAGTATTTGTGTTTCTGCGCTGCAAAACGCGGGGCTTGACGTTAAGGCTCTGACTTGTGACCAAGGCTCCACCAACAGAAAAGCTGTAAAGCTGTTAGGAGTATCCCAGGCAAACCTCAGCTTCAATAGTAATGGTATTAATGTTTACCTTGTTTACGACTTCCCCCATATAATAAAGTGTATTCGCAACAACATGATGAAACGGGACAAACAAGGCAAATTAACAGGTCAAATAGTGACCAGCGATGGTACGGCGGATTGGCGGCATGTTGTTGCTCTTTACGAACTAGACATAAGTTCCTCAACAGCTTGTGCCACGAAGCTGACAGAAAATCACATTTACCCAAATTCTTTTCAAAAAATGAGCGTAAAGCTGGCTACACAGATCTTTAGCCACACAGTAAGTACCGCGATGATGACAGCGGTAGAGACAAGTCAACTGCCCCCAGAAGCTAAAGATACTGCCCTCTTTCTTGGTAAAATAAATAATCTAATTGATTCAATGAACAGCACATCGAGGTTTAATACAAACCCCCATAAATGTGCTGTAAGTGAGTCAGGAGATCCCCACCTAAAGACATCCATTAAAACTATAACCGATGGAATCGAATGGGCAAGAACTTGGAAGATGGCTAAAACGTCAAAGCGGCCACCTTCATTTGATGGCTTGGTACACACCTTGAATGTGACTCTTAAAATTTGGGATACAGTTAAAAAAGATGATGGCGTTTCTTTTTTATTGACCAGCAGGTTGAACCAAGATCCATTGGAGAACGAATTCTCAATAGCTCGACAAAAGTGCGGGTATGACAGAAACCCATCAGCCCGGATGTTTAGGCTTAACCTTAGGCACCGTGTGCAATCGGCTCTCCTAATACCACCCTCAGGAACCAACTGTGAACCAGATGAGGATGACCTATTGTTGGTTGCGCCAGGGAACTGCCATCCCTCCACGAGTAATATTCAACCCTCAACCTCAACCACAGCTGATGGCGGTGAACACGACCTCGAAGAAGCTAGCGAGACCGAAGATGACGTTGACGACGTTGACGTTTACGATGTTGATGCAGAAACCACGACCTTAGAATCTTGTTCTGTCAGGTATAAAAATAATAACTAAACTTGTAATAGTTGCAATAAATCTGCTATAAAGCTATATTTCTAATTGAAATTTGTTAAAATCTAAGTAATGGTACGTTTGTTTATATACAAAATCAAATTAAAGTCATTTTACAACAACGACAACAAAAATCATCTTAGTGTTTCAAAATAAAAATATTTACATCACCTGTTACTTTTCGTCCTCGTTTCTTTTTGACTGTTTAAATGCGTATTGTAGGGAAGACTATTTCTCTGTAGTGACGTTTGTACAACGCGTGACAATTATCATAGGCTCTGAGAATTAAATCTGCTCTATAAATTTTATATAAAGTTTACAAAGTTTATAAACTGCACTACTATATAAAGTTTATCCATAATGTATTTCTAACAATGTTTTTATCTTATAGGCCTAATAACACACAAAAATAGTTTAACACGTCCTCGTTGATTTTTAAGTGTTTATTAGGGGATTATTGTAGAGAACAGCAAAATATTTCTTTAAATAAATGTAAGCTAAATTTTATTTTATAGTCATCGATAACAATTTTTTCACTTATTACTTTTGGTAAAAAGAGTAAAAATTATTATTTAGAAGCCCAGATTACAATTAACAATTTGTAGATGCATGTTTTCAATAAAATATATATACATTTTAGCTAATGTCACCTTAACTACTTTGTTATTACTATTGCTTTTAGATATTTTGCTGGTTACGCTGTCCGAGCCTGCCTGAAGAAATACAAGTGTTCAACGTGCTCGGATGAGCTTGTAAAAACAACAACAGCAACTGCACCTGGTGATGCACTTATTGAGAATCGCCAATATATGAACGCTTCTGGTAAATCGTGCCAGGCACTCATTTCACCGACGGAAACTACATTTAATGCAGCAAACACCACTCTAAAGATATTAGACAGAATGCTGCAAAGTAACATTCACGTTGTGGGGCTCAGGAAGAAGATTGTGAAAAAATGCAGACAGACAATTTTCAAGAGTCATAGAAACTGGATGAAATGCGGTACTGCATGCTACATCCATCGGGTGTTTTTAATCAGTAAACTAATAACAGCGAAACTGCATTGTAAACTCCAGGAACTGTCAAAACATTTAAGAAGACCGGGTGGAAAATATGGGGGATTTTACCAGAAAGTAAAAATCTTACAGGGGAAATAAATTAAAGCTATACTTGCTTTCCTGAGTGATTAATGTTGTTATTAGTTCAAATACAATTGTATTTGATATAATTCTACTACATCAGTAAATACAATTATTTAAGTCTAATTCGTAGTTATTAAATCCTTTTAACTAGCCCTGTACATAAAAACAAATGTTGTAGACTTTATTTACAAATTTAAGAATTAATACTGATGCTTTTTAGCTAAAAGTCTAGTCTATTTACAACTTTAAGAAATTACAATGATAACTAAACGTCTAGCGATAAGACAGAGTAATCAAAAATACCAGGACAGCGCGGACGGCCGCAGCAGAGCTACTCTATAAAGGCCCGGTGCGCATGAATCAGCGGTTTGTGGCGGCGGCGCCGCGGTGGGAGGAAGCGTGGTGTGTGACGCGAGCGAGCAGGAGATATGAAATGGTATGAAGGATTGAAGGAGCGATGCACGGAGAGTGTGGAGAGGAGTGAGGGGGGAGTGGAACAGAGATAGAGATATGTGCGAGAGAGCGCGAGAACGAGATGTGGCGCAGCTCTAGCGGCACGAAGCAGAACTATGTCCAAGGTCGCGCGTACTGCCGTCTTCAATCCAATGCATTCGATGACTCGTCTAGTAGTGTGTATAGTCAATGATCATATGTTTCCGTAGTTAATCAAGTATGGCATCTTGATAACTACTTTTTAACTGTTGTATAAATAGTATCATTTTTAGCGAATTTGCCTTATAGGGAAGAAGCTATTACAGTAGTCGGCATGGTAAGACCTAGGCCCATGACCTTGATAACTTTTCGATTTGAGGTCCCCAGACCCCAAAAACACACTATTCATTCGAAACTGTGTGTGGTGTGGTGTGGTGTGGTGTGGTGTGGTGTGGTGTGGTGTGGTGTGGTGTGGCGTGGCGTGGCGTGGCGTGGCGTGCTAAGGTCCGATTTTGAAGAAATTTGGTACAAACGTGTAAAGAAGCATTTGTGACTTAAAGTTTGAAAACTAGACAGATTGACCTATCCAAAGTGGTATTTTGGGGAGATTTTGTTCCCAAAAAATGGGTTTTTTGAGTTTTTACATAAAATATTTTAAAAAGTCTAATTTTAGTTTTCACCATTGGATTCAGTTAAAAAAAAAACACACGAGTTTGTATTTTGATCATTTCTCTAGGTCAATTGGTTACAGAGATATTGAAAGTGCTAAAGACAGTACACGTTGTCCAATGTTATTCTTATGGAGAATAAGAACAATTTTATATTCTCGCTTATTTATGAACTTATACTAACAAAACTTGGTATACTCCTTGTGGTATATTGTTATTTGCACAAAAAAAATACTTTAAGGATTATTCCCGTAGCAGCAAACCTGCGTACACAGCCGCCATGTTATTCTTATGGAGAATAAGTAAAATGTAATGTCTCCCTTAATTAAGAACATAAATTAATAAAACTTGGTATTCACCTTGTTGAGTTATATTGATATTCACGTAAAAACCAATTTTTTGTTCCTTGTTGCAGCAAACCTGCGTACTCATCCCCCATGTTATTCTTATTGAGAAAAATCAAAATGTTAGATATCACTTATTTATGAATGTATGCTTATATTGATGAAACTTGTTATGTGGTTTCACCTTTTTGATTTATATTAATATTTGCATGAAAACACATATTTTGTGTTCCTTGTTGCAGCAAACCTGCATACTCATCCCCCATATTATTCTTATAGAGAATAATTAAAATGTTATCTATACCTTATTTATGAATGAACATTGATGAAACTTGGTATGTGGCTTCCAGTGTTGGGGAAGCTGCTTTTAAATAGTAGCTAGCTACAGCTACAGCTACCAGTAAAAAGTAGCTAAGCTACAATTTAGCTACTTTCACAGTCTGGTCCTTACTTTCTTTGATGGTGTATTAATTGTCCCACACACCCATATCTAGTTGTTTATAGTCATGAATTTTCATAAATACATACCTTATTTTGTTGTTTTTAGTCTTAGATTTTTATGAACATGTTAACAAATTTATTTTTAAACCTATGGTTAATGTAAACAGATTAGTAACAGAAAATATATTATGTTGAAATTAATTAAAATACATACATCCAAGAAATAAACAGGTGAGGCATAAAACATCATTTATATGCATTGGAAATTCGCTGAGTACACACGAAGGTTTACTGCGACGGGGGTATTTTTATAAAACTTGCCTTTAAACCCAGATTGTTGTTTATACAGTAGACTGCTCTCCATGGGACCGAACCCTGGGTCGGATAACTAAAAGGGCGGTTAAAACCAATAACACCTAAGGATTATCATATTAATCACTAAATACCCCGTCGCAGCAAACCTGCGTACTCAGCGAATTTCCCTGCGTACTCAGCGAATTTCCAATATGTCTTTAATACCACATACAACCGCATACCAAGTTTCATAAAATTATAATCATAAACAAGCGATATATATAAAATTTTAATTATTCTCTATAAGAATAACATTGGAGATGAGTATGTAGGTTTGTTGAAACAAGAAACACAAACAATTGGTCTTTTATGCAAATATAAATAGAATTCAACTAGGAATTGAAGCTATCAGTGTCGGGGAGTTGTGCGCTACATGTAGCGGCGCTACAGTAGCGAGCTACATTTTTAGTAGCGTCTGATGTAGCTCCGCTACTTTGAAAAAAGTAGCTTTAGCTGTAGCGCCCTACATTTTTAGAGTAGATGTAGCGGATTATATAGCTACTTTTTTTATACTTTTACAATATTAATGTAATTACGTATACCTACATACTTTACTTCAAATAATAACAAACTGACCCAAGTACACAAAAGTTTTGTTACTCATTGAAAGCTTTTACTGCATTCATTTATGCAGTTAGGCAGCTGTTTCTGTTATTTTAGCTTTTATTTTATATTCAACTGTTTTGTTGTTGTTTTTTCAATCCACTGCCATCAGGCGCTTCAAACTCAAATATCATTACCATAACGTAACATTAATCTCTGACCTTATCCTTTCCTTTTTCAAAGTTAAAAACTTGCAATACAATAACATGTTGATGTAGGTTGCATTTACTATACATAAATCTTACTTCACAGGGAACTTTGTTTTCTGTTTTTATTTTTCTTAATATATTATGGCAAGTAAAACCAAAATTGACGGTGACATTAATATTGTTAAAGAGGCTGGCCCTTTAACTAAAACAGTTAGTAAATAAAGGACAACAAAGAAAGATTATGTTATCAGATGAACTGGATAACAGAGCTCCTCCCCCTCCCCCGCTGCCGCAGCCCTCGGAATTGTCAGTCATGGTAAGGCGATCGCAACGGGTGCGCGACTATGACGCTAGGGTTATCCTTGATAACGCCGCACGTTAACACCGTGGTGTGGCGAAACGTCGGACTGTTAACTATTCGGTTATTTGTAAATAGTGTATTTTTTTAAGTTTTGTGACATCAAATTTGTATGTGTATTTTGTGTGCATTCCTGACAAGACCGGATATGTTCCAGTTTATTTAATAAGGTGAGTATATTGCCCAAAAGAAAAGTTTCAGTGATAAATAATACCTCACCTAAAAACCATGTCTTTCAAGAATAGAATATGTACCCGGTATGGACCCGGCGTATTGGACATGGTCAAAAATCTAGAAAAATCCCTAGTAAAAAAAGCACAAAATGTAAAAATTCATGTCTTATTCCAAACGGCCTGTATATAAACTCTCCATTGAAAGATGTTTATTCTCAGAAAATTGTAACAGAAGCTAGTAATAAACTACTTTGCAACAGAATAAATCAGGTCAGATTGGCTAAGAATATAAATAGTGATAAAGTGCTCATGTTGAAACAAAAATTGTTAGATATAATGGATAAAGGCGACTTTGAACCTATTTGGTCCGGTCTGTTGGCAAAGTATGATAGAGTTTTAATTCCAAATGTCTGAAACAGAAAGCTAAGTTTCAAAGATTAATGCAGACGAAAAATCAATATAATGTCGGTAACAAGGCAGATATGAGCAAAACATCCTATAACGCCGTAGACGTAGACAAACTTGTTGTCAACCTGTCGAGCAGAGTTCTTAGTGACAAAGAGAAGCAGGTTCTGAGCAAAGGTCTCGGCTTTAGTATTGCCCCAGGTCACGTGTCCAATGTTGACATTGTAGCCTCCATTGTAGCCTCTATTTCCTTGTTGCCGGCCGACACAAAGGAAATGCACAGATGTAATATTGTTAATACATTAAAAAGACCTACTGTTCCTAAATCTAACTTAAGCCTAGAGGAGAAAAAATGTTTACAAAATTTAAGAGAGGATGACTTTGTTATTACTCTCCCATCTGATAAAGGCGGGGCCGTTGTAGTAATTGACAAAGCTACTTACAGAGAAAAAAAATTAATGAACTTATTCTGGTGGGCAATATAAACAACTTAACCGAAACCCGACAAACATTGTCCAAAATAAGATTAAGGCCGCCCTGAAGAATAATAAACAATTCATTGCTGACAAAACAGTTTTTCGCCTAAGTCCTCAGTATTGCAAAGCCCCTCACTTATATGGATTGCCGAAACTTCATAAGGCTGGAGTGCCCTTAAGGCCTATTGTGAGCGCAATTGGAGCTCCTACATATGAACTCTCACGATTTATTTTACCAATTTTATCTCCATTGTTTGGCCATTCATTCTCATACCTAAGAAATTCGGAAAATTTTGTAGAAAAATTAAGAGCCAACCCTCCTAATGACTGCACAACAATGATCAGTTTTGATGTTTGCAATTTATTTCCTAACGTTCCAATAGTCCCTTGTCTAAATATTGTTAAAGAGAAACTTTGTGAGGATAACTCATTGCCTGAGAGGACTAAATTGCCGATAGCCTCTATTATGGAACTGGTTACAGCGTGTGTGAATAAGAATAATAACTATTTTCAGTTTGAGGACTGCTTTTACGCCCAAACTGAGGGCATGGCAATGGGCGGTGTATTGAGTCCGGTCTTGAGTAACATATATATGGAGGCTTTTGAGCAACAAGCTATTGACAAAGCAGAAACTAAACCTAAATTATGCTCCGATATGTGGACAATGCATTTTGTCTATGGGAAGACAGCTTGGCCAAACTTGATGCATTTAAAGATCTCCTTAATAGCCAGTGTGAGACTATTAAGTTCACAGTCGAGTTTGAGAAGGACAATAAACTTCCTTTTTTGGATGTCTTGGTCGATAAATGTCGCGGATCGTGGCACACGAGTATGTACAAAAAAACCTACGGCAACAGGCCAGTATTTACATTTTGACTCATATCATCCCGGTCATGTCAAGATAGGCCTTATTATTGAGCTTTTTAAAACAGCAAAACACATCTGTAGCGACCAACACACTTTTGAGCTGGAGGTGTCAAGGATTAAAGAACGCCTACATGATTGTGGATATCCTAATACGGTTATTAACAAAGCCCTTAAAAAAGCCGCCGCGTCAGATTTACAGTCTCCTGGCGAAAGACAACAACCCCTTGCTACTGTTTGCATCCCCTATGTTAAAAACTTGTTGGAAAGAATCAGACGGGTCAATTCTAAACAGAACATTAGAACTGTATTCAGATCGAATAACACGATAAGAAGTCAAATTTCCCAAGTTAAGTCATCAAATTGTGGCCATCAAAATAAAGATGTTATTTATAAAGTCCCTTGCTCGTGTGAACGCAATTATATAGGCCAAACATCTAGGCCGGCTCTTACTCGGGTGCTAGAACACATAAAAAAAGTGGACACAAAGGTGGTTTATGGTTCAAAAATATCAGAACATGTGAGTCGGGCCATAGTGTAAGGTGGGATGACAGTTGTGTTTTATATAAGGAAACAAACTGGAGAAAAAGAAATTTGGTTGAAGCGCTTTTCATTGCTGCTGAGAGGGAGCCTCTGTCTAGACCATCTATTGAAATTAGTTCTGTGTATGCTGGGTTGGCAAAGAAGGAGCTAAAACAGTTAGTAAATAAAGGACAACAAAGAAAGATTATGTTATCAGATAAACTGGATAACAGAGCTCCTCCACCTCCCCCGCTGCCGCAGCCCTCGGAATTGTCAGTCGTGGTAAGGCGATCGCAACGGGTGCGCGACCGTGACGCTAGGGTTATCCTTGATAATGCCGCACGTTAACACCGTGGTGTGGTGAAATGTCGGACTGTTGAACTATTCGGTTATTTGTAAATAGTGTATTTTTTTAAGTTTTGTGACGTCAAATTTGTATGTGTATTTTGTGTGCATTCCTGACAAGACCGGATATGTTCCAGTTTACTTAATAAGGTGAGTAGATTGCCCAAAAGAAAAGTTTCAGTGATAAATAACACCTCACCTAAAAACCATGTCTTTCAAGAATAGAATTTTGACCTACGCCAAGGCCATTAGTTACTTAGGATTTGTGAGAATTTTCCAATAAATAATTGCAAAGATCAAAGTTTTTCAATAGGCTACCACCTATATGTTATAGTTATACATAAAAGTAGGCCTAGTACTTGTAAATTGTGAAACGAGTCTGATGTAACTTAAGACTTTATATAACCTTTGTAGTCTGTTACATTTTTCATGATTTATTGAATATTTACCTAAATGAAAATGATGTTTTATGCCTCACCTGATTATTTCTTAGATGTATGTATTTTAATTCATTCAACATATTATATTTTCTGTTACTAATCTGTTACATTAACATTAGGTTTACAGATAAATTTATAACATGTTCATAAAAAACTAAGACTAAAAACAACAAAGTAAGGTATGTATTTGTGAAACTCATAATAGCGATGGATTTGAATTAGATTTGAAAAAATATATATTTATATATTTGTGAAAGTTCATGACTAAAAAACTAGATATGGGTGTGGGGGACAATTAATACACTATCAAAGAAAGTGAGGACATGACTGTGAAAGTAGCTAAAATTGTAGCTTAGCTACTTTTTACAGGTAGCTGTAGCTACTTTAAAAATTAGCTTCCCCAACACTGGAAGCCACATTCCAAGTTTCATCAATATTCATTCATAAATAAGCGATAGATAACATTTTAATTATTCTCCATAAGAATAACATGGGGGCTGAGTAAGCAGGTTTGCTGCAACAAGGAACACAAAATATGGGTTTTCATGCAAATATTAATATAAATCAAAAAGGTGAAACCACATAACAAGTTTCATCAATATAAGCATACATTCATAAATAAGTGATATCTAACATTTTGATTTTTCTCTATAAGAATAACATGGGGGATGGGTACACAGGTTTGCTGCAACAAGGAACAAATACCCCCGTCGCAGCAAACCTGCATACTCAGCGAATTTCCAATGAATATATAACATAACACATTAAAACACTTAACAGGATTCATAAGAAATGTATTCACAAACAATCGATATTTAAAATATTAATTATTCTCCATAAGAATAACATTGGGGATGAGTACGCAGGTTTGCTGCAACAAGGCACACGAAATAATGGGTTTTTATGAAAATATCATTAGAACTCATCTTAGTGAAGACACATACCAAGTTTCATCCATATACATTCATAAATAAGCGATATATAACATTTTAAGTATTTTCCATAAGAATAACATGGGGACCAAGTACCTAGGTTTGCTGCTACAGGAAACATTGGCGTAAAATTGTTTTTTTGTGCAAACAACAATAAACCACAACCAGATCAAGCCATATACCAAATTTCGCCAGTTTATATTCATAAATAAGCAAAATATACAATTTTTCTTTTTCTCCATAAGAATAACATTAGACAACGTACTGTGTTTAGCACTTTCAATATCTCGGTAACCAATTGACGTAGAGCAATGATCAAAATACCAAATTGTTTGTTTTTTTAAGCTGAATTCAATGGTATAAATTAAAATTTGATTTAAATTAAAATTACATGTGAAAACCCCAAAAAACACATTTTTGGGGTACAAAACCCCCTAAAAACCCCCCTTCGGATGGTGCGATTCATCTGGTTTTCGAACTCGTTCAAATAAATGGTACTTTACACATTTGTACCAAATTTCATTAAGATCGGACCTTTTTTACGAGAGTTATCGTGCTTACAGACACACATATATATATATATATATATATATATATATATATATATACATATATAAAAATTTGAACGAATTGTGTTTTTGGCATCTGGGGACCTCAAAATGAAAAGTTATCATGGTCTCGGGCTTAAGTCTTACCATGATACCTACGGTAATAGCTTCTTCCCTATAGGGGAAATTCGCTAAAAAATGGGTTTTTACGTAAATATCAATATAACTCATCAAGGTGAAGCCACATACCAAGTTTTATTAATATATGTTCTTAATTAAGGGAGACATTACATTTTACTTATTCTCTATAAGAATAACATGGCGGCTGTGTACGCAGGTTTGCTGCTACGGGAATAATCCTTAAAGTATTGCTTTTTTGTGCAAATAACAATATACCACAAGGAGTATACTAAGTTTTGTTAGTATAAGTTCATAAATAAGCGGGATATAAAATTGTTCTTATTCTCCATAAGAATAACATCGGACAACGTACTGTGTTTAGCACTTTCAATATCTCTGTAACCAACTGACATAGAGAAATTATCAAAACACCAAATTGTGTTTTTTTAAACTGAATCCAATGGTGAAAACTAAAATTTGACTTTTTAAAATATTACATGTAAAACCTTTAAAAAAAACATTTTTGAGGTACAACCCCCTCCCCAAAATACCACTTTGGATGGGTCGATCTGTGTGGTTTTCAAATTTAATGTCTAAAATGCTTCTTTACACGTTTGTACCAAATTTGTTAAAAATCAGACCTTTTTTACGGGAGTTATCGCACCCACGGACACACATATACAGGGTGAATCTCGTAAGTTGTCCAGTATTGATTTCAGACAAACCGTTGGTCCTACGATGATGAAATAAAATTATTTCCCACTAAACCAACCCCAAGGAATAACGTAAAAATATTTTTAACGATTTTTAAATACAGGGTGTACCAGAAACTGAGGGTCACTAGTCCGAATCTACGAAATATCAAATACAAACTTATATCATGATATACATCAAATTAAAGCTCTTTTCAATCCAAACCATTTGGCGGAATCGGATTTTGATTATTATTGATTCATTTCAAAATGGCGGCTGTTTTTGTGAAAAAATTAGTATTTTTTTGAATACCCTGTATTTTTCTTAAAAATGCAGATATCTTGATTCTGATTCAAATATCGCATTCCTTATGAGCTAAGCTTTATTTTGATATGCAACACTTCAATATTATCTCAAAAACAAAAAGTTTCAAAAATATCAGTTTTTGAAAATATGTACATAGCCAAAACTCAAAAATTTCAAATAGCACCATATGTCAAATAGCATATCATTTTAAAGGTATTGCAATTCTAAGAAACTTTCAAATTTAAACCTTATGCGTATCTATTTTGGTTTTCGAGTTATCAACAAAAAACATGTTTTTCCACATTAAAACGCATGTTATTTGTTAAACATGGTGGTAATAGTCAGCTGTTATTTATCAGCTGTTATTTAGTATTGTTGAGTTGTTTACATTTATTAGATGTTTCCATCTTAAGTTAACACAATGCATGTCTGAGCGGTTATTAGTTTTATTTTATTTCAAACAGTAATTAGTTTTAGCGAATTTCCCCTATAGGGAAGAAGCTATTACCGTAGTCGGCATGGTAAGACCTAGGCCCGGGACCATGATAACTTTTCGTTTTGAGGTCCCCAGACCCCAAAAACACCATTCGTTCGAAACTGTATATATATATATATATATATATATATATATATATATGTGTCCGTGAGCACGATAACTCTCGTAAAAATTATCCGATTTTGATGAAATTTGGTATAAACATGTAAAGCAACATTTATGACTTTAAGTTCGAAAACCAGCCAGATCGCTCTATCCGAAGGGGTATTTTGGGGGGGTTTTGTACCCCAAAAAATGGGTTTTTCGAATTTTTTACATATAATTTGGGAGATAGTCAAATTTTAGTTTTTACCATTGGATTCAGCTTAAAAAAACACACAATTTGGTATTTTGATCATTTCTCTACGTCAATTGGTTACCGAGATATCGAAAGTGCTAAACACAGTACGTTGTCTAATGTTATTCTTATGGAGGAAAAGAAAAATTTTATATCTCGCTTATTTATGAACGTATACTAACGAAACTTGGTATACGGCTTCATCTGGTTGTGGACCATTGATATTTGCTCAAAAAAACAATTTTTTACCAAAGGCTCCCGTAGCAGCAAACCTGCGTACTTCGCCCCATGTTATTCTTATGGAGAATAAGTAACGTGTTATCTCCCTTCATTATGAAAATAAATTAATGAAATTTGGTACGTGGCTTTACCTACATGAGTTATATTGATATTTGTATAAAACCCCATTTTGTTGTGTTCCTTGCTTCAGCAAACCTGCATACTCAGCCGCCATGTTATTCTTATGGAGAATAATTAAAATGTCATAAATCGTTTATTTATGAATGTATATTGATGAAACTTGATATGTGGCTTTATGTAGTATTAAGATACATATATATGCATTGGAAATTCGCTGAGTACGCAGGTTTGCTGCTACGGGGGTATTTCTTATTGTGTTAACTAGTTGGTTGTTAATTATGGTATACAGTAACGAAGAAGCTTTTAAAATGTTAATGGTTTTAGGTGAGTGTTTCCAGAACTTTAGTGCTGCCGAAAGGCTGTATGCAGAGCGGTTTCCTGATTTGCAACGCCAGTGCCGTAAAGATTTTGTACGTTTAGCTCAACGAGTAAGAACGACTGGAAAAGTTCAGCCATCCAAAAAAAGACTAAAAGCTATGCCAGTAAGACATACAAGAGCACCGGATATTTTAGCTGCAGTAGAACTTAATCCTCATGTGTCTACCAGAGTTCTCTCTAGGGAATCCGGTATTAGCCAGATGTCAGTCTGTAGGATTCTTAAGGCTAATGATTTCCATCCATACCACATTTCGCTGCATCAAGAATTGGAAGCAGATGATTATCTACACCGCATTAATTTTGCTATTTGGGCTCAAAATGAAATTTATAATGATCCTAACTTTGCTCACAACGTCATGTGGAGCGATGAAGCGACCTTCAAAAACAACGGTGACGTTAATAGACACAATATGCGGTATTGGAGCAGGGAGAATCCACATTGGCTACGGGAAGTGAACAATCAAAGACAG
Source organism: Allygus modestus (assembly GCA_963675035.1). Lineage (NCBI taxonomy): Eukaryota > Metazoa > Arthropoda > Insecta > Hemiptera > Cicadellidae > Allygus > Allygus modestus. Next base: position 198,706,905 of record OY776111.1, on the reverse strand, counting down.
TGGACCCTCAATGTGTGGTGTGCGGTGTTTAATGGGCAAATAATTGGTCCTAATTTCTTCGAAACGAATCTAAATGGTGTAATGTACAATGCATTCTTAAATGAAGAATTTCTCGAGCTGTTAAGGCCCATTCCCATCAACGTACAAAGAGAAATGTGGTTCAAGCAAGACGGTTGTCCAGCGCATTACGCTATTGACGTTCTTCAAACTCTAACAGCGATGTTTGGTGATAATTGGATTGCGAGAGGAGGTCCCATCCCTTGGCCGGCTAGGTCCCCTGATTTAACGGTCATGGACTTTTACCTCTGGGGGAGACTGAAAGACATGGTGTATGGAACAGCTCCTACCACTCGAGATGATGAGATGAAAGAAAGGATACGGTTGGCGTGTAGGCAAATAAATGAAGAAGAAGTACGTCGTGCTGTAAACAACCTTCCTAAAAGACTTGAAATGGTTTTAGAAGTAGAGGGAAGGCATTTTGAGCATCTGTAAATAGTTTATCCAGTAGCACCTAAAAATAATGGTAACTTTTGAAATATTTTATACACAAAAAGTTTGTTTATAGTGGTTTTGTAACAAATGTAACATAAAGAATATTTTTTTAAGACAAGTTCTTTATTATTGTAGTTTTTATAAAATAAGATTTACTCTATGCATGGGACTATTAAAGGCCGGACCATAGTTCTAGGTGTCTGGCTGACGCATGCGTAATAACGAATTTGCATTTAATCATATGTTAGCCCAAGTTTTGACAGATGGGGAATTAACACAGCAAATTAATGCGCATGCGTCAGCCAGACGCCTAGAACTATGGTCCAGCCTTTACCACCATGTTTAACAAATAACATGTGTTTTAATGTGGGAAAACATGTTTTTTGTTGATAACTCGAAAACCAAAATAGATACGCATAAGGTTTAAATTTGAAAGTTTCTTAGAATTGCAATACCTTTAAGATGATATGCTATTTGACATATGGTGCTATTTGAAATTTTTGAGTTTTGGCTATGTACATATTTTCAAAAACTGATATTTTTGAAACTTTTTGTTTTTGAGATAATATTGAAGTGTTGCATATCAAAATAAAGCTTAGCTCATAAGGAATGCGATATTTGAATCAGAATCAAGATATCTGCATTTTTAAGAAAAATACAGGGTATTCAAAAAAATACTATTTTTTTCACAAAAACAGCCGCCATTTTGAAATGAATCAATAATAATCAAAATCCGATTCCGCCAAATGGTTTGGATTGAAAAGAGCTTTAATTTGATGTATAACATGATATACGTTTGTATTTGATATTTCGTAGATTCGGACTAGTGACCCTCAGTTTCTGGTACACCCTGTATTTAAAAATCGTTAAAAATATTTTTACGTTATTCCTTGGGGTTGGTTTAGTGGGAAATAATTTTATTTCATCATCGTAGGACCAACGGTTTGTCTGAAATCAATACTGGACAACTTACGAGATTCACCCTGTATATATATATATATATATATATATATATATATATACAGGGTGTTTACAAAAAAATCTTCAGGACTTCGGGATTTGATTATTTGCATAAAACTAAGAAAAGAGTTCCTGTGAAGGTATGTCCTAAAATGCTTAGTTTTCCGTATATCTGTCTGTATGTGTCTTTTACATAATTAATCATATCTCACGAACCACTTAACGTATAAACTTCAATCTTGGTATGTGGAAGACTATCAACAAGGCCTATTTAGGTATGTAGTATCTAGTTATTTTCTCTTAGTTTTTATACAAGTAATGATATCTTAAAGTCCTGAAGGGTTTTTTGTAAACACCCTGTATATATATACAGTTTTGAACGAATGGTGTTTTTGGGGTCTGGGGACCTCAAAACGAAAAGTTATCATGGTCCTGGGCTTAGGTCTTACCACGCCGACTACTGTAATAGCTTCTTCTCTATAGGGGGAATTTGCCAAAATGATACTATTTATACAACAGTTAAAAAGTAGGTATCAAGATGCCATACTTGATTGACTACGGAAACATGATCCACTTGTAACCTGAAAAGTATTGGAATGTCAGCTTAGGGTGCAGACGTTAGTCATTTTATGAAAAGAGGCGGTTAAGAAGTCTACTGTACAAGCGATTACAAATTTTAAATGTTTCTAATCGCAACCATTTGGAAAATAAACGTTCTGGCCTAATCCAAACCATTTAAAAATAACTTTTGAGTGAGAGATAGAATAGTTTAGGTTGCAACAAAATAATAGTTTAGTTTTACTCATTTATGATTGTGTATGAACAATGGAGGAGGTAACACTTAATAAAAGCTCTCTTCATTTATTGACCTAAGTATTTTTTATATGTAGAACCTCCAAATGAAAATCTACTGTAAACTATAAAAGTGAATTACTACCCTACTACTAAACGCTACTAAATTCTTTGGAGACAACAATTATTCAAAAGTAAATGATTCTGATATACTGTATTTCCTTACTTTGAAAACATCAGTAAATATGGGGAACCTTCAGTACAGAGGTGACTTTATGGCCAGCATGTAAACAAAGGGGTTCAGGGGAAGTTACCCCACCACAAACTTTGCTTACCTTTCCCACGGGACAGTGTTTAAGTTTTAGCGAATTTCCCCTATAGGGAAGAAGCTATTACCGTAGGTCTTAAGCCCGAGACCATGATAACTTTTCATTTTGAGGTCCCCAGATGCCAAAATCACCATTCGTTTGAATTGTTATATATGTATACATATATATATGCATATATGTGTCCGTAAGTACGATAACTCTCGGAAAAAAAGGTTAATGAAATTCGGTACAAATGTGTTAAATACCATTTTTTTGAACGAGTTCAAAAACCAGACAAATCACACAATCCGAAGGGGGTTTATTGGGGGGTTTTGTACCCCAAAAACAGGTTTTTGGGGTTCCCACATGTAATATTTATTGAAACCATGTTTTAGTTTTCACCATTGTATTCACCTCAAAAACAAACTATTTGGTGTTTTATCATTGCGCTACATCAATTGATTATCGACATATTGAAAGTGCCAAACACAGTACGTTGTCTAATATTATACTTATGGAGAAAAAAAATTGTATATCTCGCTTATTTATGTACATAAACTGACGAAATTTGGCTTCATCTGGTTGTGGTTTATTGTTGTTTGCACAAAAAAATTTTTCGCCTATGGTTCCCATAGCAGCAAACCTAGGTACTTGGTCCCCATGTAATTCTTATGAAAAATAATTAAAATGCTACATATCGCTTATTTATGAATGTATATGTATTAAACTTGGTATGTAATTTTACTAAGATGAGTTATATTTATATTTGCATAAAAACCCATTATTTTGTGTTCCTTGTGGCAGCAAACCTGCATACTCTTTCCCAATGTTATTCTTATAGAAAATAATTAATATTTTAAATATCGCTTGTTTGTGGATATATTTCTTATGAATCTTGTTAAGTGTATTAATGTGTTATGTTATATATTCATTGGAAATTCGCTGAGTATGCAGGTTTGCTGCGACGGGGGTATTTTTAATCCTTTTAAACCATTACATCTCAATGATAGTTTCTTTGATTGCGGTGCAAATAAACAGTGTAGGGGGTAAATTTTTCCTCATACCTCTGTTTACTTGCTGACAATCAAGCCATCTCCGTACAGTACTTGTGAATAATTTTAGAAACAGGTCTTCTAACAAGGCGTAAAGAAGCTGAATTGGTATTTAAGGTCAACAAGCAACTACTAATTATGCCATCTCACACTGTCTGATCAAGGAGCCTGCAGCAGTTCAGACAAACACAAGGCTGGCCACAGCAGCAGCTCAAAATACTAATTTATTTAGATGTTATGGGTGATTTTTATGGTGATAAGTAAATTGTATTAGCATTTATGGTAAAAAAAAAAAAAAAAAACAACAATTTGGGGACCGGTTGAGCCCTATAACTTTTAAACAAACCCATTTTTTTCAAAAATATGGTTTGTTTCATTTTATTAGAAATCTAGGCTCTATAAACCACTAAATTTAAAATAAAATCGTTGGAGACTTTTTTGAGGAATTTGGATTTTCTATGTTTTTTATCAGTTTTTGGGGGATAGCTGCTTAAGAGTAAACTACCTGTCAAAATCAAAGGTAGAACAAATACAAAAATAAAAACACCTGGAGATATTGTTGGAGAAATACCTACATACCAAATTGTATAAAAATCGGGCAATTGGTGTGGTCTCGAGGCCTGTAATCATCCGTACATACAGACAGATAGACATCACCTCAAAGGCCACTTTTTTAGATTCAGGGAGCACCAAAACGATATAAAAATATGTCCACCGATAACCCAAGTTCAAAAATTTAGATGCAAAAAATACTTTCTCCAAATACTATGGTACCTATACCAAAAATGTATAAAGTAAAAAAATAATTTTTTTAAGTGAAAAATATTCTCCTATCAAGGCCTATTTCACATACCCGGTATTGAAATGACATCATCCACACTATTATAAAAGGGAGATGGTTTTTCCTGTCGTTATGTACACCTCCCAATGCCATATATATGTAATGTTGCCTGTTATGATGTTAAAATTTCTGAAATAATTGAACTGAAATTTTGTATGAGCATAGTTAATATATATGGGCTTCAGACAGGCCTGTTTAAGTTTAAAAAATCCTTTTGGGTCTTTAAGGTTCCAATGTTATTCTTATGGACATTTACTTTAATTAATATTTTTCATTTATTTTATTTAAACCACTATTAAAATCAATCAATACGTTATGAATTATACCTCTGGTTTTTCACTGTTAGGCTCAATCAACTTTATTGCTGGGAAAGCATTATTGATACTTTTTGCTTCACTTCTAAACCTTGGAATGGAAGTTATTATAGTTGAAGATACTCTGGATACATGTCTCATCATTTTTACATTTACTATCATTTTCAGGTACATCATATCTTGTTCCCTATTCAATACAAAAATGCAATATGTTATTTACACTTTATAAGAAGAACAAAGGGTGGAATGTGCAGGTTTTCTGCTACAGGGATATTTCATGCAAATACTGAAATCTCGTAGCTATATGGTTCCAAAGTAATGGCTTATTTAAATAACATCAAAACTCAGGCCATTCTGTTTAGCTTGAGTCATCAAAACGATAGCCTATCACAATTAAATGAAAGTGTAAAATTATTAGGAATATCCTTGGATGCAAAGTTAACTTGGAATGTTCATATCAGTAATGTATTCAGTAGGCTTGCAAGGGTAATTTATTTACTTCGTAGATTAAAGATTTGCATTCCAAAATCTTACCTAAGAATGGCATATTTTGCTTTTTTCAATAGCATAATTAGCTATGGCTTATTACTTTGGGGTTGTGGCCAGGAAATGAAAAGAGTATTGTTATTGCAGAAAAAGGCAATGAGAATTATTACATATTCCAGCTACAGGGCACACTGTAAACCTCTTTTTAAAAATGAAAAAATTCTTACTGTGAATAACCTTTTCATATTTAAGTGTCTAGTATATCTCAAACTTAATTTAGGATCTTTAGCTTTAAGAAGTGATACCCACGACCATTTAACAAGGAATAGAAATAAAATAGATTTGCCGCAAGTCAGGCTTGTGAAAACGCAGGAATCCTATTCTTAGGTGGGTATCAAAATGTTCAACAAGCTACCACCAGAATCTCACAATATTAATTAAAAAAAATTTAAATCTTGTTTATTGATGTGGCTATCTGACAATCCTTTTTACAGTTTAGAGGAATACTTTACTCTTCCCAATATTGATGTAAATTTTGAATAATTGCAATTATGGATCATTGTTATTAAGGTTATATTCAAATTGTATTCTTTCAAATTTTAAAATCAGTTACTAATCTGTTACTTTTACTAAATTCTATTGATGTTGGATTTAGTCAACTTATTATTGTTATCTTGTTGTTAGGTCTTAGGTTAACTCAATTTCATTAGGTTCTGTCTAAGTCGTTTACATGTTTATTGATGAAATTCTATTTATCACTGTGACGAAAACTGTACAAGCTCTCTGTCTTGTTTTGTTGAATAAAGTCTTTGTCTTTTTCGCTTCGCTCACTCGCCTGTCGGAAAAAAAAGTTTACGTCCTATTCTCCGACCTACCGAATATACACACAAAATTTCATAAGAATCGGTCAAGCCGTTTCGGAGGAGTTTTGTTACAAACACTGTGACACGAGAATTTTATATATTAGATATATAAAGAAAAGCAATATTTTCATGGATGGATACTCACTATGCAGTTGATACCATTCTATTTTTAGGGCTGAATACCGATAGTTGATTTAGTTAGGACTGTCATGTTCTAAATATTTCTGACAACAGCTTGTAATTATCGTTCAAATGTTAAAATAACTACATCTAAAGGTGTTCATGGTAGGATTCTGCACAACTTGAGTAGTACCCACAACTCTAGACACCTACTATGAATTAAGCTATTTTACCCGTTTTTAGCGAATTTCCCCTATAGGGAAGAAGCTATTACCGTAGTCGTCATGGTAAGACCTAGGCCCGGACCATCATAACCTTTCGTTTTGAGGTCCTCAGATGCCAAAAACACCATTCGTTCACAACTGTATGTATATATGTATCCGTAGGTGCGATAGCTCTCATAAAAATTGTCCGATTTTGATGAAATTTGGTACAAACATGTAAAGCAACATTTATGACTTAAAGTTTGAAAACCAGCCAGATCGCTCTGTTCAAAAGGGTTTTTTCGGGGGGTTTTGTACCCCAAAAATGGTTTTTTTTTGAGTTTTTTACATTTAATATTTTTAGTAAATACAATTTTACCATTGCACCACTGCATTCAGCTTAAAAAAATTTTGTGTTTTGATCGTTGCTCTACGTCAATTGGTTACAGAGATATTGAAAGTGCTTAAAACAGTACGTTGTCCAATGTTATTCTTATAGAGAATAAGAAAAATTGTATATCTCGCTTATTTATCAACTTATCTTGACGAAAATTGGTATATTGCTTCATATCGTTGTGGCCTATTGATATCTGCACAAAAAATGATTTTTTTGCCGATAATTCCCATAGCAGCAAACCTGCATACTCAGCCCCTATGATATTCTTATGGAGAATAAGTAAAATGTTATCCCCCTTAATTATTAACATAAATTAATAAAACTTGGTATGTGGCTTTACCTAGTTGAGTAATATTGATATTTGTATAAAAACCCATTTTTGTGTTCCTAGTTTCAGCAAACCTGCATACTCAGCCGCTATGAAATTCTTATGGAGAAAAATTAATATGTCGTAAATAGTTTATTTTTGAATGTATATTGATGAAACTTGGTATGTGGCTTTATGTGGCATAAAGATATTACATATGCATTAGAAATTCGCTGAGTACGCAGGTTTGCTGCTACGGGGGTATTGTTCTTTATTCCCGGTTTTCTCAAAGATTCCTCGGAAAAGACAATTATTTCAGGAATCAAGACATTATTTATAATATTTTGTAAAGAATATTCAGCGAATTTAAAATGGTACTTTAATACCTCTTGAAGCCACTTACCTACTTTCATTAATACCTATTTAATAAATAAGCGAAATATGACATTTTATTTATTCTCCATAAGATTTACATTAGGACTGAGTATGCAGATTTGCTGCATCAAGGACAACCAAAATTTGGTTTTTATGCAAATAAAAATTGATCACCACCAGATAAAGTAACATCCAAATTTTACCAAATTATGTTCATAACAAGCAAGATATCACATGTTTCTTAAATTCTCCATAAGAATAACGTTATAGCTGCTGAGTATGCAGGTTTACTACCATGGGGATCACAACAAATTGGTTTTTGAATGCAAATATAAGTAAACCCCATCCATATGAAGCCACATATCAAGTTTCATGAATATATGTTCATTATTAAGCGAGATATACAATTTTATTTATCCTCCATAAGATTAACATTGGACAACGTACTGTGTTTAGCACGTTCAATATCTCGGTAACCAATTGACGTAGAACAATGATAAAAATATGCATATTGTTTGATTTTTTAAGCTGGATTCAATGGTGCAAATCAAAATTTTAGTTTAAAAAGGATTATTTGTAAAAAGTTCAAAAAACCCATTTTTTTGTGTACAAATACCCCAAAACTCCCCCTAAAATAGAGTGATCTGCCTGGTTTTTGAACTCATGAAAATAGATGCTGCCTTACATGTTTATACTAAATTGCATCAAGATCGGACCATTTTTACAAGTTATCGTGCCTACAAACACATATCTATATATCTATTTTTATAAAAAAGGATGTTGGTTTGTTTGTTTGTATATATATTTGAAGTTTATGGACTCGGACACCGTTGGACCGTTTGCAATGAAACTTGGTATATATATATATATATATATATATGTGTGTGTGTGTAAAATTTCACGGAAAAGTTTGTTAACCCATCTATTTCATCCTACCTCAATTGGGTTCCTCCCAAGAGGGTTCCTATATAAACCTTATGGAAAGATATTGTTGTTTACATAAAATGACAGGAGAAGTAATATTACTATAAACAAATACATGTTTAAAATGTGTCACTGCTTTCCTCTACACTTACGATAAAAGTGATGGCACAAATGCATGAGGTTTCGCTATATACAAATCCACTTTGTTTTTAAAAGCTAATGACATGTTTACTTGAACAGATGATCTTTAGTTAGTAGTATTGGTTTTAGTTGGTAATACTCAAAGGCATGACAACGTCTGCCGGGTAACAGCCAGTATACATATAAATGAATTTGAACGAATGGTGTTTTATCTGGGGGCCTCAAAACAAAAAGTTATCCTGGTCCCGGGCCTAGGTCTTACCATGCCAACTACGGTAATAGCTTCTTCCCTATAAGGGAAATTCAGTTAAAAAAAAAACAGTCAAAAAACAGTTTGCATGAGCATCCTCATGCAAACTGTTTTTTGACTGTTTTTTTTAACTGAATTTTTTAAACTCACCTATTTACTTGCAGCTAATTCAACTCTTCAAACGAACTTTACTTCATAATATTGATCAGGCAAAAATAATGATACAACCGGTTTACACATATTCTACAGTAAATTTGTATAGATAAATATTTCATAGCAATTGCTTTTATTTAGATTTATATTTCACTGGTTAGTTGTCGTTATTTGGATTGATCAACTTTGAGATCTGTGATTTTTAGGATGTCGAAATAAAATTTGTTAAACGTTATGTTTAAAGAACTTATATTTGATATCTAGCGTTTTTACTCAAGATAACCGATGCTGTTCAGCACTGCTAATCATTGGAGCACTATTATCCTATTCCAATAAAGTTAGGTGTGATTTTTATCCTTTACATCATTAACTCCCTAGTAATTGCTTATTCAAGATTCAAGATATTTATTGGTCATCAAGTGATACAGGATTACAGTGGAACCTCTATTAACCGTCACCTTCGGGACCGGGACTGTGACAGATAACTGAATAGACGGATAATAAAAACATCATAATATAAATGTGTAAAATAACTAAATTTTAAAATGTTTAGCAGATAAATGTAAAATTGTGTACAAAAGGATAATATTTCCCACTACATAAATATTTATGTTGTTTGAAATAACATAATAGCTCATACAGACGCTCAGACACTGCCGTACGACGCAAATCGTGAGTCTAATAAATAGTAATATTGTCATAGACGGGCGACGGATAATTGAGAGTGACGGTTGATCGAGGTTTTATTGTACATGGATTTCGTCAATGCTTAAATTAACATGATGTAACTTACAACTTAAATACAACAATTTGATGCTCCATACTAAGAATACAACATACCTGAAAATGTCACATTATCACTAAAAATTAAGATTAGTAGGCTACTTAAAAATTAATTATCTTGTATATTCATATTCAGAATACAATCTTGCACAATTGGAGAACCCACACCCAGTAGCCTATTAAAAAAAAAGGAAGTTCCAATTTTCCTGTAATTTCCGAGAAAAAACATTTTTGAAACAAAAAATTATTTTTAATGGTTCAAAAACATAAATTTAGATTTTTTGAGTCTGCAGGCCAAAAAAACTACCTATTGGTTATCATCCCACAATTTTCACTGATTGCCTAGGCGTACTTGATGAAAATTGCAAGGGAACATGTTCAGCAAACACATCCAGGCCTAAACGCTCATAAACACTTTCGCTGTATTAAACATGTTAAAACATTAACATTTATTTTGTTTTAATGTTGAGCCATTATCTGATTTCAGGTCACCCGCACGGAGTGTTGTTAACCAGATTGTTATTGATGGACGACCAGATTATGCCTAGAGAAGATATGAAACCATATACAACTCAAAATGGCCAGATTTCCAAGTGCCGCACAAGTAGAGATGTCAGTAGCCAGTGACAGTTAGTTGCTGTGACTTCTACTATGCACTCCAACCGTAATGCTGACACTAGACAATACTACTTAAGATTGAGGAAACTTTTCAGGTCAGAGTTGAAAAGTCTATCCTCAAGGCAAATGCTGACTTCATTGAATCAGATAATAGTAAATGTTCGGCTGCCTGGTAAGTTATCCGCCATAATTCATCAAATTCGACTCCTAGTATCATCAAATTTCTCCTGATGAATTTGGCAAATGCTGGATGGACTAAGTGTAACAGATTTATGAAGATTTAGGTTGTCCAACGACTTGGGCCGTGCAGTTACTGTCAGGGGCCCCCTCCTGCAGCCTAAGATGGAAACCAGTCTCTTATGAATACATCCAGGATGTTGTATCCAAGATGAAAAGCTCCTCAAGCAAGGACATTTGCAATATGTCAACATCTTAAAAAAATATATTATCAACCTTATTGTTAAGCCTTTGACTTCCTGTATATGTAGTTGCCTTTTACATTCTATTTTTCCACATGAGCTTAAATTAGAAAAAAACAGTACCTGTCTTTAAGAAAGGATGTAAATCTCTGCCTAGCAACTATAGGCCTATTTCAATTTTGCCTATCCTAGCTAAAGTGTTAGAGTCTGTCATTGCAGCACAGTTATATGAGTATTGTGAAAGTATTGGCCTGTTTGCGGCTACTTAGTTTGGTTTTAGACGTGAAAGATCAACAGAGGACGCTGTCAATTTTCTGATGCCCATGTCTATGAATGTTATGAATCTGGAGCCCTTGCTAGGGTGGCACTTTGTGACCTCAGCAAGGTGTTTGATACCATTGACCATGCGGTTTTACTTGCCGAGAGCTTGAACATTGTGGTGTAAAGAAAGATTGTCTTTTGCTTTTGACTCCTATCTGAGTGGCCGCAGACAGGTTGTGTCTGGCAATAGTCAACTGTCTCAGGCAGAGATCAACACTTGGGCTAGGCGAGACGAAGACAAAAATGAATACAGCAGGATTAAATCAATGTATGACACAGAAGCGAAAAGGAAAAAATCCTATCCAACAAAGTTAGGTGTGATTTTTATCCTTTACAGCATTAACTCCCTAGTTTTCATCTTCAAAATAAAATCACCGAGGCCAGAAATAAAAATAAAAAGATCTGGGACATAATAAACAAAGAGCGTACCAGCCAAGGCACGAGAAAAGAAAGTATGTCACTGATAATGGATGGTAAAGTAATCAAAAACCCTAGAACTATTAGTAACATGTTAAATGAATATTAATTCGGATGGGTGGAGACAACCCTTCTAACGACCAAGTATACCCTGTGGATTTGGACTCACCAACATACCACATATTTGGACTACTTCTCTCCAATTTCTCAATGGGACCTGGAGGATATCTTCAAACTAATTCCATCACAATCCTCTGCTGGCAAAGACGGCATATCGAGTAAGATCTTAAAACACTGCCAACAAGAAATTACAACACCGCTGCTGGACATAGTCAACTCATCTTTAACTCAAGCCATAGTACCTATAGAAATGAAAATAGCCACTGTCTACGCAAAGTTTAAAAACGGAATTAAAACATCCATAGAAAACTACTGACCAATCTCCATTTTACCTACAATATCGAAGTATTTAGAGAAGATTGTATACTAAAATCTGGTAAAACATCTAGATGAATAAAACCTTCTTACCAACACCAATATGGGTTCAGAAAGGGAAAATCTGTGAACACAGCACTAAACCAACTCTGCAAAACCATTTTGAATACATGGGAAGAAAAAAACATACACCAGGGGTTTTTCTGGACTTACAAAAAGCCTTCGACAGCCTCAACAGAACTATTTTAATTAAAAAGCTAGAAGAACACATCACACACAAAATTAAAATTGCGATATCAAACAAATTACTGTAATAAAAATTAATTAATTAAAATTGGATATCAAGCTACCTTCTTGAAAGAAGACAACAAACAGAAATAGAGCAAATTGAAAACAACAAAGAAGTCAGAAACAAATCAGAAATAAAAGAGATTACCACTGTATACCACAAGGCTCAATACTAGGACCACTATTTTTCTTGGTTAACATAAATTCATTTCTGAAAAACTTACCAAATGACAGAACCTGCATAATGTTTGCAAATGACACTACTATCTTAACAGCTTCAGAACCCCAACTAATATAAAAAAAATATATGTAACACTACAATTGGCCAACTCTTTTTGCAAACCCCTCAATCTGAAAATAAATCAACAAAAGACAGTTTGTGTTAAATTCACCCCAAATAATGTATCTACAGCAGAAACCGAACAAGAAAATATGAACCAAACTTTATCAATAGCAACAAAATTTTTGGGAATCACAATTGTGACGGCCCAAAATCCCTAGACTGTTAAAAGCCATTAATACGACACTGTAATTAAATAATACAATTTACCGTTCCTAATAAATAAATTTCTACCGTCACTAAAATCTATAATTGAAAGGAGGAACGGTGCTCTTAACATTATTTCAATTATTTAATTTTAAAGAGTTGGCTGGTACGAAATATAAAATAAACCAACAGACGCTAGGATGTTTGCTCCAAGCTAATCTCAACTTAGACGCTCCCACGGGCCCGGCCGGGCGTTGATACCAGCAGGAATGTGCATGGCGTCAGCATTTCATCTCTCAGTGCGAACCTCAGTGCACGATTCCCGTGCTTCTTAGTTTGAGTAGCGGCGTGAGTGATCGTTTGGCTGCAGCACTTGTCAAGGAAGTGTTCCCGTGACGTCACGTGCGAAACTGTTTCTGATTGGCTGGCTTGGTTCAGCACTGGGGAAGGAGACAAGAGCCTCACCCCAGTCGCTGAGTTGTTGATGATTAATTAAGACGCGTCGTGTCTGTCTCTCCCTGTTTCATTTTACTAATTGGCGTTTTCTAAATTTTAACTGTTAAACTTTAGTAATTTAACTTAAACTTCAAACTGCGATATTGTAAACCTAAAATCATGTGTGTTGAATAAAGTAAATTTGCTGAAAAAGTGTTAGTTTTGATTGTTTGAGAAGTACCTCGTGGGCGGTGTTACAAATTGGTGTCAGGTGCGGGTTCGGTTTCGAAAATACCGAAAGCTTGTTGAGTTTAAATTTCCCACGTTTCCAAATTCTCCACGGGCCAACATCGATCGACCAGCCGAAATGCATTTTCAAGGTAAGTGGAATTTGTTCAACGCATAGGATAATTACAGCACTCTAATTCAGTTTTAAAAATAATAAGCATTTTTTTCTCGTAGTTTTCAATCCAACAATCTTGTTAAATATCACAGTAAAGTAATTTTCATTTTATAAAAACTTCATTTTCAGAATATTAATTGTTACAAAGAGTTCAGAGCCGCCATTTGCAATTAACAAAGTGTCTCTTTGTGCAGACTAATCCGCCATCTTGGCTTCTGCTTAATTGAAGCAAAAATGAGTTAGTTTAATTGCAACTCATCCTGAAACAGGGAGAAGACGACATTAAAGTGAAATTATAAATTATCTGGGAATTAAATTGAAGAAATATTATGTTGTAAATTAATCCGAATTGTCCGAAGTGAGACTTGGGCGACAATTATCGTAACGAGGCAGTGGCGCATAGTGACGCCGTGATGCACAAGGCAGTGGTGTTTGCCTGTGTTTGTAAACAGATGTCTGCATAGATTAATCTATACGGAGTCCCACACTTGTTGCTGTCTATAGACGAGATAGTCATTCCTGAAGCAAGTGATATTTTTATTTAGTGATTTGACATTGTTTGTTCAAAAACGGGTGTTTGTAGGATTTATTAATTATATTAACCTTAGAATAAATGCTTTCTAAATTAACCTAAGTTTATTTGCATGAAATTAACACTTGTGAACCTTACATGCGATCCTAAAGGTACCGGTAACTTGAGGGGCCGTAGCTGCGTGGCTGTAAGAGGAAATTAAAATATAGTAATAAAGTAAATAACTTAGAAACAGTAATCACTTTTGAAAAATATTTATATAGAATTTATTAAACTTCAACTTAGATTATATTTTTTCGTTTCACTATCCACTAATGGATTTCCTCTGTGCCGTAGCTATGAGTTCAAATCAAGGAAGAATCGCATAGTTTCACTGTAGAATAATGGTTTAAAGGTAATAATAAAGGATAAAACAATTTTTGGATTTTCGACGATTTTTTGAAAATTTTTATTAATAGGGGTGAAATAGGATTTCTGTGACATTTTAAGGAAATAAATTGGGACTCAGAAATAATCGACGTGGACCATCATAGTAGTGGGGAAATGGGCGTTCGACAGTAATTTTCGAAATTTATTGTGTATTTTGAGCTAAGGACTTAGCCGAATTTTTCAAAATTTCACTGAATACTACAAACGACTTGTGATTTTTGTTTGAAATTAATTTGGTGATTTTAATGGAATAATTCACCGTGTTGGGACTTAGAGTAATCGTACTCTGGGGCTTAAGTGTACTTTATTGAACTTCAAGTTGGGACTTTGAATTTTTTCAAATTTTTTTTAGCAACAAAACGACGTGTGGACTTAGGCGAGTGAGCCCCAAGTAATTACTTCAGTAAACTGTTGAGCATTATAAGTGGGACTTTGCGAATTTTATACCAGCGATTGACAAAACAGTAAATATTTTATAAAATATTTTGACGAAATTAAGAAAATACTTTAGTGGATGCACTGTTCGTTTGCTCTTTGGAATCTAGTTTCGGCCTACAACATGAGTGCCTACTTCTTAAGTAAGGAAGAGAACCAATACGAATTGAAAATTCGCGGACAATCGGCAACCGGTAGTGCAGATGACTTGAGGAAACGGTTAACAAAATGTTTCAAATCAAACACACCAATCGATCAGACTGTGCTAGCTTCCCTTGATGTCGAAACGGAACTGCAAGCCTGCGAGGAAAAACTAGACGCGTTCGCTACTGCCGCGAATGAATACGAAGGGGACTATACAGATACCGAAGGCCAGCGCCTTCAAACGCGATTCTGGCACAACTATCTGCGGGTGCAAAGAATCCCAGTAGGGGCGACAGGCGACGCCTCGGTCGCACGACGTCACGACGCGCTATTGGATAGGGCTAAGGCTTTATGTGAAACGGCCAAAAGAAAAAAAGATTTAGCATTGGCCGCAGTAAGTAGTAATCCAAGTAGTAACCCTCCAACTCCGGAGGCTAACCGGCCCAATGTGAATTTGGAAGAAGCACAGGCGCCGCCACCTAGTGGTCCCCTGTTGTAGCAGCTAGCCCAGCCAGTGTAGTAGCGTCACCCGCGTTTCGGCTTGCTCAGCCCGCGCCGAATTTGAACGTCAACGCCGTACCTATGTCGCATTCGTCGCAAGCCTCACCATCGCATAGTAGGAGTGTACCGGTCTATAAGTGGAGACTTCAGTTCGACGGTCAATCACAAAGTGTAGGAGCGTTTTTGCAGAGAGTGGAAGAGTTACGTAGGGCCCGCGGAGTCACTACTGCGGAACTCTACGATTCGGCAGTGGATTTGTTCACTGGGCCTGCCCTGACGTGGTATCGATCCACGATAGGCCGTCTCAGTAACTGGGAACAGCTGTGCAAGGATATGGAACTGGTCTTCCAACATCCCGACCATGACATATACTTGCAGCAAGAGATTTTTAATCGAGTCCAAGCCGAAACAGAACCTATCGACCTGTTCATCGCCGCCATGGAGGGACTGTACGGTCGCCTCTCGTCGGTTGTATCCGAAAAAGTAAAATTGAAACAAATGCTTCACAACATCCACCCTCAGTTGCAAGATCGGTTAGCTATGTTTGACGTACAATCCATTGAACACCTGCGAGCAATGGGCAGAAAGGCGGAAGCGGGACGCCTTCGGTCCGCTGCTACGCGCGGTGCCACAAGCAACGTGGCAGTACTTGAACCTGACTTAGCATACACCGCTCCGCGCCGCGCAACGAACCAGGGGAACGCCCGAGCACCACCGGAACGTAGGGTATTCCAGACAGCCGATACTCCTGATATCACTTGTTTCAATTGCCACGCGAAAGGACACGTGTCCCGGGATTGCAGGAGTAAGCGAGAAGCACCCTTTAACCGGATATCATGCTGGCGATGCGGAAAAGCAGGGCACATACAGCGCGACTGTCGGGTTAGGCTAAACCCAAGTGGCCCTCGTTCGGGAAACGAGGCCGGGGTAAGTGGGGCCGCCGCCACGACACCCCGACAGTAGAGGGAGCTGCTCCACAGCGACCTAGACAGGCGACGATCAGAACTAACAACGCAAAAGAGAACATCACTGCACAGCGAGAAATACGAACGGTACCAGTAGTCCGGGAACTTGTCGACGAATTAGTAGCAATAGGCCAGATCGAGAATGCCGAGGGAAAAGTCCTAATTGATACAGGAGCGCAGGTTTCCCTATTGAAACGCGGAGCCTCCTCCTCTCCCCTTGTAAAATCAGACGTGGTGTTAAAAGGCATTTCAGGGAAAACACTCAAAACATACGGTCGACAGCGGGTTTCTTTGAATCTAAAACCAGGGATTGAAGTACCAGGAAATTTCGTAGTGGGGAATCTTCCTAAGGGTTATCTAGCCGTGTTAGGTTGTGATATTTTCGGACAAGGCAATGGGGAGATAAGCGTAGAACGGGGTGTGCTCCGGTTATTTGGGAAAGAAATTTGGTTAAACCGCATTAGGAAAGGAGAAACCGTGCCGGACCCAAACCGCCCTTCTACTAGCGCTGTACAGACCACGACACAACGATATGTCTATTGCTGCAATGAAGTCAAAATTCCGCCACGCTGCGAAAAGATCATTCAAGTCAAAACTAGTCACTTGACCACCGGATCGGACGAATTAGAGGGCCTCGAAGTAGTTATCGAACCATGCGAATTCATCATGCACGGCGTTTATCTTGCTCGGACACTGACAAGGGTAGAAAAAAGTCGTTGTTGGGTTAAGACCGTAAACGTAAGTGCTGAAGAGCTAACTTTGCCTAAGAACCTGAAGCTAGGGACGCTTGACAGCGACCTTGCCTCATTTAAGGAGGTGGGTCCCGAGCGTCAAAAGTTGTTGATTTTGGCTGATAGCCACGGTCGTGGTTTGCAAGAGATACTATCGGAAAGGTTGCCCGGAGACATCGAAGTAGAAGTCTTTTTCATGCCTAATGGAAGGTTAAAACAAGTAACATCGAAACTGGGGAGTGTAGTCAACCGCCTGAACGAGGACGATTCCGTGATTATTATAGGAGGGACCAATGACGTTGATAAATCCGCGCCCTACCCATTGACCTTGCAGCAGGCTTTTGTCGCCCTACCGCGGGAATGGAAGGCAAGGATATCAGTTTTGTCAATTTTTGATCGTTTTGATCAGGACCTTAAGTCCGAACTGAGCGACGCGAATGGTTTACTCAAAGCCATCGTCGAAAATGTGACCAAGCGAAAAAAAGGGGAAATCCAATTTCTAGATCTAAAGGGAGAATTGAACCGGAAATTGTACACGAGTCACGGGCTGCACCTTAACGAACAAGGAAAATTAAAATTAGCCTCCATCATACGCAAAATCGCACTTCAGAATTACCGGAAGCCACAAGCAAGGGTAGGGATGGTAGGCCGATCTGACGAAGCTATTCTTGAGGCGTGCTTAAACGAGAAGCTCCAGCATCTTCCAAGTCAAGAGCGAGACCTTGTGAAGGCCACTCTCGTGGAATTCAGTAGTGTGCTCGCTCATAGTGAAGATCAACCCTTAGGCTGCACTTCAGCAGTCAAGCATGTTATTCGTACTGGAGACGCCGCGCCCATTTATAAGAAAGCTTACCGTGTGCCGTACCACCAGAAGGCAGTACTTGACGGTCTGATCCAAGATCAGCTGGACAAGGGCATCATTGTCCCAAGTCAGAGTGAGTGGGCCTCTCCTGTGGTGCTGGTGCCAAAAAAATCCCCTGATGGCACCCCTAAATTAAGGTTTTGTGTAGACTATAGAGGGCTGAACGCCGTAACCACCCCTGACGTGTACCCCCTCCCCAATATCACGGAAACCCTAGATTCGCTGGGAGGCTGCCAGATGTTCACAACCCTAGACCTCCGATCGGGATATCATCAGATCCAAGTGGACGAAGGAAGTCGGTCAAAAACTGCTTTTAACGTGCCTGGTGGGCACTACGAATACCAACGCATGCCTTTTAGCCTGAGCACTGCTCCCGCCACGTTTCAGCGACTGATGGACTCAGTCCTGATGGGCCTTAAGGTAGAGAAGTGCCTCGTTTACCTCGACGACATAATACTGTTTTCTAAAGACCTACCCTCTCACATTGAGGCCATCCGGGAGGTATTTGCAAAGCTCAAGGATGTAAATTTGACGGTACAACTTAGTAAGTGTAACTTTGTGGTCGACGAAGTAAACTATCTCGGCCACGTGATCAACAAAAAGGGAGTGGAACCTGACCCGGGAAAGATCAAAGCAGTGCGAGATTTTCCGGTGCCGCAGACCGTGACGGACGTCAGGTCGTTCCTGGGACTATCTGGCTACTATCGACGTTTCATCGATGGTTACGCCACGATCGGTCAGCCACTTTTCGAGGCAACGAAACAGGGACGCGAGTTTGCATGGACGCCGGAGTGTCAAGAAGCTTTCGACCAACTGAAACAGAAATTAATCTCGGCACCCGTGTTAGTATATCCTGACTTCAGTAAGCCATTCATCCTGGCCACTGACGCGAGCACTTTTGCCCTTGGTGCGGTCCTCTCGCAAGAGATAGATGGTCAAGAACACCCTGTAGCGTACTGTTCCAGAACCCTTTTTCCAGCCGAGAAAAATTACTCGACAACTGAGCGTGAACTGCTTAGTCTGGTCTGGAGCACTAAGTACTTTAGATGCTACTTGTTGGGACGCCCTTTTAAAGTCATCACCGATCACGCTGCTCTGAAATGGATGCTTTCTCTTAAAGATCCTAGCAGCAGGCTGATGAGGTGGTCACTGCGATTAGCTGAGTTTGACTTCACGGTGGAACACAAAGCCGGAAAGAGACACACCAACGCAGATGGGCTGAGTCGAGCCGTGCAAGCGGTTAAGAAGGACGTGCTCCCTATCGTCGACCTTGACGTGCTCAGGACGCGCCAACGCGAAGACCCTGTTGTTCAAGGCTTGAGACAGGCCAAGAGCTTCCGGATGAGCCCTGAAAAGATTTTGTACGGTTTAAGTTCAGGCGAAAAGAAAATCGTAGTACCGACTTCCCTCGTGCCAGAGATAATTAGGTTGAATCACGATTTGCCTACCACCGGACACGCCGGGGTAGCAAAGACGTTAGATCGGGTAAAACCGAAATTTTGGTGGAAAGGCATGGAAAAAGACGTGATGGACTATGTTAGGACGTGTCGCAGTTGTAGCCAGCGAACCAATCACGGAAGAGTCAAAGCGCCTCTAGGGGAAATCTTTAATGAACCCCGAGAGCCCTTTGAGGTAATCGCAGCTGACATAGTAGGACCTCTGCCCCTTAGCGAATCCCGCAACGTCTACATCTTGAGCGTTATGGACCATTTTTCGCGATACTGTGAGTTCATTCCATTGCCGGACCAGACCGCAGAGAGCGTTGCTCGAGCGTTAGTCCAGAGAGTGATAACTAAGTTTGGCGTGCCTAAGTCGTTGGTAACCGATCAAGGGGCCAACTTTACATCTGACTTAATTAAGCACTTGTGCAAGTTCCTGCACGTTAGGAAAATCCAAACTACCGGGTTTCACCCTCAGAGCAATGGCAGGCTGGAAAGGGTCCATGCTACCGTGGTGAGAATGCTGAGCCATTTCGTCAACCGGAATCAAACCAATTGGGACGAATACTTGCCCTATGTTACGATGGCTTACAACTCACAGAGTCACGAGAGTACGGGCTACTCCCCCTATGAGCTGGTCTTCGGGCGGAAGATGGAGGTTCCTATGGAAGCGGACCTGGCCATCACGGAGGAGACGGACATTTTTGACAACCACATCGAAGCCCTCCGGGAAAAGCTCACGGAAGCTTACGAGGTAACCGCACAGAGGAAAGCCACGGCCTGAGGCCGAAATGAACGTCGATACAACGAGAAGGCCAAGGTTACAGAATTTCGCGAAGGACAGTACGTTCTGCTGCACGTACCGAGTATAGGTCGTCACCGTGTGAAGAAATTGCCCAAGTTGTGGAAGGGACCATATCAGATCGTGAAGGTAATCTCGCCCCAAAACGTAATGTTGAGAATTCGGAAACGCGAAGTCGTAGTGCACGTGAATCGGATCAAACCGTGTAGGGAACGTCCGCGACTTCCGGCCGAGCTGCCAAAGAAACAGGGCGAACAGCGCCCCTGTGACAAAGAAGTAGTGGAAAGCGTACCGGGGGAAATTGTAGAGGATAAGCCGGAAGGAGCTCCGAACACCGCAGAGGTGGCAGCCGGGCCCTCAGCTTGCGAACGACCGAAACGAAATAGGCGAGAACCCGCAAGGTTTGGGGATTTTGTTAGATTTTTGAAGAGCTTCGTCGTAGAGAGCGGTTAGCGGTTAGACGCTATGTAGCCTGGGGATAGTGAGTTATTAAATTCTGTTC
Source organism: Allygus modestus (assembly GCA_963675035.1). Lineage (NCBI taxonomy): Eukaryota > Metazoa > Arthropoda > Insecta > Hemiptera > Cicadellidae > Allygus > Allygus modestus. The sequence continues at coordinate 198,685,979 of OY776111.1, read as the reverse complement.
TGTTAATCTATGTATGGATTTATCTGTTATAGGCCCTTTAGGCATTTTATTTAACCTGGGTGGTGCCCTAAGCTTCCGCCAGGGCGTCATCTTTGAGAAGGAGGGAGAAGTACTACTCACAGACAGCTATTGGACCGTGGCACTCCAGTACAACCTGACCGAAGTGGAAGAGGAAAATCGGAACCTAAGTATACTGTTAGAGAAGGTGAGAGGTCAGTATAACGAGTTTTTCCAGGATCTCTTGACACAGAACATCAGCATACACTCTCCGGTGCACGGACTGGAAGTGGGTTTTCGGTACGAGTACACTGGGTTGCAGCAGATGGTCGCCAACTATGTGGGTAGGACGAGTGACTTAATCACTCTGTTGCCTCGTACCCGGCAAAAGTGTGGTCTGGTGGACGCCGGTGGTCACGTTCTAAAGTTTCTTTTTGGGACCTTAACTAGCAGTGATCTAGAGATAATTAATGAAAAAATAGATACGGTAACCAGTATGACAGAGGATACTTTCCATGATACCCAAGACCAGTTAACTGGTTTAGGGAACATGCAAACTGAAATTGCCAATCATTCAAAGACAATAAATAAAATCATTTCCACCTTAAAAGAATACCATCAAGTAATGCACGAAAATATGGCCCGAAACTACGTAAGAGAATTAATTTACACTAACCAGCTTAAAACTCTTTTTCAATACTTGAAACTAAACTCAGCTCTATCAGAAGTTAAGGATGCAATTAATTTGGCCGTGCAAAGAATGACCAGGCTCCACCAGGCAGTAGAAGATCTTGCTGCCAAAAGAATGACTAGTAACCTTTTACCTCCCCACCAATACTTAGAAATTCTGAAATCTGTGGAAAGAGTAGTGCCCCCTCCCGCAAAATTGTTTCTCGGTGTAAAATTAGAAAACCTTCATAGCTTTTATGAATTTGCAATAGTTAAATCATATGCCACAACAACTCAGTTGAGGGTACTGATCAAGCTACCCCTGAAAAGTGATAATCAAGTGTATGAAATTTACAATGTAGTAGCTTATCCCGTTTTTGACACCTCTCTTAAAAAATGGGTAAAATGGGAAGTAGAGGAACAAAAATTGATGGTTAGCCAAGACAGACAGACTTACTCAGCATACAAACCCGAACACTACATTAGGGAATGTAAATTTGGCCAACTAGCAGTGTGCCCGTTGTCCGACGTGCTGTGGAACGTGCACAAGCGGCCCAACTGCGCAGTTGAGCTTTTGTTGAAGGAAGAAATAACTTTGTGCACTCGAAAATTAATAACAGGTCTAAAATCCCCAGTGCTAGTCAGAACCCCAACCCGCTGGCTTTACACTACTTCCGAAGAGGCTAAAGTGGTGCTTAATTGCTTCGGGCCTAAATCCGGTCTGAACATTAGCACACTCACGTTGAAAGGAGTGGGCGAGATTCCTAACCGGGATCGATGTGACGTGATCGCCGATGGATATAGGGTGCCTGCCCGATTTATCGGCAGCTCCTTGTACTCCCGAGACTTTGGAAAGATAGTTTTCCCCGAGGTAGACGGAATATACAGTCGTGACGAGCAAAACTTGTTGGCCCAAGACATGAATGAAACTTTGAAGGTCCTGCAGGGACTAGATGATCAGCTGGGCACCCTAAGTGTCAAGGAATATTCCTTGGAGGAATCAATCCACTTGCTTAGGTCCCACTATCATCGGCGCACACTGATTAGGAATACAGTAATTGGAGGTACGTCTTTGGTCGTGACGATAATTGTTGTCGTTCTCATGTTAAGGTGGAGAGTTCGAGTTGCTGACCTGCTCCGTGCCGCCCTGGGAGGCCGCGATCAGCGCCCGCAGGCTGCGCAGACAGAGTCTCCGCTCCAGAGTCACGGGGAGATAGTACCTCGTGCTGAGTCAGTAACAGAGTCTACGCAGGACACAGGACACAATTCCGCGAGCACGGCTAGTGTCGAGCTGACTGCGCGGTAAACTGTGATGAGGAGTGAGTTACGGGCCCGGGACGCTTTGAGTAAGTGATGTATAATTAAGAAACATAGACTTTCGACCGCGATCAAGAAGTCGCGTACTACGCTGTGAAGAAGCGAGTACCTCTGGACTTGTCTCCGCGAGGACGCGATGGCGAAAAGACTGGGGATCCCCCTCTGATTGTTGTGCGATCACCTATTTGTGTATTATGTATTTGTATATGTATGTGTAGCGCTAATGATCTTTGCATACCGGTATGTTTTGTTGTGTGTTTCTAAAAATGGTGTAATATTTGTGGGCTGGTAATGGTAACGTTTTTTAATTATTATTCGAAGCGATCCAACTAATGGTAGTAGTATATCCCAAGAAGGGTAAAGGATTCACTGGCCCAACTTGGTGTCCACAGGAAGGTAATGCCGGCACTCCCCACCCCCCTAATACCCCCTTCCCTTCAACTCCCTGACTGGACTGTAGACACCTGGGAGCCAACCTGAATGAGTTTTCAAAATTTAAAAGAAAAAAATTTACGTATAGTTAGTGTATAATCAGTCAAGAGTACTGCAAAATGCCTTGCTGAGGGATTTTCCGGACCCCATCAGCAAGACAGTGATGTTTCCTTACCAGACCTACTGAACGAGGGTTTGTTGTAGGATGGTTGGGCTGAGGTGTCAATCCTTTTTTTTTTTATTGTTGAACGGTGGGTCTGCCTCGCAACCAGAGGTAGACGAGGCGAATTTAACGCACGCTCCATTAAAACCAAGCGGTGGCCGTAGTATTAGTTTTAGTCAAAGGTTGTGAGTAGATTTAAGGTTCTGAGTCCGAGTGACAAACACCCGCAGTGGTGAAGCGAATTACTTTGTATGACAATGTATAAGAAATCCCCCGTGCCTGTTGAGCAAGTCTCAGGACGGTTTGTGGATAGTGATGCGACGAAGAGGCCACCGCGTTTACAGTATAACGGCTCCCAAGCATTACTAGGGCACGGGTCTCATGATGTCTGAGCTTCTAATAGTGGGCGGGCTATCCAACCCCAAAATTTATGGATGTTTAATTACCAACACGGAGCAACTTTTTTTATTTTTTTTTTAGTATGTATCATACATGTGTTTGTGGATATACTAGCGTATATTTTAGGTTGTAAGCTGCACCTCAGTCTCAACGTAGAATTATGTTACGAATTGTCGTGTACTGTTTTCCTCCATTTAGTTAAAATGGGTTTCATTGAAGTAGTAGTGGGTTTAGTTGGGAACGTAAGATTGTGACGTAAGATTCTAAGAATGATAAGAATTATTGTGAAATATAAAAGTAGTGTGGGAGACAGGTAGACCAGCCACACCGTAGGGGTGACAGAGTGATGACCGGCCCCGAGTGAAAGCTTGTGCGGCTTCACCATAGCAAGCGAGTAGCGCTCCAAATTAATATCTTTACACCGTAAATCATTGTCTTGCACTTTTCCGACCCCATTCAAAGTTCGGTGTGTAGAGAATAATATTCGAAACCAATCCAAACTCAATCTCATACACTCAACGGCGGGTCTACTAGTCTGTATAAGTTTGCTGAACCGCCACCGAGATTACTGGCAGTCGCACTACCATGTAAATTATGTTCATGGGGATTTTGTTTTGATTCTTCCAAAAGGGGTATCGGAGCTGAACACCAGCTCCTCGACACACTAAAGGGGTCTAGAACGCGGGGGTGGCAACTCGTATTGTTTGGAGAAGGCCATCACGCTTGCCCTCGCGGTGGTGGAGCGAGTGGAAGGGGGGGAACGACTGGATTTTGACACCAGCCCCCCCGACTCGGGAAGGGGAACACCTGGATTGAGCCCCAGCCCCTTCCCCACAGTAGCAGCAGTGCGCACTGCCAGTTTCTCTTCTTCATTCGTTACGTTGATACCCAGGTGGTGACACCGGGGAACACCCTGGGGTGTCCCGCGGTAACCTGCTGCGCAGGGAGCTTTGCCCTCTTTCTTGTTTTTCTGGCTATCTTAACAAAATAAAACTGAACCGTTAACTACTGATGAAAGCTTCGGAAATAATTGAAATTCGCCCGGTCCCCTTTATAATTTCCAATACTTTACTGAAGCAGTTGGTCCTTTTCCTGAGAGGAATACCTCTGTTATTCCTAAGTGATCTATAGCCTAGGTAAAGGCTATATCTGTAGGTGGTGGAACGGTTTAGCAATCTTTTGTCCTACTGTTAGATATATCTATGTTTTGTTCAGATAATTTGAAAAGCCATTTTGAGTAATCGAGTTCAAGTCCTATAACTGTATTGGCAGTAGTTCATATCTTCAAATCTTTTGCGTGTTGCCTTGTTGTTGGTCCATGAGGATATGTGTACCCAAGGTGATTACCTTCAGTAACCCTTGGGATGTATTTAATTAAGAGAAAGGGACTTGTGTTTGTTGTTTTAGGTAATTTTTGTCCTTGTGAAATGAGATGTTTTAGTTCTTTTTTTGTTGTGTGTTGTTTTGTTTGTTTAACTTTAACTTTTGAGATGTTTCGATTGGGATATTTTTGAGATATATTTTGTAAAGGGAGACACATGCGGGCCGGTTACAATATGAGCTTATTTACCGAATCAAAAAAAAGTGAACAAGCGGGAAAGATTGGGGTTGGCTGTCCGGGAGCAGAATTCTGTTGAACAACGACCAGCCAACCGTAGACAAATGCGTACCCTTAAGGAGTTGTGAGGAGATAGACTTGGCAATCTGCTGTAACCTCATGCTGGGGGCAGCATGGTCTAAGGGTGAGGGGGGTGTGACGGCCCAAAATCCCTAGACTGTTAAAAGCCATTAATACGACACTGTAATTAAATAATACAATTTACCGTTCCTAATAAATAAATTTCTACCGTCACTAAAATCTATAATTGAAAGGAGGAACGGTGCTCTTAACCCTTTCCACTCGAATTATTTTGCCCAGCTGTTCCCTCACACTTGCATTTAATTTAAAGGAAAATAGCATGTTTTTAGTTTTTAGTATATTTCTTATCTAATATTAGTTATTTATTAAGGTTGAGCTATTGATTCTTGTTCAGCATAAAATATTACACAATATAAACATAAAAATGAAATTTTAGTTTTTAATTTGTATTTTTGGTATGGTCATAAAGAAACTAAAACAAAATAAATTTTTACATAATCAATATATTTAGGCAATAAAAAAATACAAAACATTTTTTTTTAATCTTGAAAAAATATTATTTACATTCCCCATGTAAAAACAAACAAAAACTATGAATTACATAAACATTTATATGTATTTATGACTAAAATATGTACACTTCTAAATTTTGAGTTTTTGGAATTTTTGGCTTCCATGGCAACTTCTGCATAAGTAAACAAACACAAACCAAACTTATTTCAAAGCCAACTAAATCGTTCGTGATTGTTTTCTTTGGACCAAAGGCAGCTAAAATAATTTAAGAAACCATTGATCAGTCTTTCGTATCACTTAAAACATTTATGGACTACATTAAGTGAGTTTAGAGCCGTTTAAAACAATGTCGCGGCAGCCGCGACATTCGAGTGGAAGCGTCAAAGTTGAATGTCGCGGCAGCCGCGACATACGAGCGGAAAGGGTTAACATTATTTCAATTATTTAATTTTAAAGAGTTGGCTGGTACGAAATATAAAATAAACCAACAGACGCTAGGATGTTTGCTCCAAGCTAATCTCAACTTAGACGCTCCCACGGGCCCGGCCGGGCGTTGATACCAGCAGGAATGTGCATGGCGTCAGCATTTCATCTCTCAGTGCGAACCTCAGTGCACGATTCCCGTGCTTCTTAGTTTGAGTAGCGGCGTGAGTGATCGTTTGGCTGCAGCACTTGTCAAGGAAGTGTTCCCGTGACGTCACGTGCGAAACTGTTTCTGATTGGCTGGCTTGGTTCAGCACTGGGGAAGGAGACAAGAGCCTCACCCCAGTCGCTGAGTTGTTGATGATTAATTAAGACGCGTCGTGTCTGTCTCTCCCTGTTTCATTTTACTAATTGGCGTTTTCTAAATTTTAACTGTTAAACTTTAGTAATTTAACTTAAACTTCAAACTGCGATATTGTAAACCTAAAATCATGTGTGTTGAATAAAGTAAATTTGCTGAAAAAGTGTTAGTTTTGATTGTTTGAGAAGTACCTCGTGGGCGGTGTTACACAATAGACAACAATATGAACTGGCAACTTCGCATTGATAACCTACATTGGAAACTATCATCAATACTATATGCTCTAAAACGTATCAGAAATATTACCAAAAAAGAAACTACCAAGATAGCCTGCCACACACTCTTCGAATCACATTTGCGATACAGTATAGCTTGGGGAGGAGCAAGTGAAAATTTTAATTCTCCAGAAAAGGGCCATCCGCATCTTGGAAAACCTCCAACCTCAAGAATCTTGTCGAGAGTCTTTTGCCAGAAACCAAATCCTAACCATTCTCCCTTATATTTTCGAAACAATAAAACTAATAAAATTAAACTCCCCTACAAAAATAAATGAGTGCCATAACCATAACCTGAGAAACAAATCTAACTTTAACCTATCACAACATAGGCTACAAAAATAACAAGAGAACTCCACAATACATGGGCTCAAAAATATTTAATTCACTCCCATAAAACTTAAAAATAATAATAATAATACTAATAATACTTTTGAAAAAAGCTCAAAAAAAACCTTTCACCAAAATAAAACTACAGCCTACAGGTATTACGATAGGCCCTGACTATAGGACCTATAGGACTATAGGACTTGTGACAATTACTCCAATTTGGAAGATGACGACACCCTGGTCCCAGAGACTACGGAGAGGACGCCAAAGGTAAAGGTAAAGGGCTTCTCTTGTTCTTGATCAAGATCAATGACATCATTTACAGTGTGAACGTTCCTGTGGTATACACTTCTATTGTGGTGACAGGGACATGGTCTTGACTAAGGGGTCTGCTGCAGACTGGTTCAGGTCAAATGATTTTTTACTAAATGATAGTAAAACACAATCCATTGTTTTTAGTCTCAGAAATGGTGCTGGTTATGACTATGACCTAATCAAGTTGTCAGTTATAACACTCGACAGGAAGCTTACCTGGACTGATCACATAAATAATGTTTGTTGTAGACTAAATAGAGTAATTTTCCTTAAAGTCTCGTGTGCCTAAAGAATACCTCAAACTGTGTTATTTTGTTTTTTTCCATAGAGTACCTACAGTCAGTTATGGGATAACTCTGCAGGGAGGAGCCTCTGATGTTAAGAAAGTTTTATTGATTCAAAAGAAGGCGGTCAGAATTATATGTGAGTATCATTTATAGGACCACTGTTGGCCACTGTTTGTAAACGAGAGTATTTTTAACTGTATAAAAATAACTTGTACATAATGCCTGCTCTAGTTTGTATCAAACATGATAATTTGTATTGAAGAACTGATGTCCACAATCACAATACTAGGGGTAAGATGGATATTGATATAGCTACCTTATGACAGGCTAGGGAAATCACAAAATCAGTTTTCTGTTATCTCATTGAACATGTTTAATAAGTTTCCTGATTCAGCAAGATGCCAATCCACTTCAAAATTCAAAGAGAATACTAAGAAGCTCCTATTGGCCAGTTAATTTTGTTCCTACTCCAGAGTTCCTTAACACTCCTGCTGAAATTGTAAGTAGTTATTTTTTATTGCTTGAGTTTGAGGAGCATGGTTTGATTTTTGCATAGCATAATGCATGGTGCGCATTTTATTTCGTTATATAAGTGTTCTTTTGCTATTTAAGGTATGACGTTTCCTATTATACATCATGTATGCTTAGTAGAATAAAAAATTACCTATTGTCTATTATGCAAATGGAACATACAAAATGTTGTAATAAAAGTCGTACAGTTAGTAAAGTCATTGTGCAAAGTAGCTGTCTACCATCACTTTTTTACCCTGACCAATACAACATTTTATAAAAATTTCATGTTCGTTTTCAATACTTTACAGCTGTTTAATAAAAATATTACATACTGTAATATGGCAGTTTCTGACGTAATGACACCAAGGTACCAACTTTTAATGGCGGATTCCGCCATTAGGACGCTCGGAGGGTTAACCCTAGGACTGCCCGACGCCTGATATCAGGCGATATAATGTGTGCACCAGATGGAATATCGCCTGACTCAGGCGAATTGGATAATTTTTTTCAACTGCTTATAACGCATTGAAGTTAATCCAGAAACGTAATAATATTGATACCTTTTAAAAGAGGAGATTCTAAACTTTAATTTTCATGTATTAACGAACTTCGTAGTGCAGTAACAGATCAATGTAATAGCTATTATAATTTGAACAAAATTTAGCGTGCGAAACATTTTCGACTCGCGAGCAGCGAAATCTCATAAAATATGTGTTCAAAAAATCGTAGTGTCTGTATTTTGGCCCAAACAGGAAGTGGTTGGTACCATTGGAAACAGCATTAGGCCTAGTTGTTCTTTCTTTTTGTAAAGAGAAATTTTTCATACTACTTCAGAAAGTCTGAGAAATAATTTTTGAAATCAGCTTATGTCAGGACCGACATTTGCCCCATTCACCTGAAATAAGGCGAATTATAAATCACTAATAAATAGGTTGATAATTGATCTAGCCTATTAAATCATACTTCTTTGTGTATTGTCGTGTAATGTGCGAGTTATTAATAATATTTATCCATTTTACTATGGGTAAATATTATTAGGTATATATGTTCAAATGTGCGTTAGATATTGAAAATATTGAATGTTTTCAGATCACAATGAAAACGCCTCGGTGATAGAAAACTTTTAGCGAGTTTCCCCTATTGGGAAGAAGCTATTACCGTAGGTCTCATGGTAAGACTTAAGCCCGAGACCATGATAACTTTTCATTTTGAGGTCCCCAGATACCAAAATCACCATTCGTTCAAATTTGTGTGTGTGTGTGTGTCCGTAAGAACGATAACTCTCGTAAAAAAGGTCCGATCTTAATGAAATTTGGTACAAATGTGTAAAGTACCACTTATTTGAACGAGTTTGAAAACCAGACGATTCGCACCATCCAAAAGGGGTTTTCACATGTAATTTTTATTTAAATCAAAATTTAATTTTCACTATTGAATTCAGCTTAAAAAAAAAACAAACAATTTGGTATTTTGACCATTGCTCTACGTCAATTCGTTACTGAGATATTGAAGTGCTAAACACAGTACGTTGTCTAATGTTATTGTTATGGAGAAAAAGAAAAAATTATATCTCGCTTATTTATAAACATAAACTGACGAAACTTGGTATGTGGCTTCATCCGGTTGTGGTTTATTGTTGTATGTACAATAAAAATTGTTCGCCTATGGTTCCAGTAGCAGCAAACCTAGGTACTCGGTGCCCATGTGCAAAATCGACAAAATTAGGCTGCCATTCCACACTTACACCATTGGCCACTGCTAGGGTTAAAATGTTATATATCGCTTATTTATGAATGTATATGGATGAAACTTGGTATATGACTTCACTTAGATGAGTTCTATTGATATTTGCATAAAAACCTATTATTATGTGTTCCTTGTTGCAGGAAACCTGTGTACTCATCCCCAATGTTGTTCTTATGGAGAATAATTAATATTTCAAATATCGCTTGTTTGTGAATATATTTCTTATGAATCCTGTTAACACTAGCAGTGGCCTAATGTTGAAGTGGGAAATGGCCAAGCAGATTTTTCAGACCTTTTTTTGAAAATTCGTATAAATTCAACCGTAGAAGTAAACCTAGCCAACCTCATATTCATTTTCATCGGAAAGAACAGGAGAATCTAGAAATACTAAAATAAAAAGGATCTAAAAAACTTTTTTTTCGGTAAAGTAAAAAAAAATACTTTTTTAGAAATTTAAAAAACAACCTGGTAACATTTTGCCTACGGATTTTATATGGAAAATTCATTATATACATTTTGTAAACAATCTGATTCCCTACATAGAAATATATAACATGTTGTGGAAAGAAGTTTTAGGGGCATGATATAATAATAAACGGAAACCCGAATTATGTGTAAGTTAATAAATGGTACCGGTACATATATCTAATATATAGTAAATATATTTCTGAAGAAGAATATATATATATGTATATACAGAAATATGAACAAATGATTTTAGAACATAAATTTACAGCATAGCCGTAATTTCAGCAAAATCTGCTGAGGTTACTTCAAATAAAAATAAAATCAAAAGTATAAAAGTAATATACTAAAACTGTTATATTACTAAAGGTAACAATACAGTTATTGGAAATAATGCACTTTTGTATAAATTAATAACTGTTTTCATGACTTTATATGAGTTGAAAATGTGAATTTCGCTGAAAGGCAAAATTAGTTATTCGAAGCTAGATCTAATTTTTGTAATTTATAATAATATAATAAATGGTAGGGCCTACATATATTTATAGTAAATACATTTCTGACAAGAATATATATATATATATATATATATATATATAATGTATAGAGAAATATGAATAAATAAAGGTTCCATTCAAGCACATATTGATTTTTGAACCTAAATTTGTAGCATAGGCCTAGTCGTATTTGAGCAAAATCTGCAGAGGTTACAACAAACCATAAAAGATAACTCTTATCATATGCATACTCTGTTTGCTCACTAAAGAACAGAGAATTGGAATAGAATAAAATAAATAAAACGTGATTGGGAAGATTTTTAGATAAAGTAAAAATAAGTGAAAATTTCCAAATTTACTGTAGGTCTAACCTAAAACACTCAGATTTTCAATAACGCACAATTGAACATAAAAAATAATATTCACCCATAGTAACATAAATAAATATTACAACTAACTCACACACTACACGACAATACACTTGTTTATCAATAAAACACTAACGTGCGACAGTAAAATACGGACACACTCGCACACATTGACTTTGGCTTGGCTAGGCTAGCAGAAAGAATCTCTGATTTTTTATTATTTACACGAATCACCTGACGCTCCATCCAGGAAGGCACCACTACAAAGAGGAGGAACTTTTTCTTGGCTTCTAAGAGGTATGTGATTTACGTCGCGCTAAATCAATTACCGATATATTTATTAGTGATTTATAATTCGCCTTATTTCAGGCGAATGAGGCAAATGAACAGCTGAAAAAATAGCTGATTTCAAAAATTAATTCTCAGACTTTCTGAAGTCGGATGCCAAATTTCTCTTTACGAAAAGAAAGAACAACTAATGCTGTTTCCAATGATACCAACCGCTTCCTGTTTGAGCCAAAATACAGACACTACAATTTTTTTTTAAAAACACGTGTTTTACGAGATTTCGCCGCTCGCAGGTCGAAAATGTTTCGCATGCTAAATTTCGTTCAAATTATAATAGCAATTTTATTGATCTGTTACTGCTATGAAGTTCGTTTATATATGAAAATTAAAGTTTAGAATATCCTCTTTAAAATGGTATCAATATTATTACGTTTCTCGATCAATTTAAATACATTATAAGCAGTTGAAAAAATACCCTATTAGCCTGTTTCAGGCTATTGTCCATCTGGCGCACACATGATATCGCCTAAAAAAAGGCGGAAGGCAGTCCTAGGGTTAAACTAAAACTGAAATTAAAAAATAAATAAACATGACAATGATACGACATGATAATGTTGATTCTGGCAATATTACATGTTTGTTTAGGTAATAGTGGAATCAACGTTCATTAGCCTATCTTGGCAAATTTTAAGACACCTAAACTGAAACATAACTTATCCAAAACCATAACCAAATAAGCTAAATAATCATTATACCGTATCGAACAATTTCATTCGGTTTTTTATATCGTTCCGCTTATGAAAGTCTACCCACCCTATTCAATAGAAGGCAAGTGATGTCACAGCTTAATAGCCTATTAAAGCTAGGTATGGATATTCTATTGCCAGTTTCACTGGTTAAAAACAAATCACCAGCTACTTGACACCTGTCGAGCCTTGGAAACTAGGCCTAACTTGTAGCTCCTTATCAGTGTTAAGTTACCAGTAATTGGTATTTATGAAAGTTAATAATATATACATGGTCTTCACAATACAAATGAGGCGCTTCTAAAATCAACGTTCTTATCAACTTAGCCTAGTAAACCAGACTAGGACTATGTTTAAACTAAGGTTAAGAAGTATATACCTTTGGTTTATTTTGGTTTTGTTAAAACCAATTTGATGAGACTGACAAAGAATTCCTCAAAATTAAGAATTATCTCTCAAAATGTATACATTTCTTGTAACAATTTAACTTAATGTCAATAACTTAATAGCGAATACAAACTCACAGAAAGCCGAGTAGAAATGACAAATTAAATAAAACAACGAACAATGTATTCACAAGCAGTGTTGCCATTTGCCACTTGCCAGACTGGGTTTGGTAGTTGGTACTTTGGTAGTTGGTACCGATAAGGCCGGTGCAAAGACTTAAAAGGCAGTGGCTACGTACACGTCCGACGTGAGCCGCTACTGTTCACGTCCGTTCCAAATTATGCACCGTACGTTACTTTCCTGTGATTTTTAAAACAAATTGAGAGCCAGAAAACCTCCTAACCTATCCCAACCTAACGTAACATAACGTAACGTAACCTAACCCAACCTAACCTAAGCGGTAGCGAAGTGAATTTGCCCTTACATTGGACGTGTACGCAGTCACTTCGGACTTAAAACTACTGGACCGCTCGCGCCCGTGGTGAAGTGAACCAAATTTCGGTCCGGCCGCGTTCGAGGTCGCGCCGCAAATGGTGGGCCACCACGGCAGCGCTTAGCGTGGGAAATATAGGGAAAAACACGACGCGCGCTCACTTGAATTGAATTTGCAGCCAGGGAACATTTTTTATGGTTGAATGACCTTCTAATCCGTATTCCTGAATAGTTTCTCGAATTTTTAATACCAAAAGTAACTATATTCGACCAGGGTTAGTTGCGTAAAAAGAAAAGAAAGTTGGGAGTTTTGTAAAATAATCTTCTCGATGGCTGATTCTTTCATATTTACAGTCATATAAATTTATGTACGATCCACTAGGCTTTAGGTGTTATTCAGTAATGATGTTTTGTAGTTTTTGGTACTGGAATGAATTTTTTATGAGCAGTAATATCGTTCTTTGGACAGTGAAACTTTGAATTTTATAGCATATAAACTTCGACGTTCGCCAAAAGTTGTAGATTGCATGAAAGTTAATTGGCCTATATCATAAAACTTTGTTGATGAATGAATACCATACAAGACAAATACTTTTTAATAGCAAATGTATTCTTAATAAACATTAATTACCAACATGGTTACCAACGTTAAACGTTACTATTAGATCTATAACTAAATTTCGTTGATGAAATGTGATTAAATTGAATGTTGGTTTGTTAATTTACTAAGTTAATTGGGAACAGTAAAAGCAATACTAAAACGTAACCCGAATTCGACGACTAAAACAAAAGTCGTATAACTATGTATTTTATAAAAAACCAGGCCATTTTGTTACCATCACTGAGTTGAATTTAACAGCACGGCACAGCACGTCTTGGATAGAGCGCGGCGAAAGGTTTCAGCATCTTTCCATACGAATTGTAGGCAAACCAACAACTTTACCGAAAAATGTTTGAAATAAAAGTTTTAGAGAAACTAATTATCTACAACTTTTCCGCTGGAAGTTTGCTTCTAACCTAAAAATAAAAAACTTCCTCGCTGAGTAACTTTTTCATGTCCCACTTTAACAACATGTAAGAGTTTTTAATTATTAAAAATATTAAAACACGGTAAAATAAAACAATATTTATACTTTCGGATTCCGTAGTTCACGTACTCAAAGGATATATAAATTTCATTACAATTCAAACATGGCAGTGAAGTCCAGGAGCGTGTAAACGACAGCGCGTTCAACGCCAGTAACAGCTCTGAGCACACAGTGGCCCACCATTTCTGTTCTGTACAGTCCCACGCGGACCGTTTTTAGTTCACTAAGCAATCTCTCCAGTAGTTTTACCTCGATGGGCCGGTGACACACGGCAGTCGCTGACGTCCGGTGTGCGCCGTCCGCTTCAGCCGTCAGTTGCAGCAACCGGGGAAGGAGGAAGACACTCGGGTACCATCCGTTGCTGATCCGTCCGGTACGCGTCCGTTGCAGCGGGGCAAGGGAGGCTTTGCCGCAATGGACTACAGTAGTGGAGAAACCACAAAGAGGCATACTATTCGGCGCTTTTTTCCCATGTTATTCTTATGGGGATCAGTTTTTGCGCCGACGCCCGATCCTACCCTACACAAATTTTCTTTTTGGCCCCTGCCTTATTTTCCCCCATTTAAAATTTGCATTAATTTTAATACATCCTTTGCAGAAATCCACGAGTTCAAAAATAACTCCACACTAAATAAACAACACATGTAAACAACTTAGAAGTTATTGTGTAGTAGTGGTGAATTACGGGTTTAACATCACTTCCGGCGTTTTTTTCCCATGTTATTCTTATGGGGAGCCGTTTTTGGACCGACGCCAGCTCCCGCCCTACACAAGTTTCCTTGTTAGCCTATACTATTGTCCAACCCTTGCCTATATTAAATATATTGTCCCCATCCCCATCCCTCCTCTATATTTTTTAAAATTAATTTTCAAATTCAGGCTAAAAAACTATCTTTGGTGTTTACTGTCCGATTTGTCTGCAATTTGGATATGTTATTGTCCTAGGCAAGTGTTTTAATAAATTTCACTTACATTTCCCAAATTCACTATTACGGTCAAAAATATTTTTGAAAAATACTGCCAATTGCCAACTTCTTTATTTACTGTTCGATTTGTCTGCAATTTGGATATGTTATTGTCCTAGGCAAGTGTTTTAATAAATTCCACGTACATATCCCAAATTCACTATTACGGTCAAATTAAATAATATTTTTGAAAAATACTGCCAATTGCCACCTTCTTTATTAACTGTCTGATTTGTCTGCAATTTGGATATGTTATTGTCCTAGGCAAGTGTTTTAATAAATTTCACTTACATTTCCCAAATTCACTATAACGGTCAAATTAAAAAATATTTTTTGAAAAATACTGCCAATTGCCACCTTCTTTATTAACTGTCTGATTTGTCTTCAATTTGGATATGTTATTGTCCTAGGCAAGTTGTTTAATAAATTCCACTTACATATCCCAAATTCACTATAACGGTCAAATTAAAAATTATTTTTGAAAAATACTGCCAATTGCCAACTTCTTTATTAAATGTCCGATTTGTCTGCAATTTGGATGTGTTATTGTCCTAGGCAAGTGTTTTAATAAATTTCACTTACATATCCCAAATTCACTATTACGGTCAAATTAAAAAATATTTTTGAAAAATACTGCCAATTGCCAACTTCTTTATTTACTGTCTGATTTATTTAAAATTTGGATATGCTATTGACCTAGGCAAGTGTTTTAATCAATTTCACTTACATATCCCAAATTCACTATTACGGTCAAATTAAAAAATATTTTTGAAAAATACTGCCAATTGCCAACTTCTTTATTTACTGTCTGATTTATTTAAAATTTGGATATGCTATTGACCTAGGCAAGTGTTTTAATAAATTCCACTTACATATCCCAAATTCACTATTACGGTCAAATTAAAAAATATTTTTGAAAAATACTGCCAATTGCCAACTTCTTTATTTACTGTCCCATTTGTTTAAAACTTGGATATGTTATTGTCGTAGGCAATTGTTTTAATAAATTACACCTACATTTCCCAAATTCACTATTACAGTCAAATTAAAAAATATTTTTGAAAAATACTGCCAATTGCCAACTTCTTTATTTACTGTCCGATTTGTTTAAAATTTGGATATGTTATTGTTGTAGGCTAGTGTATATACACCATCCACATTTTACAAATATTGCGGTTAAATTTTTAAAAATTTGGATAAATACTGCCAATTGGCAACTTCTTTATGGTCTGATTTGTTTAAAATTTATATCATTATTCTAGGCTAGTGTATATGTACCATCCACATTTGACAAATTAACTATAATGGTCAAATTTAAAAAATATACTAACAATTTCAAACTTCTTTATTTATGGATATGTTATAGCTCTTATATAGGTAACAAGACCACACTACCACACGTTCCACTACCCATTTGTCTTTTTTGTTTGTTTATTTTGCTGTAATCCCAAAACTGACTGTTTATTGTCCGATTTGCCTACACTTTGGATATTGTCCTAAGCATTTATTGTCTGATTTATTTTTGGATATGTTATAGCCCCCAACTATATCTAAAATTACAATATTATTTCCACCTATAATACTGTTGTTTGTTTTGCCGCAACCTAAAAACTAACATTGGTATTTGTGTTTTTACAAAACTATATTTTGTAAATTACTACCAATAACTCCTTTATTTACTTTTCGACTTGTTATATCCCCCTATATCTAAATTTACCGTATATTTTGTCCCTTTAGTGCTGTTTTGTCGTAACCAAACTTTGGATGCAATATATTACTGGCCATTGCATAAGTAAATACCCCATTTCCAAATTCACTATTACGGTTGGATTAAAAAAAATAAATACAAGCTTATTATATACATCCAGCTGATAAGTAATATATATCCACATTTATGGTCAGAACAAATTTTGGATATGTTTTAAGCCAATGCGATAACAAAAAATAAATTTTTAAAACCCAAAACAACTAATCTTTCTTTGTGCTTGTTTGGAGTAGTCTTTATTTTATCCAACTTAATTTTGTAGTTAAAATCAAACTTCCCACATTCTAGCTCCCTTTCCAGCCAGGGAGACATAAAGGTTACGAATATTTTCAAACAATATATCTTTTTCTACCCCTATGTTGGACTTGTTTAATAGCGCACCATATTCCAAATCCTCCAGTCTACTACATTCTTTAAATTTAACATTGCCTTTAATATCTTGCATCTCTATGTCTTCTTGTCCATTGTTACGGAAACTTTCTATTTTTGGAATTGCCATAAAATGTTGCGGTTCCGTTAGTGTTAAAGCTTGCAAGTGGCTCGTTGGTAGGTAGATAAATAATGTCCAAATCACCACTGCACGGCAACACGCCTTCCCTATTCTTATTTATCTCTATAAATACAGTTTTACACACACCTTTAACATAGTATACACCCCTCCATCCTTTTCTGCCAACACTCCCACAAACTTGTTTACTACAAACGCATACACATAATGCTCGCAGGAAGTAATCTTTTAATTTATCCTCTCTTTCCCTTATTTCTTTAGCCAACTGTACATTCCTCTGCAACAGTATTTTCCACATATTCCAATGTCTTCTAATTCCAGTTTCCTCTCTAAGAAAGGCTTGGAAATTGGCTCTATTTCTTTAATAGTGTATGGGTACAGTTTATTGGTCCGGCTTCTTAAAACGTAGGGAGTAAGGTTAGGACTTTCCACTAAGAGGTATAGTGGAGAAAGGTGTATTTGATGTGCCCCCAGATTTGATGTAACACTTATGCTTTACACATACGGCATCCTCCTCTATTACCTCTACATAGTTGGTAAACAGTTAAAGCTAAATGCAGATAGAGCATACTTTATTAACTTTTCCCTTTGTGTACTATCTTTTGGCAGTTGTACTCCAGTTATCTTCCCCCAACATGCATCGTTAAACACTAAACAACAACTGTTTTGTAATTGATTGGCAACTTTCACCCACATGCAGAGGTACAGAATGGAGCATTTTGAAAGTACCGTTTGTTGTCTTCTATTAGACAAACCCTTTACCAAAACCTCCACAATAGATTGTTGCCTCTAACCTTGCCATTCTCTCTAGCTAGTTTAGACGAGAACGTTTCTTTTAGTCTCGCATCTGGACAGTTTACAAAGTTTATTATATGGTTTCCTATACTTTTAATTACTCCAGGACTTGTAATCTGGCATATAAATTTATTATATATTTTTACCCTGCTATTTACATTAAACCATGTTAAACAGTCTTTACTAACATTATCTACAATAACATTATGGGGGTCCATTCGCCCCCCTGGTAGCAAAAGTTTTCTGTAAGATATTGGCACATTTCCAGCCAAATCTGGTGTTATATCGAAATCCATAAGATAGTACATTTCTTTTTCCAGATCTTGCAGTATCTTTGGAAGATCTTCCAACAAATCCTTAATTTTAACATTTGCAAGCTCTATTTTATAGGGAATTGCTATAGGATCATCATACTTTTGTTTAATTTGGTCAATATCTTTCTTTATTATTTGTAACACACCCTCGCTTTGGGGGAATGGCAGTTTGGCCACAACACCATGTCGAGCTAAAGAGAACTTTTTAAATATTCCTCGTAAGTAGCTATTAAACGAGCCACATATTTCCTTCTTAACTTTTAAATTTATTCCGAACATCCCCATCACAATCCGCAACATTGGTTATCTAACATTATGTTATCATAAAACGCATCCGTTATAGATGTTATTTAATTTTGGTTCGCCCTCGCAATAGTTTATATTACCTATGTCTGTAAGAAGGTTATTATTACGTAGATTTTCTAATAAAAACCACATACCAAATCTTTCGTTAGTAGGTTTAATACAATTCCCCAATAAATGGCTAACAGAGTACATTTCTTTTATACAAAAAGTAGCGGAAACATGTAAACAGGACAGATATATAGGCATATAGAGGTTGTAAATATATATTGTATATAAACATAGGCGAGCGGCAAGTGTAACATGTAAGTGGACACCCACACGCAAATATGGAATACCCACAAATTCGACTAAATAAGTTTATAGTCTCAATATAATTAACATATTAACATTAGTACCCAAATTGTCGAAATTCTATAATTCTATTCTTAGTCCTTGTATTAGGTTTTGTACTATTAAACCCAACACCCTGTGCAGTAGAGTAATATATGTATTTAATATGCACATTCTACAAGACCCATACATCTGTTGTATAAGCAGCAGAATAGACGTCTCATTGTGTTGTTGTAAAGTAAAACATAAATTGTGCTGGATACAACCGGCCAGATAGTAGACAGGAAATGTGTTGGAAGTGTATTGCCAAAGACAAACACCACATAGTGCAGCATGTAATCAATCCATTACTATTTAGACAGCATTGGTACAACATCCGATATATTAGCCAAACCCACAATCAAACTTGGAAAACAAACAGTAAAAGATAAATATTATAGTAACAGAAATAGTAAGAGTATAAGGACATAGTAATATTTAAAGTTTATAAAACAACACAAACGCAGAGACACAATAACACACTCCAACACATTTGGACACAGGCACAGATACTGGTTTACATCCATTTAACACAACTTTACACGTTCTGTCAACCGACACAAAAATAGTTTGTAAATTGTGTAAGAAATATATGTAATATAAACAAATTTAACACAATCATAACATTGTCCACAATGTTATGATTGTGTTAAATTTGTTTATATTACATATATTTCTTACACAATTTACAAACTATTTTTGTGTCAGTCGACAGAACGTGTAAAGTTGTGTTAAATGGATGTGAACCAGTATCTGTGCCTGTGTCCAAATGTGTTGGAGTGTGTTATTGTGTCTCTGCGTTTGTGTTGTTTTATAAACTTTAAATATTACTATGTCCTTATACTCTTACTATTTCTGTTACTATAATATTTATCTTTTACTGTTTGTTTTCCAAGTTTGATTGTGGGTTTGGCTAATATATCGGATGTTGTACCAATGCTGTCTAAATAGTAATGGATTGATTACATGCTGCACTATGTGGTGTTTGTCTTTGGCAATACACTTCCAACACATTTCCTGTCTAATATCTGGCCGGTTGTATCCAGCACAATTTATGTTTTACTTTACAACAACACAATGAGACGTCTATTCTGCTGCTTATACAACAGATGTATGGGTCTTGTAGAATGTGCATATTAAATACATATATTACTCTACTGCACAGGGTGTTGGGTTTAATAGTACAAAACCTAATACAAGGACTAAGAATAGAATTATAGAATTTCGACAATTTGGGTACTAATGTTAATATGTTAATTATATTGAGACTATAAACTTATTTAGTCGAATTTGTGGGTATTCCATATTTGCATGTGGGTGTCCACTTACATGTTACACTTGCCGCTCGCCTATGTTTATATACAATATATATTTACAACACATATATGCCTATATATCTGTCCTGTTTACATGTTTCCGCTACTTTTTGTATAAAAGAAATGTACTCTGTTAGCCATTTATTGGGGAATTGTATTAAACCTACTAACGAAAGATTTGGTATGTGGTTTTTATTAGAAAATCTACGTAATAATAACCTTCTTACAGACATAGGTAATATAAACTATTGCGAGGGCGAACCAAAATTAAATAACATCTATAACGGATGCGTTTTATGATAACATAATGTTAGATAACCAATGTTGCGGATTGTGATGGGGATGTTCGGAATAAATTTAAAAGTTAAGAAGGAAATATGTGGCTCGTTTAATAGCTACTTACGAGGAATATTTAAAAAGTTCTCTTTAGCTCGACATGGTGTTGTGGCCAAACTGCCATTCCCCCAAAGCGAGGGTGTGTTACAAATAATAAAGAAAGATATTGACCAAATTAAACAAAAGTATGATGATCCTATAGCAATTCCCTATAAAATAGAGCTTGCAAATGTTAAAATTAAGGATTTGTTGGAAGATCTTCCAAAGATACTGCAAGATCTGGAAAAAGAAATGTACTATCTTATGGATTTCGATATAACACCAGATTTGGCTGGAAATGTGCCAATATCTTACAGAAAACTTTTGCTACCAGGGGGGCGAATGGACCCCCATAATGTTATTGTAGATAATGTTAGTAAAGACTGTTTAACATGGTTTAATGTAAATAGCAGGGTAAAAATATATAATAAATTTATATGCCAGATTACAAGTCCTGGAGTAATTAAAAGTATAGGAAACCATATAATAAACTTTGTAAACTGTCCAGATGCGAGACTAAAAGAAACGTTCTCGTCTAAACTAGCTAGAGAGAATGGCAAGGTTAGAGGCAACAATCTATTGTGGAGGTTTTGGTAAAGGGTTTGTCTAATAGAAGACAACAAACGGTACTTTCAAAATGCTCCATTCTGTACCTCTGCATGTGGGTGAAAGTTGCCAATCAATTACAAAACAGTTGTTGTTTAGTGTTTAACGATGCATGTTGGGGGAAGATAACTGGAGTACAACTGCCAAAAGATAGTACACAAAGGGAAAAGTTAATAAAGTATGCTCTATCTGCATTTAGCTTTAACTGTTTACCAACTATGTAGAGGTAATAGAGGAGGATGCCGTATGTGTAAAGCATAAGTGTTACATCAAATCTGGGGGCACATCAAATACACCTTTCTCCACTATACCTCTTAGTGGAAAGTCCTAACCTTACTCCCTACGTTTTAAGAAGCCGGACCAATAAACTGTACCCATACACTATTAAAGAAATAGAGCCACTTTCCAAGCCTTTCTTAGAGAGGAAACTGGAATTAGAAGACATTGGAATATGTGGAAAATACTGTTGCAGAGGAATGTACAGTTGGCTAAAGAAATAAGGGAAAGAGAGGATAAATTAAAAGATTACTTCCTGCGAGCATTATGTGTATGCGTTTGTAGTAAACAAGTTTGTGGGAGTGTTGGCAGAAAAGGATGGAGGGGTGTATACTATGTTAAAGGTGTGTGTAAAACTGTATTTATAGAGATAAATAAGAATAGGGAAGGCGTGTTGCCGTGCAGTGGTGATTTGGACATTATTTATCTACCTACCAACGAGCCACTTGCAAGCTTTAACACTAACGGAACCGCAACATTTTATGGCAATTCCAAAAATAGAAAGTTTCCGTAACAATGGACAAGAAGACATAGAGATGCAAGATATTAAAGGCAATGTTAAATTTAAAGAATGTAGTAGACTGGAGGATTTGGAATATGGTGCGCTATTAAACAAGTCCAACATAGGGGTAGAAAAAGATATATTGTTTGAAAATATTCGTAACCTTTATGTCTCCCTGGCTGGAAAGGGAGCTAGAATGTGGGAAGTTTGATTTTAACTACAAAATTAAGTTGGATAAAATAAAGACTACTCCAAACAAGCACAAAGAAAGATTAGTTGTTTTGGGTTTTAAAAATTTATTTGTTGTTATCGCATTGGCTTAAAACATATCCAAAATTTGTTCTGACCATAAATGTGGATATATATTACTTATCAGCTGGATGTATATAATAAGCTTGTATTTATTTTTTTTAATCCAACCGTAATAGTGAATTTGGAAATGGGGTATTTACTTATGCAATGGCCAGTAATATATTGCATCCAAAGTTTGGTTACGACAAAACAGCACTAAAGGGACAAAATATACGGTAAATTTAGATATAGGGGGATATAACAAGTCGAAAAGTAAATAAAGGAGTTATTGGTAGTAATTTACAAAATATAGTTTTGTAAAAACACAAATACCAATGTTAGTTTTTAGGTTGCGGCAAAACAAACAACAGTATTATAGGTGGAAATAATATTGTAATTTTAGATATAGTTGGGGGCTATAACATATCCAAAAATAAATCAGACAATAAATGCTTAGGACAATATCCAAAGTGTAGGCAAATCGGACAATAAACAGTCAGTTTTGGGATTACAGCAAAATAAACAAACAAAAAAGACAAATGGGTAGTAGAACGTGTGGTAGTGTGGTCTTGTTACCTATATAAGAGCTATAACATATCCATAAATAAAGAAGTTTGAAATTGTTAGTATATTTTTTAAATTTGACCATTATAGTTAATTTGTCAAATGTGGATGGTACATATACACTAGCCTAGAATAATGATATAAATTTTAAACAAATCAGACCATAAAGAAGTTGCCAATTGGCAGTATTTATCCAAATTTTTAAAAATTTAACCGCAATATTTGTAAAATGTGGATGGTGTATATACACTAGCCTACAACAATAACATATCCAAATTTTAAACAAATCGGACAGTAAATAAAGAAGTTGGCAATTGGCAGTATTTTTCAAAAATATTTTTTAATTTGACTGTAATAGTGAATTTGGGAAATGTAGGTGTAATTTATTAAAACAATTGCCTACGACAATAACATATCCAAGTTTTAAACAAATGGGACAGTAAATAAAGAAGTTGGCAATTGGCAGTATTTTTCAAAAATATTTTTTAATTTGACCGTAATAGTGAATTTGGGATATGTAAGTGGAATTTATTAAAACACTTGCCTAGGTCAATAGCATATCCAAATTTTAAATAAATCAGACAGTAAATAAAGAAGTTGGCAATTGGCAGTATTTTTCAAAAATATTTTTTAATTTGACCGTAATAGTGAATTTGGGATATGTAAGTGAAATTTATTAAAACACTTGCCTAGGTCAATAGCATATCCAAATTTTAAATAAATCAGACAGTAAATAAAGAAGTTGGCAATTGGCAGTATTTTTCAAAAATATTTTTTAATTTGACCGTAATAGCAAATTTGGGATATGTAAGTGAAATTTATTAAAACACTTGCCTAGGACAATAACACATCCAAATTGCAGACAAATCGGACATTTAATAAAGAAGTTGGCAATTGGCAGTATTTTTCAAAAATAATTTTTAATTTGACCGTAATAGTGAATTTGGGATATGTAAGTGGAATTTATTAAACAACTTGCCTAGGACAATAACATATCCAAATTGAAGACAAATCAGACAGTTAATAAAGAAGGTGGCAATTGGCAGTATTTTTCAAAAAATATTTTTTAATTTGACCGTTATAGTGAATTTGGGAAATGTAAGTGAAATTTATTAAAACACTTGCCTAGGACAATAACATATCCAAATTGCAGACAAATCAGACAGTTAATAAAGAAGGTGGCAATTGGCAGTATTTTTCAAAAATATTTTTTAATTTGACTGTAATAGTGAATTTGGGATATGTACGTGGAATTTATTAAAACACTTGCCTAGGACAATAACACATCCAAATTGAAGACAAATCGAACAGTAAATAAAGAAGTTGGCAATTGGCAGTATTTTTCAAAAATATTTTTGTCCGTTATAGTGAATTTGGGAAATGTAAGTGAAATTTATTAAAACACTTGCCTAGGACAATAACATATCCAAATTGCAGACAAATCGGACAGTAAACACCAAAGATAGTTTTTTAGCCTGAATTTGAAAATTAATTTTAAAAAATATAGAGGAGGGATGGGGATGGGGACAATATATTTAATATAGGCAAGGGTTGGACGTTAGTATAGGCTAACAAGGAAACTTGTGTAGGGCGGGAGCTGGCGTTGGCGCAAAAACGGCTCCCCATAAGAATAACATGGGGAAAAAGCGCCGGAAGTGATGTTAAACCCGTAATTCACCACTACTACACAATAACTTCTAAGTTGTTTACATGTGTTGTTTATTTAGTGTGGAGTTATTTTTGAACTCGTGGATTTCTGCAAAGGATGTATTAAAATTAATGCAAATTTTAAATGGGGGAAAATAAGGCAGGGGCCAAAAAGTAAATTTGTGTAGGGTAGGATCGGGCGTCGGCGCAAAAACTGATCCCCATAAGAATAACATGGGAAAAAAGCGCCGAATAGTATGCCTCTTTGTGGTTTCTCCACCTATCCTTTGTGGATGTTGTAATAAGTAACGTCTTGAAGTGTAATTAACCTTTTTGAGGGTAAATGGGATAATTTAATTTATTTTCGAGTGTAACAATGACGATGATACCATAAAATAAAGTAATAGTATAAAATGTTAGTTTAGATAATATATATTAAGAGTCCAAATAATTATCCATAGCTATATCTCACAAAGTTTATAGATAGCTAGGCCCTACATGAAAATTCCTAACACAGTGGTCGTGCTGAGGCTTAAAGATCACATGAATAACTTTGTCTCGAATTTCAAATTAGAAACATCGGTTGTACAGTCTAGGTCCTAGTTCATAAAGTGGAATGAGCTGCTTTATAAATCCTCATGGGCTGCACAAAAAGGATGACTAATGCTCTGAGCTCGGTAAACAATTTTGGGATTAATTTGACAGTATATTTGGTTTTATAATGAAATTTAATTCTAATGTCAGACAAAGTTATTCATATCTTTAAGCCTCAGAACGACCACTCGGACCCTGTGTTAGGAATATTCATGTACTGTATCTATATAAAAAATATACCAATTTGGTGAGAATAGGGGGCATTAGAGGGTTCAAAACCAGCAAAGGCGCGGTGAGGAGGAATGAGGAATCGCCCCCCCCCCGGTGACGTCAGCCCCCCCCTGTGACGTCAGCCCCCCCCCGTGACGTCAGCCCCCCCCCCGTCACGTGACCCGACATAAACCTAACATAGGCTTTGTCCACCAGTTGTATTATAAATTTGTTTTGTTTGTTTTTGTTGTTGTTTTTTGTTTTGTTTAGTTTAATAATTTAATATAATATTATAAAATACGAATATAAAAGTACAAATACGAATATAATAGATTATTGAAGTTGAACCCTTCGATAGCTTATGACAGCTGTGAAACCATTGGAGAGGAAGCCGTTAACCCTCTCTTTTATTAGGCTCAGCTCCACCGGCACATTGGCAGTGAACCAACGGGGGAAGAAGTGTACTCTTCCGTCTTCCTCTACCGAGCCGAGGTGGAGGATTATTAATCCATGATACATTTCTTCTTCTATCCGTTGAAACGCAATGGCCACAGTGCAGGGGCAGCACAAGACGTACATGGTGTCCAACATGGTGTTCCGTTGACTGTTCCGCCTATGTGACCGCCACAGTTGGTTTACTCATTAGCGGTTTCAGTGGAAAGTCCCACGACCGATTTCACCGAAACTGCCATGACGTCATCCTCCGCCTACGTGACCGCCACAGTCGGTTTACCCATTAGCGGTTTCAGTGGAAACTTCCACGACCGATTTCTCCTCCCGACCGGAGTGCTATTTATGAGCACGTCTTCAGAGGTTTCACCAGTTTGTCTTTGGAGCTCTTACTGTGCGGACGAAGTAGTGCTGTCTCTGCGGTATACCTACACAACTTGCTGTTCATTGCCTTTGGATTCCCGTAACAGTTAATGTAAGTAACATGTAATTTACTTTTTCATCAGAAAATTTACCAATGCTCTAAAATCTTATTAGCTAAAATTAATATTTAATGTTTTGAATATCTCGGTACACTGAGTCTTGTCCTTGTCTCTTTTCAGATGGAGATGAGTGAAACTGTAATGACCTTGGAACAGTTGTGTTTTCTAACGATTAAAGTTAACGAATCAAATTTAAAAAGTAAAATAGACTCGCTTCCACTCCTTTTTAAAAACGTTTTGAGTGAAATAAAATTTGGTTTCGCTTTTAAATCGAACTTTCAAGTGCCTAGTGGAATTATAGACGAGGGCGAAATCGCTATGTGTGAGCGTAACAAAGACAAAGACGTGTACCAGTGTTGGGAATGTCATACGAGCGATTCATGCCATCTATTTCTATCTAACATTATTAAAAGGGTTAGACTCGCCTCGTTCCCAGGGGTATCGCTACCAAAGTGTTTTTGCTGCGACAATTGTGCCTTTGTAGCGGACGGGGAATACAGATACCCGATGTTTTTGTAGATGGCTGGTCCCTGCATGTGTGTGGTCTGCGGCCGCGTGTTCGCAAACGCCGGAAACCTGACTCGCCACACGAGAGCCGCTCACAGCGACCGCCATCTCAACTGCGACGTCTGCGGTAGACGCTTCGGGCGAAGCGATAACCTGCGACGCCACCTCGCCACAGTTCATCTTCTCACTCCTCACGACCAAGCGCCAGGTACGTCTTTTATGTTAAACAAGAATAGGTGGATTGCTAGCCTCTGTGTAATTCCTCACCCTTGTATTTACTGGACCTAGGTAAACTGGCGATTGTGATGAGGAAGAGGTCGTTAGTTCTCTATACAGTTCCTCACTCATCCTCACGATCAAGCGTCAGGCATGGTTTTTATGTTAAACAAGAAACCGCCAGTACTAATGACTTGTTTTCGAGAGAGTAAACGGCTTTAGTCGAGTAAACAGATTCAAGTAGTAAACAAGGGGCTGCCAGCCTCTGTGCGATTCCTCACTCTTGTATTACTGGGCCCGGGTAAACTGGCGCTCGAGATGAGGAAGAGGTCGCCAAGCCTCTATATAATTCCTCACCCTTGTATTTACCGGGCTCAAACTGGTGATTGAGATGAGAAAGAGGTTGCCAGTTCCTCACCTTCGTGTTTATCGGGGTCACTAATAGGACTTGTTTTCCTGTTCGCAGGCCATCCGTGCCCGTTGTGCTCCGTCGCCCTGGCGGGTCCCGAGGATCTTCGCCACCATATGGAAGCGGTCCACGGTGCGAGCCCGTCTGCTTCAACTTCCTCCTCCTCCTCTGCAACGCCACCCTTCAGAGACCCACGGCCCGAGTGCGACGCGTGCGGGCGGCGATTCTCCCGCGGGGACCTGCTCCGGCGTCACGTGCAGCTGGTGCACGCCAACGAGGCCCGTTGCACCGAGTGCGGCGCCCTTTTCCGCAGGGCCGCGTACCTCCAGCGGCACATGGAGAGCGTCCACCGCGGCATGAGGTTCGCGTGCGCCTACTGCGACCGAGGCTTCACCCGGCGCTACAACCGGGACCAGCACGAGGCCCACAATTGCCCCGTCGTGAGGAACCTCGTTGTGGACGAGATGCCGCGCCTGCCCGTTCTGTCACCCGAGCCCCGGCCCAGCCGCGAGCCCCAGCCCGGACCCAGCCGCGAGCCCCAGCCCGGACCCAGCCGCGAGCCCCAGCCCGGACCAAGTACGGCACCCGACGGGATGGTGGGTGGCGGCGGACTACCCACGTTTCGCCCCATCCAACGGGCGTTCCGCGGACGGCTTCTGACCTTCGGCCTGTCCCGGCCCATGGAGGACTTCTTGGCCGTGGAGGACGCGCTGGTGCTGCTGTTCGACAGCGTCCTGGAACTGCTGGCCGACGTCAGGACCCGACACCCGAACATCAAGGTGAACATGTTCCTAGAGTGCGAATTCGCCAACGTTCACGGAGCCACCTGTCTGCGGGCCTTCAAGACAAAGAACGTGCCTCTCACCGCCGCGTCCAACTTGGAGGACTTCCTTTCGGCTTCCTTCCACAAGCTGGAGGAAGAGAAGGAGCAGTGCCTGCTAGTGGGCAGCGGGTGGAGCTATCTCCGAATACGCGACCTGGAGATCCGCGTCAACCTCTACACCCCGTTGGGAGAACGCGGAGCCCGGTTCGTCCAGCTTCCTAGGACCATCTGCGAGACGCGTGCCGTTATCAACGTACAAAACGTCGATGACATGTGCTTCGCGTACGCCATCCTGGCCAAGTTCGTCGCGCAACACCCGGAGAGGCCCACATCGTACACACCGGACGTCATGGCACGCTACGACTGGGTCGGCCTACGCTTCCCCGTGGCTGTGAAGGACATTAAGGTCTTCGAGAGGAGGAACGCCATCAGCGTTAATGTGTACGGGATCGAGCGTGCTATGGTGGGGAGACGCCCTGACGGATCGCCAAAGTTCCAGGACCGCGTGTTCCCGCTGAAGATCTGCAAGCGGGAGTTGGAGGATCACCGGGACCTGCTGTACGTGACTACTGGCGGGGACAGTCACTACGCCTACATCACAAACATGAGTAGGCTAGTGCGAGCCCAGCTGACGTCCCGCGAAAGCGCTATCTACGTGTGTAAGCGATGCTTCGCTTACTTCGACAACCAGCCCAACAAGCTGCAACTGTCCGGTGCCGAGCGTCTGGAGGAGCACATGCGATACTGCACCGCCAAGGCTCCCCTCCGCTTGGACTTACCGAAGAAGCAGCAGATCCGCTTCGCCCACCCCGAGTACACTCGGCGCGAGCGCTTTTGCGTTTATGCCGACTTTGAGTGTGCTCTGCAGCCCGTCGCCGCTGACCCTGCGGAAGCGCCGCCTGGCACGAGGCCCCTGCAACTGCACGTCCCGTACGCCTTCGCCTACCAGATCGTGGACTCGCTCGGCCTGGAGGAGTTCGAGCCCCGCGTCTACTTCGGGGCTGACGCGTCCAAGGTCTTCATGGAGAGGCTCAAGATGGACGTGCTGGCGCTGTGGGAGTTCCTATTCAGCATGAGAGCTCTGCACCCTTCTCTGACCCGGCAGGAGATGGACGAGTACCTGGCAGCGACTCACTGCTACCTCTGCGGGAAGGAGTTCACGGACCAGGACGTCAAGGTGCGGGATCACAATCACGCCCCGCCCTACGAGTTCCGAGGAGCCGCCCACCGCTCGTGCAACCTCAGGTACCGGGAACAGCGACACATCAACTGCTACTTCCACAACCTGTCCAACTACGACGCCCACTTCGTAGTGCGCGAGCTGGCCATCGACCCCGGCGACGTGGACGTGTTGGCCCACACGGAGGAGCGGTACATCGCTTTTACCAAGCGATTCCACTTTGGTCAGCCCGGGGACAACCAACGACAGAGCAGTTTCGCGGTGCGCTTCCTAGACACCTACAGGTTCCTGTCCATGAGCCTGGCCAACCTGGCGGCGGGACTCCCCACGGACAGGATGCGCGAGACGAGGAAGCGCTTCCCCGACGACCGGCTGTTCGACCTGGTGCGCAGGAAGGGCGTGTTCCCCTACGACTTCGTGACGTCCTACGACACGCTGTACAGGACCAGGGAGTTGCCGCCTAAGGAGGCGTTCAGGAACTCCATGACCCTGGAGGACGTCAAGGACGAGGAATACGAGCACGCCCTCAACGTGTGGCGAGCCTTTGAGTGTCACAACCTCAAGGACTATGCGGACAAGTATCTGCGATGTGACATCGCCCTGCTCACCGATGTCTTTGAGCAGTTCCGCGACACCTCGTTGGCAGAGTACGGGCTGGACCCTGCCCACTATTACACCTTGCCGTCCTACGCCTGGGACGTAATGCTCAAGACCTGCGACGTGGAGCTGGACACGCTGCAGGACTTTGACATGTACCTGTTCGTGGAGCAGGGGATCCGGGGAGGCATCTCTCAGGCCATCACCCGCTACGCCAAGGCCAACCACGACAGGTGCCCGGACTACCGCCCGGACGAGCCCACGCGCTTCCTCCTGTATCTGGACGCCAACAACCTCTACGGCTGGGCCATGTCCCAGCGCCTGCCGACCGGAGACTTCGAGTGGCTCAGCCGTGAGGAAATACAGGCGTTGGACATTGCGGCGCTGGACGCAGAGGCTGATCGAGGCTACATCTTGGAGGTGGACCTCCACTACCCCGCGCGCCTACACGACCTGCACAAGGACCTTCCCTACTGCTGCGAGACGAAGCGTCCGCCAACAGGGAAGTTCCCCAAACTGTTGACGACCCTGGACGACAAGACACACTACATCTGTCACTACAGGGTCTTGCAGCAGGCGCTGCAAAACGGATTGGAGCTGGTCGCGGTGCATCGGGCGATCTCCTTTCGCCAGTCGCGGTGGTTGGAACCGTACATCCTGATGAACACGGAGCTGCGGAAGAAGGCCAAAACGAAGTTTGAACAGGACTTCTTCAAGCTCATGAACAACGCAGTCTTCGGCAAGACCATCGAGAATGTACGGAAGCGCCTCAACGTGAAGCTGGTGTGCACCCCGGAGAGGTTTTCCAAGTACGTCGCCAGATCCAACTTCCTGGACCGGACGTACTACACGGAGGACGTGGCCCTGGTGCATCTGTCCAAGGTCAACATCGTGTTGGACAAGCCCGTCTACGTAGGCATGACAGTCCTGGAGCTGAGCAAGTGGCTCATGTACGAGTTCCTGCGCAAGATGAAGGAGCGCTACGGTGACCGCCTCACCGTGGACTACATGGACACAGACAGCTTCGTCTTTGACATCGTGTCCCAGGACGTCTACGCCGAGATGAAGGAACACCTGGACGACTTCGACACCAGCGGCTATCCGAGGTCCCACCCCTGCTACAGCCCCGTCAACGCCAAGGTCATTGGAAAGTTTAAGGACGAGTGCAACGGCCTGTCCTTATTCGAGTACCTCGGCCTGCGGTCCAAATTATACTTTATGGACATCGAGGACGCGGCGACAGGCGGCAGCAAGGCTCTCAAGCGGGCCAAGGGGGTGGCAAAGGGCGTTGTCAAGAATGTCCTCACCCCCGACGACTACAGAGAGTGCCTGTTTGACGGGGTCCAAAAGCGCACCACCAACGTCCGCTTCCAGTCTCACTTGCACCGGGTCTACACCGTGGAAGTGGACAAGCTGAGCCTCAGCCCGACTGACGACAAGCGGTGTGTCCTCCCCGACGGCATCCACACTCTGCCGTGGGGACACAAGGACGTCCCGCCACTACCGCCAGCCAGGAGAGGAGATCGACGGATGGAGGTGGACGGTGAGGAGGAGGAGGAGCGCCAGGACGAAGACGAGGAAGAGGAATTCCCTGTTTAGTTTTAATATTAATTTTAAGAAAAATTTGTAAATAGTATTTGTAAGAAAATATAATAGCTTTATGTACAGCACAAACCTGAGTTGTTTATTTCCTCCCCTTTGCTCACTCAAAAGCCGTTAGGCTTAAAGTGTGTGAGAAAGGCGTTATGGGCCGTTTGGCCCGAGCCGTGCAGCTTAAAAGCCCCCGCCAACCGGGAGCGGTTGGCGGCGTGTGTCGGGGGACGGCCCTGAAGGAGTTGCCCAGGAAGGAATTACTCAGCGGTCTGCTGACGCTCGAGGTTGCACCCTTGAATTGATCAGCGGCTTGCTGACGCTCGAGGTTGCACCCTTGAGTTGCTAAGTGGTTTGCTGATGCCCGAGGGGTCTTGTGGCGCGCCCTCTTTGGCGGCCTTCACTGCCGCTTGGCGGGGGCTCAGCCAGTGACACACGCCGCTGGTATATAAACCTGAGGTCCAGCCCCGCTGCCTCAGTTTTGCTAATTTATTTTTAAAATTTAGTAAGGAGAAAGGAGAAATGAAAACACAAGCTTTATCATTATGAGGCATGTATTGTACAGTAATAAGGTTACATACTACAAAAACCTTACAAACTAGTTTTAAGCGAATATGGAGTGGAAGAGCCTGCGGACCAGAGCGTCGTTGACAGCGGGAGCGGTGAAGTCGAAGAGCTGGACGTAGTCGCTGAGTGACGTGTGGAGAACAGCCCGGCAGTACAGGTAAGTGAGGCAGTAGTAACCGCAAACAGAAGTATCGTAGCCCTGGAGTCGATACCTGTTGTAGACGTAGTGGCGGTGATGAGGATTGCGCCTCAGGAACCTTTGAAAGTCGGCCTGGTATGGCGGCCTCCCGTAGCTGTCCAGGTACTCGAGTCTGTCCTCTTCCGAGCAGTAAAACGCCACCCAGTGTTCACCGCTCTCGGTGTGCGCCACTGTGTTGGATATGATGGCGGTCAGAGGCTTGACTGGCGCGTCCGGTAGTTGGTCAGAGGCGTAGACCGCGACGTTCCTCAGTCCGGGGATCCTCGCCAGGCATTCTCTGATCTGGACGGTATTCATCGTGGACGGAAGCAACACAGGCAGCTCGAGGTGGACGAGTCCAGTGTGTCGTTAGCCACGAGCCAGTCCCGCAATACTATGCAGTTATGAAGGGCGCAACGGTTGTGGGAGCTCTTATGGTGGCGACAGCGCAGGGTTCGGTAGGTGGGCGGACCGTTGAGCGACCCGCAGCCCAGATCCTCCATGTCCTGAGCGGTGGTGGCGGCGGGCTCGGTTATGAGGTGGCGTTGTACAAAGTCCCTCTTCTGCGATCCTTTGACGTAGACCAGGGGGCGGTGGATGAGGCAGGAGCGCAGCTTGTCCAGCAGGGCGACGTACGCGATGTCCCCCTGGTCCCACTCCAAGCCGTGGCAGTGGCGAGTGACCCAGACGCTCTCGCGCTGTTTCTCGGAAGTCAGGAGGTCCTTGCTGAAGGGCGGGCGGGCGATGTGATGTAGGAGCAGCGTGCCGGTAGTCACGTCCACCACGCAAACCTCTTTCAGTAGAAAGTCATTATCACTGTCTTTAAAACACTGCATATCCATCACCACGCTTCCGTGATGACAGCGCGCTGGCGGCGGCTCGTTGTAGATCGGTGGCGGCACGTCCATCCCGTACGGCTGACTGAACTCGACTGAGCGCTGGCGGGAGCGCGCCTAGCGGGTTAACCTTGGGTGCGCGCGCCGCCATCACCTAACGGTCCGCGCACGGTGACCTTGAGCGCGCGGCAACTCGTTTACCCGCCAAAACCTAACGGTGCGCGCGCGCGGTGACCTTGAGCGCGCGGCAACTCGTTTACCCGCCAAAGTCGACTGTGACGTTGCGATGACGATCCACCTCCACGACGTTGTCCAACTCGGCGTACACTATGCAGTTGAACGCCTCCGCCAAGGCTTCGGAGAACCCAATCTCTATGCGCAGGTTACCGTTGCGCACCAGGTTCCAGTGGCTGGATTGAGAGGCTGCCATATCGGGCGTCAGATCAAACGCCATCAGGCAGTATCCGTAGGGGTATTCGTTGCGACTGACTTCGTTACCGCAGTCTGAGAAATTGATGCCGGTGCCGGTGTACAGCGTGTGGTAGGCGAGCACGCACAACTCCTGACCGAACGTGTAATCCGGTTGAAGCGGCTTACATGGCACTTGCTCACCGTCTATGTACAGCGCGAAGAAGTTCACGTGGCTGTGGGTGAAGTTGAACGGGTTCTTCTTGTAGTCCCCGTTGAACGCCTGATTGCTGACCAGGCCAACTATAATGCGTTTCGGCAGTTGACCCAGAAACACACTGTCCAGAGTCTTGCTGCTGATACCGGAGGGTAGTGTGAAGGATTTCACTTCCACGCGCGTAATGGGATATTTGGCTGTGCCCGACTCCAGCGTCCTGCTGTGAGCCAACAGCACGCTCGGGTTGATCTTACAGCGGCGCATAAACAGGTTGACTTCGGCGATGTCCACTTTATAGTCTGTCACGGTTTTGGACATGATGGAGAATGAGTTCTTTGACCTGATCAGGCGAAAGCGCATCTCCACGCCGTTTAACATGAACTTCTCCTGGTTGCACAGGTCAACGTGCAGATGTCCGACCATGTCCGCGTACCGGCTGGCCTTGACAAACTCCCTCCGGTTCTTGAGCCCGGCATTATCCTCCTCAGTATTGTCCATGTACCCGGCATAGTCCTCGTAGAACAACTCCGCGGTGAGGTGCGATGTCTTGGCATCACCGCCATAGGACAACAGGTTCTCCAGGTAGGCGCGATAGGCGTACGTGTTGTTCTGAGGAGACACCAGTTTGTTGTTCAGGTACAGGTCCACTTGACTGAACAGCGAGTGCAGCCAGTTGTTAATCGGACCCACCTCTTTTATCGCTTGATCACCCGTTACAGCGCCTCCGTTAGCCGTTCTAATGGTAGCCTTCACATGCAGTAGCGTCTGTGACAGATCCGTGTACTCGTCCCCATGACCCGGAACTATGAACTCAACGGGTGAGTCGTCTGTCAGGGAGGAGATGGGCTTGTACTGCACCCATTTACCACTCTCTATACTGGTCTGCGTAGGCGGTAGCGAGAACAGGTCCAACTCGGTCTTGACACACTCGCACGACTTCTGATGTAGAAACGCCATTATCCAAAAATGTCCTTCACGGTACTCTCACTCTTCTTGCTTCTCCTCTTCTTAGCGACACGTTTTGCGGGCTTCCTCTTGGGGGCAGCGCTCTTCTTCCTCGCTCCGAGGAGTTTCGCTAGAGACTGAGGAGTAACCTGCTGTACACGCCTCTTCTTATAGGCACCACCACCGCTCAGCACGCGATCCAGTTTTTCATCAGCCCTGCGTTTCAGCGACCCGGTAAACTGTCTGAGTCGGGCGTTGGCCGCGACTCGGGGGTTGGCTGTGCCCGCCGCCACGTCGCCCAAGAAGCCCACACCGGACCTCAGCGCCTCCTTGCCCAGCGCCGATGCGCCGGATCTGATCAACGGGACCACTGTACGCATCAGCCCGCCTAGGAAACTGCCGATGCCGTGTCCGCGTTGGAAAGCGGCTCCTCTGAATACGGAGGATACGCCATGGCCCGCCTGCTGGTGGCGGTAATACGCCAGATAGGGATCGCTCGGATTCATTGCCGCTGCCTCTCTTTCCTGAAATGAAGCTTCATGCACGTGGTCCCGAAGTGGAATGGCAAGTGTCGCCCTTGGTTGTCCCTTAAATCGATTTCCACGCTCTCGAATGAGGTTTTAATCACCGGCACGTAGTGCGGGTCTATTATATGCACTGTCGTGTTGGCACCGTAGTCTAATTCCTGATGTCGATGTTGAGGATCTTCAGTAGTGGCGCCACAGCGTCGCCCACCAGTTGGGGTTCCACCAGGTCGCAATACACGTACATGTGTGATGGTAGACCGGCGAAGAGGTTAGCCGGCCTCACGGACCTGTGACGCTTGACGATATCCGTATCCACCTCGTAGCCAAACTGTAGCGCCAAACTGGGGCTCAGTTTGAGGCTCTGAACGGCTGAAGACGTCGACATCAATTCCACCCTGGAGGACCTCTCGTCATACGAGAAGGCGCACAGGTTACTCTTCATTTGAGGGTGGTTGTTGATTGCGTGCACGAGTTCCTCGGTACTACTGTAATTGCCCGGCTCCACTTTGATTAACAACTTGTCCACCACGGCCAACCCGCCTTTCGAGTCCCTCATTCCCAGCACTAGTTTGATGTAGGTTCCCTCACCGACGGTCAGAAAAGAGAAGGGGTAGTGCGCCTCCGCCAGAGCGACCTCCCACTCGCCGTCTGACAGATCAACGGTCGAGGGTAGATGGGTCGTGTAGTTTGTCACCATGTTGTTGGGATAGTACTTCATTGAACTGTTACTGGGCAACGTCAGGTAAAACTGGTCGTGCCTCGTCATCGCAGCTGTTGCACTTCAGATGCAGGTACCCACGAGTTGAAGTCCTCTCCGTAACCGACCCACTTGACTAGGTAGCGCTTACTGGAGCCTCGCCCCTCGGTGTCCAGTATTTTATCTATTTGGTACAGACGGTCCGGGGCCATCGTTACCTTTTGCATCTCATGCTCGTAGAAGCGCCCTTCCAGCGGCGTCCCGTTCAGGTCTCGCAGCACGTACAATGGTAGAGGATGCGACCCGTATACGTGGTCCACCACGAACAGCTCCTTACTCCAGTTGGTCTCGTAACCTTTGGCGAACGTGCCCTTCTCCTTGGCTATGCGCACCGTGTCACCAGGCTCGAACCTGGGCTTGTGTCGCCGGATCGCCTTTCCATACATGTGACGCCACACCTTGTACACCGTTTGACCATCGCCGCTGTCCGCGTCCACGGGTCGTAGGCCACCCAGGCTCTTGTGCGGGCTGCGGTTGTAGGCGTCCACAAGCCTGTCCAACACGTCCACGTAGCGATACGTGTTTTTGTAGGTCAGGTAGCGCCACATGCGGTTCTTGAGCGTGCGGTTGACTCGCTCCACCACCGCCGCCTTCACGTCGGGGTTCTGCGTGGTGAAGTAGTTTACACCGTGACTCTTGAACACTCGCTTGGTCGCGGCCCCGGTGAACTCCGTCCCCTTGTCGGTCTGTAGGCAGCGGGGAGTCGCCTCAGCGAATATCCTCTCGAACGCAACAGCCACCTCAGGCCCGCTTTTCCTCTTCAGTGGTACCGCGAACAGCCGCTTACTGAATACGTCTATCACAGTCAGCAGGTAGTTGACTCCGTCGTTGTACCGGCTCAGGCCGCGCATGTCGTTCAGGTCCGCCTGCCACAGCTCCCGGGGCCCGAACACGGCGTAGCGGTTGCGGGGAAACCGCTTGCGCGCAGGCTTGTGCAGCGTGTAGGTGTCCTGGGCGCGCAGCCAGTCGGCTACCCGACGTTTCGGTAGGCGCGCGGCTCTGGCCAGGGCGGCCACCCCGCCGAGGGAACCGGGCTGGCTCGGGTCGTAGTACAACTTCTCCATTACGGTGTGAACGGCTCCCAGTTGTCCAATGACGATTCCCGGTCGGGTTCCTCGGTTATTATCCTTCTCCTGGCCGCTGGGGGCCGCGGTCTCAAGCGGTCCAGTATCGGCGTCAACCTCGGTGAGAGGGGTGTTGAGGAGGCCGTTGTGTCTCCCCAGGGGCTCGATGCCGAGTCCAGCCCCACGCCTAGGTAACGCAACGCCGTGGGATTGCTCACGTATTCTTTGGGCACGTTCATGTCCTTCAAGGCGGCCATCACTTGATGCCAGCCGGTAGGCAATCGGTCCGCCCTTCGCGCTCTCACTATGCTGTGCGCGATGTCCACTATATTGGAATCGGGGATCTTCACCTTGTCTACGTACACCGCCCCACTGGCGTCCCAAGAGATGGGGCTGCCTTGACGGGTCATGAATCGCAACAAGTTGCGCGCCACTGACCTGTAGATTTTTGAGAACGATTCCACAATGTCCTCCTCCGCCGAGGCGCTAGACTCGTGCTTCATCTGACTCGGACCTCTCGCCGCTTCCTCCTCCCTGTTCTCGCCCTCGATGATTGACAGACCTATGGGTTGACGTTTAGCCGCGGAAAAGTGCAGGAACCGCTGTAACACCTGCTGATATTGTTTCCATTTCTCCGTATCGTCCAGCCGCTTGTCGCTCAATATGCGATGCATCTCAGCGTCCAGGCTGGCTGGCTTATTGGCGCTACCTGCTCCTCCTCTTGGCTCCGGCCCTGGTCCCGTTCCTTCTCGTAATCTCTCGATGAGCTCCTGCGGTACAACCACCATTTTCCTAGCGTACTCCATGTCCGATTAGCTTCTGCGCTAGAACGGGCAGAACAGCGTTCAACAGCAGAGGTAGGAGGATCCCTCCGCCCCGTTGGACGAGGTAGTGTCGCTTCTTGGTCCAGCCCTCGCCGCGTTTCACCAGCCGTCTGAGCGCCTGTTTGTGTTTGCTCAATTTGCGTTTGAGGCAGGGAGAAAGCGGTACGTTTCCGCGTAGCACGTTATACGCGCACTCGCACAATGACTTGATGCGACTCTTGTCGCACGCTTTTAACAGGGCCTTGCGTTCTTTGGGCGTAGCGTGTATTAGGGCCCTCAGCAGCGCCGCGTCCTTCTTCACACGGTGTGACATGATGACTGACGCTGGCGCGCGCTCGGCCTATTTATCACTTCTTCTTGGGCAAGTACACGTAGTTCACCGGATCGTCTGGGAAAATGGTTGAACGTAAGCGCATCTCTTCAGGCGTGGACTGTTTCAAGTCTATGAGCAGGTAGGCGTGCGGATCACGCGTGGCGTCCGCGTAAGCCTCCTCCACGAATTTGGGGTTTTCCGGGTATACTTGGCGAGCCAAGTGTTTGATCTGAGCACGATCCCTGGGATTCTTGAAGCACACTATGTAGTGGGCGTTCAGCGATATGTCGCGCTGGCCCCTGCCCTGGTGAAACAGGTTTTGCGTGATGAAGAACACGCTCAGGTTGCGGTGGTGTGAGCCCTTGGTGAACAGGTCCGCCACGCCGGGACCAGCCTCGCGCATCATGTCATCGACGATAACCAGGGCGGGCTCGCTACCGTCGTAGTCGTCCAGGTCCGGCAGGCCAGCTACGTATTGCACGGCAGAGTCCGCACGGCTCTTGCCGCCACCGCTGCCATAGTGCCAAGTGATGCGGGCGAACCGCGTATCGCACATGCGGTCGGCGTGCTCTATGAAGCGAGCCACGAAGTGCGACTTGCCACTGCCCGAAGGCCCGGCCACGATGGCGGTGAACGGGTGTTTCCACCTCAAGTCCAAGGCGTCTACTGACCGCCGTGCACCGCCACCTCGGCTCTTGTAACTAAAGGTTCTTTTCTTGCTCTTTTTTTATTTGATTTTATTTTTTCAATTTTGGAAGGAAATAAAGGAATAGGAAATACCGTTTATTTTATACAAATTCCAGGAAAGGAGATTTGCTGCCAGGAGGGCCGCTTCTCTTTACAAGGCTCGTCCTCGGCCCCACGCCAACGTTGTACTGGGAGATGGCGTTGTCGTCCAGGACCGTGAGGTACCGCCGGGGCATGTAGATCCGGATCGGGTCGTTGCCGACGAGACCCTCCAAGGTGGCCATCACCGCCTCGCCGTACGGTGTATCTACCCGCTCGAATGAGCGAATCGGGTACACCACGTTGTCCCGCAGATCCGCGATGCGAGTGTAACCCGCGGCCTTGCAGCTATTGAGGGCTGTCCTGAGGTCCATCTTCTGGTCCGTGTTGAGCATGGTGCAGCGGCTGGATGCAGAATGACCGGCTCTCGCCACCGAGTCGCCTTTTATTGGCGGTGTCTACGTGCCGACTCACGCGTATCAACAACATGATGACATAGTTACTCGCTCAATTCCAGGAAGGGTGATGTAATGGAAAGCTTTACTGCGTAAACAAGTGGATTGTTCTAGAAGCGTCTCGGTTATCAACTGCTTAGTGGAAGTTTCCACGCTCAATTCCAGGAAGGCTGACGTAATGGAAAGCTTTACTGCGTAAACAAGTGGATTGTTCTAGAAGCATCTCGGTTATTAACTGCTTAGTGGAATTTTCCACGCTCTCTCGTTTACTGGGTAGCGCGCTTGGAGTGCGCACTCCTCTTGGTTTTCCCTGAGATGATGCAATCGGTCTTTCGCCAAGTGGGTAGAGGAGTAGCGGTCCTAGTGATCCCGTCGTATCTTGACTCTCCCGTCTCGCTATTTGCCAGCCATAGGTTTTGCAATCTGGATAGCAGGTCCTCTAGACATATGCAGATTTCATCGTTTCGCTCCTCGTCCAAGTACAAGCCGCAGCTGAACGTGGGGCGACCTCCTTTGAACACATTCATCTTCAACAGTACGTTACCGCTGTTAGTAGGGTTCTTCACAGTGTACTGATATCCGCCAGCGGACCAGCACAGTGTCGGGGAATCGATAGGCACTTCCTTCCTCTTTACAGTCCACCCATCGAGCTTTTTCTTCTTTGACGCACATCCCTGCTGAACTGGCGGTGCGTTGGCGTTCTCATCGTTCATTGCGTTCAGCTCCTCTAGGAAGGAGCGGATCGTTTGGTCCACTTCGGCTGCGCTGACTCCGCTTCCGTTCATGGTGACGTCTCGAACAACACTGAGGTCGCGCGCGCGCGGCTCTGCCTCGGTTTTATAGCAGAGTCGTGCGCTCCAGCGAACCTTCTAGAAGCTTCTTTATAGCCGAGTCGTGCGCTCCAGCGAACCTTCTAGAAGCTTCCAGAAACGTGACGCTCCTCACCTGCATGATGTTCCGGTGGGTCCTCACTCCACCGTTGCTAATTTTATTAGGGTGGGATGGGAATAGGATTATGGGTTGGGATAGGACAGAGGGTCTTGGGTTGGGGTAGGACAGAGGGTCTTAGGTTGGGGTAAAAGTAACCGGTTTAGGGTTTAACCGATTACTGTCCAGGCCTTCTATAATTTTCCTGGACGTCCAACACCGCCATGCTGCCTTGGTTCAAGGTTAACTGCAACACTTGCAGAACCTCGTTCCACTGCGCTGGGTCTCCCGGGTCGTAACGACGAGAGGACATCACGGGACTGGCCGGACTCCACCGCCCCGGCCTGAGGAAGACGTGACCGCCTCTCCTCATCGCCTCCTCAACCCGAGTCCTTGTAGGGGTGAGGTACTCCGGTCCGAGCAAGAGGTATTAAATTATTAAACTAAACAAAACAAAAAACAACAACAAAAACAAACAAAACAAATTTATAATACAACTGGTGGACAAAGCCTATGTTAGGTTTATGTCGGGTCACGTGACGGGGGGGGGGCTGACGTCACCGGGGGGGGAGCTGACGTCACCGGGGGGGGGGCTGACGTCGGGGGGGGGGGGCGATTCCTCATTCCTCCTCACCGCGCCTTTGCTGGTTTTGAACCCTCTAATGCCCCCTACTGGTGAGATAGCCCTGGATAATTCTTTGGACTTTTGATATATTACCTAAATTAATAACAACATTTTATTCGCAACTGTTACTCCCTAAAATTGCACATTTATTGTAATCCCTTAGTAGTGGTGAAATGATGGTTTAACATCACTTCCGGCGCTTTTTTCCCATGTTATTCTTATGGGGATCAGTTTTTGCACCGACGCCCGATCCTACCCTACACAAATTTTCTTTTTGGCCCCTGCCTTATTTTCCCCCATTTAAAATTTGCATTAATTTTAATACATCCTTTGCAGAAATCCACGAGTTCAAAAATAACTCCACACTAAATAAACAACACATGTAAACAACTTAGAAGTTATTGTGTAGTAGTGGTGAAACCACAAAGAGGCCCCACAATCGGCGCTTTTTCCCCATGTTATTCTTATGGGGATCAGTTTTTGGACCGACGCCAGCTC
Source organism: Allygus modestus (assembly GCA_963675035.1). NCBI lineage: Eukaryota > Metazoa > Arthropoda > Insecta > Hemiptera > Cicadellidae > Allygus > Allygus modestus. The sequence goes on along the minus strand of OY776111.1, from coordinate 198,644,745 downwards.
CCGCCTATAGAGCTCCCGCCCGCTGGCCTATATTAAATATACCCTTGCCTTAAATATATTGTCCCTCCTCTTTTTAAAAACTCTGGTGTTTTAATCCCAACCGCCGCCAAAACTTGGTGTTTTAATCCCAACTATTACGGTCGAACTGTCAACTGATTAAAACATCCGCTGCATGCACATCCGCCGCTTTCACGTGCAACACCATTCACCGACACTCTCCCGAGAGCGAAAGTGCGCTTGCGACACATTAACACACTAACGGATTGTTGCGTGACACTTTGACCACACTTTCCACTTACCAGTAATTTCCTGGAAATCCTCTCAATGTGAGGTAATTTCCAAATTGTAAATCGAGGTGTATATAAGGAGCCACCAACACCGTTGTTCTACACCAGTGACCTCGACCACCGGACGTCACCACACTCCAGCGACCGCGACCACCGGACGTCACCACACTTGTCACCACCCACATGACATCACCGGCTCACCGCACCTCCACGCCACCGCCCCCCCTAGGACTCTGTGAGTGTTAGCAACGGTGTGATGTCTTTAGGGACAACTGTTAATCCATAATTGAAATAGCCTAATATTTGTAAATCTCCAATTCACCATTTCCAAATGTGTATTAATACCTAAAATGTGTATGTAAAAAATAATATTGTATGACCAAATTGGAATTTTTTTTAATATTTGTAGTAATTAAACTGCAAAAATGTCTTATTTTAGAGCTAAAAAATATGTTTTTATTATTTAAAAAAGATAAAATTTTAAAATTTTCAACCAAGGATATATATAGAAGCCCCAAAATCACCACCCTCATTCCAACAAAAAATGTTGACCTGTGCACAGTGCTCCACGTCTTGCTCCAACAGAAGCAATTTAATCAGACACTATCGTAACATTCACAAAGTTATTCCTAATATTTGTAAAATATGTCATCAAATATTTGATAATACAAATTTTAAAATTCACATGCTAGAAAAACATAATACTTGTGATGTGTGTAAGAGAGTTGTTAAATGTCAAAAGAAACGCCACTACCTACGATGTGACAAACAACCTTACAAGTTGTATATTTTTAACGGTGAATCTGTGGAAGTATTAGACACTCTCCAATCTTGTCCTCTACCCATCAAATGGATTCTTATTAGGAGAGTAAAATTCATCAAACACTCAGTGGACAATAATGGTGATTTAATCATTGACAAAGAATGTATTGCTGATTTTCGAAGTTTAACTAATTTATCAATTGAGAAAGCACAGCTAAAGACTCAAATTGAAAATTCACTTTTAAAAATCGATACCTCCATGCACAAGTATCAAGCTCAAGGCAGTGGATGGATATATGACCGCACCAAATACTGGCAGTTGCATGTTTACAAATATAAGCCCCTAACTCCCAAATCATACATTCCCACGCCAGAAAATATAAAATCAAAACATGCTGTTTTAAATATTAAAAACACCGATAATAAATGTTTCACCTGGAGTGTTTTAGCAAGCCTAAGACCAAGGAATAGTAAAGAAAATGCAAATCGAGTAGTTCACTACGAACCCTATGAAGGCCGGTTGAATATGACAAACATAAAATATCCAGTAAAAATATCCGACATTGATAAATTTGAAAAACAAAATAACATAAGTGTTAATGTATATGGAATTGAAGGAAAAACAATATATCCACTGAGAATAACTAAACTAAATAGCAATACTCACGTCAACTTGCTTCTTCTACAAGAAGCTCGGAAATCACATTACTGTTTAATTCGTGATTTTGACAAGTTAATGTTGCGGTCTACAAAAGATGACCACAAGAAATATTTTTGCAAGTTCTGTTTGCAACATTTTGGCACCAAAGATATATTGGAACGTCACACAACATATTGTAAAACCTTTGATGCCCAAAGAGTACAAATGTCTAAAAAAGATACACTACGATTTACGAATTACAAATATCAACTTAAAGCTCCCTTTGTGATTTATGCAGATTTCGAATGTTTTATAAACTGCGGCAAACACACTCCTTCTGGATTTGCTTATGTTGTGGTGAGAGACTCTAAAATTATTTACGAAGAGTTGTACAGCGGTGAAAATGTGATGGATGTATTTTTCGAAAAGTTATTTAAAACTTATGACTTTATTAAAAGTCAGATGGAAGTATATGTTCCCCTTGTAATGACTGCAGAGCAAGAGGCTTCCTTCCAAAACTCTACACGCTGCCACATATGCAGCCAGCCGTTACTGTGTGATAAAGTGCGCGACCATTGCCATCTAACAGGCAAATTCCGAGGACCCTCCCACAACGCTTGCAATTTAAACTATAAAGTAACCAAGAAAATTCCAATATTCTTCCACAACCTTAAAAACTATGATGGTCATTTAATAATGCAACACTTGGGAAAACTCAATCGCAAATTGAATTGCATAGCCAAAGACATGGAAAAATATATATCGTTCTCTGTTGATGATTTGGTATTTTTGGATTCCTACAACTTTCTGTCTCTTCCCTTAAGCAAATTAGCTTCCAATTTAAATACATTTAGATTTATAGACAATCCACTACTACAACGCAAGGGCGAATTTCCATACGAATACATGACAGGACCAGAAAAGTTTTTAGAGCCCCTACCACCCATAGAGGCATTTTACAGCAGCCTAACTAAAGAATGTATATCTCCTGCACAATATGAACATGCTAAAAACGTATGGAATCATTTTAATATAAAGAATTTAAAAGAATATCACGATTTATACCTTAAAACAGATGTGTTGTTATTGGCTGATGTGTTTGAGACATTTAGGGACTTGAGTTTAAAGGATTATAAACTCGACCCCGTCCACATGTACTCATTGCCTGGACTAACATGGGAGACGTGTCTTAGAATGACCGGCATAAAATTACAGTTATTTAGTGACATTGACATGCATTTGTTTATAGAACACGCCATTAGAGGCGGTGTAAGCATGATTTCCACACGCTACGCTAAAGCCAATAATAAGTACATGGGCGAACATTATGACCCAAATCAAGAAAGCACCTATTTTGTATACTTAGACTGCAACTCGCTATACTCTACAGCAATGTGCGAGTCGTTGCCCGTTGATGGCTTTAGATGGACAAACGAGAAAGATTATAAAGCCAATAAAAATGAAAACTTTGGATTTATTTTGGAAGTTGATTTAAAATACAATAAAAGTTTACACGATTTGCACAATGACTACCCGCTCGCACCAGAAAAAATGAATGGAAAATTAATACCAAATTTAAATGACAAAACCAAATATATTCTACATTATAAAGCACTAAAAAAATACGAAGAACTGGGTTTGGTAGTTACAAAATACCACAGAATCTTAAAATTCAGACAATCAAAATGGCTCGCGCCCTATATTAATTTTAATATTGAAAAGCGACAAAAAGCTGAACATGATTTTGAAAAAGACTTTTACAAACTGTTAAATAACAGTCTCTTTGGTCGAACAATTATGAACCAACGCAAGTTTCGTGATATACATCTTGTAGATGAGTCTATGTTAACAAAGTATGTTACAAAGCCAAGATTTGACTGCAGCAAAAAGTTCGATAACAACTTGCATGCTGTGCATTTAAATAAATTAATTGTAAAGTTTGATAAACCAATATATTTAGGAATGACCATTTTGGATATCAGCAAAGTAATCATGTATGATTTCCACTATAATTATATGTCAAAATTTAAGAATAAAAAGTTCTTAATGACAGACACGGATTCTCTGATGTATTCTATAGTAACAGAGGACTTTTACAAGGAAATACAAAGCGACTTGGACCGTTTTGACACCTCTGCATACAGTAAAGACCATTTCTTATACTCTGATAAAAACAAAAAAGTTACGGGCAAGTTTAAAGATGAATTAAATGGTCAAATTATGTATGAATATTGTGGTTTAAGGCCAAAATTATACTCTTTCATTCCTCTACAGTGGTTATACGAAAAAGAAAAGCAAAATGAGCTAGAGGTTAAAAAGGCAAAAGGAGCTGACGGCGCTACAGTTAAACATCTCTTAAGACACCAACACTACTTACACTGTCTTGCAACCGGAGAAGATTACTACGAGAATGTTACAAGAATTAAATCCACAAACCACCATCTGCAAACATTAACGATGAACAAAAAGGTACTCTCTTTTGATGACGACAAGAGGTTTATTGTGGATGGCATCAACACCCTTGCCCTTGGTCACTATAAAATTGGTCAAACATAAATCTGTATTTGCCATTATTCTTTGGCCTTTCCTTGTCTATTACAAAAAAGCCATATTTAGACCTATCCCAGCACTGATGGCAGAGATTTCTAAATTGGTTAAATGAAAAATCATTTCCCACATGATTGTTATACACATGTTTTAAATTTAAATCGTCTTGTTTAAATAATATTAGGAAATTAACATTGTCACGTAAATGTTTGTTTACTTTACTGTAAGATTGACACAAGTAAAAACTGCTAATATTTTTGTGTCTGCCCATTGAGAAAAATTGTGTGATATTTGGACTATTTATGTCGTCAAATACAACTATTGAGTGTGATTCTACATCATTTGGTGTGATTTCACAGTTTGAATATGTGTGTAATTTAACTTCATCACACAGACGGAATATTTCAATTATTTTTTTATATTTTTCTTGTTCTAAAGATTTGGATATTATATATAAATTTGTAAACTTTAATCCTTGTTTTTTTACAATTAAGTTATAAATTACAACAGTCTTCCCCGAACCACTGGGCCCTATTATAAGACAGCGAATATTATTAGGAAATAGGCCCAACTTCTTTGGTGTATTTTCTTTATGTGCAATTTTAAATTTGTTCTTTTGTTGAATAAATGACATTTTTTATATAATGGTGTATTTTCTTTATGTGTTGAATAATTTTTTTATATAATAAAAATGGCAAAGAGAAAGTGTAAGAAGGGTAAGGGATTATTCTTAAAGCCATATAGAGGCCGTGGCTTGTTAAATACCCTTATAAACAACCTTCCTTTCCCCCTCCACATCCCGTCGTATTCATATTGTGGTCCAGCAACTAATATACGTGAAAATTTAGCCAAAAATGTACCTCCAAAAAATAAGCTAGACTCTTATTGTAAAGAGCACGACATATTCTACATGAATAATCCTGATACAGCCGCCCGGAACAAGGCAGATATGAGATTAGCGGACCAGGCTTGGACTAGGGTTTCGGCAAAGGACGCCAGTCTGGCCGAAAAAGCAGCGGCTTATGCAGTGACAAATTTGATGAAGGCCAAGGCAAAAATGGGAATGGGATTAAAATTTAATAAAAAAGATGGACAACTTTCAGCTGTTAGAGGCCGCAAGAGACGTGCCTCACTTTCGAGGAGTGTACCTAAAAAACGAGCTAAGAAAACTGACACCAAAAGTAAGAGAATGTGGAATTATTAATTTAGACAGTGACAGGGGCACACATTGGACAGCATATCGTAAAAATAAAGATGTTGTAATATATTTTGACCCTTTCGGAATACAGCCTCCAAAAGAGGTAATTGAATATTTTGTACCATCTAAAATTTACTATACAACTGATCAAATACAAGATTTAAACAGTTCCATTTGTGGAATTTTATGTTTATCATTTCTGAAAAATTTTAGTTTATAAAAATGGATTCATTTACTATAACATTCACAGGTACAGAGCCAGAGTTGAAGTCGGTGTTCTTTCCTCCTATAGAATTAAATGGTGATTATGTAATTGGGCTGGTAGATTTTCAAAGTTATAATTCTATATTTAATGTTAAAAAACCTCTAAATACTTTGACATATTACAAAATGCACAAAATTACAACCCCAAAAGGGGAGGTCACAATTGACGAATTAAACCGGGCATTAGATGGTAAAGTTGAAGTTATTATACAAAATAAAGTAGCATTAATTAATACAAAAGTCAAACTTATATTTTACAAAGGCCTAGTTCCAAAATTAAATAAACTTAAAGACACTAAATTAACTATAGACGAGGGTGAGGATGTGTATTATTACGATCACAAAGCTCCAAATGTAATTGAAATTGCTGAAGGTACATACGAAGTGTTTGAGCTTGCGAAGGAAATTCAAAAGCAACTCCCAGATTTTGTACTTATAGCCGATAATAAAACTATGAAAGCCACATTACATTCTGGCCATGTGTTTGATTTTACAAAACCGTGTTTAGGGTCTGAATTATTGGGATTTAAAGGATTTTCTACTCCAGATATTGCGTTTAAATCCGTAAATAAAATCAACATAAATAATGTAAATGTGATTAGAGTAAAATGTAATATTGCGAATGGGTCTTATTTAAATGGTGACAAATCACACACCATACACAGTTTTTACCCAGAAGCTCCTCCGGGCTACAAGATTATTGAGGTTCCCAGAAATATTATATACTTCCCTGTAAATAAGAGAAGTTTAGATGTTGTTAGCATTACATTTGCAGATCAACACGACAAGCCAATTGACTTTAATAAAGAAGAAACTACAATTACTTGTCATATAAAAAAGATATGAGAATTTACAAGAACGGGCTGAGTGTGCAAAATGCCAGGTTTCTGCGATCAATTGGGTTGAAGTTAAAATTTTCTATTAATAAAAATGGAAGATTTTCTAGACGTTGCAGGAAAATTCCAATATGATGATAGCCTGGTTAAAATTACAAATCACTCCTATGTTCCACACAACACTTTAGCAATAAATAATTCCGATGAAATTCGAATATGCATAAATAATCAAGATTTACTAACACTCCCATGTAGGAGTTATCTGTATATTAAAGGAGAAATAGAGAATCATGATAAAGGACATTTTATAAATAATGCATTTGCATTCTTATTTGACGAAATTAGATACGAAGTTGCTGGTAAAGAAATAGATATTGTAAGAAATCCGGGAATTTCCAGTCTTATGAAAATATTGTGCTCTTACAATAAAACAACTAAATTGTCAAATGCAGCATTTGATTCTGATGAAAATTTAAAAGAGTTCCATAAAAGCGGCAAGTTTAGTACTTGTGTTCCGTTAGAGCTGTTAATGGGTGTGTTTGAGGATTTTAATAAGGTTTTAGTAAATGTTAAACAAGAATTGGTGTTGAAAAGATCCAAAAACGACTTAAATTGTATATTAACAACATCTAATGCTCCAACTGGTGTCGATCCTATTCCTAAAATTACACTTAAATCGATTCAGTGGGTGATGCCGCACGTGGTACCATCTGATGGGGAGAAGCTTCAATTACAAAAGATGTTATTGCAAAATAAAAATTTGCAAATTGCATTTAGAAGTTTGGAGCTACACGAACTCCCATCATACCCCGAAACCAAGAGACACACATGGTCAGTTAAGACGTCTTCGAGTTTGGAGAAGCCCAGGTATGTTATATTTGGTTTCCAAACAGGTAGGGACAACAGTGCACGAAAAAGAACTGATGAATTTGATCACTGTAAATTGAAAAATCTCAAAGTGTTTTTAAACTCTGAATATTATCCTTATAGTGATTTAAATCTCGACTTTGAAAATGGAGATGCCTCTAAAGCTTATGAGATGTTTGTGAGGTTTAGGGAGAGTTACTACAACACCGTCCCCGATCCTATGTTTAACAGAGCTGACTTTATAAATAAATATCCTCTAATTGTAATAGATTGTTCTAGGCAGAATGAATCAATCAAAGAGGGGGTTGTAGATATTAAATTAGAAATTGAAACTGCAGAAAACGTCCCTTCAAACACATCTGCATATTGCCTAATAATACACGATAAGGTGTTTGAGTATAATCCTTTGACAAATGAGATAAATAAAATGTAAATAAAATGAAAACAAATATTCAACAAGAATTGGTAGAGTCTGCAAAACAAATAAGAGAAAAATATAGGGCGTTAAAACGTGGTAAATTTCTAGAGGCTGAAGAGAGGTTCCAAACATTCCAACCGTTAATAGAGCCTTTGCAAGAATTAAAAAATTTAGCCACAAAAACAGAGAGGCCAGTTCTCCCAATGATTTTAGAAAAGACCCCGTCTAGAATACCAAGAATAACACAAATAACACCGCACAAATTAGATTTTGGTCTTTTAGCATCAGACTATTTAGGAAATTACCTTAGTAGAAGTAGTATGACAGATACCACATATGGTATTAGGCGAGAAGGAAATAAATTTTTTATTGGAAATCAGGAAGTTCAAATTGCCAATGATGATGTTACAGTTGGAGAAAAAATTTATAAAGGGACAAAGGGATTGTGGGAATTGTTAACTTTAAAAGAACCCGTAAACTATAGTCAGGCTGATTTGCAAAATTATAAAGAGATTTTGGAAGCTACAAATGCACATTTAAAGGGTTATAAACCAGGTGCGGCGATGTCAAGCAATAAACACACTAAATATCTTAATATAATTAAACCCTTGTTTAAGACTGTTGGTGAAGGTTTAAGGCAGGTAACTGGTAATAAAATAGACTATGTTTATTGGGATGATCCTAATGAGCTTGTAGATAGGTTAAGACTGCTTTGGTTAAGCCGATTGGCGGGAAATTCTGGAGTGGATAATGAGATAGATTCTATCATAGAAGAATTGAGGGAAAGTGGAATTGTTTATTAAATAAAAATATGATAGATAAATTTTATCGCGTATATAACCCGTATAGTAAACCAGAAGCTAGAAGTTTTAAAGAAACTACTTTAAATCTAAAAGATGATTGTTGGAATGCTTTAAATTATAAAATTAGTAATGTTAAAGGTGGGGAGTTTACTGATGATGTATCGACTTTGGGGCAGACGTTAACCAGGAAAGGTGATGTTTTTGTACAAGGTAATACTAAATATAAGTTTTTAGAATCCAAGAATAATAATTGGAACGCTAATAAACGCAAAATTACTAATGTTAAACGAGGTGAAAGCTCAACCGATGTACCCACATTAGAGCAAACTTTAATAAGAAAAGATGGTGTCTTTGTACAAGACAATAATAATTATGAATTTTTGGAATCGGAGGGAAATGTTTGGAATGCCAAAAAGCGAAAAATAAGTAATTTGTTGGCTGGTAAAGAAAGCGATGATGTTGTAAACGTCTCTCAAGTACCAAAAATGGATCTAAACTTTTGGGATTTTAATAATAAAAGGCTAGTTCGTGTTAAACCCGCTGTTGATGAGAACGATTGTGTTACAAAACATCAGACTGTGACTTTAGACGGTCTTAAATTTGATGGTAAAAATAAGCAATTAACAAACATTTTACCTGGGACATTGCCAAATGATGTGGCTGTTGTTAAGCAAATATTAACAAAAGGTGAGAAAAGCATAATAAAACAGGGGGATAAATATTATAATGTATTAACATTAGATGGCGATGTGTGGGATGCAGAGGACAAATTAATAAAGAATGTACCTGAAGGCAAAGATAGGAGTGATGTTTGTTTAATGTCGCAGGTTTTGAGGTATGACGATAATAATAAAACTTTTAGACAAGACAATATTAAATTTGATATTTGTTTAAAATCACACGCATTAAGGTTTAACAATAAAACTAATAAATTTATGCAAGACAATAATGAAATCGATTTGATGATGTACAATCCTAAATTGTTGGTTGCAGACCCTACATCTTTAAGCGGATTTAAGACTTTAGATGGAGGGGCATATTTGCCAAAAAACTATGTATATCAAAGAATGAGTGATGGTATGTTAGTTGGTAGCAATGGAGGTGTTTTTGAAACGACAGAGACTGGCAGATACGTTAACATTAAAAATAAAGAATAAAAAATGGAAAAAATTGCTTACGAATTGCATAAGCCCGCGAGAAAGAACTTTGTTAGAAGGTCTTTTAAGGTGTTGGGTATAAACGAAACTGTTCAAATCGATTTAATAGATATGCGGAATTATGCTAGAGAGAATTCTGGAAATAAATATATTTTAACTTTAATAGACACATTTTCTAAAAAAGCTTATGCTGCTCCACTAAAGAATAAAACTGGATTAGTAGTCACAGAAGCTATAAAAACTATTCTCCCAAAGGGAGTTAAAAATATTCAATCTGATAACGGAAAAGAATTTTTTAATGAACATTTTACCAAACTAATGAAAATTCTAAATATTAATCACTACCACACTTACTCTACAACTAAGGCAGCTATTGTGGAAAGGTTCCAGAGAACTTTAAAGAATTGGTTGTATAGAGAGTTTAGTGCACAAGGGAGTTACAAGTGGTTGGATTTACTTCCAAAGTTAATAAGGATATATAATAATAAAGTACATAGATCCATAGGGATGAAACCTAACCAAGTAAGTGCTAAGAACTCTAAAGACGTACACGAAAGGTTAGCATCTAAAGTACAAGTTAAAAAGCCAAAATATAAGGTGGGGGATAGTGTAAGGATATCTAAATATAAACATGTATTTAGTAAAGGATATACCCCTAACTGGACGGGAGAGCTTTTTACAATAGCAGAAGTTAAGAAAACAAAGCCTGTGACTTATATTTTGAAAGATGAAAATGGCAATATAATCAAAGGAGGATTTTATACAGAAGAATTGTTAAAAACTAAATATAAAGACATGTATTTGGTAGAGAAGGTAATTAGGAGGAAGGGTGATTTATTATATGTCAAATGGCTCGGGTTCCCAAGTAGCCAGAACTCGTGGATTTCTGCAAAGGATGTATTAAAATGAATTTTAGGGTCAAAATATGGCAAGAGTCAAAACGGAAATTAGGGTGCAAAAGTCAGTAAATAGTTGGCAGTATTTTTTTTTAATTCAACCGTAATAGTGAATTTGGGAAATGTAAGTGAAATTTATTAAAACACTTGCCTAGGACAATAACATATCCAAATTGCAGACAAATCGGACAGTAAACACCAAAGATGGTTTTTTAGCCTGAATTTGAAAATTAATTTTTAAAAATATAGAGGAGGGATGGGGACAATATATTTAAGGCAAGGGTATATTTAATATAGGCCAGCAGGCGGGAGCTCTATAGGCGGGATCGGGTGTCGGTCCAAAAACTGATCCCCATAAGAATAACATGGGGAAAAAGCGCCGATTGTGGGGCCTCTTTGTGGTTTCTCCACTACTTCCCTTTTTTATTCAACCATAATCTTAATTGTAAAGTAATGAATAAACTTCCGCAATTTTGTTAATTGTATTTATCAGTTTTTATTAAAAGATTAGATAGAAAAAGCTGTTAGGCCTAATTAGCATAACTATAATTAAGATAATAATATATTCAAGGATTACCTTAAGACAGTGATGGATAACCAATTAGAAATCAATTATCACTCTATTTCAAATTCAAATCAAAATTCAAATATGTCTATTTTTATGACGATTTCTATGCTGACATTACCTCTGTAATTGTATTGTTCTTGGACAAATAAATAATTTGAATTTGAATTTTTTAAATAAAAGAAAAATGTTTTAAAAACATAATAATTGCGCTTTTGTAAGTGTTTAAATTAAGAGCTAGTCCAAATTTGTCTACAGTATATAAAAGTAAACACTTAGTAGCTACAATTACATACCAAAAACATTAATATTAAAGTATTAAAAGTAAAAAGAAAACTGTGGAGATATATTATTTGTATAAGTGAAAAAAACAACTTATGAGGAAACAATGTTATGACTGTGGCTCAGCAAAATTAAAAGAAACAAAAAATTTCATATTAAGACTGATTACCGGTATATCGATCAAGTTTTTCATTTTTAATTGTTTACTATTGTTTAATATATATGTAAGAATAAACAAAATAGTAATGTTATAACGTATATTCATTCATTATTTTAGTTTAATTATTAGATTATTAAAATAATTGGACTCCGGCCAAATATCATTATCCAATAAAGTTCAAATATCATCCTTAAAGATATTTCCTAAATTTATTATTAGCAAGAACACTTAATCACTTAATCACAGTTAAACTAGTGTATGACGCCGACGAATGATGAGTGTAGAATGCTGGAACCCTTCCCGCGTCCGTTGCAGCGGGGCAACGGAGGGGTCATGCTGCAACGGACGTATGCATATAGAATGTCAACAAAACATGAGCTCATGTGTTACAGTTTGGGGCACAGTGCTTGGCGCCTGGTTGGCGTATGCTCTGGAATGACTTTTCGCCTCTATATGGCTTAGTACCGTTAGTGTTACAACGTTAGTGTTTCTGTTGACTTTTGTCAACAGAAACCAAAATTAAATAAAATAATTTTAAAATATTGGTTTTTGTTATTTTCGTTATTGTCTGCTTTTAATTATGAGAAGTTTGAGTTGGTTCTCGCCTTTCCCAGGCGTCAAGCACCGTGGCGCGAACTGTACCAGCGTTTTTGTTACATCATTTACACTAATAATGTTCGTGTAATCTTAGGTCCTAAAACGCTCAGTTACCCTTATAGCTGCAATTTTGGTTTTTGTTCACTGAAATAATATAAATTTCTTGTACAGTTATTGAACCGATTCTTTGTTTTATATTAGCACGTAATTTTCTATAGAAATAAATCAGCATAATATATTCATCCTTTTCAAAATGGTGGCGATTTAAAAACTTTAAATTGAAATACCTAAAAGCCCTTAAATTATATTTAAAGACATCAAAGTGCTTTTACCAAATTTCCCCTGTAGAAAAGAAGTTAATTATTTTGTATCTTTTTGAGTATTGTAAAAGTTAATCTCTCAGACAATAAAGGATGAAAGTAGAAAGGGCCTAATATTATGCACTGTTTTATCGGTAGTAGTGGCGAAAGGGGGCTGCTGGCTCACTTGATTTATGGCTTCCGGTCACGTGACCGGAAGCGCTGAGTCATTAAACACGTCATCTGAGGCTGAGCCAGTGACGTAGGCGGTTTTGTGACGTAATGAGGGAAAGGTTAAAGTTCAAGGTCACGGGGAGGTTATTTTAAAAAAGTACTACCTCGCACGCGTAAAATCCGATTGTGATTCGATAGTTTTCATTCGATAAAAATATCGAATGAAAAAATCGAATGAAGCAATCGAATGATACGAGTGCGAGGTAGTACTATTTCATGTATTACTTTATTATTTACATTTATTTTTATTTACAATAAGTTATGTTTACAATAGTTCCCCGTTGTTTGTCGTCATCGATGTTGATGATCCGGAGTCGCGGCCATCACTTCGTTTTCTGATGAAAGGCGGTAGATACTTTGACCCCTGCGCAGAGTCTATGTTGTTTGTTGCGATCAGTTCTAAAGATAAACTGTAGCCATTCGCTAGGAGAAGTCGTAACTCCTCTTTAAAAACCTCCAGGTCCGTAGAAGTTGATAGATAAATAGAGTCATAATAAATACATCGAATCTTGAGTGACATGACAATGTTATTTTGTGAAGAGCGCGGAGAGAGGATGATGTTCACCAGTCGAGAGCTGGAGGTGTACTGACTATTCACAAGCTAGCATTGCAATCGTACCAAATGGTGGGGGTAAAAGTGTGGTGGGGCGGAGCAGATGGCGGACGGCAGATGGTAGGCGGCAGATGGCAGGCGGCAGGTGGCAGGTGACAAGTGCGCGGCAGATGGCAGCTGACGTGGGGAGGAAGACTTTGAACAAAATATCCATTAGTTACCCATAAAAATATTTGTGGTTCCATGTGCACCACGCAAAAGTTGGTCTGCTCGTTGAAGTTCCTCCTCTAGTTTAGTAACCAGCCGAAAATCCGCTTCCATTTCATCCTCCTGCTCTGGACATTGCGGCTGCGCACACCACCTCTTGCAAGCATAATCATAGACGTTCTTATATTCCTCCAGGACTTGTTCATATGTCCTAGGCTGCTGAGATATAGTTTGCATCGCCGCTTCTTGATTAACCTCGGTAGTCTCAAGAGTTGCCACCAACTCCTTCTCACTAATCACACCTCCCCAAATAATGTCATTGCCACGGCTTATGATGTTGCTTGTTGGCTGCTGAGATGTAGTTTGCTCAACCTCGGTAGCGTCAAGAGTTGCTATTAACTCCTCCTCACAAACCGCATCTCCCCAAATATTGTCGTTGACGCTGCTCATGGTGTTGTCTGTTCCAATGATTGTATAGTAATGCAGCGTTTGAGTGTAGGTTAGGTACTCGTCCCTTCCCCCACCACATCACTCCCCCCACCACACCACTTCCCCCCACCAAGTTTGTACATCGCGCACTAACTAGCGTACACGCATTAGTTAGGGTCTGACTCTTACACTGTCAAGACCGTAGCTCCTTAACTGAAAACTTCAATTAATTTGTCTCAACACTATATGTGTATAAATATTACAGTCACTATGATCTAAACTAGTGCATGTTTCCATGTGTTGCTTCTTGTGCAGCAGACAACTGGCTAAGAGTGTTTCAACCTTGGCTATTCTACGATGGAACCGCTCATTGTCCGCTAAAAGCGTAGACATTCTATCTTCATCGTCGGAGAAGTAGAAGGTGGTGGCAAGCGGGCTACTGAAGGACACCTTACTCATATTCCTGTAAAACTGTGACATGTTCAAACGTTAACACAAACTATATAGGTAGATGTTCATCCGACAACAGCTGGAAGTATAATGATGTAGCGCTAGCTTGTAGGATAGACACCTATCCCCACCACAACGTTCCCTTGTCCTTCAAACAGTTGTTTTTCACTACAGTTGCTCTACCCTTGGTCGGATCTGAAGTCTGTTTGCACTAACTTGTTCGTCTGATCAATCCGCGTAGTTTGAGTACCCACTTGATATATTTTAAACCGTAAATAAAGAAGTTATGTAGGTTTGACCTCTAAAATAGCTGTTTTCTAGCTATTACTGCTATACCCTTGGTCGGATCTGAATTCTGTTTGCACCACCTTGTTTGTCTGATCAATCCGCGTAATTTGAATACCCACTTGATATATTTTAATCCGTAAATAAAGAAGTTATTTAGGTTTGACCTCCAAAACAGTTGTCTTTAGCTATTACTGCTATACCCTTGGTCGGATCTGAATTCTGTTTGCACCAACGTGTTCGTCTGATCAATCCGCGTAATTTGAGTACCCACTTGATATACTTTAATCCGTAAATAAAGAAGTTATTTAGGTTTAACCTCCAAAATAGTTGTTTTTAGCTATTACTGCTATACCCTTGGTCGGATTTGAATTCTGTTTGCACCAACTTGTTCGTCTGATCAATCCGCGTAATTTGAGTACCCACATGACATACTTTGCACAAACTTTGTACCCCCCCTCCCAAAATGGGTCATGTTCAAGGTCAATTCAAGGTCAAGGACCTTGGGACTTAGAAAATTCCACAAAGTGGGCTGCACACAAACATGAGACTAACAGTCTCCTGCCTATGTACAGGCCAAGTCCCTAACTTGAAATGCTTAGGGTGGTCCTGAAAAGGACCGTTTGTGTTTGAAGGAGATGGTGGATAAGGAGCGGTGAGCGGTGGACAGTGTTTATTTTTTCTTCGTAACCCACTTTACTTGTCCCTTCTGCCGTACTAAAAACAAGTCGCACTTGGTCTCAGGAGGTGGCAGAGTGGACCTTGGAAGGTGGACCTTGACGTAACGGCCGTCAAAGAGGTGTTGGAGTAGGTACTCATCATCGCTGATCTTCCCCACAAATAGATACTCCACGTTTAATTTCAACTGCGCAAACTTGACGGTTACAGACTCCAGCGGCGTTACCAACTCGGTAAGTTTCACCGTAGCCGTCCTCTTCATTATCTCCTCAACAGTTGGTGGCGGCGATGAAGGTCGAAGCGATGAAGGGCGAGGCGATAGCGATGGCGAAGATGCAGTAGACGTCGAAGGCCGTTGGTCAAAGTAAAGTGGGTGGTTTCGAAAATTCTTTTGTATGCAAGATCTAAAAGAACTAGGTCTTTTGAATCCGCTCCTTTTTTCCGAAGACTTCTTCAAAGTCTCCTTCAAACGTTGCAGTTTCTCGGGTGTGATGGGAGAAGACATAGCGCAGAGGTGTATACAGTTCGCAAGGCAAAGCTGGAATGAGGTACCAGACGGAGCAAAGCGGGTCGCCAAGTGTAACCGTGACATTTCCATATACGGGTAGAAAGCTAAAGACCGGTCTACATCCTGTTCCCCTTCCACCGTGATGACACAACCCCCCCCCTTACGTCACGGGGCGGAGCCCCCCCCCCTTGACGTAACCCCCCCCCCTTGACGTAACCCCCCCCCCCGATTTGGGTCATGTTCAAGGTCACACCCCCCCCCTTCGACCTCCCCCCTTCCGCTTCGGTGACGTCACTTTGCCTTTATAAGCGGGAGCAGTCCGCAGTCTCGTCGCAGTAGCTTGCCGCCCGCTGTTTGGATATACGTCCCAGTGGGTTGCACTCTGCTGCAGCGTAGGTCTGTTAAGTGTGCGTTGGGCCCGACGCGCAATTAAGAGATCCGCGCCCTTGCATGTTTAGTTAGTTTGTTTAAGCATGTTAGATAACGCTTGTAGTTTGCTGCTAGGTAATGTAGTTAGTCTAATATATATGTTAGTGTTTGGTATTGGTTTGAAGTGTTTTATTTACTAATAACATATGTACTCCCGGCCCTACAGGTCCCTCAACAACCTTGGTCAAAACTTGGGTTCGCAGCAGCCTGACGCCGGGTGTTTGGGTCTACGTCCCACCGGGTTTCAGTGATACTGTTGACCTTTGCAAAACCGACCTCGGCTGTTCTTGTAAAAGTAACGTTAACTGATTAAGTTTGTTTAAATAGTTGTTGGTAAAGTCTTTATTTTAAAAGTAATGTAACTTGTTTCTCATCCTTTTCCTAACCCCTTACAAAAAGGTATGGCTCCCAAACCGACCTTATGTCATTACGGCGCGCAAACCGGTTGACATTACCCATCTTAGCCTGAGAAACGTTTGTGAAATATAAAATCAGCCTCTTGTTTAAAATCAGTCTCTTGTTTAAAATCAGTCTCTTGTTTGTTGTCTTTTGTCCCCTTCCCCAATACAGAGCGGGGAATAGATCGGTTTGTGGTCCAAGTGAGAATCACTTACCGGTCTATTCCCCGTTTTGGCAACTGGTTCGGATGACCTTGGGACTTAGAAAATTCTCGTACAGAGCGGGGAATAGATTGGTTTGTGGTCCAAGTGAAAACCTCGACCTCCCCCCTTCCGCTTCGGTGACGTCACTTTGCCTTTATAAGCGGGAGCAGTCCGCAGTCTCGTCGCAGTAGCTTGCCGCCCGTTGTTTGGATATACGTCCCAGTGGGTTGCACTCTGCTGCAGCGTAGGTCTGTTAAGTGTGCGTTGGGCCCGACGCGCAATTAAGAGATCCGCGCCCTTGCATGTTTAGTTAGTTTGTTAAGCATGTTAGATAACGCTTGTAGTTTGCTGCTAGGTAATGTAGTTAGTGTGTGGTATCGGTTTGAAGTGTTTTATTTACTAATAACATATGTACTCCCGGCCCTACAGGTCCCTCAACAACCTTGGTCAAAACTTGGGTTCGCAGCAGCCTGACGCCGGGTGTTTGGGTCTACGTCCCACCGGGTTTCAGTGATACTGTTGACCTTTGCAAAACCGACCTCGGCTGTTCTTGTAAAAGTAACGTTAACTGATTAATTTTGTTTAAATAGTTGTTGGCAAAGTCTTTATTTTAAAAGTAATGTAACTTGTTTCTCATCCTTTTCCTAACCCCTTACAAAAAGGTATGGCTCCCAAACCGACCTTATGTCATTACGGCGCGCAAACCGGTTGACATTACCCATCTTAGCCTGAGAAACGTTTGTGAAATATAAAATCAGCCTCTTGTTTAAAATCAGTCTCTTGTTTAAAATCAGTCTCTTGTTTAAAATCAGTCTCTTGTTTGTTGTCTTTTGTCCCCTTCCCCAATACAGAGCGGGGAATAGATCGGTTTGTGGTCCAAGTGAGAATCACTTACCGGTCTATTCCCCGTTTTGGCAACTTGTTTGGATGACCTTGGGACTTAGAAAATTCTCGTACAGAGCGGGGAATAGATTGGTTTGTGGTCCAAGTGAAAACCACTTACTGCTCTATTCCCCGTTTCGACAACATGATCAAACGACCTTGACCCACTTTGGGACTTAGAAAGTTCTCGTATTGTAAAATATACATATATATATATTTATTCGTTACAACATTAACACCCCCACCCTATAGCACTTTCACTCCCCACCACTAACATTGTGTATAAAAGAGGGTCCCCCAGCCCTAGTAAAATCACTCTTCTACCTGTGCTGTTATACCTCACACCATGGCACACATTAGGAAGCAGACACGACCTCTCAAATTGAAACCTTCTGCTTCGTCTTCAGCCGCCTCTACCACTTCGTCTTCTGCGGTTCCATCCATCCTTCGGACAGCTCTGATGTTAGCTAACATCGTCCCGGAGAACTGTTCACCACCACCTGCTGTGTCAACGTCTTCCACAAGTCCTTCACCTCTTCCGTCAACTTCTCGTGCTGTTTCTCCAAGTCCTTCTACATCTTCAAGTTGTTCTACATCTTCAAGGTCTTCTACATCTTCATCAAAGTCTTCCACATCTTCTGCTTCTTCATCCTCATCATCAAGGTCGAGGCCAAGCCAACCAGCCACACAATCATCTTCTCCAACCAGACCTTCAGTAATCTGCACATACACTTCATCTCCTTCAGAGAAATTCAAACAACTGAAATCTGTACAAAGGATGTGCATACTTCCTGCACAACAATGCAGTTATATATTCAAAAAAGGTGCTAAAAAAGGTGATCGCTGTCATAAACGTTGTATTTTAAATGAAGGAGCGTGCAGTCTTCATTTAAAATTAAACCATAGCGCATCTCCTTCTTCACCACGTCCAACAGTAGTGCCAACCAAAATTCGAATTAATAGGCTTTGTAAAAACAAACGCTACTTCTTTGTTAAAATAAAGGACTTTGCAAAGGTGTTGGTTCAATGTGAAGGCAAACTGTACTATGTAGAGTTACCTAGAGGCATGGACCTCCACGTCAAAAAGCCTTCCCAGAAAGACTATTTAATTCGAAATGATTCAGGTAACACTGTGTGGAAATCATTAAAATAAAAAATAAATAAAAACAAAAAGACCAAAAGGTTTATTCCAAATTAAATAAAATTTTCTTCCAAATTAAAAAAAAAAGTGTGGACAACCTATTTACACTTTGTAGCATCTGCTGCAGAGTGTAAATAGGTTGTCCACACTTTTTTTACAATGTTACAACGACCTTGACCTAGATAACGGACTTAGAAACATTTCGCTCTGTTTGAATTCCTTTTCAAACCAAAAAATTGATCTGTTCACCAACCTTTTAGGTGGGGGTAAGCGGGTATATAAGCGTGGCGTCGTAGAACATATTCATTAGTCAGCTATGGAGACTCCAGCAGGTTCATCCAACTCATCAGCTACTGATATGGAAGTAATCTGGAAACGTAGAGCGAAACAAAATAGTGCACGTTCGCGAAGAAACGAAAATAAAGTAAGAGAAGGATTCAAAAGATTACAAGTCGCTGTACCATTTGCTAATCCTAGTGATTCTAGGGTTTCAAAAATTCGACAGGCAGTACAATATATTAAGTTCCTTCAAACACAGCTTCAAGAACCTTGTATAAAAGCTGAACTGCCTGAGGAACCGCTGCCCCCCTCAATCTTACAAAAAGAATTAGGGAACGTTTTTGTCGAACCTCCGACCCTTAAAAAAGAAGATGACTAAACAATGAGAGGGGTTAAAAAAAAAAAAAAAAAAAAACAAAGCGGGGAATAGATCAGTTTGTGGTCAAAGTGAGAATCACTTACTGCTCTATTCCCCGTTTTGGCAATATGTTCAGACGACCTTGACCCAATAAAAAGACTTAGAATATTCGTGTATAGTAGTGACTTACACTCCGTGTGGTAAAATAATGGAAGATATATTTATTTCTTAACACGATATACCCCTTCCCTAACCCTTGTACTCCCACCACTAACCCCCACCATTTAAACGTAGTATAAAAGGGGTTCCCTATCACTGGTAAAATCATTCTGCTGAATATGAGTACACCCGCTCTCCCTATCGCTGCAGCAACACTAGTAGTAAGCAGAAAGGTTGAAAATCACGATCAGTTAATTGTCTTAAGAAGATTACTGCACAAGTTTCTCGATTGGGAGGTTGGTTGTGATTTGTATATGTGGAAGCCTACGGCTCCAGTGTATAATAGTGAACAGGAAGCATGGAAAACAAGCTATAAAAACGATGTAAAGTTACTTAAAATGATTGGTATAATGGAAAGGTTACTCCGGCAGAAATGGATCATCAATCCAACATTTTATATTAAACCAAACCATTGTTGAATCGATAAAAAGGAGAGAAATTAAAAACAGAGCGGGGAATAGATCAGTTTGAGGTCTAAGTGAGAACCACTTACTGCTCTATTCCCCGTTCTGGTGGTATGTTCAGACGACCTTGACCCACTTACAAGACTTGTCATTCTGCGACATCGTTGTTTGATATAAAATGTACTTCCTACAATAATATCCTTGACATTTACCCCCACCACGTAAACATGGTATTTAAGCGACCGCATCGGAATATCCCAGTAGTTAGCTATGGATTCCCAAGCAAGCACATCCAAAGAGTATAAAGATGAACTATCAGAGTTTTTGAAGTTCAACAATTGCTTGCGGAACCGAAGAGCCGAAAACACATTAAGAACAAAAACATATAAGCTGACAATGCAAAAAGCCTACCGGAGATTATCAAGTAAAGTCCCGGGCGTTAAATCTACTACTAAAACAAAGGACATGATATATCGGGCAATAGAATACATAAAACATCTGCAGGAAATAGTTGCAGAAGTTCCTTCTGAAGAACCGGTCTCTCTTGAACCGATAGAATGCGTGTTCCTGGTGGAAGATAGGTTGGCGAAACATCATTTTCTTGAGGAAGAACCGTCAGCCTACAAACAAATCTTCCTCATGGATGAAGACCAGGATGAATAACTGGGTTAACAAAATTAAAGACGTCTGGAATACAAAGCGGGGAATAGATCAGTTTGTGGTCCAAGTGAGAATCACTTACTGCTCTATTCCCCGTTTTGGTAAATGATCAAACGACCTTGACCCACTTCAGGACTTGGAAACAACTTTGTTTAGTACTAAATATATATTTAACAACAATATCCCCTCCCCAACGCACCCCCCCTCTAAATATTGTGGTATAAAAGGCGAGTTTGTATCAATGGTTGAATCAGTCTAGTCATGGCACCAAGAGACATCATCTTTCCTCATCCACGAGAGGTAATTCTAATGTTAAAAAACATTATGTTAGAAGATGAAGATGAAAATGAAGATGCGGTGTTGGAAGATGAAGAAGTTGATTCCGTAGAGATGGAAGCCGTGAGTTGGATGGAACAATTGGAGAGTGATGAGGATATCTCTAGTGTAGCGGATGACGTGGAGGAAAACTCGAATTCGGACGATGCGGAGTGTTACCAACAGTCACTCTGTTTGGAACACATGGAGGCAACTCCGAGTGGTAGTAGGACCCTTTTTGAGGGTACCTACGTCACTAGCTTTCTCCCCCGTCGCTTATTTCCGTTTGATGAGTCGGATGTGTCAGATGAGTCTGATTAGTTTTCTTCGTTAACCTTCCAACTACAAATACAGAGCGGGGAATAGATCAGTTTGTAGTCAAAGTGAGAACTACTTACTGCTCTATTCCCCGTTCTGGAAATATCTTCAGATGACCTTGACCTATATCTGGACTTGGAAACAACTTCTTTTGATACAATAATTATTACTAAATCAAACATATGCTCCAAGAGGGGGGTACTCTAATGGTGGGGGTAAGCAGGTATTTAACCATGCACTTTGGAATACACGTATTAGTCAGCTATGGATTCGCAAGCAAGCACATCCAACTCCAGATCTGGCTACAGTCAGAGAAACGCTGAACACTCAAAGAAATGGAGAGTGAATATTAACTCTGGATATGAGAGATTACAAAGTGTAATCCCATTCGCCAATCCTCGAGATGCAAAAATAACCGTTTTGTATAAGGCCATGGAATATATCAAAAGTTTACAGTTAAAACTCCAAGAACCGCTGTCAGCTCCCTCAATCGACCAAAAACTGTTGGAATCATGTCCTCTGACTGAAGATGAAAAACTCCAAGAACCGCTGTCAGCTCCCTCAATCGATCAAAAACTGTTGGAATCATGTCCTTTGACTGAAGATGACTTGGCGGTTCAACATTTCTTTGCTGAAGAACCCTCATACAAACAACTTTTTGAAGATCAGGATAATTAAAAGAAAACTTAAAGATCTGTTAAATAATACAAAGCGGGGAATAGATCAGTTTGTGGTCCAAGTGAGAATCACTTACTGCTCTATTCCCCGTTTTGGCAACATGTTCAAACGACCTTGACCCACTTTGGGGACTTGGAAACATCTTGGTTTGATGCAAAATGTACTTCCTGCGTAAAATTTGGTATTTCTTCACTAACACATATACTCCGGCATGTATACCCCCCACCACTGTTCTTATTCGGGTATAAATAGAGGTGCATTTTGGAGTGTTATTAGTTGCTGGTTAGCCTTTGAGGAAGACACAGTTATAATATGTATCGGTGCGATATTTGTAAAGCCTCATTTAGAGATGATTGGCTTTTAGCCATTCATAAAGAACTAAAACATAATTCCAACACAAATACAAAAGAAGAACAAAATGAACAAGAATTAGATTCAATCGATCATCAATTAGCACAACATCAATTTGCAAACCTAAATCAAAAAGAACAAAATGAAGTTTTAAGACCGAGTGTCATTCATTATGCACAATCAACGTCATCAACATCGACTTCTACGCCTGCTATGTCTACACTTCACCATCCTTCATCATCAACACCATCAACATCGACTTCAACGCCTGCTATGTCTACACTTCACCGTCCTTCAACATCAACAGCTGCTATGTCTACACTTCACCGACCCTCAACATCAACAGCAGTAGATGTGGAACTACACGCTCAAGCACTACCTGGTAAGGTAGTAACACATTTTAAAATTGACAACGTAAAATTACAACTTGAAAACTTTTTACATAACGCCAAAGAATTAGTAGCCAAAACACTAAAGAATGAACAAAAAAGATTAAATTTTATCAAATTTGGACTGTTGCTAGATGCCATATTCACTAACATTCAAAACGAAACATCACCAAGAGGATTCATGACAAAAAACCGAACCATCATGGCTGCGTCAGATATTGAAAAGATCGTAACAGAATGTTTTGAGGAACTTTTGACGAAACTACAAGAGCATGAAGGAAGAGGATCTGGATGGACTTTATTAAGTATAACAAGTCTGGATGTTAGAGTTCATAAACAAGGTTATGGAATGAGAGGAAGTAGTTATATTCCTCTTCCGAAAAAAGTAAGTGATACAAAATCCTGTATTAATGTGCAAAATGAAGATAACGAATGTTTTAAATATGCCATGTTGACCAAATATGTAACAGACAATCCGATAAGACCAAGTCACAAATATGAAGAAGTACAACATAAGTATAATTTCCAGGGAATGACTTACCCTGTTGCAATTACTGATATATCAAAATTTGAAAAGCAAAATCCGTCAGCTTCTGTCAACATTTTCGGCTTAGATTCGTCAAACAATGCATACCCCTTGCGCATAACACCTATTGAGCGCAGAGATCATACGGATTTGCTATTGATCACTAAAGGGGACATATCCCACTATGTCTACATAAAAAACTTTGGAGCTCTTGTTTCTAAACAAATATCAAAAAAACGCGTTGAAAAAACCATCTGTAAAAGGTGTTTTTGTCATATAGGCAAGTCATTAAGAAGGGGAGGTTCAGAATGGCTAGTAGAACATCAAAGGTTATGTAGTGGAAACTATGAGGTAAGAATTAAATTGCCACATCCCAGCAGAGCGCAGATAAAATTTGACAAAGTAAATCAACAATACCCTGTTCCATTTGTTGTGTACGCGGACTTCGAAGCATCTTTACTTCCTATTGAACAACAAGAAGAGGATATCACAAAAAGAAGCAAATATCAAAAACATGCACCAAACAGTTATTGTATACTAACAAAATCCACGCTGTCTGAAGAACATCTTCAAGAATTTGGACTATCATCTGCTCCGAAGATTTATCGTGGTGAACAAGCAGCGAAACACTTTGTAGATGAGTTGTATTACATTGCCTCTAAGGTGGAAGAAATCTACAAAATTAAAATACCGATGCAACCTATGGATGAACACCAACTTCAACATCACAATTTGGCAACAACATGTTATCTGTGTAATAACCTATTTACACCAGATAACGTTAAAGTGCGTGATCACGACCATCTTACAGGAGCCTACAGAGGTGCAGCCTGTAACGCTTGCAACTTAAATTACAAAGTACCATCTTTTATACCCGTTGTTCTACATAACCTTAGCGGATATGACTCTCATTTCATAATCCCGGAGTTAGGAAGAGATGATGGAGCAATAGATGTTTTGGCAACAACAATGGAAAAATTTATAAGTTTCTCTAAAAAGGTTGGCAAAATAAAACTTAGATTTATTGATTCGTTTCGATTTATGCCTTCTAGTCTAATGAAATTAACTGATAATTTAAAAAGAGAAGATCTGATAGAAACAAGCAAAATTGTAGCCAGTAGTAAAATGGATCTGGTTCTTCGAAAAGGAGTCTTCCCCTACGATTACATCGATGGACTTCATAGATTTAATGAAACATCACTTCCTCCACCAGAACAATTTAACAACAAACTTAATGATTCGGAGATTTCACTTGAAGACTATCAACACGCATGTCGAGTATGGAACGAGTTGGATATGAAGACTTTAGGAGAATACTCAGACTTTTATGTAAAACTTGACGTGACTCTTCTCTGCGATGTTATGGAAGAATTCCGAAGAACCTGTTTTGCAGCATACGGTTTAGACCCTCTACATTCATATACATCTCCAGGACTAGCTTGGCAAGCAATGCTGAAAGAAACAAAATGCAAACTCCAGCTGTTAACAGATATAGATATGGTTTTAATGGTTGAGTCGGGTGTTAGAGGTGGATTAACTCAAAGCGTGACGAGACATGTTAAAGCCAACAACAAATATCTACCTGACCATGATCAAGAGAAACCTTCAACGTACTTGGGATATTTCGACGCGAATAATCTGTATGGATGGGCCATGTCGAACCCACTTCCATTTGACAACTTTAAATGGGTTGATCCCGACTGTATTAGCGATATTTCACAAATTCCAAAACAAGGAGATACCGGATATATTTTGGATTGCGACTTTGAATATCCAGAACATTTACACGATCTTCATTATGACCTTCCACTCCTTGCAAGAACAGAAATTTCACCAACTGGAAAACACCCAAAATTAATGATGACCCTTAACAATAAACAACGATACGTAGCTCACTATTGGGTTGTTCAACAAGCTATCGAATTAGGTTTACGTCTTACTAAAATTAATAGAGCTGTAGAATTTTCCCAATCGTGCTGGTTGAAACCGTACATTGACTCGAATACTACCAGAAGAGCAGCCGCTACATCAGCCTTTCAAAAAGACTTTTTTAAATTGATGAACAATGCGATATTCGGTAAAACATTGGAAAACAAAAGAAGACATAAAAATGTTAAACTTGTTACAGATCCGAACAAACTACAAAAACTCGTACAACAGCCAAACTTTGGAACATCTATAATTATTAACGAAAATCTTGTAGCTGTATCTATGAAGAAAACAAGTGTGAAGATGGATCGTCCTTTGTATATAGGTATGACAATCCTGGATATCTCCAAGACTCATATGTACGATTTTCATTACAAAAAGATGGTCACCTTTTATGGACGAGAAAACATCGGCATCTCCTACATGGATACAGACGCTTTTATATATTGGATAATTACTAACGATATGTATGAAGACCTTCGAACATTTGATTACAAAAACGACTTTGACTTTTCCGACTATCCAAAAGATCATCCAAACTACGACAATGACAGAAACAAAAAAGTGCTTGGCAAATTTAAAGATGAAGCCAATGGTGTTATACTTCAAGAAATTGTTGCACTAATGTCAAAATTATATTCTTTACAACTAAATGAAAACCAAGTCATTAAGAAAGCTAAAGGAGTAAAAAGTTTATATTTAAAGAAGAATGTGCATTTTAATCACTATAAGAAATGTTTATTTGAAGATCAAGATATAACAGCAAAATTCAACACAATCAGAAGTTTCAACCATCAGCTGTACAGCGTGACGGAAGTGAAAAAAGCTCTCTCTTCAAATGATGATAAACGACACATCCTTGCAGACAACATCCACACTCTACCATTCGGCCACTATTCCCTCAACCCTATTGACGAGTAACCCTTTCATCGTCCTACATCCCTTTTCCTTTTCCTTTCCGTATAAAAGGGGGAACACAGCAGTATTTTGCTGTGTTCCCCCTTTTATACATTAGTTTAGAATGACCTTGACCTATATAAGCAGATTTATACAAAAGAATATTTAATATCATATCAGCTGTCTTCGTGAAACCATCATGTCAGACCTGAAGGAGAAGATTATTAATGAACTACACAAACCTGCAAGAATAAAGTTTCCAAGAAGAAATACTGTTATAAAAGGGATAAATGATCTATACCAAGCGGATTTAATTGAAATGCGACCGCATAGCAGAATAAACAAAGGATTTAAATATATACTCACAATTATTAATTGTTTTACAAAAGTTGCAGACGCTTTGCCTCTAAAGGACAAGACTGGTAAAAGCGTAACAGAAGCCATGGAAATAGCCATAAAAAGAGATAAAAACAAAATTAAACATTTACAAACTGATGATGGAACAGAATACTTTAATACAAACTTTGCACAGTTAATGAATAAATATAAAATAAATCATTATTCTACAAATTCAGAGAAAAAAGCAGCTATTGTAGAAAGATTTAATAAAACCTTAAAAGGAGCACTGTATAAACAATTTTCAAAAAGAGGTTCTTACGTATGGTATGATGTTTTACCACAATTAATAAATGATTATAACAACAGGTTTCATAGAACTATCGGTATGAAACCTAACAAAGTAAATAGAAGAAATGCAAAAGATGTATTAAAACGCATAAAGAAAAATACAAAGCCTAAAGTAGAAAAAATGCAGCCAAGAAAATTTAATGTAAGTGATAAAGTACGGATTAGTAAATATAAGGGAGTGTTTACCAAGAAATACCTTCCCAATTGGACGAATGAAGTTTTTACAGTGTATAAAGTGTAACCGACTGTACCTGAAACGTATATCCTAAAAGATAACAAAGGAGATTTGTTGCAAGGTGCATTTTATGGACATGAAATGTTAAAGTCAACAGTAGGTGATGTATATCTTGTTGAAAAAGTGTTACAAAGAAAAAAGGACGCAGTTAAAGTGCGGTGGTTAGGGTTTAACAAAACTGAGGATTCATGGATACCTATAAAGGACTTGGTTTAATGCAAGCAACTCATTTCATCGTTAACCCTTGAGCAGGATGGAGATTATTAACCATAAAGATCGATTCAATATTAATAACATAGATGATTTAACTGTGGATAACGTTAAAATTAACAATGGTAAACACGGTAGTTTACTTCCAAACACTGTTCGATGTATAGTAAGTGGCCCCTCAAACTGCGGAAAGACCAATGTTGTCTTTAATTTGATTACTAATCCGCAGGGATTAAGGTTTAATAACCTATATATTTTTTCAAAGTCTCTACATCAACCAAAGTATCAATTGCTGGATAAAATCCTATCTGATGTGTCTGATGTTAATTTTTACAAATTTAACGCTAGTGATAGTATTATGCAACCAAACGAAGCGAAACCGTATTCTGTATTTATATTTGACGATGTATCTTGTGAAAATCAGGATACTATTAGAAACTACTTTGCCATGGGAAGACATAATAACATCGACAGCATATATATAGGACAAACTTATAGCAAAATCCCAAAACAACTTATCAGAGATAATGCAAATATTCTAATTGTATTCAAACAAGATGATACTAACCTAAAACATATATATAACGATCATGTGAATGCGGATATGCCATTTGAAAAGTTTAAAGAGCTTTGCGGAAAAGCATGGGCGGAAAAGTATGGATTTTTGGTTATTATGAAAGATCAAGCTATAAAAGATGGTCGTTATAGAATAGGTTTTGATAAATTTGTTTTAATACACTGATTAGCGGTATTACTGTACAAGTCGTCAAGGTGTGAAGATGGTTAACCAGGAAAAGCTATTAAAGGAAATAAAATCACTTAGTGATTCTATTAGACAAAAGAACCGAGCTTTAAAATCAGGTATAAATGAAAGAGAGCAATTTTTAGAAACAACATTCAAACCTGTTACTGAACCTTTAAAGCGATTAGCACAAAATATGGAAAAACCTTCAATTCGCTTCGAAGGAGACAAAATGCTACCAATTTCCAAATATGAAGAAGAATTTCAGAATGATGAAAGTTTTGGTCAGTTACAAACATCTGAAGAAAGCGACGAGTATGAAGAAAGCGGAGATATAGAGGATTTAAAGGAAAAGGACATTGCAGAAGATACAAGTACAGAAGATACAAGTGTAGAAGATACAAGAGCAGAAGAAGAGGATATTAACCCATCCAACTTAAGCAAATTAGGCACGGATATTATGTTTAAAGGAACACTTGGAAGAACATATACGTTAAAAATGTTACACGCCGCACATGCTAATCGAAATTATCATACCTATGGAGCTAGAATAGAGGATAAAGGATTAATGATTGGAGATAGCAAGTTAGATATAAACGAAAATGATGATATAGTTATTGGAGATAAGAAATATAAAGGTACTAAAGGTTTGTTTGAACTCATCTTTAAAAATAATCCTGGTAAATATACTAAAAGGGATTTACAATTGTTTAAAAATATATTAGAGTATACAAATGCACATAGAAAGAAGTATTCCAAAGACCTACCTATTCATAGAAATCGGTCAATAAAATATACAAGTATTATATCTAGTCTTTTCCCCTCGAAATCAAAAAAAGCTCAAATTAAAAGAAGAGCTTTATCTTCTGCTGAATTAAATGTTTTGCATAAAAAGAGAAAAACAACTGATCCTACCACATCTGGAAGGGGATTATTGAAAAATTTGTATAAAACTAATATAATATATTACAACGATATAAATAAGTTAGTTGATCGAATGAGGTTATTACATGAAGCTATGGAAGCCGGGCACACTGGTTTAGAAAACGAATGGGTAGCTTTGGTTGATGAACTGCGAAAACAAGGAATAATTGTTCAGTAGACGCATATATATATATATATATATATATATATATATATATATATATATATATATATATATATAATAAGAACCTAAACGATAGCGATTCAGTTACATCATGAGTGTGGACAAGTTTGGACGGTATTCCGAGTTTGGAGTAAAATCTGGATATAGTGAAAAAAAAGCTGGGTTTCCGTTAACACCTGACGGCAACTATAATTTTGAAGGAAAAGTAATTCAAAATGTTGGTGATCCGCTTATGTCGTCTGATGCGGTTACAGTACAGTACATGAAAAAAAGAACCCCAACTGTACACGAAGATCATTGGGGGTTTTCCGGTAAAAGGTTAAGCGATATACAATATCCCATTTATGATGGTGAAGCAGTAAATTTAGCTACTCTAAAATTGTTAACGATTTACAAAAGGAATAAAACTGACACAAGCTATGATGTAAAAAAATTAAAATTATCAAATGTAGGTGATTGTGAGCAGGATGGAGACGCTGTAAATAAGAAAATGTTTGATATTGTACACAAGAAATGGACTACGGAATATGAAAAACATTTGGAAAGGTTTGGTGCAGCTCTATTCCATTATATCCATCGGGCTTCAGGAAGAGATGCAGCTTCAGATGTTGACAGTCACAATTATTTAGACTGGAAAAATATACACAATCCAGAGAAACCTAATCAACGAGATAAACCGTCTAAGCCTTCTAAAGTCAAGACATTAGGAAAGGAGGATAAAGTGAATGTGATTAATGAACCAACAGAAAACAATGAAGATTACATAAGAGAAAAAAGAATTTAAAATACCCCCCATGATAAGGGATAAAGCATCAGTCATATTCGAGAGACGATACAGAGAGGATGATGGAATCCAATATTACTGCGTGAAGTTTAATATCTCAAGAGCCGAGATTTCCCCAAGGAGTGTTGACAGATGGTTTTGTTCAACGGTTTGATAGATATATGGATTGGGAACAACTTTCCATACATTACCTCTTTACAATGACTATGTTAAGAATTTATTTTCACAGAGTTAACTGGATCCATATTTTACAAAGACAACAGTTTTCAGAAGACTTCCTCGTAGAGATGACATCGAATTTTAATAACTGTTGGGAAGTAATAAGAAAATATCAAAATCTCTCTGAGAATTACATTGACAATTTTAAAGATAAACTAGACTGGGATGTGTTATTCAATTATCAACGATTAAGTGGCAAGTTTCTAAGGGAACATGACAAATATTTAAAGTTTATTCATTTTACCGAAGACAACGATACCATCACCAGCGGAGAAACATCTGGAACATCTTCAATTACACCTTATTTCTATTTTTACTACTTTTATTTAATATGTCTACATTTAATTAATAAATCCATTTCGATATAATAAATGGATTTTAAACAGTATATAATACAAGAAACCAAAACTGATATTACATTCATTGTAAAACATTTATAGAGTGCACCTACTGATTGTAAGTTTTGCTATAAATAGCCATGTCCAGGATTAAACGCATCAGTCATAATCGAGAGAGATTACAGAGAGGAAGGGGAATAGCATCAACAGCATTTTCTCTATTGAGTAAACCGGTTGGAGCTATAGTTAATAAGGCGATTGATTTATTACCTGTGGAATTACATTTACCTGGAGGATATCAATATTGTGGTCCTGGAACCAAATTAGAGAAACGTCTTGCTAGAGGAGATCCTGGAATAAATAAGCTCGATCAGGCTTGTAAACAGCACGATATAGCGTATTCCAAATTTGGTGATACTAAAAATAGATCAATAGCGGATAAAGCACTTGCTGAGAAAGCTTGGCAAAGAGTAAAATCTAGTGACGCGAGTATTGGTGAAAAAGCAGCGTCTTTAGCAGTAACAGCAGCAATGAAAGGAAAAACTACGTTTGGAGGAGGAAAGAGAAGAAGGCGTGGGAAAAAACCCGCTAAAAAACAAGGAGGTAATATCAGAAGAAAACGTCGATCTACCAGTGGTAAAGCTAAAAAGAAACCAACAATATGGTCAATGATAAAAAAGGGAGGAGGATTATACCTAAGACCGTATCGTGTGTATTAAATAAGAAAGAGCAATTAATAATTAAAAACAAAGAATTGACCAATGAAGAACTGATTACATATGCGTCTTGTTTGAAAATCCCATTTTTTAGAGGAGTATTTATGAAAGATGAGTTACCGGTTAAAATGTGGAAAAATGAGACTGGTATTGTAAATTTGGATAATAGTGAAGGATTAGGCACTCATTGGGTGTGTTACAAGAAACTTGGTAAAACCATTTATTATTTCGACAGTTTTGGAGACCTTCCACCACCGAAAGAACTTCAACAATACTTTCGTGCGGCAGAAAATGTTTTTTACAATCATACAAGAAAACAACCTGATGATACATCCATTTGCGGTCATTTATGTTTAGACTTTTTAGCTAAAAGTGTTAGTCAACTTTAAGATGTCCTCGTATACAGTGTCATTAACCGGTAACTCATGTACTTTGCGCAGTATTCTGTTTCCAGCGCTACGTTTGCAAAAAGGAAGACTATGGGAAGCCGCATTATTGGATTTAACAACATATAACTCTATTCCAAACGTTAGTGAAGGAATTAATAACAAAATACATTATTACAAGACAAAAGATGATAAAGGAAAGTATTCAGCTTTGGAAGAATTCAGTTTACCAACAGGAGCTTATGAAATTGATAATATAAATGAAGTTATACAAAAACATATGGGAAAAGAAAATATAACGATAAAAGGCAATAACAATACAATGAAAGCCGAAATTACGTCTAAGTATTATATTGATTTTAGTCAAGAACATTCAATTGGTAGTTTATTGGGGTTTTCTAAGGAAACAAAAGTATTAGAACCTAATAAAACTCATTCTGGGAATAAAACTGTGACGATCATCAAAGTTAATAGCATAGACATTACATGTAACATTATACAAGGATCCTACAGAGATGGAGAGAATCGTCATATATTACACACATTCTACCCATCAGTTGCACCGGGTTTCAAGATAGTAGAAAAGCCTCAAAACCTTGTGTACCTACCGTTAAACACCAGTTTCATTTCAGACATCGTGCTGAACATAGTGGATCAAGACGGAAACCTTATTGACTTTAGAGGAGAAGCTATTACTGTAAGAATACATATAAAATCATCCGCTTAGACAATGGGGTTATCATTTAAAAAGAGAGAGCCAACAAGCAAAGAGGTCAGTAGCTCATCAGCTGTAGAAGGGTTAACAAATGACAACATTCGTTTTCTAGAAGAAATTGGATTAAAACTCATTAACAATGGATATACTGGATATAGCGCAGGGTCCAACATTCGACGAGACCTTATGGGAAAAGGAATATCACACGCACAACCCTTACGCTTCGTCCAAATTAAACAATAACGATGAAATTAGGATTCCTATACAACAACAAGACATTTATACTCTTCCATGCGAAAGTTATTTATATATTGAAGGAAAAGTAACAAAAAATGATGGTACTGCTGGAACCACTGTTCCGTTCATAAATAATCCTATGGCAATTTTGTTTGACGAGATTAGATATGAAATTTCAGGAGTTACAGTCGATTCAACAAAAAAGGTTGGAATTTCCAGTACATTGAAAGGATTAGCGTCTTTAATACCAAATGAGAAGAACCTGTTAGCTGTTGCAGGATGGGTTGCACCAGACAAAAGTACAATCGCTCCTGACTCTTCGGGAAACTTTGATTTCTACGTACCTTTAAGATTACTCCTAGGATTTGCTGAAGACTACAGAAGAATAATAATAAATGTAAAACAAGAACTAGTTTTATTAAGATCATCAAACGATAAAGATATTATTAAAGCAGCTACTGGAACAACTGATGCCAATTTAGACTGGAAACTAACATTAGACAAGATTGTTTGGAGAGTACCACATGTGCGACTAAATGATGAACACAGGATTACATTATTAAGAAAGTTAAAATCAGATCGAGACATTGTAATGCCATTCAGAAGCTGGGAGTTTCATGAATACCCCGTTTTACCTACAACACAACGACATACATGGACTGTAAAAACTTCTACTCATTTGGAAAAAGCGAGATATGTAATATTTGGATTACAAACGAAGAAGAAAAGTATAATAACTGAAAATGCTGGTGAATTTGACCATTGTAAATTAACAAACTGTAAAGTGTTCCTGAATTCACAATTCTTTCCCTACGACAACTTTAATATTTCTTTTGATAAGAAAAGATACAGTGTTTTATACGACATGTACGCTAGGTTCCAAAATTCATATTACGGCAAAACAAATACACCTCTACTATCTCCCGTTCAGTTTGAATCGAAAGCTCCGATTGTTGTAATTGATTGTTCCAAACAAAATGAATCTGTAAAATCGTCTAGTGTTGATATAAAAATAGAAATGGAATTTCAAGAAAACGTACCTGCAAATACATCTGCGTATTGTTTAATTTTGCACGATAAAATTGTTACATACACACCGTTGACCGGTATTGTAAAGACAGTATTGTAAAACGTTGTACCACCACCGGCACCGCCACTGTCGCTAACCTATAAATAGCGGAGCAGCAATGCAGGTCTTCAGTTGATCGTCTATCGGCGCATGGGTAACATCTTCTACAAAATGAGTTCTCCATCTGTTGTACAAGGTGATGCAGAGGTAGCACCGTTATTGGAACGTGATAATACTAGTGAAGCAGAAATCATCAAGGAAATAACTGCATTTTTAAAGTTTGGTAAAAGAGATAGAGAGGAGGAAATTAATGCAGACCCATCAAAGGTAGTACCAAAGAGGAAGAAGAAAGTTGAAGAAAATATTCCTCCTCACATTTTAACTGAAGTTTTTCTGCGAATATTTTACCCCATCTCAGCATGCATCAGTAAAAGTGTATCAGTTGGATTGATGAAATCATTGGATTATTCCCCTACAGTAATACTACACCATGGAACAAAAAAGGTTTTATTTTCGCAAAATGCTTGGGAGTCATTTTTGAAACATGTACATTTAATAGAATGTTATTTAACTAACAGTTTGTGTGGAAGGAAAACACATATTCGACTTTTGGATTGTGACAATGAAATCGATATTGTTAAACATCGCGGACAACTACAAGTGCGAATTAGAGACTTGACTCAACATGAAAATAAGATTCTACTGTCACGTGAAGAATTCTACGTTTTAAACTACGCAACAGAACCTATTACAAGGTACATGAGACAGTTGGTATTTGCAAGCGCTATTATTAAAGAATATTTGGTCGATACTTTGGAAAAACAACCTGATAGCACCATCGTGTACGGACCTGTGGATACATCTATTTTTAATAGAATACCTCATGAAGTTTGCATGTGGAGAAAGTTAAAGGATTTTGAACCACTTGTAGAAATCGCTACAGAAGCTACAGAAGAAACAACACAGGAAGAAGAAGAAACGGAGAAACAAGAAGAAGAAGAAAACGAGACACAAGAAGAAGAGGTTAAAAAAGACTAAAGTTTGACTTAGTAATGAAGAACACACGTGGGGTAGGCCTATTGGGGACGGTGCCCACGTTAAATATACACCAACGCGCCTGCAACTGTACGGCCTGGTATTTAACCTACCGTGGTGTGGAAAACAGTTTAGTTGATCGCTAGGTGCCATGATGAGCGGAGGGGATGAAGAAGTGAGTGTAAAGCCTTGTGTAATAGAATTTCAAGCATTTCGAAATAATGACGATAGGTTTATTATCAAGGAATTAGTAATTTTAGACTTGCTTACATTTGTAGCCTACCCATTCACGTTTGAAGCTCCTTTTTCTTTTAACAAACTTAACACCAAAGCAAAAAGTACAAACAAATGGATAACAAACTACTTTCATCACATACATTGGTATGAAGGATTTATAAGCTACAGTAATCTGCACAGTATTATGTTTAACTTTTGCAAACAATATTCACATATATACACAAGAGGATTAGAAAAAAAGAACTGGATACAAAAGTATACGCACGGTAATGTTTTCGATATAACTATCAGTAAGGACTTTAACATTAATCTCGGTAATATTTGTGTCGCTGCAAAAGATCTTAAACACGGTCAAACAAACTGTGCATTGTACAACGCATATCGTTTGGCTGCTTACTTGAAACAAACGCAGGAATGTGGTGGGGGTAGCGGAGAACAGAAATGTGGTGGGGGTAGCGGGGCCTATAAATACGAGGAGACAACACCGCTTCAGCATGAGTATTATTCGAGACTCCGAAGAGGCAACATCACAGAAGACACCACCACTGACGAAGATGGCATCACAACAATATCTACAAACATTGGTTGATCAATTCAACACTCACTCAAAATCGAACCTTCTGCTAACTAAAAAATGTTCAGAACTAAAAGAACAAAGACATTACATTATTCATAGCATCAAGAAAGTGGAAACCACACATGGAGAAGCAATTCTAGTATCATTGTGCGAAGGACCTATGACTCCAGGAGATGAGCCGAAGTTTCAAGTATTTCTTCCAAAACGATTTGTTCAACTGCTACAAAATGAAGACTTGCGAGATATTCAACCGGGGACGTTGTATTTGGTATCACACGGTGTAAGCGGCAACAACTCGACGGAACTCACTCTGCACATCATGCATCATTGTACATAATGTCTCTATTTGTTTTTCTCTGTTTGTATTTCTAGTCATCAATGTTAGACTTAAGCTTATTGTATTGTAGAATGTTTGTTTAATAAAGAAAGAAAAATAAAAAAAGAATAACATTAAAAGAAAAAAAAAAAAAACAGCAACATAGCAGTATATTATTTTATATACTGCTGTGTTGCTTTTTTTTTTAAATTCAAATGGTTGACCTTGAACTTTCATTCAGGGTTAACTTATGAAGGGGTATAAAAGAGAGGGAGCAGTGAAGTTAGTCTCAGTCTTGTCTAACACACGCTGCAGCTAACATGTCGGTGCCACCGATGAACAATTTATTTTTCGATAACAATTTGAAGACATATTGTTGCGAGTTGCAATGTTTTAAAATACCAGGCGATCAAGTTGACGGGAAAGCTTGTCGTAAGTGCAGGTGTTTCAGCTATTGCATATGTCGATGTAAAACATATCAAATGAACCGTCAAGATAAAATACAAGAATTACGGCGACGGCTTGCATTACTTTGGCGGCGAATGGAGTAGCAACAATCTGCCGCGCACTTGCCACCTGCCGCCTACCATCTGCCGCCTGCCATCTGCCGCCTGCCACCTGCCGTCCGCCATCTGCTCCGCCCCACCACACGTTTACCCCCACCATTTAGTACGATTACAACGCTAGCTTGTGAATAGCCAGTACACCTCCGGCTCTCGACCGGTGAACATCGAGCTGCTCGTCCCGACTGTGTGTTCCCTGCGGTCACATAAATAGGCGAGGAACACACAGTCGGGATGGACCGATTGGACAAACAAGCGCAGCACTTGAAAACTGCGTCTGACGGCCGCGACTCCGGATCAACAACATCGATGACGACAAACAACGGGGAACTATTGTAAACATAAATTATTGTAAACATAACTTATTGTAAATAAAAATAAATGTAAATAATAAAGTAATACATGAAATAGTACTACCTCGCACTCGTATCATTCGATTGCTTCATTCGATTTTTTCATTCGATATTTTTATCGAATTAAAACTATCGAATCACAATCGGATTTTACGCGTGCGAGGTAGTACTTTTTTAAAATAACCTCCCCGTGACCTTGAACTTTAACCTTTCCCTCATTACGTCACAAAACCGCCTACGTCACTGGCTCAGCCTCAGATGACGTGTTTAATGACTCAGCGCTTCCGGTCACGTGACCGGAAGCCATAAATCAAGTGAGCCAGCAGCCCCCTTTCGCCACTACTATCGGTAGCCAATGTACTTTGTATTTCATGGGTATCTACACAATAATAGACGCTCTGTTTTACTTTCATACTTTTTCTAGTAGTTCCCACAGTTATAATATAAAAAAAAAACTAAACGAGCAACAAAAAATAGCTTTATATTTTTGTTTACAAATTTACGAGTTTTAGGTTGTTTTGGGTTACAAATTTTAAACCATCCCCCTGTCAAAGTAAACCAGCGTACAGTAATACAAATATACCTCACATCACTATACCACAAATGAAGCTGATAACCAAAAGTTTCATCAACATACGTTTATAAGTAACTGGCTGATACCCGGGCTTGCACAGTAGCTGATTAAAATTCCTGCTGCAACTACATCTGTTTAAGTAATTATCTGATCCATTAAACCCTTAACCATAACACTGTAACTTCAAGGGCCACTGGCCCTAAGGGATTGCCAAGATGGGAGTAGGCCTATATGTAGCCCCGATAAATCATCTACCTACATGCAAATTTTCAGCTCGATTGGTTGAGTAGTTTTTACGTTAAAACGGAACATACAAGTCGACAGACAGACATACAGATACCACCTATCTTTAATAAATGTATAGGTTAAGCGATTCATCAAATGTTACTTTTTATCCACAATAATATATATATATATATATATATATATATATATATATATATATATATATATATATATATATATATATATATAGAACTAGCTGTGTACCCGTGCTTCGCAACGGACGATTTGTGGTACTTACATAGCACTTTAATTTTTCATTATCAATATATTTATTTCAGGAAACGAAATTCCCAAGAAACCGGTATGCTGGTAACGATGCTCGTTTCCCATAGAAAGTTTTTTTTCAGGCACCCTTGCCTCATTAACTCGGCTCTGGTAAGGCTGACATTCACGTGTCACTGAGTAAATGTGTAACCTATCCCAGTTAGCAGAGGCATGATTAACGATTTCAGATCGTATATTACGGGACTGAGCGATAGACCCTGTCATCGCATAAGATAAGGCAGAAAAAAGGCAGGCGCCATCACCAGGTATAATATTAACCCTATGAGGGATTAAAGTGCCGTTTATTTCAAGGAGCTCAAGGTCCGCCATCACCGATTCAATGCTTCAAAATAATCTAATAACTTCAAGGTTCACGGTAAGGACGATTAGCAAAACTGGCTTAGACAAACGCTAGATGAGGGAAAAGAGCCAATAATGTGCGTCAATCCTTGGGCAAACATGTATGATTGTTGTAATTTACTCGCTGGTGAGAACTAAATATAAATATTACAAATTTTACTTTTCAAAACGAATTAAAAGTATATTTTTAGTTATGAACCAAATTATGACCAAACACAGAGATTTCAAAAAACTTTCGAAAATTAATAACTAGCCTATTTACTCACCGATTCCCACGGGACTTTTTTCAGAGTGTAGGCCTATCCCAGAGGAAGCGAATGACGTAAGAACCCCATAGATCCACCATTAAACAAGGCCGCTATTAATTTATAACCGCGTTTTCCTTATGGGATCTCAGCTGTTTACCGACCGATTTTGATGAAACTTCACCACATGTCGGGCGGCAGCCTAAGTAAACCATCCCTTAAAGAACATTGAGAATCCACCGTTAAACGGGCCCGCTATTAATTTTTAAACGCGTTTTCCTCATGGGATCTCGGCTGTTTGCCGACCGAATTTGATGTGACTTCGTTACACGTTGTATGCCGGCTTGACTAAGCCAAACTGCGAGCGGCTCCGCAGAGTCACGTGTCGAGGTGCGTGCTAGGGCCTACGTGACCGCTCGGGGTTGTTTACTCATCAGCGGCCTTCCAGACCCCTCAAGGGTTTCGTCAGTTTGTCTTTGGAGCTCTTACTGTGCGGACGAAGTATTGCTGTTTCTGAGTTAGTCTTGACCAGAGCCCCTTTCACGATGGATATCGCTACGGTTGAGGTGTTTGTCGATGAACCCAACTTCCACCGCTACCTTCTGCTAAGACCAGAGTTCCTTACCCCCACGAGGATTACGGTCGAGGAGGCGATGAGGAGAGGTGCACATATCTTCCTCAGACCG
Organism: Allygus modestus; assembly: GCA_963675035.1. NCBI lineage: Eukaryota > Metazoa > Arthropoda > Insecta > Hemiptera > Cicadellidae > Allygus > Allygus modestus. The sequence goes on along the minus strand of OY776111.1, from coordinate 198,605,505 downwards.
AGACGCTTCTAGAACAATCCACTTGTTTACGCAGTAAAGCTTTCCATTACATCACCCTTACTGGAATTGAGCGAGTAACTATGTCATCATGTTGTTGATACGCGCGAGTCGGCACGTAGACACCGCCAATAAAAGGCGACTCGGCGGCGAGAGCCAGTCATTCTGAATCCAGCCACTGCGCCATGCTCAACACGGACCAGAAGATGGACCTCAGGACAGCCCTCAACAGCTGCAAGGCCGCGGGTTACACCCGCATCGTAGACCTACAGGAGAACGTGGTGTATCCCATTCGCTCGTTTGAGCGAGTGGACACACCGTACGGCGAGGCGGTGATGGCCACCTTGAAGGGTCTTGTCGGCGATGATCCGATTCGCATTTACATGCCTCGGCGGTACCTTGCAGTCCTGGACGATAACACCATCACGCAGTATAACGTTGGCGTGAGGCCGAGGATGAGCCTTGTGAAGAGGAGCAGCTCTCCAGGCAGTAAAAGACCTCTCCTCGAATTTGTATAAATAAATGGTATTCCTTATTCCCTTATTTCCCTTCAATATTAAAAAAAATTAAAAAGAAATCAAATAAAAAAAAAGCAAGAAAAGAATTTAGTTTTAAGAGCCGAGGTGGCGGTACATGGCAGTCAGTAGACGCCATGGACTTGAGGTGGAAACACCCGTTCACCGCCATCGTGGCCGGGCCCTCAGGCAGCGGCAAGTCGCACTTCGTGGTTCGCTTCATAGAGCACGCCGACCACATGTGCAATACGCGGTTCGCCCGTATCACTTGGCGCTATGGCAGTGGTGGCGGCGGTGGTAAGAGCCATGCGGACTCTGCCGTGTACTACGTAGCCGGCCTGCCAGACCTGGACGACTACGACGGTAGCTAGCCCGCCCTGGTCATCGTCGATGACATGATGCGCGAGGCTGGTCCCGGCGTGGCGGACCTGTTCACCAAGGGCTCGCACCACCGCAACATGAGCGTGTTCTTCATCACGCAAAACCTGTTTCACCAGGGCAGGGGCCAGCGCGACATATCGCTGAACGCTCATTACATAGTGTGTTTTAAGAATCCCAGGGACCGCGCTCAGATCAAACACCTGGCCCGTCAAGTATATCCGGAAAACCCCATAGTCGTGGAGGAGGCTTACGCGGACGCCACGCGTGATCCGCACGCCTACCTGCTCATAGACTTGAAACAGTCCACGCCCGAAGAGATGCGCGTACGTTCGGCCATTTTCCCAGACGACCCGGTGAACTACGTGTATCTGCCTAAGAAGAAGTGATCAATAGGTCGAGCGCACGCCAGTGTCAGTCATCATGTCACACCGCGTGAAGAAAGACGCAGCGCTGCTGAGGGCCCTAATACACGCTACGCCCAAAGAACGCAAGGCCCTGTTAAAAGCGTGCGACAAGAGTCGCATCAAGTCATTGTGCGAGTGCGCGTATAACGTGCTACGCGGAAACGTACCGCTTTCTCCCTGCCTCAAACGCAAATTGAGCAAACACAAACAGGCGCTCAGACGGCTGGTGAAACGCGGCAAGGGTTGGACCAAGAAGCGACACTACCTCGTCCAACGGGGCGGAGGGATCCTCCTACCTCTGCTGTTGAACGCTGTTCTGCCCGTTCTAGTGCAGAAGCTAATCGGACATGGAGTACGCTAAGAAAAAGGTGGTTGTACCGCAGGAGCTCATCGAGAGATTGCGAGAAGGACCGGGACCAGGACCAAGAGGAGGAGCAGGTAGCGCCAATAAGCCAGCCAGCCTGGACGCTGAGATGCATCGCATATTGAGCGACAAGCGGCTGGACGATACGGAGAAATGGAAAAAATATCAGCAGGTGTTACAGCGGTTCCTGCACTTTTCCGTGGCTAAACGTCAACCCGTAGGTCTGTCAATCATCGAGGGCGAGGAGAGGGAGGAGGAAGTGGCGGGGGGTCCGAGTCAGATGAAGCGCGAGTCTAGCGCCTCGGCGGAGGAGGACATTGTGGAATCGTTCTCAAAAATCTACAGGTCGGTGGCGCGCAACTTGTTGCGATTCATGACCCGGCAAGGCAGCCCCATCGCCTGGGACGCCAGTGGGACGGTGTACGTGGACAAGGTGAAGATCCCCGATTCCAATATAGTGGACATCGCGCACAGCATAGTGAGAGCGCGAAGGGCGGACCGATTGCCTACCGGCTGGCATCAAGTGATGGCCGCCTTGAAGGACATGAACGTGCCCAAAGAATACGTGAGCAATCCCACGGCGTTGCGTTACTTAGGCGTCGGGCTGGACTCGGCATCGAGCCCCTGGAGAGACACGACGGCCTCGTCGACACCCCTCTCACCGAGGTTGACACCGATACTGGACCGCCTGAGACCGCGACCTCCAGTGGCCCGAAGAAGGATAATAACCGAGGAACCCGACCGGGAATCGTCATTGGACAACTGGGAGCCATTCTCACCGTAATGGAGAAGTTGTACTACGACCCGAGCCAGCCCGGTTCCCTCGGCGGGGTGGCCGCCCTGGCCAGAGCCGCGCGCCTACCGAAACGTCGGGTAGCCGACTGGCTGCGCGCCCAGGACACCTACACGTTGCACAAGCTGGCGCGCAAGCGGTTTCCTCGCAACCACTACGTCGTGTTCGGGCCCCGGTTGCTGTGGCAGGCGGACCTGAACGACATGCGCGGCCTGAGCCGGTACAACGACGGAGTCAACTACCTGCTGACTGTGATAGACGTGTTCAGCAAGCGGCTGTTCGCGGTACCACTGAAGAGGAAAAGCGGGCCTGAGGTGGCTGCTGCGTTCGAGGGAATATTCGCTGAGGCGACTCCTCGCTGCCTACAGACCGACAAGGAGACGGAGTTCACCGGGACCGCGACCAAGCGAGTGTTCAAGAGTCACGGTGTCACATACGTCACCACGCAGAACCCCGACGTGAAGGCGGCGGTGGTGGAGCGAGTCAACCGCACGCTCAAGACCCGCATGTGGCGCTACCTGACCTACAAAAACACGTATCGCTACATCGACGTGTTGGACAGGCTTGTGGACGCCTACAACCACAGCCCGCACAGAAGCCTGGGTGGCGGTCTGCGACCCGCGGACGTGGACAGTGGCGATGGTCAAACGGTGTACAAGGTGTGGCGTCACATGTATGGAAAGGCGATCCGGCGACGCAAGCCCAGGTTTGAGCCGGGCGACACGGTGCGCATAGCCAAGGAGAAGGGCACGTTTGCTAAAGGTTACGAGACCAATTGGAGTAAGGAGCTGTTCGTGGTGGACCACGTATACGGGTCGCATCCTCTGCCATTGTACGTGCTGCGCGACCTGAACGGGACGCCACTGGAAGGGCGCTTCTACGAGCATGAGATGCAAAAGGTAACGGTCGCCCCGGACCGCCTGTACCAAATAGATAAAATACTGGACACCAAAGGGCGAGGCCGCAGTAAGGGCGAGTAAGGGCGAGGCCGCTACTTGGTCAAGTGGGTCGGTTACGGAGAGGACTTCAACTCGTGGGTACCCGCATCTGAAGTGCAACAGCTACTATGACGACAAAGCGCAGACAGCTGTACCTGACGTTGCCCAGCAACAGCTCAATGGACTATTATCCAAACAACACCGTAGCTAACTACATCACCCATCTACCGTCAGTCGTGCGATTGGGTGGCGATGGTGAATGGGAAGTCGCTTTAGTCGAGGTCCATTACTTGTGCTCGTTTGTCAAAGTGGGGGAGGACGCTCGCGTATATCTCTACACTAAGGATGACACCGACAAGCCTGAACTGACCGCTGTAAAGGTGGAAGCCGGAAACTATAAAGACATCGATGAACTGGTCAACGCCATCAACGCCATTCCAAAATTGGACTTATACCATGCCAGTTTGAGTACGACAAAGAGATTGGGAAGGTGGAATTGATCTCGATAGACCAGACTGTGGTGCAACTGGAATTTAGCCCCACCCTAGCGTTACAGTTGGGATACGACGTGCACAATGTGGATTTGATCAAACATAGAAAAGCTATAAGACCGCCCAACTTACTGGCCGGGATCCCTTCGCACATGTACGTGTATTGTGACCTGGTGGAACCTCAGCTAGTAGGTGACACTGTAGCGCCCTTGTTAAAGATTGTGAACATCGACGCAAAAAACTACATCTACGGCGCGAGTATCACCGTGCACTTCACCGACCCTCACTACGTGCCGCTGATGAAGAGCTCCTTCGATAGTGTGGAAATCGATTTAAGGGACAGCGTCGGGCGCCACCTGCCATTCCACTTCGGGACTACGTGCATGAAGCTTCACCTGCGCAGAGAGCAGCAGCAGCAATGAACCCGAACGACCCCTATCTGGCGTACTACCGCCAACAGCAGTCTGGGCACGGAGTGTCCACGGTATTCAGAGGAGCCGCTTTCCAACGCGGTCACGGCATCGACAGTTTCCTAGGCGGGCTGATGCGTACAGTGGTCCCGTTGATCAGATCTGGCGCATCGGCGCTGGGCAAGGAGGCGCTGAGGTCCGGTGTGGGCTTCTTGGGTGACGTGGCGGCGGGCACAGCCGACCCCCGAGTCGCGGCCAACACCCGGCTCAGAGAGTTTACCGGGTCGCTGAAACGCAGGGCTGATGAAAAACTGGATCGCGTGCTGAGCGGTGGTGGCACCTATAAGAGGAGGCGTGTACAGCAGGTCACTCCTCAGTCTCTGGCGAATCTCCTCGGAGCGAGGAAGAAGAGCGCTGCGCCCAAGAGGAAAAGGAAGCCAGCAAAACGTGTCGCTAAGAAGAGGAGAAGCAAGACCGTTGTACGACGTAAGAAGAGCAAGAGTACCGTGAAGGACATTTTTGGATAATGGCGTTTCTACATCAGAAGTCGTGCGAGTGTGTCAAGACTGAGTTGGACCTGTTCTCGCTACCGCCCACGCAGACCAGTATAGAGAGCGGTAAATGGGTGCAGTACAAGCCCATCTCCTCCCTGACAGACGACTCGCCCGTGGAGTTCATAGTTCCGGGTCATGGGGACGAGTACACGGATCCGTCACAGACGCTACTGCATGTGAAGGCTACCATTAGATCGGCTAACGGAGATGCTGTAACGGGCGAACAAGCGATGAAAGAGATGGGTCCGATTAACAACTGGCTGCACTCGCTGTTCAGTCAAGTGGACCTGTACCTGAACAACAAACTGGTGTCTCCTCAGAACAACACGTACGCCTATCGCGCCTACCTGGAGAACCTGTTGTCCTATGGCGGTGATGCCAAGACATCGCACCTCACCGCGGAGTTGTTCTATGAGGACTATGCCGGGTACATGGACAATACTGAGGAGGATAATTATACCGGGCTCAAGAAAAGGAGGGAGTTTATCATGGGCAGCCGATACGTGGACATGGTCGGACATCTGCATGTCGACCTGTGCAACAAGGAGAAGTTCATGTTAAACGGCATGGAGATGCGCTTTCGTCTGATCAGGTCAAAGAACTCGTTCTCCATCATGTCCAAAACCGTGACAGACTACAAAGTGGACATCGCCGAATTCAACCTGTTTATGCGTCGCTGTAAGATCAACCCGAGCGTGCTGTTGGCTCACAGCAGGACGCTGGAGTCGGCCACAGCCAAATATCCCATTACGCGCGTGGAAGTGAAATCCTTCACGCTACCCTCCGGTATCAGCAGCAAGACTCTGGACAGTGTGTTTCTGGGTCAACTGCCGAAACGCGTTATAGTTGGCCTGGTCAGCAATCAGGCGTTCAACGGGGACTACAAGAAGAACCCGTTCAACTTCACCCACAGCCACGTGAACTTCTTCGCGCTGTACATAGACGGTGAGCAAGTGCCATGTAAGCCGCTTCAACCGGATTACACGTTCGGTCGGGAGTTGTGCGTGCTCGCCTACCACACGCTGTACACCGGCACCGGCATCAATTTCTCAGACTGTGGTAACGAAGTCAGTCGCAACGAATACCCCTACGGATACTGCCTGATGGCGTTTGATCTGACACCCGATATGGCGGCCTCTCAATCCAGCCACTGGAACCTGGTGCGCAACGGTAACCTGCGCATAGAGATTGGATTCTCCGAAGCCTTGGCGGAGGCGTTCAACTGCATAGTGTACGCCGAGTTGGACAACGTCGTGGAGGTGGACCGTCATCGCAACGTCACAGTCGACTTTGGCGGTTGACTCCGCTCCGCCACCGCTAGGCAGCGCGCGCACCCGAGGTTATCCCGCTAGGCGCTCTCCCGCCAGCGCTCAGTCGAGTTCTGTCAGCCGTACGGGATGGACGTGCCGCCACCAATCTACAACGAGCCACCGCCAGCGCGCTGTCTTCACGGAAGCGTGGTGATGGATATGCAGTGTTTTAAAGACAGTGATAATGACTTTCTACTGAAAGAGGTTTGCGTGGTGGACGTGACTACCGGCACGCTGCTCCTACATCACACCCGGGCGCGCAGCCAGTCGGCTACCCGACGTTTCGGTAGGCGCGCGGCTCTGGCCAGGGCGGCCACCCCGCCGAGGGAACCGGGCTGGCTCGGGTCGTAGTACAACTTCTCCATTACGGTGAGAACGGCTCCCAGTTGTCCAATGACGAGTCCCGGTCGGGTTCCTCGGTTATTATCCTTCTTCGGGCCACTGGAGGTCGCGGTCTCAGGCGGTCCAGTATCGGTGTCAACCTCGGTGAGAGGGGTGTCGACGAGGCCGTCGTGTCTCTCCAGGGGCTCGATGCCGAGTCCAGCCCGACGCCTAAGTAACGCAACGCCGTGGGATTGCTCACGTATTCTTTGGGCACGTTCATGTCCTTCAAGGCGGCCATCACTTGATGCCAGCCGGTAGGCAATCGGTCCGCCCTTCGCGCTCTCACTATGCTGTGCGCGATGTCCACTATATTGGAATCGGGGATCTTCACCTTGTCCACGTACACCGTCCCACTGGCGTCCCAGGCGATGGGGCTGCCTTGCCGGGTCATGAATCGCAACAAGTTGCGCGCCACCGACCTGTAGATTTTTGAGAACGATTCCACAATGTCCTCCTCCGCCGAGGCGCTAGACTCGCGCTTCATCTGACTCGGACCCCCGCCGCTTCCTCCTCCCTCTCCTCGCCCTCGATGATTGACAGACCTACGGGTTGACGATTAGCCGCGGAAAAGTGCAGGAACCGCTGTAACACCTGCTGATATTGTTTCCATTTCTCCGTATCGTCCAGCCGCTTTTCGCTCAATATGCGATGCATCTCAGCGTCCAGGCTGGCTGGCTTATTGGCGCTACCTGCTCCTCCTCTTGGTCCTGGTCCCGGTCCTTCTCGCAATCTCTCGATGAGCTCCTGCGGTACAACCACCATTTTCCTAGCGTACTCCATGTCCGATTAGCTTCTGCGCTAGAACGGGCAGAACAGCGTTCAACAGCAGAGGTAGGAGGATCCCTCCGCCCCGTTGGACGAGGTAGTGTCGCTTCTTGGTCCAACCCTCGCCGCGTTTCACCAGCCGTCTGAGCGCTTGTTTGTGTTTGCTCAACTTGCGTTTGAGGCAGGGAGAAAGCGGTACGTTTCCGCGTAGCACGTTATACGCGCACTCGCACAATGACTTGATGCGACTCTTGTCGCACGCTTTTAACAGGGCCTTGCGTTCTTTGGGCGTAGCGTGTATTAGGGCCCTCAGCAGCGCTGCGTCTTTCTTCACGCGGTGTGACATGATGACTGACACTGGCGTGCGCTCGACCTATTGATCACTTCTTCTTAGGCAGATTCACGTAGTTCACCGGGTCGTCTGGGAAAATGGCCGAACGTACGCGCATCTCTTCGGGCGTGGACTGTTTCAAGTCTATGAGCAGGTAGGCGTGCGGATCACGCGTGGCGTCCGCGTAAGCCTCCTCCACGAATTTGGGGTTTTCCGGATATACTTGACGGGCCAGGTGTTTGATCTGAGCGCGGTCCCTGGGATTCTTAAAACACACTATGTAATGAGCGTTCAGCGATATGTCGCGCTGGCCCCTGCCCTGGTGAAACAGGTTTTGCGTGATGAAGAACACGCTCATTTTGCGGTGGTGTGAGCCCTTGGTGAACAGGTCGGCCACGCCGGGACCAGCCTCGCGCATCATGTCATCGACGATGACCAGGGCGGGCTCGCTACCGTCGTAGTCGTCCAGGTCTGGCAGGCCGGCTACGTAGCGCACGGCAGAGTCCGCACGGCTCTTACCACCGCCGCCACCACTGCCATAGTGCCAAGTGAAACGGGCGAACCGCGTATCGCACATGTGGTCGGCGTGCTCTATGAAGCGAGCCACGAAGTGCGACTTGCCGCTGCCTGAGGGCCCGGCCACGATGGCGGTGAACGGGTGTTTCCACCTCAAGTCCATGGCGTCTACTGACTTCCATGTACCGCCACCTCGGCTCTTAAAACTAAATTCTTTTCTTGCTTTTTTTTATTTGATTTCTTTTTAATTTTTTTTTATATTGAAGGGAAATAAGGGAATAAGGAATACCATTTTTTTATACAAAGTCGAGGAGAGGACCTTTACTGCCTGGAGAGCTGCTCCTCTTCACAAGGCTCATCCTCGGCCTCACGCCAACGTTATACTGCGTGATGGTGTTATCGTCCAGGACTGCAAGGTACCGCCGAGGCATGTAAATGCGAATCGGATCATCGCCGACAAGACCCTCCAAGGTGGCCATCACCGCCTCGCCGTACGGTGTGTCCACTCGCTCAAACGAGCGAATGGGATACACCACGTTCTCCTGTAGGTCTACGATGCGGGTGTAACCCGCGGCCTTGCAGCTGTTGAGGGCTGTCCTGAGGTCCATCTTCTGGTCCGTGTTGAGCATGGCGCAGCGGCTGGATGCAGAATGACTGGCTCTCGCCACCGAGTCGCCTTTTATTGGCGGTGTCTACGTGCCGACTCGCGCGTATCAACAACATGATGACATAGTTACTCGCTCAATTCCAGTAAGGGTGATGTAATGGAAAGCTTTACTGCGTAAACAAGTGGATTGTTCTAGAAGCGTCTCGGTTATCAATTGCTTAGTGGAAGTTTCCACGCTTAATTCCAGGAAGGGTGACGTAATGGAAAGCTTTACTGCGTAAACAAGTGGATTGTTCTAGAAGCATCTCGGTTATCAACTGCTTAGTGGAAGTTTCCACGCTCTCTCGTTTACTGGGTAGCGCGCCTGGAGTGTGCGCTCCACTTGGTTTTCCCTGAGATGACGCAATCGGTCTTTCGCCAGGTGGGTAGAGGAGTAGCGGTCCTAGTGATCCCGTCGTATCTTGACTCTCCCGTCTCGCTATTTGCCAGCCATAGGTTTTGCAATCTGGATAGCAGGTCCTCTAGACATATGCAGATTTCATCGTTTCGCTCCTCGTCCAAGTACAAGCCGCAACTGAACGTGGTGCGACCTCCTTTGAACACATTCATCTTCAACAGTACATTAACGCTGTTGGTAGGGTTCTTCACAGTGTACTGATATCCGCCAGCGGACCAGCACAGTGTCGGGGAATCGATAGGCACTTCCTTCCTCTTTACAGTCCACCCATCGAGCTTTTTCTTCTTTGACGCACATCCCTGCTGTACTGGCGGTGCGTTGGCGTTCTCATCGTTCATTGCGTTCAGCTCCTCTAGGAAGGAGCGGATCGTTTGGTCCACTTCAGCTGCACTGACTCCGTTTCCGTTCATGGTGACGTCTCAAACAACACTGAGGTCGCGCGCGCGGCTCTGCCTCGGTTTTATACCCAGGTTGCACGCTTCAGCGAAACTTCTAGAAGCTTCCAGAAACGTGAGAGGTGGTCTATCGCTGACGGGGGAGGGGGCGGGTCCTCATGCCAGGTGGATCCTCATGTTCAAGTTTATAAGTAAACTTTTTATTTTTATTTCTTTTTAAGGAATGAGGTTAAGGGTAAAAGAAGTCTTTATTACCGGAAAAAACATGTAGTGGGTTAAAGGTAATCGGTTATTGTCCAGGTCCTCTGACATTCTCCTGGACATCCAGCACTGCCATTCTACCATGGTTAAGGGTGAACTGCAACCCTTGTAAAACCTCGTCCCACTGCGCCGGGTCGCCCGGGTCGAAACGACGAAAGGACATTAAGGGTCCAGCTGGGCCCCACCACCCCGGCCTGAGGAAGATATGTGCACCCCTCCTCATCGCCTCCTCGACCGTAATCCTCGTGGGGGTAAGGAACTCTGGTCTTAGCAGAAGGTAGCGGTGGAAGTTGGGTTCATCGACAAACACCTCAACCGTAGCGATATCCATCGTGAAAGGGGCTCTGGTCAAGACTAACTCAGAAACAGCAATACTTCGTCCGCACAGTAAGAGCTCCAAAGACAAACTGACGAAACCCTTGAGGGGTCTGGAAGGCCGCTGATGAGTAAACAACCCCGGGCGGTCACGTAGGCCCTAGCACGCACCTCGACACGTGACTCTGCGGAGCCGCTCGCAGTTTGGCTTAGTCAAGCCGGCATACAACATGTAACGAAGTCACATCAAATTCGGTCGGCAAACAGCCGAGATCCCATGAGGAAAACGCGTTTAAAAATTAATAGCGGGCCCGTTTAACGGTGGATTCTCAATTTTCTTTAAGGGATGGTTTACTTAGGCCGCCGCCCGACATGTGGTGAAGTTTCATCAAAATCGGTCGGTAAACAGCTGAGATCCCATAAGGAAAACGCGGTTATAAATTAATAGCGGCATTGTTTAATGGTGGATCTATGGGGTTCTTACGTCATTCGCTTCCTCTGGGATAGGCCTACACTCTGGAAAAAGTCCCGTGAGAATCGGTGGGTAAATAGGCTAGTTATTAATTTTCGAAAGTTTTTCCCTCATGTTCACCGGGGGGGGGGCTCCTCACCTGTTCATGAGGAAAACGCGTTTAAAAATTAATAGCGAGCCCGTTTAACGGTGGATTCTCAATTTTCTTTAAGGGATGGTTTACTTAGGCCGCCACCTGACATGTGGTGAAGTTTCATCAAAATCGGTCGGTAAACAGCTGAGATCTCATAAGGAAAACGCGTTTAAAAATTAATAGCGGGCCCGTTTAAAGGTTGATTTTCAATTTTCTTTAAGGGATGGTTTACTTAGGCCACCACCCGACATGTGGTGAGGTTTCATCAAAATCGGTAGGTAAACAGCTGAGATCCCATAAGGAAAACGCGGTTATAAATTAATAGCGGCCTTGTTTAATGGTGGATATATGGGGTTCTTACGTCATTCGCTTCCTCTGGGATAGGCCTACACTCTGAAAAAAGTCCCGTGGGAATCGGTGAGTAAATAGGCTAGTTATTAATTTTCGAAAGTTTTTTCCTCATGTTCAAGGTCATCACGAAAAGTGCCGCCGACGACGGGGGGGGGGGGTCGGGGGGGGTTGAGCTTGGCTATGGGGCAGGTCGGGGGGGATGACGTCATGGGGGGGATGACGTCATGGGGGGGATGACGTCATGGGGGGGATGACGTCACGGGGGGGATGACGTTATGGGGGGGATGACGTCATGGGGGGGTCAACGACCGGGGTCACGTGACGGGGGGGGGGGGGGGTTGACCTTGCATCCTCGCATCCTCACCGCGCCTTTGCTGGTTTTGAAGGAACTAATGCCCCCTACTCCTATAGAATCCATTGCTACACACAGTATGTATATGTATGTAGTATATGTATGAAAATAGGTCCTATCTCGCTTAGTTTTCCGTATTTTTATGTGTTTGTGAATTTTACTTAATACATTATATCTTAGGACCCTCTAAAGATATCTACTTCAAACTTGGTAATCAGACCCCAACGAGATTTGAATATATCTATAAGTCTCGTCTCGTATATAACGGTGTAGCCTACGTGGTCGACCGGCATTTCGCCCCTCTGTAAACTCTGCTCCCATGTCAAACAATCAAATCCCCTCATCACAAGTTACATATTTATTATCTGACCAACATTTAACTTGTAAAGAGACGATTTTATTGCCACCGAGTGAAGCACCCACTAGTGTGAAAGGTTCCATAAGGCTAAATGCAATTTCATCTGGTCAAGTGGCCGAGGGGTAGCTGCAACGCAGTGACTGTGACCTACTGACAAGACCACTATATATATTAAACTCGTTGAATCTATCAGTAGTGGGGTTTTGCGGCTTTGGCTCACTTGATTTATGGCTTCCGGTCACGTGACCGGAAGTGCTGAGTCATTAAATACGTCATCTGAGGCTGAGCCAGTGACGTAGGCGGTTTTGTGACGTAATGAGGGAAAGTTTAAAGTTCAAGGTCACGGTGAAGTTTTTTAAAAAAAATCTACCTCGCACTCGTAAAATCCGATTGTGATTCGATAGTTAATCGATAAGAAATATCGAGTGAAACCCATCGAATGAAACAATCGAATGATACGAGTGCGAGGTAGTACTATTACAAATATTACTTTATTCTATTTACAATAATTCATATTACAAATATTTTATTTACAATAATTCATGTTTACAATAGATCCCCGTTGTTTGTTCTCATCGATGTTGTTGATCCGGACGAGTTGCGGCCATCACTTCGCTTTCTGATGAAAGACGGTAGATACTTCGATCCCTGCGCAGAGTCCATGTTGTTTTTTGATGCGTAAAGTTCCAAAGATAAATCGTAACCGGACGCAATGAGAAGTCTTAACTCTTCATTAAAAACCTCGAGGTCTTGGAAAGTCGCCAGATGAATAGAGTCATAATGAATACACCTAATTTTGATGGACATTTCAACAGAGAGCTCGATGTACACTGGTCAAGAGCTGGAGATGTACTGACTCAAAAATTTTTATTTTTTTATTTTCTTTATTAAACAAACATCTTACAATACAATAAGCTTAAGTCTAACATTGATGACTAGAAATACAAACAGAGAAATACAAACAAAGACATTATGTACAAGGATGCGTGATGTGCAGAGTGAGTTCCGTCGAGTTGTTGCCACTTACACCGTGTGATACCAAATACAACGTCCCCGGTTGAATATCTCGCAAATCTTCATTTTGTAGCAGTTGAACAAATCGTTTTGGAAGAAATACTTGAAACTTCGGCTCGTCTCCTGGAGTGAAAGGTCCTTCGCTCAATGAAACTAGAATTGCTTCTCCATGTGTGGTTTCCACTTTCTTGATGTTATGAATAATGTAGTGTTTTTGTTCTTTTAGTTCTGAACACTTTTTAGTTAGCAGAAGGTCGGATTTTGAATGAGTGTTGAATTGATCAACCAGTGTTTGTAGAAACTGTTGTGATGCCATCTTCGTCAGCAGTGGTTGTGGTGTCTTCTGTGATGTTGCCTCTTCGGAGTCTCGAATAATACTCGTGCAGGGGCGGTGTTGTCTCCTCGTATTTATAGGCCCCGCTACCCCCACCACATTTTTGTTCTCCGCTACCCCCACCACATTCCTGCGTTTGTTTCAAGTAAGCAGCCAAACGATATGCGTTGTACAATGCACAGTTTGTTTGACCGTGTTTAAGATCTTTTGCAGCGACACAAATATTTCCGAGATTAATGTTAAAGTCCTTACTGATAGTTATATCGAAAACATCACCGTGCGTGTACTTTTGTATCCAGTTCTTTTTTTCTAATCCTTTTGTGTATATATGCGAATATTGTTTGCAAAAGTTAAACATAATACTGTGCAGATTACTGTAGCTTATAAAACCTTCATACCAGTGTATGTGATGAAAGTAGTTTGTTATCCATTTGTTTGTAATTTTTGCTTTGGCGTTAAGTTTGTTAAAATAAAAAGGAGCCTCAAACGTAAATGGGTAGGCTACAAATGTAAGCAAGTCTAAAATTACTAATTCCTTGATAATAAACCTATCATCATTATTTCGAAATGCTTGAAATTCTATTACACAAGGCGTTACACTCACTTCTTCATCCCCTCCGCTCATCATGGCACCTAACGACCAACTAAACTGTTTTCCACACCACGGTAGGTTAAATACCAGGCCGTACAGTTGCAGGCGCGTTGGTGTATATTTAACGTGGGCACCGTCCCCAATAGGCCTACCCCACGTGTGTTCTTCTTTACTAAGTCAAACTTTAGTCTTTTTTAACTTCTTCTTCTTGTGTTTCGTTTTATTCTTCTTCGTGTTTCTCCGTTTCTTCTTCCTGTGTTGTTTCTTCTGTAACTTCTGTAACGATTTCTACAAGTGGTTCAAAATCCTTTAACTTTCTCCACATGCAAACTTCATGAGGTATTCTATTAAAAATAGATGTATCCACAGGTCCGTACACGATGGTGCTATCAGGTTGTTTTTCCAAAGTATCGACCAAATATTCTTTAATAATAGCGCTTGCAAATACCAACTGTCTCATGTACCTTGTAATAGGTTCTGTTGCGTAGTTTAAAACGTAGAATTCTTCACGTGACAGTAGAATCTTATTTTCATGTTGAGTCAAGTCTCTAATTCGCACTTGTAGTTGTCCGCGATGTTTAACAATATCGATTTCATTATCACAATCCAAAAGTCGAATATGTGTTTTCCTTCCACACAAACTGTTAGTTAAATAACATTCTATTAAATGTACATGTTTCAAAAATGACTCCCAAGCATTTTGCGAAAATGAAACCTTTTTTGTTCCATGGTGTAGTATTACTGTAGGGGAATAATCCAATGACTTCATCAATCCAACTGATACACTTTTACTGATGCATGCTGAGATGGGGTAAAAGATTCGCAAAAAAACTTCAGTTAAAATGTGAGGAGGAATATTTTCTTCAACTTTCTTCTTCCTCTTTGGTACTACCTTTGATGGGTCTGCATTACTTTCCCCCTCTCTATCTCTTTTACCAAACTTTAAAAATGCAGTTATTTCCTTGATGATTTCTGCTTCACTAGTATTATCACGTTCCAATAACGGGAGGAGGAATATTTTCTTCAACTTTCTTCTTCCTCTTTGGTACTACCTTTGATGGGTCTGCATTACTTTCCCCCTCTCTATCTCTTTTACCAAACTTTAAAAATGCAGTTATTTCCTTGATGATTTCTGCTTCACTAGTATTATCACGTTCCAATAACGGTGCTACCTCTGCATCACCTTGTACAACAGATGGAGAACTCATTTTGTAGAAGATGTTACCCATGCGACGATAGACGATCAACTGAAGACCTGCATTGTTGCTCCGCTATTTATAGGTTAGCGATAGTGGCGGTGCCGGTGGTGGTACAACGTTTTACAATACTGTCTTTACAATACCGGTCAACTTTGTTGTTGTTTGTGTATGTAACAATTTTATCGTGCAAAATTAAACAATACGCAGATGTATTTGCAGGTACGTTTTCTTGAAATTCCATTTCTATTTTTATATCAACACTAGACGATTTTACAGATTCATTTTGTTTGGAACAATCAATTACAACAATCGGAGCTTTCGATTCAAACTGAACGGGAGATAGTAGAGGTGTATTTGTTTTGCCGTAATATGAATTTTGGAACCTAGCGTACATGTCGTATAAAACACTGTATCTTTTCTTATCAAAAGAAATATTAAAGTTGTCGTAGGGAAAGAATTGTGAATTCAGGAACACTTTACAGTTTGTTAATTTACAATGGTCAAATTCACCAGCATTTTCAGTTATTATACTTTTCTTCTTCGTTTGTAATCCAAATATTACATATCTCGCTTTTTCCAAATGAGTAGAAGTTTTTACAGTCCATGTATGCCGTTGTGTTGTAGGTAAAACGGGGTATTCATGAAACTCCCAGCTTCTGAATGGCATTACAATGTCTCGATCTGATTTTAACTTTCTTAATAATGTAATCCTGTGTTCATCATTTAGTCGCACATGTGGTACTCTCCAAACAATCTTGTCTAATGTTAATTTCCAGTCTAAATTGGCATCAGTTGTTCCAGCAGCTGCTTTAATAATATCATTATCGTTTGATGATCTTAATAAAACTAGTTCTTGTTTTACATTTATTATAATTCTTCTGTAGTCTTCAGCAAATCCTAGGAGTAATCTTAAAGGTACGTAGAAATCAAAGTTTCCCGAAGAGTCAGGAGCGATTGTACTTTTGTCTGGTGCAACCCATCCTGCAACAGCTAACAGATTCTTCTCATTTGGTGTTAAAGACGCTAATCCTTTCAATGTACTGGAAATTCCAACCTTTTTTGTTGAATTGACTGTAACTCCTGAAATTTCATATCTAATCTCGTCAAACAAAAATGCCATAGGATTATTTATGAACGGAACAGTGGTTCCAGCAGTACCATCAGTTTTTGTTACTTTTCCTTCAATATATAAATAACTTTCGCATGGAAGAGTATAAATGTCTTGTTGTTGTATAGGAATCCTAATTTCATCGTTATTGTTTAATTTGGACGAAGCGTAAGGGTTGTGCGTGTGATATTCCTTTTCCCATAAGGTCTCGTCGAATGTTGGACCCTGCGCTATATCCAGTATATCCATTGTTAATGACCTTAAATCCAATTTCTTCTAGAAAACGAATGTTTTCACTTGTTAATCCTTCTACAGCTGATGAGCTACTGACCTCTTTGCTGGTTGGCTCTCTCTTTTTAAATGATAACCCCATTGTCTAAGCGGATGATTTTATATGTATTCTTACAGTAATAGCTTCTCCTCTAAAGTCAATAAGGTTTCCGTCTTGATCCACTATGTTCAGCACGATGTCTGAAATGAAACTGGTGTTTAACGGTAGGTACACAAGGTTTTGAGGTTTTTCTACTATCTTGAAACCCGGTGCAACTGATGGGTAGAATGTGTGTAATATATGACGATTTTCTCCATCTCTGTAGGATCCTTGTATAATGTTACATGTAATGTCTATGCTATTAACTTTGATGATCGTCACAGTTTTATTCCCAGAATGAGTTTTATTAGGTTCTAATACTTTTGTTTCCTTAGAAAACCCCAATAAACTACCAATTGAATGTTCTTGACTAAAATCAATATAATACTTAGAAGTAATTTTGGCTTTCATTGTATTGTTATTGCCTTTTATCGTTATATTTTCTTTTCCCATATGTTTTTGTATAACTTCATTTATATTATCAATTTCATAAGCTCCTGTTGGTAAACTGAATTCTTCCAAAGCTGAATACTTTCCTTTATCATCTTTTGTCTTGTAATAATGTATTTTGTTATTAATTCCTTCACTAACGTTTGGAATAGAGTTATATGTTGTTAAATCCAATAATGCGGCTTCCCATAGTCTTCCTTTTTGCAAACGTAGGGCTGGAAACAGAATACTGCGCAAAGTACATGAGTTACCGGTTAATGACACTGTATACGAGGACATCTTAAAGTTGACTAACACTTTTAGCTAAAAAGTCTAAACATAAATGACCGCAAATGGATGTACTGTATCATCAGGTTGTTTTCTTGTATGACTGTAAAAAACATTTTCTGCCGCACGAAAATATCGTTGAAGTTCTTTCGGTGGTGGAAGGTCTCCAAAACTGTCGAAATAATAAATGGTTTTACCAAGTTTTTTGTAACACACCCAATGAGTGCCTAATCCTTCACTATTATCCAAATTTACAATACCAGTCTCATTTTTCCACATTTTAACCGGTAATTCATCTTTCATAAATACTCCTCTAAAAAATGGGATTTTCAAACAAGAAGCATATGTAATCAGTTCTTCATTGGTTAATTCTTTGTTTTTAATTATTAATTGCTCTTTCTTATTTAATATACACTATACGGTCTTAGGTATAATCCTCCTCCCTTTTTTATCATTGACCATATTGTTGGTTTCTTTTTAGCTTTACCACTGGTAGATCGACGTTTTCTTCTGATATTACCTCCTTGTTTCTTAGCGGGTTTTTTCCCACGCCTTCTTCTCTTTCCTCCTCCAAATGTAGTTTTTGCTTTCATTGCTGCTGTTACTGCTAAAGACGCTGCTTTTTCACCAATACTCGCGTCACTAGATTTTACTCTTTGCCAAGCTTTCTCATCAAGTGCTCTATCTGCTATTGATCTATTTTTAGTATCACCAAATTTGGAATACGCTATACCGTGCTGTTTACAAGCCTGATCGAGCTTATTTATTCCAGGATCTCCTCTAGCAAGACGTTTCTCTAATTTGGTTCCAGGACCACAATATTGATATCCTCCAGGTAAATGTAATTCCACAGGTAATAAATCAATCGCCTTGTTAACTATAGCTCCAACCGGTTTACTCAATAGAGAAAATGCTGTTGATGCTATCCCCCTTCCTCTCTGTAATCTCTCTCGATTATGACTGATGCGTTTAACCCTCGACGTGACTATTTATAGCAAAACCTACAATCAGTAGGTGCACTCTATACATGTTTTACAATGAATGTAATATCAGTTTTGGTTTCTTGTATTATATACTGTTTAAAATCCATTTATTATATAGAAATGGATTTATTAATTAAATGTAGACATATTAATTAGAAGTAGTAAAAATTGAAATAAGGTGTAATTGAAGATGTTCCAGATGTTTCTCCGCTGGTGATGGTATCGTTGTCTTCGGTAAAATGAATAAGCTTTAAATAGTTGTCATGTTCCCTTAGAAACTTGCCACTTAATCGTTGGTAATTGAATAAAACATCCCAGTCTAGTTTATCTTTAAAATTGTCAATGTAATTCTCAGAGAGATTTTGATATTTTCTTATTACTTCCCAACAGTTATTAAAATTTGATGTCATCTCTACGAGGAAGTCTTCTGAAAACTGTTGTCTTTGTAAAATATGGATCCAGTTAACTCTGTGAAAATAAATTCTTAACATAGTCATTGTAAAGAGGTAGTGTATGGAAAGTTGTTCCCAATCCATATATCTATCAAACCGTTGAACAAAACCATCTGTCAATACTCCTTGGGGAAATCTCGGCTCTTGAAATATTAAACTCCACGCGGTAATATTGGATTCCATCATCCTCTCTGTATCGTCTCTCGAATATGACTGATGCTTTATCCCTTATCATGGGTATTTTAAATTCTTTTTTCTCTTATGTAATCTTCATCGTTTTCTGTTGGTTCATTAATCACATTCACTTTATCCCCCTTTCCTAATATCTTGACTTTAGAAGGCTCAGACGGTTTATCTCGTTGATTAGGTTTCTCTGGATTGTGTATATTTTTCCAGTCTAAATAATTGTGACTGTCAACATCTGAAGCTGCATCTCTTCCTGAAGCCCGATGGATATAATGGAAAAGAGCTGCACCAAACCTTTCCAAATGTTTTTCATATTCCGTAGTCCATTTCTTGTGTAAAATATCAATCATTTTCTTATTTACAGCGTCTCCATCCTGCTCACAATCACCTACATTTGATAATTTAAATTTTTTTACATCATAGCTTGTATCAGTTTCATTCCTTTTGGATATCGTTAACAATTTTAGAGTAGCTAAATTTACTGCTTCACCATCATAAACGGGATAATGTATATCGCTTAACCTTTTACCGGAAAACCCCCAATGATCTTCGTGTACAGTTGGGGTTCTTTTTTTCATGTACTGTACCGTAACCGCATCAGACGACATAAGCGGATCACCAACATTTTGAATTACTTTTCCTTCAAAATTATAGTTGCCGTCAGGTGTTAACGGAAACCCAGCTCTTTTTTCACTATATCCAGATTTTACTCCAAACTCGGAATACCGTCCAAACTTGTCCACACTCATGATGTAACTGAATCGCTATCGTTTAGGTTCTTATTATATATGAACGTCTACTGAACAATTATTCCTTGTTTTCGCAGTTCATCAACCAAAGCTACCCATTCGTTTTCTAAACCAGTGTGCCCGGCTTCCATAGCTTCATGTAATAACCTCATTCGATCAACTAACTTATTTATATCGTTGTAATATATTATATTAGTTTTATACAAATTTTTCAATAATCCCCTTCCAGATGTGGTAGGATCAGTTGTTTTTCTCTTTTTATGCAAAACATTTAATTCAGCAGAAGATAAAGCTCTTCTTTTAATCTGAGTTTTTTTTTTATTTCGAGGGGAAAAGACTAGATATAATACTTGTATATTTTACTGACCGATTTCTATGAATAGGTAGGTCTTTGGAATACTTCTTTCTATGTGCATTTGTATACTCTAATATATTTTTAAACAATTGTAAATCCCTTTTAGTATATTTACTAGGATAATTTTTAAAGATAAGTTCAAACAAACCTTTTGTACCTTTATATTTCTTATCTCCAATAACTATATCATCATTTTCGTTTATATCTAACTTGCTATCTCCAATCATTAATCCTTTATCCTCTATTCTAGCTCCATAGGTATGATAATTTCGATTAGCATGTGCGGCGTGTAACATTTTTAACGTATATGTTCTTCCAAGTGTTCCTTTAAACATAATATCCGTGCCTAATTTGCTTAAGTTGGATGGGTTAATATCCTCTTCTTCTGCTCTTGTATCTTCTACACTTGTATCTTCTGTACTTGTATCTTCCGCAATGTCCTTTTCCTTTAAATCCTCTATATCTCCGCTTTCTTCATACTCGTCGCCTTCTTCAGATGTTTGTAACTGGCCAAAACTTTCATCATTCTGAGATTCTTCTTCATATTTGGGAATTGGTAGCATTTTGTCTCCTTCGAAGCGAATTGAAGGTTTTTCCATATTTTGTGCTAATCGCTTTAAAGGTTCAGTAACAGGTTTGAATGTTGTTTCTAAAAATTGCTCTCTTTCATTTATACCTGATTTTAAAGCTCGGTTTTTTTGTCTAATAGAATCACTAAGTGATTTTATTTCCTTTAATAGCTTTTCTTGGTTAACCATCTTCACACCTTGACGACTTGTACAGTAATACCGCTAATCAGTGTATTAAAACGAATTTATCAAAACCTATTCTATAACGACCATCTTTTATAGCATGATCTTTCATAATAACCAAAAATCCATACTTTTCCGCCCATGCTTTTCCGCAAAGCTCTTTAAACTTTTCAAATGGCATATCCGCATTCACATGATCGTTATATATATGTTTTAGGTTAGTATCATCTTGTTTGAATACAATTAGAATATTTGCATTATCTCTGATAAGTTGTTTTGGGATTTTGCTATAAGTTTGTCATATATATATGCTGTCGATGTTATTATGTCTTCCCATGGCAAAGTAGTTTCTAATAGTATCCTGATTTTCACAAGATACATCGTCAAATATAAATACAGAATACGGTTTCGCTTCGTTTGGTTGCATAATGCTATCACTAGCGTTAAATTTGTAAAAATTAACATCAGACACATCAGATAGGATTTTATCCAGCAATTTATACTTTGGTTGATGTAGAGACTTTGAAAAAATATATAGGTTATTAAACCTTAATCCCTGCGGATTAGTGATCAAATTAAAGACAACATTGGTCTTTCCACAGTTTGAGGGGCCACTTACTATACATCGAACAGTGTTTGGAAGTAAACTACCGTGTTTACCATTGTTGATTTTAACGTTATCCACAGTTAAATCATCTATGTTATTAATATTGAATCGATCTTTATGGTGAATAATCTCCATCCTGCTCAAAGGTTAACGATGAAATGAGTTGCTTGCATTACACCAAGTCCTTTATAGGTATGCATGAATCCTCAGTTTTGTTAAACCCTAACCACCGCACTTTAACTGCGTCCTTTTTTCTTTGTAACACTTTTTCAACAAGATATACATCACCTACTGTTGACTTTAACATTTCATGTCCATAAAATGCACCTTGCAATAAATCTCCTTTGTTATCTTTTAAGATATACGTTTCTTATTGCGTTTTAATACATCTTTTGCATTTCTTCTATTTACTTTGTTAGGTTTCATACCAATAGTTCTATGAAACCTGTTGTTATAATCATTTATTAATTGTGGTAAAACATCATACCATACGTAAGAACCTCTTTTTGAAAATTGTTTATACAGTGCTCCTTTTAAGGTTCTATTGAATCTTTCTACAATAGCTGCTTTTTTCTCTGAATTTGTAGAATAATGATTTATTTTATATTTATTCATTAACTGTGCAAAGTTTGTATTAAAGTATTCTGTTCCATCATCAGTTTGTAAATGTTTAATTTTGTTTTTATCTCTTTTTATGGCTATTTCCATGGCTTCTGTTACGCTTTTACCAGTCTTGTCCTTTAGAGGCAAAGCGTCTGCAACTTTTGTAAAACAATTAATAATTGTGAGTATATATTTAAATTCTTTGTTTATTCTGCTATGCGGTCGCATTTCAATTAAATCCGCTTGATATAGATCATTTATCCCTTTTATAACAGTATTTCTTCTTGGAAACTTTATTCTTGCAGGTTTGTGTAGTTCATTAATAATCTTCTCCTTCAGGTCTGACATGATGGTTTCACGAAGACAGCTGATATGGTATTAAATATTCTTTGGTATAAATCTGCTTATATATATACATATAGTTCAAGGTCATTCAAAACTTGTGTAAAAAAAGGGGAAACACAGCTTAACATTGCTGTGTTTCCCCTTTTTTACGGAAAGGAAAAGGATAAAGGATCTAGGACGATGAAAAGGTTACTCGTCAATAGGGTTGAGTGAGTAGTGGCCGAATGGCAATGTGTTGATTTTGTCTGGAAGGGTTTGTCTTTTGTCGTCATTACAGGATAGCGCCTTTTTAACTTCAGTCACGCTGTACAGCTGATGGTTAAAACTTCTGATGGTGTTGAATTTAGCTGTAATGATGTTATCCTCAAATAAGCATTGCTTGTAGTGTTCAAAATGCACTTTCTTCTTTAAATATAAACTCTTTACACCTTTAGCTTTCTTAATATAGCTAATCTTCTTTTCTTCTTCTTCTTCTTTTTCATTATAGAGTTTCAAAGAATATAGTTTAGACATCAGTGCAACAATCTCTTCAAGTAGAACACCATTAGCCTCATCCTTGAATTTGCCTAGTACTTTTTTGTGTCTGCCATTGTCGTAGTTTGGATGATCTTTTGGATAATCGGAGAAATTAAAGTCGTTCTTGTAAAAAAATGTACGTAAATCTTTATACATGTCCAATGTTACTATGTGATATATGAAAGCGTCAGTGTCCATTTATGTAATAGATATATTTTCTCTTCCGTAGAACGCCACCATTTTGTTGTAGTGAAAATTGTACATGCATGTGTGTTTTTGAGATGTCCAAGATTGACATGCCTATATACAAAGGACGATCCATCTTCACTAACGTCTTCTTCATGGACACTGCTACAAGTTTTTCATTAATAATTATAGATGTTCCAAAATTTGGCTGCTGTACTAGTTTCTGTAATTTTTTTGCGTCGGTAACAAGTTTAACATTTTTGTGTCTTCTTTTGTTTTCCAATGTTTTTCCAAATATCGCATTATTCATTAATTTAAAGAAATCTTTTTGAAAGTCTGATGTAGCTGCTGATCTTCTGATGGTATTTGAATCAATGTAGGGTTTCAACCAGCATGATTGAGAAAATTCCAAAACTCTATTAATTTTTGTTAGACGTAGTCCTAATTCGATAGCTTGTTGAACCACCCAAAAGTGAGCCACGTAGCGTTGTTTATTATTTAATGTCATCATTAATTTGGGGTGTTTTCCAATTGGTGAAATTTCTGTTTTAGCAAGAAGTGGAAGGTCATAATGAAGATCATGTAAATTTTCTGGGTATTCAAAATCACAATCCAAAATATATCCAGTGTCACCATGTTTCGTAATTTGTAAAATATCGCCAATAGAGTCGGGATTAATCCATTTAAAGTTATCAAAAGGAAGTGGGTTTGACATTGTCCATCCGTACAGGTTATTTGCATCGAAATATCCTAAATAGGTTGACGGTTTGGTTTCATCGTAATCGGGAAGGTATTTGTTGTTGGCTTTGACATGTCTGGTAACACTTTGGGTCAATCCGCCTCTTACTCCAGCTTCAACCATTAAAACCATGTCAATGTCTGTTAAAATTTGGAGTTTGCATTTTGTTTCTTTTAACATAGCTTGCCAAGCTAATCCTGGTGAAGTATACGAATGTAGAGGGTCCAAACCGTATGCAGCAAAACAGGTTCTTCGGAATTCTTCCATAACATCGCAGAGAAGAGTCACGTCAAGTTTTACATAAAAGTCGTGAGTATTCTCCTAAAGTCTTCATATCCAACTCGTTCCATACTCGAAATGCGTGTTGATAGTCTTCAAGTGAAATCTCCGAATCATTAAGTTTGTTGTTAAATTGTTCTGGTGGAGGAAGTGTTGTTTCATTAAATCTATGAAGTCCATCGATGTAATCGTAGGGGAAGACTCCTTTTCGAAGAACCAGATCCATTTTACTACTGGCTACAGTTTTGCTTGTTTCTATCAGATCTTCTCTTTTTAAATTCTCAGTTAATTTCATTAGGCTAGAAGGCATAAATCGAAAAGAATCAATAAACCTAAGTTTTATTTTGCCAACCTTTTTAGAGAAGCTTATAAATTTTTCCATTGTTGTTGCCAAAACATCTATCGCCCCATCATCTCTTCCCAATTCGGGAATTATAAAGTGAGAGTCATATCCACTAAGGTTATGTAGAACAACGGGTATAAAATATGGAAGTTTGTAATTTAAGTTGCAAGCGTTACAGGCTGCACCTCTGTAGGCTCCTATAAGATGGTCGTGATCACGCACTTTAACGTTATCTGGTGTAAATAGGTTATTACACAGATAACATGTTGTTGTCAAATTGTGATGTTGAAGTTGGTGTTCTTCCATAGGTTGCATCGGTATTTTAATTTTGTAGAGTTCTTCCACCTTAGAGGCAATGAAATACAAATCATCTACAAAGTGTTTCGCTGCTTGTTCACCGCGATAAATCTTCGGAGCAGATGTTAGTCCAAATTCTTGAAGATGTTCTTCAGACAGCGTGGATTTTGTTAGTATACAGTAACTGTTTGGTGCGTGTTTTTGATATTTGCTTCTTTTTGTGATATCCTCTTCTTGTTGTTCAATTGGAAGTAAAGACGCCTCAAAATCAGCATACACAACAACAGGTAAACGGTATTGTTGGATTACTTTGTCGAATTTTATCTGGCTCTGCTAGGCTGTGGAAATTTAATTCTTACTTCATAGTTTTCATTACATAGCCGTTGGTGTTCTACTAGCCAATCTGACCCTCCCCTTCTTAGTTCTTTGTTCACGTGACAAAAACATCTTTTGCAAATTGTCATCTTTCTTTTATGCTTAGATAATTGTTTAGAAACAAGACTTTCAAATTGTTTGATATACACAAAGTGTGAAATATCGCCTTTAGTAATCAATAACAAATCTGTATGATCTCTGCGCTCATTCGATGTTATACGCAAGGGGTACACATTGTTTGATGAATTCAATCCAAATAGGTTGACAGAAGCTGAAGGATTTTGTTTTTCAAATTTTGAAATGTCTGTTATAGCAACAGGGTAAGTCATCCCTTGAAAATTATATCTATGTTGTACTTCTTCATATTTGTGGCTTGGTCTTATCGGATTGTCTGTTACATATTTGACCAACATGGTATATTTAAAACATTCAGTATCTTTATTTTGTACGTTGACGCAGGATAAGGTATTTCTAATCTTTGTTGGTAGAGGGATGTAGCTACTTCCTCGAATTCCATAGCCGTGTTTGTGTACTCTTAAGTCTAGCCCTGTGATGCTTAACAAACTCCATCCAGAGCCTCTTCCTTCATGTTCTTGTATTTTTGTCATTAGCTCTTCAAAACATTCAGATACTATTGAATCAATATCTGACGAAAACATAATAGTTCGGTTTTTTGTTAAAAACCCTCTCGGTGAAGTTTCATTTTGAATGTTTGTAAATAAAGCATCCATTAATAGTCCAAATTTGATAAAATTTAATCTTTTTAATTCATTTTGCAAAGTGCTGCTTACCAATCCTTTTGCGTTATTTAAAAATTCTTCGAGTTGTAATTTTGCATTATCAATTTTGAAGTGGGTTACTACATTACCCGGAAGTGCTCGGGCATGTAGTTCTACATTTACTGATGGTCCAGGCGCATAATGAATGACACTTGGTCTTGAAACTTCATTTTCTTCTTTTTCTTCATTTGCCTCTATTTCTTCGTTGTGTTCTTCTTCATTTCTTCCTTCTTCATTTTGTTCTTCTTGATGTTTTGCTAATTGTTGGTCGATTGAATCTAATTCTTCTTCATTTGGTTCTTCTTCTTCTGTATTTGTATTGGTGTTATGTTTTAATTCTTTATGAATGGTTAAAAGCCATTCATCTCTGAAAGAAGCTTTACAAATATTGCAGCGATTCATAATGTAGGTGTGCTCTCCACAAGGGTCAACGCAATAATAAAAAACACTGCAAATGCACCTCTATTTATACCCTAGAAGAAGTGGTGGGGGTAAGTATTAGGTTAGGTTTACTATATTTTACATTTTCTGTTTACTATTGTAGTTGGAGGCTACAAAGTTTTTGTATTTAGGTCAAGGTCATTGAACATATTTGCCAAAACGGGGAATAGAGCAGTAAATGATTTCATTTTAAACCATAAATTGATCTATTCCCCGCTCTGTATTTAACAAGGACAATTTTCTTCAACAGGAACATTTGATAGATTTTTAAACTTGGATGTGAAGTCGGATTGTACACATTGCATCTCGATCAACTAAAAATTTCATAAAATAATAGGGATCTTCAGTTGTAGATTCATCTTTAACATATTCAATAGTCAACATTGCCGAACGAAGATCTTGTGGAATTACGTCGACTTTTATGAGTCGCCTTTCGAGTTCAAACCGTTTTGTTATTGATGTAAGTTTTATCACATCATCAATATCGATAAGGGGAAAGCTGTAACAAACGGAGTTTCCTGGTGGATTCATCATGCCGTTATGATTCATATACACTGTTGCATCGTCATTAAATGGACGTTCCCCCAACATTAAATGTATAACTTACCCCCACTTTTTCAGTCATGTAAATGGTTCAAGGTCATACAACAATATTACCAAAACGGGGAATAGAGCAGTAAGTGATTCTCATTATAACCACAAACTGATCTATTCCCTGCTTTGTATTTAAAGTAAACTATTTCAAGACAACAAAAACTTATTCAGATTCTTCCGATGATGATGAGCTCATATCACTAAATAAGCGACGACAAACACTAAGGTTCCCTGTGACTTGATCTAGAACTACGTCATCAATATTAATACTGCTTGGAGGGGTTCCACTATCAACAAGGTCCATTTCCTCCAAACAAAGCAACTGATGATGAAATTCTGGTTCATTATCATCGTCGTCGTCGTCGTCAGTCAACAGCTCCATCTCTCCAAGATATGGTTCACTGCTAGCAAACTCACTCAGTAGTTCAAGATCACTAAACAGTTCATCTTCCACCTCTAAATCGTCTTCGTCTTCATTTTCGTTTATATTTACTGGAATATTTTGAATTATTTCCAGTATAGTCTTCTTAGAAGGGAAAATGTTATCTCTGGGCGACATGATTCCAAGTAGCAGACTGATTTTACAACTAATACAAAACCACCTTTTATACCCCGATTCCGGTAATGGTGGGGGTAAGTATTGAAAGTACAAGTGGTAGGGAAGAGGTATTATTGTAACACAAATGATTAAGTCCTGTAAGTGGGTCAAGGTCACCTTAACCTATTACCAGAACGGGGAATAGAGCAGTAAGTGATTCTCACTTTGACCACAAACTGATCTATTCCCCGTTCCGTCTTCTGCTGTTCAGTATTTCCAAAGACTCTTAGTTAGTTGAAGAAAATTGGTCAATTTCCATTGCTAGCAATTCTTCAGGCAGTTGAAATGATGTATTTTGTGATAACATTTCCAACATATCAATATATTTTATAGTAGAAAGTTTTGAAGCGTTTGGTTCAAGAAAAGGTAATTTTGTTCGTAATAAATTATAGGCTTCATTCAATATTGCAATCCTTTTTCTCTCTCTAGTACACCTTCTTTTCTCTATATCATTCTCCTCCTTTCCTTTAACATCTAAGTTAGACGATCCTCCTGGGCTATCGATAGCTGAACAATAACTATACTCCGAAGCCAACTGCCTTATATATGTTTACCCCCACCTCTTTACAATGAATATAGCTGGTTCAATGTCTTGTTCGGGAAAAAGTCGCTAACCTAACGTGTAGTGTAATAAAGACACAAAACAAACCCCTCTTGTAATAATCGGTAAATTTCTCTCTTCAAAGGAATTGGTTCCACATCTATTTTTACCTCTTCAGTTTTACGAATACCCAATCCTTTGACCTTAACATCATGAAACTCCATAAGCAGTTGGTATACACGCTGGGTAAAGATATCCGCTTTAGTAGTAGAGTTAATATAGTGGAGGTATACCATGGTAGATGCTCTATTGATGCAGTTCACAACCAAAGTGATTATTGACTCTGCAACATCGCGCTTTAATACCCATCATGTAAGTGGGCCAAGGCCGTCTGATTATATTACCAAAACGGGGAATAGAGCAGTAAGTGATTCTCACTATAACCACAAACTGATCTATTCCCCGCCTGTGATCACCCCTTCTACCACATCTTCTAACTGGGTCAAGGTCATTTCTGATCAAAATGGGGGGTGGGGTGTGAGATTTGACAGAATCTCACACCCCGGAAACCTAAAGGGAAGTAGATATAATTTACAGTAAAGTCTGGCTAAAGTTCAAGTCACAATGAAGATTTATTATTTTACAAATATAAAGTCACACAAATATGAAAATTGTACGAATCTAAAATAAAGGAGTCGGTGAGGAGCCTTAGGACCCCTCTCACCGAGGTCTAGCGAAAACCGGGGAAATGCGAAACCCCATACGGTATGCAAAGAAGGTGCAGTGATCGGTTTGCGGGCCGTAAACACTGCAAAGCAAGAGCCGGTTTGCTGGCCGTACTCTTAAAAGCTAAGGAGAGCCGGTTTTCTTGCCGTACTCGCAAGGAAAGGAGATGGAGTTAAAGGGTATTTTACATATTTGTATGATGAATAATTAATTTCAATTAACAAGAGTTATAAATGTAAATTGTACTAATCTAAAATATAGGAACCGGTGAGGAGCCTTAGGACACCTCTCACCGAGGTCTAGAGAAAACCGGGGAAATGCGAAACCCGATCCGGTATGCAAAGAAGGTGCAGTGATCGGTTTGCGGGCCATAAACACTGCAAAGCAAGAGCTGGTTTGCTGGCCGTACTCTTAAAAGCTAAGGAGAGCCGGTTTTCTTGCCGTAATCGCAAGGAAAGGAGATGGAGTTGAAGGGTGTCATTAATATGTGTGTGTGTGTGTGTGTGTGTGTGTGTGTGTGTGTGTGTGTGTGTGTGTGTGTGTGTGTGTGTGTGTGTGTGTGTGTAAGATGTTAATAAATTAAAAAATGTATAAATAACCTAGCCAAACTTTAAAGTAATTTAAAGAAAGGAGTTAGCACTATCTACAATACAAAATAAGCAAACAAGCAACCAAAGTCCAACCAAACATACAACATGCAACATGCAAAAGTATAAGGGATTAATAAAAAGTGTGCGCATACTTAGTATTAACCCCTTATTTCTCCAGTTGTTTTTATAAAAAGAACAACTAGACAGTTGCACTGAACAGCGGAGATGGTACCATGTTAACACTCCACTGTACAGCAAGCAACTGATGTCAGTTACTGCATGGTTCGCTTATATAGGAGACGCGAAATTACCTCGGCGAAGCTAGCATGCAAGAAAAGAAAGACAAGGAAGAAACTAACTACTTTAGCCAGACTAATAAAGCAGCAATATAACATGCAGGAAAAGACAGAGTGAAAGAGAAGGAAAAGAGAGAAAGAGAACCCATGTAGCGAGATCTTACGAGGGGGGCGCCCTCCCCCCTCATTACCCCACTACTGCAACTGATCTCGCACTTTAATACGCAGGCCACTTGCATGGGATCGGCGACTGCTAAGGAACTGTCCGGAGCACTCGCTTATATCCCCGCGGGAGGGCGCGGGTAATTTTCCCGACACAGGGTAATTTGGTTGGGTATTTTGTTGTGTAATGCAGATTTAGTGGGGTTTTTAATTTCGCGTGTAACAGCTGGCGCGGGGCGTTCCCTTGACAGCTTGATTTAATGGGTTGCGCACCGGTTGCATTCTACTAGGTAATAAACTCTCGCACTCGTTTTGTTTTGCTGAACGCTAGTACTGGTTGGGATTCTTTATTCGTATTTAATTTAGGTACCTTTTGTTGTAACTAAAATAATTATGTTGTGTAGCTAGTTGAGGTATTTTGCATTTACGTATCCGTATTATTACTTTAGTGTGAGCTGCCCCCATTATATATCATTGTGAGATACGACCAAGACGTCGGGCGTCGGCGAAGTATTAATACGTAATGTGTGAAGAGGCCTATACCAAGTTTCGTCAGTATACGATCATAAATAAGCGAGATATTACATTTTACTTTTCCTCATAAGACTAACATTAGACAACGTACTGTGTTTAGCACTTTCAATATCTCGGAAACCAATTGACGTAGAGAAATTATCAAAATACCAAATTGTGTGTTCTTTTAAACTGAATCCAATGGAAAGAACTACAATATGACTATTTCCAAATTTATATGTAAAAAATGAAGAGTTTTGAAAACAACGAGATTAGTTTTGTGGGACGTTAGAAGTATAAACTGTAAATACCCCCGTTGCAGCAAACCTGCACACTCAGCTAGTTTCAAATGGTACTTCACTACCTCATAAAGTCACTTACCAACTTTCATCAAAGCACCTTCATAAACTAGCGAGATATTAATTTTTATTTATTCTCCATAACAAAAACATAAAGACTGAGGATGCAAGTTTGCTGCATCAAGGACCACAAAGCAAAACATACATTACACTCAGTTTAATGTCGTGTTGTTATGTAATACTTTGAAAAATTAAACTTCTTAAAAACACCATGCAAGCTAATTAGAGCCCCCATCCGGTATTACTAACTAAAAGCTATAAACAAATTTAATCGTCAACTTATTTGAAGAACATGTACGGAAAATGATCTATAGTAATGTATGTGTCTAAAAATAATTAGGTTTTACATACAAAATGTGTGCAGTTTAAACATTTCTCATAGTACAATAATCACAGTAACATAGCTTACAATATGCCGCGTTGTTTTTAACTACGCCAGTAAAACTGACTCAGCTCAAGTGTACTCAATTAATTAATGTAAGGGCTGCTAAACAATGAAAGTATCCTTATAATTGTCAATTAGATCACTGAAACGTTATTTGTTTTTCAGTCTGTAAGCGGAAAGTTGGTAAAAATAAATTTTAAATTTATCTCGCTTTGACGAAATTGTATCACTTTTATTCAGTATCTTGTTATGCTTGTGTGAACATAGTTATTATAATTTTATGCTTATTTATCCTCAAGGTTAGTGAAATGATATTTCCAGAATATAAATAAATATTTTAATTGCTACCAGAATATTGTAGAAAGACGTTTTGGTAAAGTGATTTACGGTCGATAGCTCTCCACGTTTCAATTTTCTTTTAACGAGTTGTGTGGAAATAACCTCTCTAAAGTTAACAACTACAACAATGGGTTTAATTCAAGTAGTAACTCAGTCATTTTCCATTCCATAATGCTTGTACTACAAGGTGAAAGAGAATTCAAGTTGGTGCAAACAGAATTCAGATCCGACCAAAGGTATAGCGGTAATATCTATAAATAACTGTTTTGAAGGACAAATCTAAATAATTTCTTTATTTATGGTTTAACATATACCAAATGGATACTCAACTTACGCGGATTGATCAGACGAACAAGTAGTTGTTTGTACGCAAAAAGCAGCACACGAATACATGCACTGGTTTAGATCATAGTAGCTGTTATAATTATACAGCGTTGAGCAAACATTATTGAAGTTTTCAGTTACGAAGCTGAGGTCTGAGGAGGTGAGTGGTGTACAGTGCCCGGCGGCAGAGAAGTCCGTTGGAGGTGGAGCCTGCAGTCGACGTGACCTTGAATAAACCAATACGCATCACGCGTAGTTGACAAGCTGTTTCCCCGCTCTAACAGCGCTTGACGCCGAATCATTGTACTAGTTACATTAAATCAAGGCGCTCGGGTAAAACATGTAAAACTGCAACAAATCTTGTAACACTGTGTTAAAGAAAAGTAAATTACGAACATTTTTAAAAAAGGTTTAGGGCGATAGCTTTTTTCCTTTTATACTAAAAACTAATTTGATTAGATTCTTTGATTGTAAGGCTAGCAAATGGAGTTCTTGGATGTTATTTTGATTTTGTTTGATGTACTAAACGTCTGAACTCTAAAATATTTACAAATCTAGTAAAGTTCTAGTAAAGTAAAGTTCAAATAAACAGCGATATAAAAGTACTATTTCTCGTTATAATCCAAATTTAAACCATTGAGGCAATTACTTTCCCTATAAATCTAAGTTTTAGTTAATATTGAGTGTTATATGGTAGTTGTGTTATATGGTAGTTTAAAGTATACCGAGGTAACGTTGTGGTGCAGGTAGGTTGGGTGGGTATCATACACGCTAGCGCTATATCATTATACTTTCAGCTCTTGCAGGATTAACATCTACCTATAGAGTTTGTGTTATTCTAAAGAACACAGTGTCACAGTTTTACAGAAATATGACGAAGGTGTCCTTCAACAGTCCGCCTGCCACCACCTTCTACTTCTCCGACTGTGAAGATAGAAGGTCTACGCTGTTAGTGGATTGTGAGCGATTTCGCGGTAGAATACTCCAGGCTGAAACATTCTTAGCAAGTTGTCTGCTACGCAAGATGCATCATATGAGTACATGCAATAAATTAGATCACAGTGACTGTTATGATTGCGTAAAAACAGTGTCGAGCAAGAATTGTTAATGTTTTTAGTTACGGAGCTCCGATCCTCACAGAGTCAGAGCTAGACTCTAACTAATGCATGTCCCGTAGTTATTGTGCGATGTGAGGGGTGCGGTGGGGGGTAAAGGCGAGTGTCTATCCTACATGCTTGTATCACTTCAGTATACCTGCGGCTCTTGCTTAGTTCACATGGATTCGCCAATACAAGGCACTACTGTTTCTTCCACATGTTCTTCTTTTAATATTGAGCAAGCTGACAATACAAATGATGAAATACAAGTACATGAAGTTTCTAGCACAATATCTTCTGATGCAGAAGCAATAATGTCATCTCTAATAGGGTTTGACTAATGATGGTGGATGTAGTAGCAACCATCTGCCTCGCACCAGCTGCCGCCTGCCGCCTGCCATCTGCTCCGCCCTACAACACTTTTACCCCCACAATTTGGTTTGATACCAAAACGCTAGCTAGCGAATAGTCAGTACACCTCCAGCTCTTGACCAGTGTACATCGAGCTCTCTGTTGAAATGTTCATCAAAATTAGGTGTATTCATTATGACTCCATTCATCTGGCGACTTTCCAAGACCTCGAGGTTTTTAGTGAAGAGTTAAAACTTCTCATAACATCTGGTTACGATTTATCTTTGGAACTTTACCCAACAAAAAACAACATGGACTCTGCGCAGGGATCGAAGTATCTACCTTCTTTCATCAGGAAAAAACACGATGATCGCGACTCGTCGGCATCATCAACTTCGATTTTAACCAACATCGGCGGAAGCTTCGTATTGTAATTAAAAACAAACATTGTTAATAAAATAAAATTATTTTTGTAATAGTACTACCTCGCACTCGTATCATTCGATTGTTCCATTCGATTGTTTTCATTCGATATTTCTTATCGATTAAACTTTCGAATCACAATGGAATTTTACGCGTGCGAGGTAGTACTTTTTTAAAACACCCTCCCCGTGACCTTGAACTTTCCCTCATTACGTCACAAAACCGCCTACGTCACTGGCTCAGCCTCAGATGACGTATTTAATGACTCAGCACTTCCGGTCACGTGACCGGAAGCCATAAATCAAGTGAGCCAAAAGCCGCAAAACCCCACTACTTCTATCCAACTATTTTGATCCGATTAACAGGTACAGCCGGTTTACATTTTCAAGCATACATATATGGTGAAAATAATCTGATACAAAATAGCCAATCTATGATTATTTACGAATAATTATATGCCAGTTAACTGCAACAAAATAGTTTAATCATATGATTATCTTTGTTAACTCATTAGGGTGTAAAACGTGAAAATATGTAAAAATTTCATAATTAATTCCAAGCAATGTACAGACAAAACTCTAATTTTATTTATATAGATATTTTATTAAACTATATCGGGCTTTATTAGAGTAAGTTCTGACATACATAAAGTATAAGGTACAACTAAAATTGTTAAGTGGCAGTTCAAAGACAGTCGCAGCCCGATGTCGCGGCCGCAGTTTCCCGCGCCTCGAGCCCTCCCAAAAATGTGACGTGGCGCCAGAATTGGTGAGGGAGTAGCACGGTCTGTAGGGCATTGGCTGCGCCTTGCCTTTGATCTTAGCGGCCTCCACTATTACGCTCACCCGCTCACCACTATTACCCCTTCCACACAGTGACGAAACTGCAGAATCATCCGCATGGTATTGCCACTGGTGCAACTGCTTTCGCTCGTTTGTTGCTGTTTATTTGTTAATGGATACTGCTGTATTTATGTAAAAACTAGTCATTATTATATAATAGATAATAAGTTAATTTATTATTCGTTACGTTGGTTGTGGGAAATCCAAAAAACGTATTCATAACATTTGTCATGTTAATCTTATGGGGAAAAGGTTCTCAGTTAATTTAACTGAAAACTGCACATTTTTTTTTAGTAATTAACAATTAATTTTGTGATTAAATTGTGATCTAAGTCCAACTGTTGCAGAGATATTCCTTTTGGGGTTTTCACTCTCACCTATCTCCGAGGACCTATCGTTCGTTCGGCATGGCGGCACGGCCTTCGGAATAGTGATATAGTGATGCGCGATTGGGAGGTGCACTATTCGAAACGTTTCGATTGTTGTAGCCATTCGAAATGTTACCGAATATGAATATTTAGTATGCATTCGCTGATCATAATTGAAATGCATCATGTTTATAATACTTAATAATAAGTAAATAAGAAATATATAGATCGGAAAGTCAATAAACGCTAATAAATGTTCGAAATCAAAATCAAAATCCATTCGATTGCATCATCGGAAACATTCGAAACGCATCACCATTCAACAACCGAATCCTCTCGTAATCGCGCATCAATACTTCGGAATCACTCGTTTGTCTCCGTCTCTCTTCGTGGCGGTGCGGCCTTCGGAACCGCTCGTTTATTTCCGTCTTTCTTCGTGAATTACGTTACCATCATCGATGTCAACGCCTCCATACCACGGCTACCCTAAACTACGTTGGGAGCCAGATTAAAAGTGCTACGCAAAGACCCACAAGGTGCAATGGCTATACTGTAGTTAGTCTATGCTAAGACATAACAACAATGGTTATGAAAGTGCTTGAGAAGTGTAACCTTTGCTGATTTCTTCGAAGAAGCATTCTCTCCTAATAACGTAAG
The DNA here is from genome assembly GCA_963675035.1 of Allygus modestus. NCBI lineage: Eukaryota > Metazoa > Arthropoda > Insecta > Hemiptera > Cicadellidae > Allygus > Allygus modestus. Next base: position 198,570,165 of record OY776111.1, on the reverse strand, counting down.
TGATGATGATACTGAAGCCCTCGTCAACGATAACTTTACAAATAAAACCTTAACAGTTGAGCTACCCATCAAGTACGTCGCCCCATCTGAGATAAAGGAGCTAATAAAGAAGCTTCCCTTGCGAAAATCACCTGGACCTGACCTTATCCCAAATATTGTTCTAAAAAACCTCACTTCAAAAGCAATATCGGTTTTAACCTCTATTTTTAATTCTTGTATACATAAAGGATATTTCCCTGACTCTTGGAAATTATTGTTTTTCACAAACCAAACAAACCAAAATTTTCTACATCCAGTTACAGATCAATAAGTCTACTATCCTGTCTATCAAAACTGTTCGAGAAGGTTATCCAGAGGAGATCAAACATATTAATTGAAGCCACTGATGCAATCCCTCCGCATCAGTTCGGATTTAGACCCCAACCAAGTAACCAAGTCCAGCGTATAACAGAAACTATTGTACAAGGATTCGAAAAAAGAGAACACTCTGCTGCAATTTTCCTTGACGTCTCACAAGCCTTCGACAAGGTATGGCATGAAGGTCTAATTTACAAACTTGATTGCCTAGGATTCCCATTGTATTTAAAACGTTTACTAAAATCATTTCTGTTTAACAGACAATTTTGTGTAAAAATTAATTCCTCGTCGTCTTCATATCGCCGAATTTCTGCAAGGGTGCCTCAAGGATCAATTTTGGGACCATTACTTTTTAACATCTTCACGTATGATATTCCTATTCCACTAGACGCTACACTGGCCATGTACGCAGACGACACTGCGATTATCACTCAGAGCAAGGACATTATCGAAGCACAACAACAACTTCAAGCTTCAACTGATGGTATTGTTCAATGGTTAAACAGGTGGAATTTATGCTTGAATCCAACAAAATCCGAAGCAAAAATCTTCTCATTAAGAAAATTTCAAATGCCACCGGGAATTGTTATTAATAACAGTACAATAAATTGGAACCCTTCAGACCGGGCAGTAAAATACTTGGGAGTTCTTTTGGACCAAAAACTAAATTTCAACCTTCATGTAAATTCAAAATTAAACCAAGCATATTCTCGACTATCCATCCTTTACCCTCTCATTAACAGAATATCTTCTCTTAAACCTTCCTGTACCATTTTAATATACAAGAGTATTGTTCGGCTCCTTATACTGTACGCCTGTCAGGTATGGGAACTCACTATTTCTACAAGCAAACTTTCAAAAATTCAAGTGTTTCAAAACAAAGTGCTAAGAATTGCTGTGAATTCGCCTTGGTACATCCGAAATAACATTCAATTACACCGGGAACTTGGAGTCAACTTTATAACGGAATACGTCAAGAAAGTTACAACAAAGTTTTCACACCACCAGCCTAATGTACCGGGAGCTAGACATTTTGGAATTGGATTGCAACTATTAAACTGAAGACTGAAACCTAGATTGTACCAAGATATTTTGCCAAAAATTTAAACCTTGTTTTTATTAGTGAATTTCCTTTGGAAAGTGAACTATTAGCATGACCCGCACGGGAAACTTAAGCCCGGGACCACTGTAGAAGTTCCTAACGTGACCCCCTGAACACGTTTTGGGGGGTCGTTCAAAATTTTATATATATATATATATATGTGTGTGTGTGTGTGTGTGTGTGTGTGTGTGTGTGTATGCACTCTAGCGGTCGCATTTTTTGTCCGATTTACTTCAAATTTGGTAGGGACGTTTCTTTCTGTAATCAGTTGGACAAGTTCGTTGGGAAAAACAATCGGAAAACTCTAAACCCCATTTTTGGGGATTAAACTTTCAAATTTTGAGTTTTTGGGCCCAAAAAGGGTCAGAAAAGCCCCGTATGTAAAATTAATTCATGTAAAAAGATGGGAATTAGTGTGGTGAAAGTGTTAAGCCCTCTCTCGTCATTCTATCATAAATATTTACCGAGTTATTAAAGAAAATGTATTTCGACTAAACACAGTACGTTGTCTTATGGGAGTTTTACACTAGAAAAGCCTGTTATTCCTTCGTTAGAGTACTTTTATCATCCCCAGCGACCTCACGCCTACTTTCAAGCCTGACTGGACCTTATCCTAACATTATAATGCGCAAAATTGTATTCCCAACTTTGCAGGTAAATGAAACCAGGAGCATCAGAACAGCAAAAAAATCACTGTTTTCAGATTTTAATAAAAATTGGAATAAATGTATATTTTTACACTGATTTTGAGTTTTAAAAGTTTTTAAGTGGAAATTTACTTCCCTCACGTCAGTGTGCTGCGTGCAAACTCGTTTAGTTTAAACCCTTTTCTTCTCTTTTTTTCAAAAGAAACATTTTATTAAGTTCATTTTAGTTTCAAAATAGTCTCAAGGTGTCTCTGATTAGGGCGAACCTACTATGATATTATTAATGTTTTCCATCCTTCTTAATTAATAATTTTGTGTATAATGTAAATGCGTTGAACCAGAAATAAATTATGGGTACTTTAGTATTATACGGATGCCACCCTTATGCAGCGAGCTGCGGCAGTTATGTTAAGATGGGTTATCATAAAAATGATTGTAGGACTTTCCTTGTTTTGTTACAAATCGAATGATACCTGATGAGTCATACTTCCGGCCGCCAAACCCCCTCCAAATAGGCTAAGGTCAGGTCGTTGACCGGAGCGCGCGCATCACCTGTCACCGCCTGTATCTGGGTCAGTGTCATGAGTGATTTATTGCCGTGCACTACGTTACATTTGTTTTCATAATGAGTGACGTACTTTTGGTGTGGGATTTACCTCGAAATGAAGAGGAAACCGTACGTATTTTTATGATAACCCATCCTAACATAACTGCCGCAGCGCGTTGTATATTGGGCGGAGTACCTGTGGCAATCGGGTCTGGCTGCTAGCGGCGGCGACGCATTCAACACGATGCTAGTGGACATCGCTGCCTTTTGGGAGGCACAACACAAAGACCGCTCATCAGAATGATGTAAAATTTGTACAGTAAGTCAATAAAAGTACGTTTTTTCGAATTATGTAGTTATCCTTTGTATCCGGTAAAAATTTAACCTCCAATTATAGTGGCATCCGTATAATACCAAAGTACTAAATTATGCACAGACAAAAAAATCTACGAACCTTGGCATAAATCAACAACATAGTATAAGTGTTCGTGTTGCCAACCTTACAGGGGATAATAATAGTACGCAGCTACTTTTAAATTGACGACCTTCTATGCGCAGAAATGCCGTGAAACAGTTACTACTGCTACATTTTAAAGTAACTTCCTTCAAGGAATGCCGCCAATGCCAGGCAACTGTTACTGTAACAGTTACTGCTTTAGTTGAAAGTAACCGTTTTAACGTGTGCCTCACATCCCTACAATTGCAATTCCAGTAATATATTTACTCAACACCCCCATATTTACTAATACAAAATAATAGAACAAATGTTTACCAGATGCTGATTTTTATTGTGATAAACTTTTCTATGATATAAATTAGTAATTTCTCTCGCAATAAATTCAAAAATTATTGATTATTTTATTATTTCTAAATTATTAATTTATTTATTTTTAATTTAATTTTACATGTATTTGCAATGACAAAATTATATAGGTACTATAAGCTGTTGCAAATAATAACTTAGTTATGATAAATAGTCTTCGCAAAATAAGTAATAGACAGTGCATAAAACTGGCAGTTTTAAGCTATAAGGAAAATCTGGTCATCTATGACTAAAACATCCATACATTTGTAAAAGTGAAAATCTAAACCTAACAGATAAATAAAATACCCCGTCGCAGCAAACCTGCGTACTCAGCGAATTTCCTATGCATGAATATATTTCTTACTACCACATAAAGCCATTTACCAAGTTTCATAAAAATACTTAAATAAATAAGTAATGTATAGCATTTTATTTATTCTCCATAAGAATAACATTAAGGCTGAGAACGCAGGTTTGCTGCAACGAGAAAGAAAAATGTGGGTTTTTTGCAATTATCAATATGACTCAACCAGGTGAAGCTACATACCAAGTTTTCATGATTTATGTTCATAATTAAGGGAGATATAAAGCTTTACGTATTCTCCATAGAATAACATTAGGGATGAATATGCAGGTTTGCTGCTAAGAGGATAATCAACAAAAAATAATTTTTTTTGCAAATATCAATATACCAGTACTAGGTGAAGCCACATACGAAGTTTCATCAATATACGTTCATAAATAATCGAGATATCAAATTTTAAATATTCTCCATAAGGATAACATTGTACAACGTACTGTGTTTACCACTTTGAATATCTCGGCAAAGGTTGGACCTAGAATCACAATTTAAACACCAACATGATTGTTTTGTAGAGCTAAACTGATTGGTAAAAGCAAATGTGAAGTGTACAGTAAAATTAATTAAGGAAAAGCTAAAAACCATTTTCCTATAAGATTAACATGGGAGATTTTATAAACACGTTTTTTTTTATTTTATCCGCAACCACTTAACCTAGGTTAATGATTCAAAATACTATATTATTTGTTTTTTAAGCTCTATAAAATGGTTAAAACAAAAATTGTGTATTTTAAAAATTTCAGGGTGAAAAGTGCAAAAAACTGATTTTGGAAAATTTGAAAACCCCATAAACCCCCTTTCCCATGGTCCGATTTTTCTGGTTTTCGAACTTAAAGTCATGAATGTCACTTTATACTCAAGTTATCGCATTTACGGACACACACACACACACACACACACACACACACACACACACACACACACACACACACACACACACACACACACACACACACACACACACACACACACATATATATATAAATTTACATATATATAAATTTGAACGAATAGTGTTTTTGGCATCTGGGGACCTCAAAACAAAAAGTTATGGTCTCGGGCTTAAGTCTTACCATGAGACATACGGTAATAGCTTCTTCCCCATAGGGGAAATTCGCTAATATATGTGTCAATAAAAAACATCGCTTCAATTTAGTTATACCGCACCAAATAATCTATTATTTTATTATATTGAGGTAAACTGCCATCAAATATCTCAATATCAACTAATATAAATACCCCCGTTGCAGCAAACCTGCATACTCAGCTAATTTCCAATGAATATGTAACATAACACATTAAAACACTTAACAGGATTTATAAGAAATATTCACAAACAAGCGATATTTAAAATATTAATTATTCCCCATAAGAATAACGTTGGGGATGAGTACGCAGGTTTGCTGCAACAAGGAACACAACATAATGGGTTTTTATGCAAATATCAAAATAACTCATTTCAGTGAAGTCACATACCAAGTTTCATCCATATACATTCATAAATAAGCGGTATATAACATTTTAATTATTTTCCATAAGAATAACATGGGAACCAAGTACCTAGGTCTGCTCCTACGGGAGCCAGAGGCGAAAAATATTTTGTTGTGGAAACAATAATAAACCACAACCAGATGAAGCCATATACCAAATTTTATCAGTTTATGTTCATAAATAAGCGAGATATACAATTTTTCTTGTTCTCCATAAGAATAACATTAGACAACGTACTGTGTTTCGCACGGGGTAGACTTTCATAAGTGGGGCCAAAAACAACCGAATGAAAAAATCGAAATTTGTAATATCGATATATTGATATTAATAATCTATTTTGAATAATAATTTTAAAACATATGATATTTTAACAAAAATTGTAAATAAACAAAGTTGAACTAATTTTTTTATACAAATGACGTTCAATTTTCGTAAGCTTTCTAATTTAGCTTTAAAGGATGATTTCCAATGTTTTTAGCGAATTTCCCCTATAGGGAAGAAGCTATTACCGTAGGTCTCATGGTAAGACTTAAGCCCGAGACCATGATAACTTTTCATTTTGAGGTCCCAAGATGCCAAAAACACCATTAGTTCAAATTTTTATATATGTATATATATATATATATATATATATATATATATATATATGTGTGTGTCCGTAATCACGATAACTCTCGTAAAAAAGGTCCGATCTTAATGAAATTTGGTACAAATGTGTAAAGTACCATTTATTTGAACGAGTTCGAAAACCAGATGAATCGCACCATCCGAAGGGGGGTTTTGGGGGGTTTTGTACCCCAAAAATGTGTTTTTTGGGGTTTTCACATGTAATTTTAATTTAAATCAAATTTTAATTTATACCATTGAATTCAGCTAAAAAAAAAACAATTTGGTATTTTGATCATTGCTCTACGTCAATTGGTTACCGAGATATTGAAAGTGCTAAACACAGTACGTTGTCTAATGTTATTCTTATGGAGAAAAAGAAAAATTGTATATCTTGCTTATTTATGAATATAAACTGGCAAAATTTGGTATATGGCTTGATCTGGTTGTGGTTTATTGTTGTTTGCACAAAAAAACAATTTTTCGCCAATGTTTCCTGTAGCAGCAAACCTAGTTACTTGGTCCCCATGTTATTCTTATGGGAAATACTTAAAATGTTATATACCGCTTATTTATGAATGTATATGGATGAAACTTGGTATGTGTCTTCACTAAGATGAGTTCTATTGATATTTTTATAAAAACCCATTATTTCGTGTGCCTTGTTGCAGCAAACCTGCGTACTCTCCCCCAATGTTATTCTTATGGAGAATAATTAATATTTTAAATATCGATTGTTTGTGAATACATTTCTTATGAATCCTGTTAAGTGTTTTAATGTGTTATGTTATATTGGAAATTCGCTGAGTATGCAGGTTTGCTGCGACGGGGGTATTCATATTTGCAAGAGGTAGAATTGATACCTAAAACTCCCGATTGTGACATATGGGGAAGACAAATGAAAATTTATGTCAAAGGACCCACAAGTGAATGCCGACGCCACGAATGTTTGAATGTCGACGCCGAACAAAAAATGACGAGCATTGCAGAAGAATTAATGCGCTTGAAAAAACATTCTTGCGAGTATCTTTATCGCCGTGAAGTAAAGATGACGGACGAAGATGGATTCTTACACTTCATCAAATCCACTAAAATGTTATATCCTGGACTATAGTTTTTATCTTTGAACCGTGTTCTTATATTCTTATTTTTTTAAAGTAATTTGTTTTGTTTCTGTTTACAATTGAATGTTATTTAATATCGTATCGTATCGATATATATCGGAATAAAATATCGGTATTACAAATTTCGATTTTTTTCCATTCGGTTGTTTTTGGCCCCACTTATGAAAGTCTACCCCATATTTTTTATGGTAAATTTTAATGGTAAAAATTAAAATTTGGTTTAAAATTCAAAATTACATGTGGAAACCCCAAAAAACCCATTTTTGGCGTACAAAACCCCCCAAAAGCCCCCGTTCGGATGGTGCGATTCGTCTGGTTTTAGAACTCGTTCAAATAAATGGTGCTTTATACATTTGTACCAAATTTCATTAAGATCGGACCTTTTTACGAGAGTTATCGTGCTTACGGACATATATATATATTTGAACGAATGGTGTTTTTGGTATCTGGGGACCTCAAAATGAAAAGTTATCATGGTCTCGGGCTTAAGTCTTACCATGAGACCTACGGTAATAGCTTCTTCCCTACAGGGGAAATTCGCTAAAAACACCTAGAAACTAACCGAGTATTGAAACTGCTACATTACACACTGTTATTTATTTAACCGTGCAACGCACAAAGGAACGGGTGAATAATAGATGTAACAGTGACACCTAGCCAACGCTAGTGCGCATGCGCAACAGCTTTGGCATTTCCTGCCCGTAGGAGGTCGTTTAAATTGTCACTGGACATGCAGATAAAAGTGTAAACCCATAATCCATTTAATCTAATAATACAAATGAATCAAAACAATAATTAGTTTCACAAAATAAGAGCTGATCAAATGTTGTAATTAGTTAAACAATGTTTATTTTAATTACAATGGTGAGGAAAACATGGTACGCGAACGATAAATATCGTGTTTCCAGCAAATCTGGATTACGTGACCTTACAGCTGTTTTTCCGATGTCTCTTCCGGTTAGCTATACCGGTTAGCCGGTTAAATATACCGACTGCACAGACATCGGAAATATCTATGGACCTAAATGGGGATTTTTTAACACGTTCGCTACCACAATGTTAAAAAAAAATCGTAACCACAGACTGCCGCCTCAATTTTGCGGCGGGCGTGGCGTACTCAGAGCCCAACGCCGCAGATCTGCGGCGACTAGGTTCATTAAAATAGACTGCCGCCGCAGAACTGCGGCGTTGGTTTCTTGATATTAAATGAGAAATTTCTTCGCAACGGTCTATTTTAAAGGTTAGATGGTTTAGGCACGGTCTACGGGATAGTCCCCCTTATATATGCGGCGCTTGGGCTGTAGCTAGGACTAGGACCATTCTACAGGGATGTTCATGATTTTTTCGTGAGCTGTCAGAGTGACCCGGCCGCCGCATATATGCGGCGGCTGGTAGCGAACGTGTTAACCTGCCTTGGTGGATTATTTGCGGATTTTCACGACCACATGGGTGTAACATGGGGAACATTTTAGTCCGGCGTTGGATGTTGGAGTAATTCTCCACGATCAGAGTGGCAACTGGCAACACTGACAACCCTGTGTAAGTGGAAGTAAGTGGAAGGTGGGCTGGAACCTGGAAGGCAAGGAAGAGAAGAAAAATAAGAAAACGTAAACAAAACAATAATAATATGAAGGAAGACATTTATTAAAGGAAATTATTATCTTTGCCAGAAACGACAATGTTCTTTGTTTAGTTAATATTTTTTATCAGTATATGTGTCTCTAACTGGTAAAACCAACTGTAACAGTATAGTTCATCTTATTTTTTGCTCACGACGAGAAACAGGAATTACTCAATCGAACTGGTGAAGTGTCTATAAAATCCTAGCTCAGGCTCAATTTCGACTTCGGGATGGAAGAAATATCTTCAGTTATTTCTGGTGAACCAGAAAGTTCCAAAGAAAATGGTTGCAAAGGTTCGCTTGTTGATTTCATCCAACACCGGATGATCCTCCATGGAAATAATTTGTCCCAAGTAAGTAATTTCCATTCAGTGACTCTTTTTAACTTACCGGTATTCCGTTTTTTCCAAATTTTCCTAGACTGTCATAATCAGGGCTGAACTCAGCTTTCACGGGCCCCAGGGCAGGCCTGGTGATGCGCTCAATTTGCCATCCGGATCCAAGTTGGGTAGACTTTCATAAGTGGGGCCATAAACAACCGAATGAAAAAATCAAAATTTGTAATATCGATATTTTATACCGATATATATCCATACGATATGATATTAAATAACATTCAATTGTAAACAGAAACAAAACAAATAACTTGATCAGCGGGCCCCCTTTGACAGACCCGGGCCCCAGGGCAGTCCCCCCTGGTCATATACAAGATATACCTTATTATTTTACCCTAGTTTACATAGCGCCCTATGTTATGTGTTGTTGAAGAGGTGGATTCTAAGATCATGGAGTCATGTATGGGATGGGACTGTCACTTTCATTGAATGTTTATTATTTTAATCCTTTAACCATTTTTAGGGCTTAGAATGACGTGCTGGGGCCGTCATTAACTTTTAATTTTTAAACCTATGGATAAAGAGTCACATTGGCACACACACACAGTAGACATAAGTAAAAAGTAGCAAAATCAGGGTTGACTATGTGCAACTCACAAAGAATTAACCCATCCCGTCAACTTCCAAGCAAGCCTGCCACCTTTTATTTTACTTGGGCCCTCCCACCAGCGTTGCCACAGACTAGTTAACTCATGGGGTACAGTTCTGCAGACGTACCTACGATATACGATATATTATCGAATGAAAATATATCTATTGATTATAAATATCGTTTGGAATTTGGTATTTGTTATCGATCAAATTAGACCTCGTACGGATCTTCGTGAAGCCTGAGTAGGGGGTGCCAGCAGAAGAGTGGGGGGGATCAGCGTTGGAGGGGAAGTTCACAATACCATGTGTCATAATACTATTCCTGCGGAAAACATTTGGCTACTCTGTATATTAAATATATTTTACTGGGTGAACGTAGTAATTACGTTTTTATGATAGTCTTTATAAACAAGAGGATGGTATTCAAACCATAATTGACAATATACTCTTTATCATTTTGAGCATTGTATTTTAAATTATGTCTAAACAAATTCTAAATTATTACATTAGGCTTCTTGAGTTTATTTTCAAATGGGATAGTCAACATAATCCATTGAACTGTTTCACTGTTGCAGGCAGTATATTTTGAATATTTGTTTTTATACGATCAGCTGTTTTTCTCTTAAAAAAGTGTATTTGCTTTTCCTGACTTTTTATTTGTAATTTAAATATTTGTTTCTATAACACTAATATTTAAACATATGGGCGCAGAAAACTCGCTAGGTTGAAGGCAAATTAAAATAATATGTGTTAGGCCTAACCAATAAAGGCTGTCCCATTCTTCTCGCGAACATTCGGAGTTCGGCCGAATGTTCGGAGTAGTTGCGAGAAGTGTGGGAGCTGCACGAGCTTTTTGGTACCAGTACACTATCGCCGAATGATTCGGTCGAATGTCCCGTGTCCCGCCGAATGTTTGGAACAAACTAACCAATTACACGCTCTCCCAATACCATGCTCGCGCATTCGAGGATGTTCAGCCGAATGTTCAGGCCAGTTTGTGAGATGTGTGGGACAGTCTTAACCTAAGATCTTTGCATAACAATCACTTTTCGGTTGCAATGTTTTTGGTTTGGCACATAACAGATGATTCTCACAAGCGATTTTTAGTCAACAGCCTAAGAACAGATGTCAATCGCTCACCCCCACCCTAAACAAACCGGTTTAAACCACTTTTACCAATAACACCCAGGCTTCACGAAGATCCGCACGAGGTCTAATGGTTATTATCGCTATTTCCAACAATATTTATACCGTATTAAATCATCTGTTTTGAAATATAATTTGTTTACTTTATTTGTTTATGTTATTTCCTTTCCTTGGTAAGTGAACTAAAATGAACTCTACAAGTGATAATTTTCGTAGTTTAAGTATAAATGTACTTCAAAATAATGAATCAACGTTTGCTTGGTTAATATATTCGTGGAGGAGTATAGCGCTGACTAGCAGGCTATAATGTTTCTTGAGGTTAAGAAGTGGTCTTTTTTAAATTAAAAGAACTACCGGTAAATTAAATTCTTCTTGTATTTATTGAAACAAAGAAATTAAAAGTCTTTCTTCTCAATAAAATAATTCATAAATCCAAAATAAAATTAAACTTGGTTTTGCTTATCACTTCAATGTTTCAAAATAAAAGTTAACTCTTCGATTTTTGATATTACTGAACTTTAATTATAATTCTTCTTTCTGTATTTTAGCAGTCTGGTTTTTAGTTTATCTTCAACCCAAGTATCAAAAAGAAGAAAGAAACTCTTCAAACCCTGAAAAAGAAATAAATGTTTTACAGACTGTTCCCCTTCTTGAAAAACAACAAATGAGAAATAGAGCAATGATTTAAATTAAGACTCTAAATTTTAAAACAACTTTGTACCTTCCAATCTGAAGAAATTCATGTTTCACCGGGTAGACTCACGACAATCTCACAACACCAGAGGTAAACGTAAAAATGCCGCAGCCCCCCAGCGATCGTGAATATATAAGCTTAGCTTAAAAAGTTCTCGAACCCGGGTACGCCGGCCGTCACATGACCCGGCTCCAGTTCCTTCAAGCCAAGCAAGAATCTAAATCATTGTCTCCAACTCTTTCCGACATCCCCGAACAAGAAAATCGCGAGCTAGCCCAGACTTGCAAAACCAAGTAGCACCAGCAATTCTTATTTGCAATTTGTCAGCAATAATTCACAAAACTTCTTTTATATTATATATATTATTTCTTTTTTACATATCATAAATATTATATATTTAATATATATAGTGTTTCAATGGCAATTGGGACGCTATAGGAGATTGAAAAGGTCTCTAAAAAGTGGTATAGAATCTGACGATTTGGCAAATCACTTATGCGAGTACCTTTATCGTATGGAAGTCTTATTTTCTAATGAAGATCCATTTGCACACTTCTTAAAAGCAGTACAAAAATTGTACCCTGGTTTGTAAATAAGTTTAATGTGTTGTGTTGTGTTGTGACCGAATTTCTATCAATATTTATAATTGATCGATAGTTTCATTTGATATTATATCGATATTTATAATCGATAGATATTTTTATTCGATAATATATTGTAGGTACGTCTGCGGAACTGTACCCAACTCATTGAGAGTTGCACGACTGGTCAGTTTTGGTCGTGTGCGGGAATTGAACCCCCGAACATCGTATATCACCACCTGGCCATAGTGTTTCTACGACGTAGCCAACTCAGCTAACACGACCAATGGCCTATTGGCGACATTAAGGCTTATCAGTCAGTCCACGCCCCTAGCGGATAGAACCGTAGTCGCCCGCAGTCTATAGTTACATATTTTGCAACTAGAGTGCAGCACCAATCAAATCCCGTTTTAGGCTATTGTGAATAGAATAAAATAACTGCCTTATTGGGTTAAACTGAACAAATTACAGTTTGTATTGTTTTTATCCAAATATTTAAGTAGATTTCCTTTTTCATGAGAGAATATCAAAATATAAAATTGTGTAATAAAAGCAATGTCAATCTTTTGGACTTGATGTTTAAACATTACAATATGTTAATTGATATATGACTAAATCTATTGCTTAGATAAAACATAAATCTATATATTTGTGTATTTATTGGTGAATTTCCTATGGAAAGTGAACTATTAGCATGACCCGCACGGTGAACTTAAGCCTGTGACCACCATAGAAGTTCCCAACGTGATCCCCTGAATACGTTTTGGGGGGAGTATCTAAAATGCTGGCCGACTGACTGACGGGTACAGTTTCATAAGCGGTCACCAACTATTTGGATGTGATACATCGATCTTAAACATTTGATATATCGAATCGGAACACTCGATATTTTGAATCACACTTTAACAGTACATATAAGAATAAGAATCCTTTATTGTCGTTAAACACATTTGTGTAATAGACAAAGTCAAATAAGTCGGACACGACTTGCAATAAATAATTTTAGGATAACATACAATACTTCTAGGCTATATATACTATCATGTCATATACTGCCATACTATACAGAGGTTCTTAGCGGCACACTTATTTAAAATCTTTAAAATCATTTTCACTTAATTCAAAAAATTCATTTACTGAATATAATGGGTGCTTAAGCAGCCCATTAGTCAAAGCCAATTTAAAATGAGCCATGGATTCAATATTTCTAATTTGAACAGGAAGCTTATTGTAAAGTTTCAGGCCAATTATCTTTGAACTTTTTGTAACTTTAGTCAATCTACAAAAAGGAACTTCAACATTATTTTTATGTCTTGTGTTCATGAATATTAAACCTCTTTACTAAATTAACAGATTATTTCTTAACATCTAATAGGACATATAGAACATACAAACTATATACAGTTAAAATACTTTCACATATAAATATGGGCCTACAATGATCTCTGTAGTCAGCACCAGCTACAATTCTCACAGCTTTTTTTGTATTAACAAGACATCCTGTGCCCCAGCAGAATTTCCCCACAGGCAGATACCGTACAATAATATCCCTTGAAAAAAACTATTGTAGGCAAGCTTAAGATAAGACTTGGGCACATTCCTGTTTAAGGATCTTATTAAATAAACAACTCTTGAGAGCTTATTACAAATAAAATCAGTATGATAATGCCATGTTAACTTTCTGTCCAAAACTATACCTAACAATTTAACGCTACTCAACTGATCACAGATGTTGGATTCACTAGCCTTAATATTCTTATTACTAAAGACTATTGTTTGAGTTTTCTCATTGTTAAGTACAAAGCCATTGGCGCTAAACCATTCAGATACACAATTAAAGGCATTATTACAAGCTATATTTACAGTATTTACATCTGGACTAGAATTAAACAAGGTTGTGTCATCAGCAAAACACACAGTCTTACATGGTACACTAACATCAATATCATTGACCATGATTAGGAACAGTAATGGCCCAAGCACCGATCCTTGTGGTACCCCACACGAGACTTGGCATTTGTCAGAGAGCTGGTTATTAACTGAGACTATCTGTTCCCTATTTTCAAGGTAGGAACTCAAGAGTGATAAAGCTGTACCATTTATTCCATAAAACTCAAGTTTGGTCAATAGTGTCCATGACAGACACAATCAAACGCTTTACTGAGGTCACATAAGGTAACCCCTGTATCAGTTTTCATTTCAAAATTGTCAAGAATGGCATTTACAAGACAAGAAAATTATAGAAAATTATTTACTCAATATTTATATTAATGTTATAATCTAAAATCAACAAATTGTACATCGTCAATAATAATAATAATATGCGATGCCAGTTACAAATATAGTTTAATGAAACATTGGTACTTTGGTATTATACGGATGCCACCCTTATACAGCGCGCTGCGGCAGTTATGTTAGGATGGGTTATCATAAAAATGATTGTAGGACTTTCCTTGTTTCATTACAAATCGAATGATACCTGATGAGTCATACTTCCGGCCGCCAAACCCCCTCCAAATAGGCCAAGGTCAGGTCGTTGACCGGAGCGCGCGCATCACCTGTCACCGCCTGTCTGGGTCAGTGTCATGAGTGATTTATTGCCGTGCACTACGTTACATTTGTTTTCATAATGAGTGACGTTCTTTTGGTGTGGGATTTACCTCGAAATGAAGAGGAAACCGTACGTATTTTTATGATAACCCATCCTAACATAACTTACCCATAACTGCCGCAGCGCGCTGTATATTTTGCGGAGTACATGTGGCGATCGGGTCTGGCTGCTAGCGGCGGCGACGCATTCAACACGATCCTAGCGGACATCGCTGCCTTTTGGGAGGCACAACACAAAGACCGCTCATCAGAATGATGTAAAATTTTTACAGTAAGTCAATAAAAGTACGTTTTTTTCGAATTATGTAGTTATCCTTTGTATCCGGTAAAAATTAACCTCCAAAAATAGTGGCATCCGTATAATACCAAAGTACCGAAACATTTTACAACAAACAAATGAAAACTACAATTAAAAAATTAAATAAATAATAAATAAACATATTTTAACTCAGCTAAAACTTAAGTTATCTTTGCCAGGGTAAACTTTATGGGCTGCTTTCATTGATTGAATAAACTAACTTAAGTTAATAAAAGTTAGGCCTAAGCAAATGTAACTAAGTTTTGGCTTGGTTATAAGTTTCTTCATTATTTGTTGTATTTTTAAATTTTAGTTTTCATTTGTTTGTTAATTGTTAAATGTTTCATTAAAATATATGTGTAACTTACATCATCGCTCTTAATCCCAGTTTTCAGAGACCGTTTCAACATATTCAAATTCAAATTTCTTTATTGTTCGAAACATGTAATTACATGGATAAACATTGTCAAAGGTTCTTAATCTATTTCACAGTGCATATTTATATACATTTTTCAGTCACAGTAAAAGTCAAATTAGGCCTAAATATCAACACAATATATTTACATGAAATATCTACAGAAAAAAATGTATAAAGTACACACGATTTATATTTCTACAATTGTAAATCATAAGGACACTTCATGATTAAATATCTCTTGAGTTCTGTCCTAAACTTATTTCCATCTAAGATTTTTATGTGTTGAGGAAGTGAATTAAAAAATATTGCACTTTTAACATAAGGACTATTTTCTGTTGTTTTGAATTTTCTATTGACTCTATAAAAATCAAATTTTCTCCTTGTATTATGAGCATGGACATCACTATTTTTACAAATATATTTATTATCCAGTTTCAATAGCATTATAACTTGAAAAATATACAAAGCATAAACTGTCAAAACATTAAATTCAATAAATCTATTTTTACATGATGTTCTAGGATTCACCTTAGCTAGTAATCTTAAGGATTTTTCTGGAGGATAAAAATCAAATCAAATCAAATAAAATCAAATCAAATCATTTTATTGCCATACAAATCACAGATCATTGACAAAGTCACATCACAGCTCCATTGACAGCCAGGTCGAATATCAGGTACAAATTACAATATGTTTTTAGAAAGCTTATCTCTTATATAATTTGGTCATTACACTAAAACTACTATAATAATAACATTTCCAAGTGGTAAGATGAAATTGGTAATACAAAAATTGTACTGTATATTGGTTTGTATGAGTATTGAACAACAATAGGAAAATCAAAACACTACAGACCTCATACGGAAAAATTCACCCAGTGAATAAAAGGGGTTTTCCAATAGCCATTGATAATACTTATTAAGAAACTTTTTATTGTTATACCTTTGCACCAGATGTACCAAGTGATTGTAGACCCACAGTCTACAAGTCCAAGTGATTCAGTGCAATCACAGAATGACTATTAAGAGTCTTGCCTAGTCTATTAAAATTTATACTTGCGGAGTTCTTATTTCTGGTATTGTGGGAGTGGTTTTTACTGCTAGGCATTATTAAGTGTGGATTTTGAAAAATATACTTGATAAGATCATACAGATACAGATTTATTATTGTTTGGATTTTTAAACTAATAAAAAGAGGTTTGCAGTGTTCTAGTGGTTGTGAATTAGTAATTACTCTTAGGGCTTTTTTTTTGAGGGTTAGAATATTGTTAATTTTACTGGCATTGCCCCATACTATAAGCCCATATCTCATTATGGATTGAAAAAAGGCAAAATAAGCAGATTTTACATAACTTTGATTGACACAGGAAATGAGACGTCTGAGAAGATATATCACTCTTGATAATCTAGTGGAAACGTAGTTTATATGGTCATCCCAATTTAAATGTTTGTCGATGAACACTCCTAAAAATTTTGCACTGTTTACTGAGTTGCACTGAACATCATGATTTTCAAATGATCTTAAGGTGAAAAGAATATTTTGAGTTTTAGACTCATTTAAGAGGAAGCCATTGCTTTTAAACCAATTAGACGCTTCCACCAAAGTATTTTGTGTAACAATGTTCAATTCATCTAGATTTTTACTCGTATTTAAAAAAGTTGAGTCATCTGCATACAGAATTGTTGTGGATGGAACTGAAGATGGCAAGTCATTAATACAGATTAGGAAGAGCAATGGGCCTAGTATGGATCCCTGTGGGACACCATACTTTACAGTAGTCTCCACAGATCAGTCTCCATTGCTATAAACTTTTTGTTTCCTGTTGCTCAAGTAAGATTTGAGAAAATAGAGAGTCTTACTGCCAAAACCATAGTATGATAATTTCAAGATAAGATCATTAATATCTACACAATCAAAAGCCTTGCTCAGGTCACACAAAGTGGCCCGAGCATAAGCTTTCTCCTCAAAGGCTTGCGAGACATCTCTCACTAGTTTATCTAAAGCTTGCAGAGTAGATTTATTTTTCCTGAAACCAAATTGCATAGAACTTAGAAGGTTGTTCATTCCAAGGTAGCTATAAATTTGTTTTTATACGAGGGCCTCAAGTAACTTACCTAGAACTGGAATTATAGAAATGGGACGATAACTCTCAGGTTTGTTTTTTGGACCCCTCTTAAACACTGGACAAACTCTTGAGTTTTTAAGTTCCTCAGGGAAATAGCCATCGCTCAAACAGCGATTAAAACAAAAGGTGAGAGGGACAACAATTTCAGGAACTATTGACTTTAACATATTATTAGACATTCTGTATATATCATAGCTGTCCGAATTATTTAGATTTTTTATTGATTCAAGAATATCCTCAGCCTTGACACTTGTCCACTGGAAGGTTTCAGATGGTAGATTTAATTTATGGTTATTCAACCAATAACAGGGGGTACGGGATGGATTGCCAAGGCTTTCTTTTATTTTAGAGACAGATGTTATAAAAAAATTATTGAAAACATCAGGGCTAATATTGGTCCTATTACTTTTAGTGTCAGAAGAACACTTGTTATGGTTAATAATTTTCCAGACAGCTTTGCATTTATTACTACTGTTATTTATATAATTTTCATTGTGTAAAAGCTTGGCTGAAGCAATAGCTTGCCTGTATTCTTTTTTAAGGGTTAGAAAATGTTGCCTCAACCTCACATCTTTTTTTGATATTTTATGAAAGTATACCAGATTTTCTTTCATTTTAGCCAATTCTTGATTATACCAGTCAATTTTTATTTTATTAGATGTATGTGAATTTACATCTTTTAAAATTTTAAAGTACGATATAGCATTGTTGATTATAGACCAGATTTTTTTGAAGAATATGGGTGCACTACTATTATTATATTGATAGATTATATTGTCCCAGTCCTGTGAGGCAAGTGTCATGCTGAGATCATATAATGAATTTTTAGGAAAAACAATTTTAAAGTTACTGGCACTATTGCACTGGCACTATTACTGGCACTCGGGCTGACCCTCCCGAGTTCTGTAATTTGAGACCTCCCCCAGATCAACCAGAATACCATCGTGATCCGAGAAAGGGAAATCTATGATTTCACAAGAGACAAGATCCTGATGAATTCAACTATTTATAAAGACATTATCCAAACAGTTATTGCCTCTTGTTGGACTGCGGTTCAAACAATAAAAATTGTATTGTCTTAAAAGGTTTTTGAAAGCAAGAGCAGATCCACTCTCCTTTGTTACATCAAATTTGCAATTAAAGTCTCCACCCATCACTATTGTACAGTTTCTCCATGTAGTAGTAAGGCAATTTAATAGCTTGTCCAGTGACTCAAGAAACTCTGTCCATGTGTGTTTTGGCTGCACTTCCCCATAACAGTAGGCCATAAGAAAGATAAGGGTACACTAGGCCATAGTAAACTTTCATTAACATATCAGGATGAAGATAGGAGTTAATTCTTCGTAATAAAAATAGTCAATAGTCAATAGTCAATAGTCAAATATCTTTATTCATTCAGAAGTACAGTGTACAACATTTGAACAGTGTCAATATATTACAAGTGATACAATACGTTCAAGCCTTTCTAAACATAGATATATATCTTTTACTCTTAGCATGGAAGAGTGAGGTGGAAAAATTCATCCAGTGTGTTTTTTAAATTTTGTGTGATTTTTTCATTCAAAATATGTTGCGGTATCTTTTTCAAAAATTTGCCTCCCGCATACGATGGCCTTTTCTCATAAAATTGTAATCTATGGTGACTACAAACGGCCTCATTCTTTTTCCTTGTATTATATTGATGAATGGGATGAACAGAAACATTATTTGCCAATTTATTTCTTGCTACTAAAATTGAGTCAAAAATATATTGCCCATATACAGTAAGTATTTTTAACTGTTTAAAATATTCTCTAGCCGAATCATTATGTTTTAGTTTAAGGATTATTCTTATAGCTTTCTTCTGCAGTTTTAATATCCTATCGAGATTTTCTTTTTTTGTTGCACCATATAGGCAAATTCCAAAAGAAATATGAGAATGAATATGTGCAAAATAAATATTCTTGAGGGTTATTAAATTGCAATGAAAGGACATTTTTGAAAGAGCATAGATTCCAGAATTTATTTTGGTCAGTACTTTACTTACATGCTCATTCCAAGTTAAGTGTTGATCTATTGTTAGTCCTAAAAAATTTGTACTTTCTTTCTGTAAAATGAAATTAGAGTCATACATTATCACTGGTTCATTACCACTTTTATTTTGTGCTGTTTTAAATGTAACAAAATTTGTTTTTTCATGGTTTAGTATTAAATTTTGATTTAATAAATAATTGCCTAAATTCCCAAGTTCTATGAAAGCTGTCAATTCCGTTTGTTCAAGAGTTGGGGATGATATCATTAAACTAGAATCATCAGCATAAAGGCACAGTTTACTGCTCGGTTTACATGTCAGTGTGTTATCTATGTCCTTCAAATAGCATAAGAATAGCAAAGGCCCCAAAATAGACCCTTGCGGAACGCCAAATTTTATTGTTTCTATTTTTGATGCTTTAATAATTTTATTGTTTGATACATAACTGATTTCAACAAATTGTGTTCTATTGGTCAGGTAAGAATCAAACCATTTTACTGAATTTTTGGAGACCCCTAGGATATTTCACACTGTCAAAAGCCATGGTTAAGTCCATGAATATTCCTGTTGTATTTTTACCTCTGTCAACAGACTCGATCACTGCCTCTAAAAACGAAACAGCTGCAGAGGTGACTGACCTTCCAGATCTAAACCCATGCTGAATGTCATCTATTAAATTGAATTTTTCAAGGAATGAAGTTAATTGTTGTTGTACTATTTTTTCATAAATTTTTGAAAAGGTTGGTAATAGAGATACAGGTCGATAATTAGCGATACTTTTCCTGTCATCTTTCTTATGTATAGGTACGATTCTCTTTTTTCAATTGATCTGGGAATGAACCAGTAATAAAAGAAGAATTGATCAGGTGGCATAAAATCTTACTTATTTCATATTTCACACCTTTCAGGACACTAACAGGTATTTCATCGTACCCACTGGACTTTTTATTTTTCAGTGAACCTATTATGTTTTCCACCTCATTTTCATTCACTGACTTAAAACTAAAATAGGCTAGGTGATATTTTTTTACAAACATAGTCAATATGTACTTCCCAAGAAAATTTGGTGTCAATATTAATACCAAGAAATTTACAAGATGAGACAGATTTAACACTAAAATCATTGCTATTTACAACAAACTCCTCATTTACACCACTTGGGCTAAAAACACTAGTTGGGGTTTATCTATATTAAGCAACAAATTATTTTCTTGAAAATAAAGTTTGGACTCATTGATAAACGTGAGAACTTTATCTTTCAAAGCGGGATAGTCTTTCGCCCAGCAAAGACCAGATGTATCATCTGCATACATACTAAGGAAAAAACTATTGCCCAGTGAAATCTTAAAATCGTTAACATAACATATAAATAGAAATGGCCCTAAAATTGAACCTTGCGGCACACCAAATTTTACTACCCTAACATCTGATCTTCTCTTTTCTATTAGGTATCCATCATCATACATAATCTCAGTACATTGCATCCTATTTTTAAGATTTGATTATATTAACAGCAATAAACTTCCATTAACTCCAACATTTGACAACTTATTTAACAGAATTTGGTGATTGACCCTATTGAAAGCTTTCGATAAATCTAAGAATGTTCCTGATACTTTGTTACTATTATTTATAGATTCCAGAGCTGTATGAACAAATTCTGCAGCCGCAGATGTAGTGATACGCCCTTTTCTAAAACCATGTTGAAAGTCTTTCATTAAGTCAAGAGAATTATAGAAACTAGTTAATGTTTTAAAATAATTTTTTCAATCAATTTACTGAAAACAGATGTAAGAGCAATGGGTCTATAATTCTGAACATCGGTTTTTGTACCCTTCTTATACAGTGGCTTTATCAAAGATAGTTTTAAAGCTTCTGGAAAAATTCTTTCCTTAAGTACATTATTAATAAGATGTAATAGGGGAGAAGCTAAGTCAAACTTACATTTTTTCAACAAATATGGTGAAATTTCATCCCAGCCAGAGGTCTTTTTATTATTTAGACTATTTATTATATTCAGAACATCATCGTAATATATCTCAGAAATATCAGATATTATATTATTTTCAAAATTCTCATTACCCCTAAGCAAATATTCACAAGCATCATTTTCAACAGAATCAATAAAGTAGTTATTAAACTTATTACATACAACTTTAGGCATACATGTTATTTCATTATTTACATCAATTTCAATATTAGGCTTAATACTATGGCTAGAATTATCAGCTCTTCTAATTTCATTTACCACAGCCCAGCAAGACTTTGATACACAGTCAGATGATTGGATTTTATTATTAATCTTGTTAGCTTTTAACTTTTTGACTTCTGCACGGAACATTTTTTTGTATTCAGTGTATCTTCTTTATAAAAATCTAACTTATATGTTTGATGCCAATCATACATTTCCTCCATTTTTAGTCTTAGATTGTTTGTTTTCTTATCTAATTTAACAGGATTTGTTTTTTTCTTTCCTTTCCTCAGATTGACCTTTTTTAGTGGACAGGCCAGATCAAGATGATACCTTATAGGCCAGTCAATTTATTGAAAAACCTCAAACTACTGGTAATAGAAACGAAAGTTACGGCATTATGTCGGAAAAGGTATGCTGATTGTCATATTGAAAATCGGCAAAAATCGGAAAGCCGTCATTTTGTAAAAAAACCTCCGCCATGTTGGATTTAGGTAGGCTTTTTTTAAATAGTAATACAACGACTCTTAATTGTCATAGATCGTTCCTTTTTCATTTGTTCGTTTTAGCATTAAATTTACTTTAAGTAAATAATCACTTTAATATTAATTAGTTGGTTTATAATTGGGTTTAAAAGGCTAAAACGTAAAAAATTGCAAAATTTCTAAATTCTATAGTAATAGCTTGGGATTTTCTTTAGAATACAACCCCGTATATTACCCTACACACTTGGCGTGGTGCTTAAAAGAATCTACATTAAATATTGAACAGAAATTACTAACATATGTATTTTTATTACGTCTGGTAGGTGAGATACAGGGGCGATAGTTAGTGAGGTACAGCTGACGTTTGAACGCGGGGCAGAAGTCGTGCCGTCGGCCGGCGCCGCTGACGGCCGCTATGATATTATTGGTTGGTAATTATTTAGGTAAAATAATGCTTTGTAAGTTTATTATTAACAGGTTATTTAGGTACAACTAGTTTAGCTTTCAGTTTCTTTTGTTATTCAAATATGTTTAGTTTTTATCTTTTAGTTGTACACTAATTCTATAATGTCATAAACAAATATACGTAAAACCAAAATTTGTTAACACATAACTGAATTAATTTAGACTATATATATAAATATACTAAATACGGTAAACAATTTGCTATAGAAGTCCCAAGCGTCAGTTTTACCTCTGAACCTGGTAAAATTGAACAAACATTTTCTTTAAGAACTCTTTTTTAACTAGTTCTGGTAAAACTAAGGTAGTGTTTACAAAGAAAGAGGTTTTAATAAACATATCAGATTTTATTAACAAGAATATATACATATCTCACACAAATGGTAATACTTAGTAGAACCAATTTATACTTCTTCCTCGAAAATTCCATCTACAGTAGTGTTCTTGCACAAAGTACCTTGGCACTCTCCACACGCAGATGAACATTGTTGTCCATGCAAGTGACAAGAGCAACGGGAAGTATTGCAATCTGTCTTGCAGTTACATCTGATAACTTGTAATATATCAGTAGGAGCTGGTTTGAGGTCTGTCATTAGTGGAATAAGTTGACCACCATGTAATTTCCAACCCAACTCTAGGGGTGACAGTGTTGCGTTGTCATTCCAAACCTGAATTTGGTAGAAAACCCTAAAGTTGTGATATTTCGCAGCAGCTGAGGTTGGTGGAAGTGATTGAGGTTGCACAGCTTGCGTCGCTTTCTTGTTAGTCGCCTTTGCACTAAAACGTCTATATCGTAAATGATCGAGTGTGTCGAAGACTTGCCTCCATACAAACAAACTAAAGCTTGTTCTCCGGCAATAATGATGTCTTGTTTAGTAGAGTTTGGGTTGTTAAACACCTCAGAATAATTATTAAATGAAGGATTGTTCATCATCATTGTTAATCCTTGGCCTTTTCCGATACCAAACAGTTGTGATGTAGTATCGCATCCCAAAAGAGAATGAACGAAAAGCAAGCCAGAACATACGTCTTGTCCTAATTTCTTCTTAGTAGCCTGAATGTTCCACGTTCGGTTCTTGGTTGATCCCATTTTAGGTTCTGGCTTAAAAACGATTTGCTTACCATTCGAATTATAATGAAAACAAAGAAGTACGAGAACGTCAGTATCATCTGCAACTACAACAACGTCTTTATACTCAGCAGCATGAATTGCAGTATGAACAATTAGAAGATCTGCATCCCCACTAGCATGGATTGTTTTGCAGCCGACTTCTTGAAGGCTGTCACTGAGCATCTTCAAGAACCGTTGTTTGTTTGATTTGTTTGCCAAAAACTCATCTTTCTTCATTGTCAGTGTCATGTTTGTCGTGCACAAAACAGTTTGTGATTTCTTTCCTTTAGTTCTTCTGATGTGAGTTGTATCTTTTATTGACGGTCCATCTTCATAGCCGTCAAACACAACTGTTGCTTTGCCGTACTTGGCCAGAACGTACTTAGCATATGCACTACAAATATCTTTGAACTGAATGCCAAGCAACCACTTTATTCGATGAAGTAACGCACCTCCATCTAATACATACAGAGGATCAGTGAGTGTTGTACCTTGACACTCCTTTACTTGCTTCCAGATAGCGTCAGCCAATATGTGTTTCTTAGCTTCTCTAGGGAAAAGTGTTTTATCAAACAATGAAGCTGGGTAACTGCACAGCTCATACTTAAAGATTTCTTTCGTTTCAGTGTTCTGTTTTTCTGAAATTATCATGAGTCTTTGGAACAGTAACTGGGGGTCAATTTGGATTGCTTCCTTATTTACCAACACATTTTTCACTCCCATTGTAATAGCTTTACCACTTCGTTTTATTGAATAGTTCCAAATATTTTGTCCTTTCATCTGCTCAATAACTGCATTTCCTACTTCTTCTGCTTTGTCTACATTCACTGCATCACCAGCAACCACGCCCGTTGTTATGTTACATAACGCCTCCCCAATGCTAAATGGATTTTGATCTACTAAAAACGCTAGGAGTTTCTTAGAATCAGAAAGATCCCTTGCTTGCCTCGCGACTGTTTCTTCTTTGTGTTGCTCACTAGTATGGTATATGGCCCCTGTAAACTCTTGCATAGCATTATTTACCTCTGTACAAGGCAGCATAGCTTGAACCCAGACCTGGCGCTGCACCTCTGTCATACCCCTTCCCCTAGTCAATCCTCCTGTTGCCTTAACACTCCTCATAAGTGCTTGCTCTATAACAAGATCAGTAGAGAGGCCGGCCCATTGGTGTTCACTTCGCCGAACGACGCGTAAACCATTGGTAAACTTGCTGTACACATCTGGATGACTAATTTCAAGGTTTTGCAAATTTTGCAAATGAACATACACTGTCTTAGTATATAGGTTATGACCAGCAGCTGCAAAATAGGGTAACATGTCTTTTAAAGACTTAAGATGAAGTTTCTAATCTCCTGTTCGCTCAGCTCTAATATAATTTCTTAATATGTCAATTATTGTCATATATTGAATCCATACACAACCAGTTCTGCTGCTACCTTTGCACTTAACCTTTGCAGCTTCCAATGTTCTTGATAAATCGGCTAGTACTTGATTAGATTCAACATCCAGACTTTCACCAGACATCAACTTATCGTAAATGTCTACTAGGCCCAAAATGGAGCCGCAAGCATTCTCGTGGATGATTTCTGGGTTCTGTAACAATAAGTCAACACATTGTTCATCTTCCTGCGGACTTATGTCTGTACACCATTCATTTGGTAACGGTATTTTAAGAGCATTAGCAATCAGCAATATGTTTAATGCAGCGTCTACAAGCATATGTCCTCTTTTGGCCCTTGCTGGTGCCTTCCCACTAAGGATATGGATTACCGCATTGCTGCCGTATACAGTCTCCAAGGTTTCCCTTAAACCGGTTCCTTCCATTAGGTTTCCAATAGAACCTAAAAAACTCATTTCGGTGTGCAGATCGCCGAGTAAAAGAACCACTTCTTTTAAGCAACTTCCGGCCGATTCTTTTGCAATTATGTCAAAAGCCTTGCACCACAATGGTTGATCAAACGTCACCATTGGTGTACTGTTATTTTTCTTTGCTTCATCACAAAGAAAGAGAAGAGTAGAATATATACAAGATTTATCCATTGGATCAAGGTCAATCATTGGCAAAAAGACAATTGAGGATTTCCCTGGTTGGGGACCTTGATGGATAATGTGCATGAACCCAGACCAACCGGGTCGTGGACACTTAACGAACGGTGAAAAGTTCCACAATATGTCAGTTTAAAGTTTCGTTGGATTTGATAAAGAGGTAAAGTTCCTTAATTCTTCATACTTCATATCAGGAATCACTGCAGAGTTGTTGTACAACTTTATATTAACACGTCCATTATTGATAATATCTCTTGTTGGAACCATCTTTTTGGGGACTGTTATAGATATAGGATTGCCTGGAGTTACTGTTGCAATTAAACCCATACCATGGAAAGTACCATGTCCATCGAGTGTATTTATGTTGTGGTCTACATTGTCCCCTACATAATAACAAATTGATTTGGTTCTATTTTTGTGTCTAGGTTAGAGGTTGTTGAAGCATTCCTTTAATATTTCTGAACCTTGCTATAGGAGGAACAAAAGCCATGCTGATGAAGTGAATCAATCAGAAATCTGGATGCAAAGTGGTGGTGCATTTATACTGCTAACCCCAATTGCAATGGAGCAACAAGTACACGTGGTCTGATAGCTTGTACAATAGCTTGTCCTATAGAGGCTCCCTTTTTATCACTTTTTCGTTCAAATGCCGTCTCGAGAAACACTTTTAAAGTAGGTGGCAGAAAGTTTATTGCTCTTCTTGCAGAAGATATATCTTCAGTCAGAGGGGAAGAATCTTCTGTCATTTGAAGCATCTTCACGTCATTCTTTATCAGTTTAGCGGCTGTTTTAATGATTCTAATTTTGTCACACTCGTAATTTTCTTCTTTTGGGGCTTTATAATGTTCATGAAGAATAGGGGAAGCAGTACTTCTGAATGTCACAACATTTACTTGTCCTGCAACGTTAGTGAATACTACATTGTTACCAAAATATTCGGCTAATCGCTTTTTCATATACTGTTCTGAATAAGCCTGACATTGAGAGCCACTGGTAATTAAATTGTTTTTCATTATCTTCACTAGGTCACCCACTGTGATTTGACGATCGATATTGCCTTCCAGATATTGCACGGCAAAAAAGAAGCTTTTTATTCTTTCTTCTTGCTCTGCGCGAACTTTTGGCTGAATATTTTCTTTGTCATATTGGAATTCTCGGGGAATCGCTTTTCCAATCCCAAAGTTCACACTACACTGATTATGATAAACTGCACCAGCAGCATGCAAATCCTCGGAAAACGATAACCTCCCTAAAACTACCTCACTCCATTGGTCATTTCTGCTCCTACATGCTTCTATTATCTTTTTACGAAATGTGTGAGTGCGAACAGGATAAACATCAAGTACTTTTTTCTTACCATTACATTTAGCTTCCTGACCACAAAAGAGAAATTGTAAATTGAATTCAAACTTTACTCTCTTTGAACGAAGTGTGAGTGGTAGAATAATATTGGAATTGGTTCGTTTATTCAATGATTCGATTACTTTTGAATTGCACCAGTTTTTTCTGCATTCTGAATGAACAGTTTTTCCTTCGATCGTCCTAATGTCACTTCCTCTCAATTCACTTGCCTTGTTTATTCCGTCACTCCCTTTGATTTTGAGAGTAACTGTACACTCTCCATACAGATTTGTATCACATATAATACACTTTTCTTCTGGATAAAACTACATTACAACTCTTTAATAATATATATAATATATATATATACATATCACAAATCTAGGACCTGAAAAGAGAAAAGGTTTATGATGATAATAGAAATAAAACTGTATATTTTGGTAATTATAAATTTATAAAATACTGTAAAATTATTCTTACCTTTTAACAAATGATTAAGATGATAAAAAGCATATTCTCATTTGTATCCTTGAGCAGAAAAATCAGATGCCATTTGTCCAACGGACTTATAAAATGTTTGTTAAACTTTTTTTTTAAAGCATAAGCATGATATACTTACTTGCCGGTAAATACTAAACACAACTACAATCAGCTAGTTAAATAATCCCTTACCCCACCATTGGGTTCCAACTTGTTTAGCTCAGAAAGGAATTAACTACAGAGACGTGGTGCATTAGTTATGTTTGCGTGCTTAATGATGACTATGTTGTGCATCCAGTTCCTTTGTTTGCATTTTTAAGCACTTAATTTTGATCTGAGAAAGTATCGATAGTCATCGGTGAAATAA
Source organism: Allygus modestus (assembly GCA_963675035.1). Taxonomy (NCBI): domain Eukaryota; kingdom Metazoa; phylum Arthropoda; class Insecta; order Hemiptera; family Cicadellidae; genus Allygus; species Allygus modestus. Next base: position 198,542,152 of record OY776111.1, on the reverse strand, counting down.
GACCGACATCTGACCGTATTAATATTTTGTATACCCCTACATACAATATATATCATTTGTTCAAAATTATAGTCATTAGGTGTCTAGCTTATGTAAGTAATGATTATAAGAATAACTAAAACATTAGTATAGAGTTATGCCTAAATTTGAGTTAAGATTGAGAAAAACCTTCCTGTTAAACATAACTCATGGAATGTCACAGGGAACGTAGTTGGGAATTTTCAAAAATTCAAAGTGAAGCTGTGGGTTAGGAGAGGGGGAATATCAAACGTGGTATACTATACGTATTACAAAAGATGCGGCATTATAAAACAAATCAAATGAACTATCATACAAAACGCCCCAAAGTGATATAAATAGGCCATTGGGGTGGAGTCCAGAGGTCGGAAAATATGTATGAAAAATATGTTGGTACCCTACAACGTGGTATGTGGTCCGAGAGAAGTTTTGAGATACCTTTTTTGAAATAATTTTGATACTTACTTTATTAGTAAGGATCTCCTCTCCATAATAATAGCATGGGAATGTTTATGGCTAGTAGGGCAGAGCCTTAAGGCCAGGGTTATAAAAGAATATATCCAATTTTGTGATGAAAATATACTGGCCAAAATCACAAAAATACTTAAATAATAACACGGCACTTTAGCCAGGGGACGAAGCCCTATAGTTGTGAGGGGGGGCTTTTCAAACGGGGAGGCATATTTATGCAGCTGTGTATTTATGAAATAAATTCAAGGTACCATCATACATCAAAATTGGACATCGGAAAATGACAGAAAAATACATATGGCCGGACCCTTGAGGTCGGAGAAGCAATTATTAAACAGTTTTTGGTCCACAACAACGTAGTATGATCCAGGATCAATATGGAGGAGCCGTTTTCGAGCAATTAGATAACATATTTTCCATGAGAATAACATGACAAATGTTGATATCAGCAGGGTGGAGCCCTGAAGTCTGGGGGAGAAAATGTAGCAACCATATTTGTGTCCACTACAACGTGGTCGCAGTTTTGAGTAACCGTTTTCTAAATCAGCTCTATACAAACAGACAATATTACAACTACTGTTTTAGTATGATGATTATTTAAACAAAATAACAAAATGAGTAGGACATTCAATAAACAAAAACTAATGTTAAATCCTAAAACTTCACATTGTAAAACGTAATTTGTACCTTTCCTGTAGATAATGTTCTATTGCTGATCTATTCATCCTTTCGAAAAATAAATATATACCATTAGGATCCAGTTAAAAAATATGCATTATAAATTGACTAATTAGTTCACATGATGTACATTACCAAAACTTAGAAAACACGTTTGTCAGTTTATGTTACAACGTGCTTGACAACAATGGGACACGGCGAAAAACAACCGAATAGAATTACATGACGTGATGCGATAATTCGTTTATAGCTTTAATTTAGACCACTTGAGTATTATTCCAGTATTAATTGTGATTGGCGATGTGATCAAACATAATAGAGACATTAATTATTGCATAGTGTATACAGCGTATAAAGCGATATTTTAAATTAAACATTCATGGATTTCCAACTGCTATTTCTGTTTTTTCAACATACTTTACATTTAGCTTTGTTGTAAGTTCAAAGATAGAGAAAAAGAAGTATTCATCATACGATGTTGTATTAGCTATTAAATAAATACAATCATTACAGTACATGATAGGGGCAGGCAGATCAAACAATGAATTATTTATTATAGAAATTATTTTATCTCTTTTATCTCTTTTTATCTCTTATAAGGATAGTAAAAATAAAATATTAATAATTACAACATTTAATCTCAGTATTTATTATAAAATTGAATATACATCACAATCCTCAACATCAAATTGTATAAAAATGTAAACTAGGTATAAAATTGACTCACAAAACATTATCAGTTAGCTCACATTGATAAATAAAAATAAATACATATCAATATAGTGAACATCTTTATAAACAAATTCATTGATAAACCGCCTTTAAGCAACTTAAACTAATACGACTTACAATAAAAAATAACAATACCATATACGAAAATGCTTCAATAATAAATATAACAAGTTTATTTACTAAAGCGATTAAAAACTAAACATATTTGAATAACAAAAGAAACTGAAAGCTAAACTAGTTGTACCTAAATAACCTGTTAATAATAAACTTGCAAAGCATTATTTTACCTAAATAATTACCAACCAATAATATCATAGCAGACCGGCACACATTACAGTGCCAGCAGCGTCCGTCAGCGGCGCCGGCCGACGGCACGACTTCTGCCCCGCGTTCAAACGTCAGCTGTACCTCACTATCGCCCCTGTATCTCACCTACCAGACGTAATAAAAATACATATGTTAGTAATTTCTGTTCAATATTTAATGTAGATTCTTTTAAGCACCACGCCAAGTGTGTAGGGTAATATACGGGGTTTTATTCTAAAGAAAATCCCAAGCTATTACTATAGAATTTAGAAATTTTGCAATTTTTATGTTTTAGCCTATTAAACCCAATTATAAACCAACTAATTAATACAAAAGTTATTATTTCCTTAAAGTAATTTTGATGCTTAAATGAACAAAGGAAAAACGAACGCTCTATGTCAATTAAGAGTCGTTGTATTAGTTTTACGAAAAGCCTACCTAAATTCAACATGGCGGAGGTTTTTCCCCAAAATGGCGGCTTTCCGCCACTCCGATTTTTGCCGATTTTTAGTATGACATTGAGGACACTTTAGCTGACATAATGTCATAAATTTCATTTCTATTACCGTTAGTTTGAGGTTTGACCTATTTTGCCCATAAAATGACTGGCCTATTAATAAATCCAGAAATACCTCCCACTTGTCATTTACTCCCTTTGACTGATAGACCAAATTCCAAGACTCATTGTATAAACTATATTTAAGTAAGTTTATACTATTTTCAGAGAATATTCTTTTGAATTGACATTTGACATATGCCATGAGGACTCGAATGTTTGGGTGTTTGTGTTATTTAGGTTAAAGATCGATTTAAAATGCAATTCGATATACCGAATGTTTAAGATCGATATACAGCATCCGTTTAGTTGGTGGCCGCTTATGAAAACTGTACCATAACTGACATTGTCATTTTCCTTATAGGTTAGAAAATCAGTGCCACCATGTGCCACAGAGTAGGTACATGTATGAGAATTGAGTATTATATTATATATATATATATATATAATGGGTATGTGACAACATTTTCCCAAAGTTTCTAGTTCGTCCATTCAATGTGAGTGTTTAAAAACAAATTAAGAACTTTTTAGAAATTCAGTGCCACAGTGTAGATACAGGTATGAAATTAGAGTACCGGTATTAGCCTATAACACTATGTATGTGAGAATCAATATCCCAAAGTTTTGATTCCCAGCATTCATTGCAAGAGCTTAACAAATTTAAGAACTTTTTAGAAATTCAGTGTCACAATGTGCCTCAAAGTAGGTAGAGGTATGAAATTTGAGTATTGTATCACTATGGATGTGAGAATCATTTTCCCAAAGTTTCGATTTCCAGCATTTATTGCAAGTGCTTTAAAATAATTTAAAAACTTTTTGGAAATTCAGTGCCACCTTGTGCCACAGAGTAGGTAGAGGTATGAAATTTGAGTATTATAACACTATGCATGTGAGAATCAATATTACAAAGTACATGTATGAAATTTGAGTATTATAATACTAGGTATGTGAGAATCAATATCAGACTGTACTATAAAGAGTTGTACTAATAAAGAAACATGTTTTAAAACTCTTACCAATCTCCTGTCCAAATCTTGCCAATACCAGTTGGAAAACCCAAGTATTTCAGCAAGTATGTATTAAAGTATTTAAAGAAATTAGTTTTCCAACCGACAAAATAAACGGCAGATCATTGGTATTATTAACTTTGTTCTGATTATCTTCTGAACATGTTGTTACTAGCAAATACAATTATTGTTAACAAATTACCTTCGTCTTCAAATATATAATTCTCTAATGTTGCTTAACAATTCTAACTCTAGTTACTAGCAAATACAATTATTGTTAACAAATTACCTTTGGCTTCAAATATATAATTCTCTAATGTTGCTTAAAAATTCTAACTCTAATGTTCTTTTCGGATGGACAATATTTCCTAAGACTTTTTCTTGTCCTACAGACCAGTACAACAGGGATAAATAAACCCATCCGAAAGGAATTAAAATTACGCCAACATCAATCATTCATACAACACTTCTTATATCACCCACTTACACCAATGAATGACAGAAACATTGGCATTGGTTTGTTGTGTTTTATGTCGAGAAGCACAGCCGAGGCGACACGCGGCAGCTCATAGTGTCAGCGCCCGTGCGATGCCGCAACATCAATTTTGCTACCTCTTCAACCTGATTTATTTCTATAACCATTGATCGTGATTTTTTCGAAAAATATATGTTATGATTTAACACGTTTGCGACCAAGAGACGCATATTTGCGTCGGTCCGGTCACTCCCACAGACCAAAAGAAATAATCTGAACGTTGCAAACAGACCAGGAGGTACAGGAGTAACATTAACAACAGGCCACAAGAGAAATTAGATTTAAATAGACTAATTCACTTCATAATAACCTAAAATGCATTTGTAAACAATAACAATTATTACTTTATATTTTATTTTGAGCAATTTTAAAAACATTGCATATATGCGTCGGTCAGTCTATACAATGGAAAATAGTAATAAATATCTAGTAAAAGATGTATTTTTGTTCAATAGACCGAGTGCACATTTGTGTCGTTGTAAATTTGATCATTTGTAGGCCTATTCCATTTCATCGTTAATTTTCTGCACAGTAATCAAACAAACACTACTAAAGCACATCAAAAAACTGCAAGGTTAGCCACGTGGACAGTTGCACAGAGATGCATCGAAAAAGATAATGTAAACAACAGTTCTGCCAATTATTGTAATGTGGTGTCACCAATCATCATACCCACAGACCAAGCAACGCACCTGTGCGTCAGATATCCCTACAGACTGACACAAAGAGATCAAGGCTTTAAAATATACCGTTGCTAAGGAATACAAGTTTGAATAACAATGGGACACTGACACAAATTCACGTCATCAGTCTATTTCAATGTGACCAGCCGACGCAAATATGCGTCGATGGTCTATCGGGAGAAACCACTCGACGCACGGCTGAGTCGCTGGTCTTTGTGAATGAAAAATTCCATATAATTGTGGCAGCGAACGTGATAACTCAAGCTCTCAACAATCTGCATGCTAACCAGCTAATCGTGGTTGTTTTTCTGTTGGTTTAGGCTTGTAGGTGGAGACGGACTATTCTCAGGTTAGAGTTGTGTTAACTAATTTGATAAATACAAATTTAATTGACTCTCGTTAATACCTACATTTAATTAATGTATAAGCTTGCTTTTTTTAAATGTAGTAGTTGGACTTTTTCTTTATGCGAACAATTATTCTTCATGAATCGTTTATATAGGCCTAGCCTAAATATATGGAAAAAACGTGTAATAAGTTTATCTCTTTTATTTTGAAACGGATTGTCTGTTATATTGTAAATTATTGCTTTTATATCTAATATATTGCTTTAATATCTAATAGCGAAAGAAGCAATGCTATTTAACAGAAAGTATATCAAGAAAAATCTAAAGCAATAAATAACCTTATTCAGTATAATAATACCGAGTTATCAGTTTTTCTTGAAAACAAACTTTGAAAATTAATCAGTATCAATGAATTCATTATATTCATTATATCAATGAATTCATTGATACTGATTAATTTTCAAAGTTTGTTTTCAAGAAAAACTGCTAACTCGGTATTATTATACTGAATAAGGTTATTTATTGCTTTAGATTTTTCTTGATATACATTCTGTTAAATAGCATTGCTTCTTTCGCTCTGCAATACACAGGGTGATTGGGACTTGGTGTGAAAAAGTTTTTTTGGGGAAAATATACATTAACTGTTATATGAATATGCTTATTAAACATTTCTTACCAAATCACTGTGGCTAAGAAAACATATTTCAGAATTTTATAAGAAACGGTGTTATAATTCAATAAACACTGTTTTACTAATAATATTAATGTTTAATCTTGTAACCAACCTTATTTTCTGAAAGTACTTTAAATTCCATATAAGGTAAAACCACTTTAATGAAGATAAGTACCTATTCCTATAAGACCTAAAAACCACTGTAAATGGAAAAAAAATTTAGCATGTTAACGCGAGTGATACTTTATTATTTTTCTTTTTACATGTGATTTTTAAATACTGTAAAACATAGTAAAATAAGTCTTCATTAAATAAACCTTTCAAATGATAAAGTTATCAAAATAAAGTTATTAATGTTCAATTAAAAAATAAAACCGTCTTTTGAATTGTTAATAATGCTCATTAATTCGTAATAGTTTATTTATTTGTCTACACTAGGTGTACGCTCATTCCTCGCGTATAAGGATAATTGAAACACATGATCAAACTTAAATCGAGTCTCATAAAAAATTCAATATCTGATTTGAGTAACATCATCAGAATACATTCCGTTATCATTTAACTGCCGCCAGAATCCGGATTTTATGTCTATATAGCTATAGTTTTAGTCACTTCTCTAAGAATCAATTATCGCGGTAGCTGAGAGGTATCGCACTGGCTCTTGGAGCGAAAGGTCGCAGGTTCGGATCCCGCCGCCAACCTAACATTTTATCCGTAGAAAAACATACATACATTTATCACTTGTTTTTATCAAAGTAAATGTTGTATAAATACGTAAATTTATTTATTTTTAAAATAAATTGAAGATTTCAGGCGTGGTTTGTTGTTAGGATTGGCATGGGTGCGTTATCTTAGAACAAACAGAGCATTTTGGGCTAAGCAGTGACTTTAGCAGTGTGGTTAATTTAACTTTTAAGAGAACAGCAAGTTTCCTATATGAACTAATGTTAACAATTTCTATAGGCCAAGTCAAAATATCCTTAAGGATTAACAATAAATCGTCAGGCCCAGTTATTTAGATGAAAAAATGAGATTTCAATATATTGTTCAATAGCCTAGGCTATAATGAAATTAAATGCTGTAAACATGGGTTGGCCCAAGTCCGTACATGAAACTTCTAAAATGACAAGTAGCCTAAGTATATATGCCTACATTTTATAGTCATAGGTCCAAGTTTATGATGAAAACAGCTCAATATAATCCAAACCTAGGATATGTCAAATCATTTCAGATAACCTGTGCAAAAGGCTTAGTTCGGTTAGAATAGTTTAAAGCTTTTGTTTTGGTTCGCTACAACATTCCTGGTAATGTGTTTAAAGTATTTTACAACAGTTGTATTTTACAAAATGATATTTCAATATATTGTTTCAATAGCCTAGGCCATCATGAAATTAAATTCTATAAACATGGGTTTGTCCAAGACCGTACATGAAACTTCTAAAATGGCAAGTAGCCTAAGTGTATAGGCCTACATGTTATAGCCATAGGTCCAAGTTTATGGTGAAAACAGCTCAGTATAATCCAAACCTAGGATATGTCAAATCATTTCAGATAACCTGTATAAAAGGCTTAGTTTGGTTAGAATAGTTTAAAGCTTTTGTTCTGGTTCGCTACAGCATTCCTGGTAATGTGTTTAAAGTATTTTACAAAAGTTGTTTTATTACCAGTTTAATGTCGGCTTACTCTTACTGTAATCCAACCCTAGGCTACGTCAAATCATTCAAGATAACCTTCCGAAAAAGGCTGTTTGGTTTGAATAATCTATAGCTTTTATTGTGGTTACCTACTACATTACTGGTAATGTATTTTAGGTAATGTAGACAAATTTTATTATTAATTTAGTGAAAATATAACTTAGCAAATAATTGTCCTACAAAAATAAATTTTAAGGTTGTTCGCTTACTGTGACTAACTTCATCAACGCTTTCTAGACAAATTGAGGCTTTGTATACTTTTTACACATGGCAATCACAATATTACCAATTGTCTAAGAAAATGTAATAAAACAAACTATTTTATAAGTTAAGTTAATATCTTAGTATCTAAAGTAATAAAAAAGTTATTTTGAGTTTTTCGATCTGCCACACGCGTCGTCTGTCGTCTGCCACTGATAAAATCGTCGCCTTCGACGACGACGACGACTTACGATATTTACACAGAGTAGGCGTACTAAGGGAATATTAACTGTATTTTTTTTTTTTTTTTTAAATGTACACTTAATAATTTATAAAATAATAAATATGCTCACAACTTAAAAATATACTTCGATTTATCTCTCTTGTGTGTTTTTTGTTGGTAAAAAAACTGTTGTTATCCAGTATAACAAAGTATACTCTAGTAAACTAAATATTGTTACTCTGTTGTTGAAACATAGACGTCAGCTAAATTTTAACGATTCAAGTACCACTAAAATGGCTTCCAATGTTATTCTTATGGAGAAAAAAATAAATTTGGTTTTAAGATAATTTGATTATTACTGAACGAAATTATCTGAATAACGAACTTGACCGAGATTTTGACCTGTTAAGTTTTTCTGGAAAATTTTAAGTTTAACTGTGGAGGCATTCTCGAGTTATTGTGGTCACAGACACGCCAGTTGAGTTGATTCTCTTACCAGTCTAAGCAGTAAAGTTGTGTATAAGGATACTTTCACTTCGTTCAATTATCCAAATAGGATTCTGCCATAATTTTAGTATTTTTACTGAGCTTTTTTGCAAATGTTAAACCAGTTACTTATTAGTTTAATGTAGTTTGATCTTAATTTAATTTAACCTACGTTCACAAAATATAGTTTAAATTATAAATTTTAAACTCTTACACTGATTCAATCTAAACTAAAATAATTATAAAGAGATAGACAATCTGAATACTTTTCCATATATGCCCAATATTTGTATCTTTTACAAAAGAGTCTAAAAGTAAAAACTATTCTTAAAATGTACAGAGAGTTCTTTTATCCTTTATTGATATCACACCTTTCAGTATTACTTTTTTAACCCAGCAGTGCCCTTTTAGTTTTTGAAAACAAAAGGTCTTTTATATTTCTGATTTAAAAGATTAATGTGTTATTCTTTTAATAATGAGAAAAAAACTGTACCAGTTATTGTATCAGTTGCTATGCAGTCGTCATAGAGTTCTCAAACCAGGAATGCTGGAATGCCCTTTGTTTACGGTTTTTGTAATGGGAATGCATTTGCCGCTGAGAGTGAGTGCCGCACCTGGTATCCCAATCACTGCACTCCAAGTTCATAGTATCAGTGTTTAGCGAGAGGATCTGTTCGTAAACAGCCGAAAGAAGTAGGTGAAACGGCACAAGAGTTTAGGGTTGAAGAACAAATCGTTATTATGGCTGAAGAAACTCCGCAAACTTGCAGTAGGCACATTGCTTCATAGGTTTTTGTCTCATGATGAATAGTGTTATAAGTACTACACATAGAAACGATTAAATTCATTCCACTTCACAAAAGTATAGGCATTATAGGAAGGTAATCATAATCAAATAGTGGAATTGTGTTTATGCCTGCTTATTGAAGTTGTTATGAAATAATTTGTTCAAAAAAATGGAGGACATTTTGAAATTAAGTAAAATTAATGGGCAAGTTGTTACTCTACTTAAAAGGAAGTTCAAGTTAATAAATTTTGTTTTAAGTTGTTTACAAATCTTTTGTTAATAGGCGAATTACTTTGGAGTATCAAGTAATTGCATATGGTATTTTTCATTTATCCAGATATCAGTGTTTTTTCCTCATTAAAGCTTATTACCTCATACTAATAATTCTTAATTTGTTTTTAAGCAATTGCAATGAATGCTGGCAATCAAAACTTTGGGATATTGATTCTCGCATACATATTTTTATAATACCTATTCAATTTCATACCTCTACCTACTCTGCGGCACATGGTGGCACTGAATTTCTAAAAAAGTTCTTAATTTGTTTTAAGCACTTGCAATGAATGGGCAAACTAGAAACTTTAGGAATTTAATTCTCACATATATATGCTGAGCTTTGTACAGCTTCTCCCCATAGATGTCTTGGCAGATTGGTTTCAGCAAACTTTGTTTGAACTTTATCGATCAATGTGCGATTCATTCTTTCAGACGTTCCATTTTGTTGTGGAGTGTACGGGATTGTATATTGAAGGCTTATTCCCTTGTCTGTACAGAAGTTTTTCAAACTGTTTGAAACAAATTCTCACCGTTATTTACTCTAATCTTCCTTGTTTTTTCTCCATGCTGAGTTTTTAAGACTGCTACAAATTCTTTTATATTTCCTTCTGCTTCACTTTTTCTTTCAGAAGTTTCACTACTGTAAAATGTGAGTAGTCATCAATTCAAACTTGAAAGCATTTATGCCCTTCATTAGTTATTTGAGTAATTGGTGCACATAGATCTGAATGTATTAGATCGCCTATTTTTCTTGACCTCTTTTAGTTTTTTGTGAATGTTTTTCTTTTCATTTTACCCTCGATACATTTACTACATACTTCATCGTTTGTTGGGAGTCCAAATGTTTTCATTCCTTTTCTATTCAAATGTCCTAGACGTCAGTGCCATGGATCTGCATCAGCTGTTGAAGTTAATCCAGATATGTTGTTGGTTTCACTTAGTTCTTCTGGGTAAATTTTAAGTTTGTATAAGTTGGCACTCCCTTTAAAAGTTGATATTACAATATTACCTCCTTTGATTGACAGCAGTTTTCTTCTGAATGTTACTTAAAGTCCTTTTTCTGATAAAATCAAATCAAATCAAATTCTTTATTGACACAATAAACGTTACATAAATTGCTACATGCAGTATCAGGTGTCTCGTCAATGTAGATACAATAAAATTATGCTAAGTCATTAAAACTAAAACTGTATATATAATCCACACACACTTCACAATCCACACAATTGCATAATTAAAAAAAAACAAAGAGACAAAAAAATGTTAGAAGCACTTCATCTACCCAAGATTGTGTCACTTAAATATTCTGAAACTGAATAATAAGTCTTCAGTAGGAGGATCTCTTTAATTTTTCTTTTAAAAATAATGATATTTTCCTGTTTGAAAGAGTTTGGTAGGTGGTTGTACAGCTTCAAGCCAGTATATAGAGGGCTCTTTTCACATGCGCTTGTACTATGACTTGGATAGTAAAGAAGATGTTCATTTCGAGTACTGTAGGCATGTTTGGATACAAATTGAGAAAACTTATCTTGGTTTGAATGAGCATAATTTAATACTCCTAAGATGTGCAAGCAAGGAAAAGTTAAAATGTGCAATTTTTTGAAAAGAGGTTTGCAAGAAGCTCTGTAGCTAGAGTGAGCAATTATTCTGATACATTTTTTTCTGAATAAAAAAACTTTCTTACTATTGACTGAATTTCCCCAAGCAACAATGCCATACCTAAGAACAGATTCAATGTATACAAAATAAACTGTTTTGCAAATGTCATCTGAAATGTATTTAGATAGAACAGAAAAGGCATATGTAAAAGATTATAATTTCTTTGAAACAAATTCAATATGGGAATTCCAACTTAATTTGCTGTCTATTAATAAACCTAAAAACTTTTGCTCTTGTTTGTTGGTTTCAGATGATAATTTTAAGAAAATTACATTTGTTTTTAAATTGTTAAGAATAAGGTCATTTGCTGAAAACCAAACCTGAAGTTCTTTAAGAGTTTTTTCAACCAATTCTTGAAATTCTAGTTGTGATTTTGCTTTAACAAGTGCAGTGGTGTCATCCGCGAACAGAACAAGTGGGGAATCTATTTTTGACGGAAGGTCATTGACATAAATCAAGAACAATAAGGGCCCCATAATTGATCCCTGGGGTATACCAATTTTTACATCTGACCATTCTGAATAGATCTTGATACTTTGATTAAAAATATAGGATCTCTGTTTTCTGTCTGAAAAATAAGATTTAAACCAATTAAGATTGTTTCCTGTAATGCCAATTCTATTTGGCTTTGCAATTAACAATTCATGATTAACACAATCAAATGCCTTGGACAAATCACAGAACACTCCTGCTGTGCTCCGCAATCCATCCAAGGCACATAAAGCGTCATTAATAAAACTTGAAAATGCTGAATTAGTGTTTACATTTTTTCCTGAAATCAAACTGCCTACAATCAAAAAAATTGTTAACAAATTCCAGAAAATTTGCCAGTTTACTACATAAAATGTTTTCAAAGATTTTTGAAACATTGGAAAGCAATGTTATTGGTCGGTAGTTACTGAGATTTAATTTAAAATTGTTTTCATGGATGGGTACACCTCTCCATATTTTAATTTGTCAGGGAAGACACCACTGTCAATTGAAAGTTGTGTTATTTTTTGTAAAATTGGAGACAGGATTGTGGCATTCTGTTTTAGACAAGGAAAGGAATGCCATCTGTAGGAAATGTCTTCATCGGAAATCTTTCCTACTGAAAATTGTGGAAAACTATATTTTGGGTAATCAGCCAGTGTTGCGTTAATTTTTATTTGTGTAATATTCAAAGATTCTGTTATGCTTGTAAAAAATTTTTAAAAGCACTTGACACAAACCTGGAATTTACAATTTTAACACCATTCACAATGAGTTCTATGCTATTTTCAGTTTTTTTTTTGACAACCGTTTGGTCCCTAACCACCTTCCATGTAGCCTTTCCTTTATTATCAGAGTTTTTATAAAACAGTCAATATCCTTACGCTTGGCCTCTTTTACAACTTTCTTAAAAATATATTTATATTTACTCACATACTCTTTGAACACTAAATCATTGCTAAATTTAGCTTGATAATGTAATAGTCTCTTTTTCTTTGCAGATATTTTTTCAGCCTGTGTAACCCATTTTTTCTTTTTATGCTTAGTATCGTTTGCTTTGAAAGATTACAGTGGAAAACATTCATTGAAGTTCAATAAGGAGTTCTCTAAAAAGCTATTGTATGCATCATTAACACTTTCAGTTTTAAACTGAGTATTTAAATTAAACAGACACTGAGAAAAATATTGCAATGAAATTTTATCAAATACTCTACTTTGAATAAATCTAGAATTAAATTTCATGTGAGATGGAGGCAAAGCCAAAAACAAGAAGTTGTGATCAGACAAACTTAAATCTACATTTTCATTACTAGTTTTCCCAAAAACTAAATTAGTTGCTATATTGTCAACACAAGTTTTTTTTTTTTCGTTACTCTTGTTGGGTTACTGAAGTGCAAAACAAAACCATTACTTTCAATAATGCTCCTAAATTGTTGTGGTAGGGTTTAATTTTTTAAAATATTAAAATTAAAATCTGCTGCAATCGCAATTTTTTTTGTTTTCCTTTCTTTATTTAAAGTTACTAACAAAGCTTCAAGTTTGAAAAGAAAAGATTTTGCATTTTTAAACTCTGGTATTCTATGAAATAAATAAAGTGTCTAGTTTTGGAATATCAACAAGGGAGCCTTAAAAAACAAAATCTTCATTGAATTTTGAAAAGTCTTTCCTTACTTGGAAGTCAACAACCTCCCTGACATAAATACTGGAACCGCCTCTTATTGTTGATTCCCTAGTATAATAATAGTCTGCCAAAACAAATCCCTCCAACGTGTTCAATAAATTGACATTTTCTTTAGAAAGCCAGTGTTCATTTAAAGATATGGCCAGTACCTTTTTTTGCAGTTTTGAAAAAAACATTTGAAAGTCTTCTAACTTACTAGATTTGTTTGAAAATACACCTTGTATATTGTAGTGCAAGAACCAAAATGTATTCTGAAGAGAACTATCTATAAAAAATTACCTAAGGAATTTGATTTAGCAGTACTGTTGTTGTTTCTTAGCCTAGTTACAGTGTTTTTTTGCTTACAGTCACTTTTAGGTTCATTAACTTTCAAACATGTGATTCGTTTTGATCTTCGTAGGAGTGGTGGGAAGTCTTTCAATGAAGAAACACTGGACAAAATCAGGTCAGATGTTCCACTAGGGCTTCGGTGTTCCTGGAGTAGGCCAGACATTAGATCTTGGTAGTGGTTTATTTTACTATTGTCAGGTGTTGTCCATCCACGGAAGTTATCAAATGATCGAGGAGTCTCCGGAGTATTGGTAGTGTTGAAGGATTGACAGGGTGAAGTTTCTGCTACTGGGTTGGGACAAATAGTGATAGCCTCCGCAGAGGGTTCAACTGATGCAGGACTAGTCATTGAAGTGGAATCGGAGGAACGTGACGGTGCTGTTGCATGAGGGGTAGCATTGAGAGATAATTTTGCAACAGAAATCAATTTATGTCTCATTTTTGAAACAATAAGAGCCTGAAAGTTTACTTTTGTTCCTTGACATGTCCCTAAAAACTGTCCTGACTTTTCCGCAATCATATTTTCTCCATTTGCTGTTTTTATTAAAATTTTCTTTGGCAGTTGTTGGACATTTGTCATATATGGTTCCAGTTCACTTTTTACCAAATGCTCTGTAGCACCAGAATCTATGATAAAAATAGTATTGTCACTTCCCTTGCACAGTGATGAGCAACAAATGTTAATCTGTCAGTTGCTTTACTAACATTTTCATTTCTAGTTTTTAGGTACTGCCCTTTTTAGAAACCGTCTCTACCTCTAAATTCCCGTCCGCGATTGTTAGATTTATTTCTATGCCAGCAATCAGCATACTTATGATTAGTTTTACCACAACCGTAACATTTTATTTCAGTTTTAGCATGAAACGAAACTTCAGATGTGCTACTGCTAGGTTTATCCATTGGAATTTTATTTTTTATCTTTAGTTCCTCGTCTAGTAATCGGGATTTTACAAAATCAAGAGTTAAATCACTCTGTAAGGTTTCAATTGCTGTTATCACCGAGTCATAATTAGAGCTCATTATCAAAAGAAGGTGGCAAACTTTATCTGATTCATCCAATTTAGATCCTACACTCTCTAACTCTTTTATTAATTGGTCAAATTTCAAAAAGTGGTCTTCAAGTTTATCATTTGGATTCCATTTAAGTCAAAGTAATTTTCTCTTAAGATACAATTTAGAAAATACACTTTTCCTTTCAAATATATTTTCTAAAACTGTTATCATTTCCTTTGCTGATTTTGAATCTTTAACTAAATCTAAATGCTTGTCAGTCAGACATTGCACGATAGTAGCTTTCGCCTTAGCATCTTGCACTAGAAATAATTTATTATCTTTGTCATTATTGATTTGATCTATTGTCATTTCTAAAGTATTTGCTACTTGCTTCTCTTCCAATAAAGTTTTTACACGAAACTTCCAATTGTTAAAATTGTCACTAGACAGTTGAGGAAAACTAAAGGTCATCATACTGTATTTGTGGTTTTTAGCACGGATTGATAATGACAAACTAGTTGTTATTTTACTTACGTCACAGATGAAACAAATATTAATTATAAATGTAATAATATATAAATGATATATAATAATATTATTATAATAATATTATAATAATAATAGTATATAATAGTAAATAATATATTAATAATGTAATAAATGTAATAATTTGTTTCATCCGTGCTTACATCTTAAATCCAAGTTTGTTTGTGATGAACGGGTTTCGGCGCTAGGCCATCATCAGCATCCATACACTGTACACTAGATTATTCATGAGTTCTGCGTTGCGTAGGTCTAGTAGCAAACTGTGTCATGTTGTTAAAAAAAGGAATATTTACACACATTAAGAAAATACTCATGACTAACTAAACTACTATTCTATCCTTGAAAGACAAGTTTTTAGGTGAGGTATTTTGTATGAATGATACTTTTCTTTTGGGCAATCTACTTACCTTATTTAATAAACTGATATGACCGGATTTAATTTTAATAAGACCGGATATGTTCCAGTTTATTAAATAAGGTGAGTAGATTGCCCAAAAGAAAAGTATCATTCATAAAACTACTATTATAAAACCTCGTGCGCACGGGTAAGGGAGCCGGCTCGGAAGATCTCATGAATAATCTAGTGTACAGTGTATGGATGCTGATGATGTCCTAGCGCCGAAACGTTAGATGATGCGTGAAGTTGAATTAAAATATATAATTCTAAAGGAAATAAAATTAAGACATGATTGGTATGACCAAAACAAAATTGTAATTTATTTACATGTTATGCTAAAATGAAAAACATCTGTAATAAATATGTCATATGATATTGTCTATTTTATTCAATCTTGTGGATTAATTTGCCTGTAGTATTCACCATACCGGCCGCCTTGAAGTAGCATGGACTTCAACTTAATAACGTCTTATTTTCAACCAATCGGCAGAGGAAAAATCTGTGTTGCTGGTCGAACGTAAATACCATCTTTGGTCTTGATTTTGACCATGCGCACTGTACCATCTGATCCGGGAAATATTTCTATGATGCAAGCCAGTGGCCAAGAGTGAGAGCTAGAAGTTAATTGAACTAGTACCAAGTCTCCGATTTGCAAATTAGATAATTTGATGTTTCATTTAGTTCTTTGTTGGAGTGTATGGAGGTACTCTAAACTCCAGCGGTTCCAAATGCGTTGGTAGAATTGTTCTACCAAATTCCAATGTTTGAGTCGACTTGCAGGAATGTGAGATACATCTTTCTCAGGAAGGGATGCGAGAGGACCACCAGTTAGGAAATGCCCGGGAGTTAGCGCCATTAAGTCTGATGGATCACTGGATAATGGAGTTAATGGTCTCGAGTTGAGCATAGCTTCAATGCGAACTGTTCAGGTCATAAATTCGGGTAAGCTCAGTACAGTATCTCCCATAACTCGGTGCAGATGATGTTTTGCACTTTTGATTGCGCTTTCCCAAAGTCCGCCATGGTGTGGTGATGCCGGTGGATTAAAGTGAAAACAAATAGTCAAATTTGATGAAAAACTTTGAATGCGTTGCTTGGAATCCTTAGTTTGTGTTGCAGATTGGATGATCTTGCGGAGAGCTGCATTAGCACCTGCAAAGTTGGTTCCGCAGTCTGAGTAAATGTCAGTGCATATTCCACGCCTAGAAATAAATCTGGTGAGTGCGGCGATGAAGGCGTCAGTAGTTAAATCTGTGACTACTTTGAGATGAACAGCTTTTGTAACCATGCAAATGAAAACGCTTTGATGTGTTTAGTGAATCTTAGATTCGCTACTTTAACGGTGTATGGTCCGCCATAGTCTATGCCTGTTGATGTGAAGGGTTTAGACGGGTTAACTCGAACTGATGGTAAGTCTGCCATGAGTGGGTTTGTGTTAATAGGACGATGTTTGAAACACGTCACACATTTATGAATGCGTATACGAATAGTGCTTCTTGCGTTCAAAATCCAAACGTGTTGTGACAATAGCGATTGGACGAGTTGTGGGCCAGCATGCAAGTGTTGAACATGATAATAATGTATCATTATGTCAACTATGTGATGTCGCTTTGGCAACAAGATTGGATGTTTCACGTCCTGAGGTAGTGAAGTGTTTCGTAGGCGTCTATCAACGTGAATCAAAAAACGGTTACTGTCAATAAAAGGATTTAACTGTCGCATGTGTTTTGGACAATCATTTTGTGCTAATTCGTTAAACTCTTTATGAAAGGTCGACTGTTGCACTGAGAAAAAGATTTTAATTTGTGCGTTGTCGAGTTCTTCTGGTGAGAGATTACCGTGCTGCAATGAAGAATTTCTGCAATTATGAATGAATCTCATCACAAATGCCATTACTCGCTGTAGCAAATTCCACGATGAGAACTTGAACAAAATTGATCATTCTTCTTGTTGGTTTTTCAGTAGGACTGTGAGTGGATTTAGTTTAATCTCGTGCGAAGTGTCAAGTGTAACGGGATTGAAATGAGTTGTAGGCCATTCTTGAGACGGTAATGCAAGCCAGGATGGACCATTCCACCAAAGAGAATGTTTTGTTAAATGAGACAAAAGTAAACCACGTGATGCACAATCAGCTGGGTTATCATCAGATGAAATATGATTCCAGGCATCAGTTGGAATAAGTTCTTGCGTTTGAGATACACGATTTGCCACATATGTTTTCAAACGATATGGAGGAGTTCGTAACCAAGTTAGTTTGATCATAGAATCACTCCAAAGATGGACTTTGTTCAGTGTTAAGTGTTCGGGAAACAAAGAAATGCAATGATCCACAAGTTGCGCAAGTAGGTGAGCAGCGCAAAGTTCTAGTCGTGGTATGGTAACACGTTTCAAAGGTGCAACTCGACTTTTCGATAAAACAAGATTGACAGTTGTGGTACCATTAGGTTGTACACATCTGAAGTAGATGACAGCTGCGTAACCGCTTTCAGATGCGTCACAGAAACCGTGAAATTCTAGTTTATGTGATGCGTTAAGGTTTAATGAGCGGGATATCGTGACTTGTGGTAGATATTTAGTGTCGCTTAATAGTAAATTCCATTGAGATTGAATGTCTTTTGGTAATGGTGCGTCCCAACTTAGACCTTTTGTCCAGATAAGTTGTATGAAACACTTAGCAAGCATAATAAATGGAGCGAGGAATCCGCAAGGATCATAGATTTTTGCAGTAAAGCTAAGAACCGACCGTTTGGTATTAGTTTTCGTTGTTTCAGGTAAACAAAAAGTATAAGAAAATGAGTCTGTAACCGGTGACCATTGCAGGCCCAAAACCGTGAATTGTGGATCTGGAGAGTTAGGTAAAAATGTAGGAGATTCAATATGGGAGTCTGGAACATTACGTAGTAGCTGAGGTGAATTAGATAGCTATTTACGTAACTCAAAACATCCACGATTTAATAATAATAATAATAATAATAATAATAATAATAATAATAATAATAATTCTTTATTGTCATTCAGCAATAGATAGTTACAATAGACAACGTCATAAAAATGTGAAGTTATACAAACATAGTGAAATCACAGACTCTGAGTTCCAACAGAAAAAATAATCTATTATCTTAAAGTACAATATATCAAAACTCCTAAAACTGTATATTATACACAGTACCATGCAGACTGTTAGATAGAGTTTAAAAGCACTGAGAAGTCAGAGTTACTAAAAAATTCATCCACTGTATAAAATGAATGACTTATTAACCATTTAGATAATTTTGATTTTGATTTAATAATGATGTGAGTTGATTTTGCAGTTCAAGGGCTTCTTCCACGGTATCCGCTCCCGTGATGATGTTGTCCACGTATGTGTGGTTGCGTATGGCATGAGCTGCTTTTGGAAAATCATGACCATCGTCATCGGCTAGTTGGTGTAACGTACGAATGGCTAAAAATGGTGAGCTGTTCATGCCGTAAGTTACAGTATTAAGGCGATAAATGCTAACTGGTTGATCAGTATTTTGTCTCCATAAGATTAGCTGAAAATTGCGATCATCAGGATGAATGTTAATCTGTCGATACATTTGTCATATGTCACAACAAAATACCACGTTATGACGGTGGAAATGTATGAGTATGTCAGCGATGTTAGTCTGCAACTTTTGCCCAGTGAAAAGCAAATCATTCATTCATACAGTGAAAACCCAGATCTAGTCTTGCAGATAGCGTAAAAAACCGTGCGTAATTTTGTAGTGGAGCTTCCTTCAGAACACCATGATGCAGTAAAAAGTAATGTGTATCAGATACGGAAGTATCCTCGCATTTTGACATATGATCGAGGGAGATATAATCGTCCATGAATTCATGATAGAGTGATGAAAAGCGTTTTGTCAGTGGTGAATTTACGTTCCATAGCCCTTAATCTCAATTCGGCGGCATTGCGAGATGTGCCTAATTTTTTGTCCGACTTTTTGATGGTAAACAGTGTAACGCCCCGTTTCGTCACGACTCAATGAAGTGTTGTTCACAGAGAATATCTTCTTGAGATTGGATATAACATGATGGAGGTTCCTTTTGAGTCCAAAAACGTTGGATAGAATTATGAATGTCAGTATCATTAATTGAATGGAGGCACACATTGAGTGTACTGGTTTGTGCAGAAGTGAATAATGATTGTGATGATGATTGCTGATTGCATGGGATAGTGCCCATGATAACATGACCGAGAGGAGTGTCAATGATGTGTGGCATATTAGGGCCTAGAGAGGTCTGTTTCCAGTGAAAATGTACGGAAACAGTGCGGCTCCCAAAATGATATCAACCCGACTTGGTTTGTGGTACATAAGATCAGCAAGGTTATACTGTTGCGTATATTGAACAATATCTTGTGAGACAGGCATGCGAGGGAGATCGATGGTAAGTTTGTCTAAGATGACCATAGAGTGATCTGCGATGATCTGAAGACCAGACAATGTTTCCAATGTTGCAAATATTTGTCCCTTATTTTGAGTAATTTGTTGATTAATGCCCGAGATTTGAACGGCGCACCGATGACGTCGTGCATTTGGTAAGCTGACTGCATGTTCAGTAATTAATGTGCACATGCTACCTGAATCAAGCAATGCCCTGAATGTATGAGATACGCCATTTGATATGCGTATTTTAAGCATGACAGTGCCTAGTAAAACCATGGTTGGTTTATTGGACTGGGTAGACTGATTTTGCGAACTTAGTATAACGGATGTATCCGCATTATTTGGATTGCTGACTGCGAGATCAATGGAATTGCGGTTGATAGTATGAACGTTAGAAGTGCATGGATGAGAAATGCCATCCGATTTGTTAGAGTTGAAGTGTAACAAAGTGTTGTGTCGTTTGTGACACATGTTGCAGGTTGATTGAGACCTACATGCTTTCAAATCGTGCATCCCAAGACATGAAATGCAATGATGATTATCTTTCACCAATTAAAAACGTTCTTGTGTGCTTTTTGCGAGAAAAATGGGACATAAGTAGGTTTTGTGGTTGGATTGATTGCATACAGCGCATAGGTTAGATGTGCTGTTATCAGAAGAGGTGGTACTGTGAATGGAAGTGACATTTTTCCTCTGAAACGTTGAACGGTGTGGATCTGGGACCGATGTTAGTAAGCTGCACGTCGTTAAGCTGGGTACCGATTGAAAAAGTGGCATCTTCATGTTGTATGCATTCATGATTGAGAAAATCTAAAATTTCTTTAATTGAAGGTAAGGTAATCCATTAGTTTATGATTAATGGATGAGGACATATTTCGCGATGATTCTAGGCGTTTGCGTAGTTCTACATCCATTTTACGCAATAAGGTTGCAATTAACAAAGGGTTGGGATCTGGCATTTCACATTGAATAGCATGTAACGCTTGAGTGTTCTCATTGTATGCATTGACAAACTGTCGGATTCCGGGCACATAACTGAGAGAAATTTCTGGAAGGTCAAGAAGCTGATTTAAGTGCATCAATTGCAATCGTCGGTCATTTTGGTACCTATCACGAAGCAATTTGTAAGCGATTACATAATTTTCATCAGACAAGTTTAGGTTGCGAATTAAATTGAAAGGTTTGCCAGATAACACGCTTAGTAAGTACTGAAACTTGATGATATTTGACAATGAGTTGTTAAGATGTATCGAAGTATCAAACAAATTAATGAATGTTGTCCAACTTGATAAATCACCATTGAATTTTTTAAGTTCAAATTTTGGCAAACGTACTGTACTATGGGTAGGATTGATAAACGTACCTGGAGTTACCATACTGTCACTTATGTGTGATTGTGACTAGTCCGTAGGTTGTAATAGCTCTATCACTGATGAAATGTGAATACAGAGGTCTTCGACTTCATTTTGGTCGGCTGCAAGAATTTCGCCAGACAATGTATCTCCGTCTGCAAGTGATATTGCGCGTTGGAAGTTCTGCTCAAAGTCCGCCAGTTTCCTCTCAACTTCTGTCATGTAGGTCTTCAATGTTTTCCGCTGAATGGGGCTGATTTCTTCACCTTGCGCTTGTATAGTTTCGACTGCCGTTTTGATTGCGATGAGTCTTGTTTTCAGGATTGCCGTCAACCTTCTGTAAGTTTCTGGTTTGAAGTCTCCTGTTCTTTGAGGTGCCATTTTGAATTGCTGGTATTGTTATGTGTGAATATAACGAAATAAAGAATTGAAAAAATGATAAATAATATATCAGTTTATTAGTAGAGTGGACTGTTCCATTGCTGAAATTCAATTACTATCCGGCTCGAAGGACCAAAAATAATGGATGATGCGTGAAGTTGAATTAACCCTTTGAGTGCTGCGGCATCATGGCCATTTCTTAAGCATAAATTGCCGGGCTAATTTCAATGGAAAATGTAGTAGTTTACATAAAATATCATATAAAATACAATTTTAGAGGTGTCCATGTAATTTTGTATTTATTTTGTTTATGAATAAATTCTCTATGAAATAGTATAAAGTAATTATAATCAGAAAATAAATTGGGGCTTAAAAAATTTTGTGTATATAAAACAAATTACAAATTTTTTTTGTTCAACTTTGACTTACATAAATTATGCTAAAAAATTTCATTTGATATTTTTCAACCCAAGAGGCAGAAAGAGCAGAAAATGCTGATCAAAACTGATAGATAAATCATAAAAATCAGTTAATGTTTGCAAAACAAATAAATGAAAATAATGTGTTACAATTCAAAAAAGGCCCTAGGTCTAGGCTATGTGGTTACTAAGAAACGTTGAAGTACAATTTTGTAATATAAATAAAATATTATTTTTTAGTTTGTTGTCAGTAAACATGTTTATTATTACTAGTATATAAGCATTAGGCCTACCAAAGTAAATGAAATGCACAATAAACTAGAAAAAAAGATGTATGTGTATCATTTACTTTGACAAAAACTTTGTGTCTACGACAATGACACTGTTTCCAAGATCATTGTAAACTAATTCCCGAAGGTTACTCAAGTTGTTTCTATCTATTCTGCTACTTATTTTTATTTCATATTGCAATGTCACATAAACATGACTATACATTCATTTTCATTTAGTTTTATAACTTCTTAATAATCCTTCTATAATTTGTTCCTTAAATGTTAATTGTGTAAAATAGGCTATACCTGAATACTTACTTTTCCTCAAAGGACCATTCAATTTTTAATAGGCCCATATCACCACCCCTCAAATCTGTCACTATCTCAAATAATACAATTTATGAATTTTAATCACCTACTCAAACGTAATTTATTAGATTTAGTCATTTAATCAAATACCTAGATATAACACTAATGTAAAAGGTTGTCTCAGATAAATAATTTTATATATAATAATTTCCAAAATTGATCTCTATTAAAATTTTATTCCAAAAACCAAAGTGCAGTGTACAACAGTGAAACGCTTCAAGAACATGTGGTCAGCATTGTTGAAGATCCATCACCAAGCCCAGAGACCTCTTCCTCCTTCTTCTGAATCCAACCATGGCAGTGAAAGCACCCCAGTAAGAGCATTGCTCATTATTTTCCCCCCTTCCCAATAAAAACCAGTATATTAGGTACCAAAAACCTAATTTTTAATAGGCCACTAGTGCTCAGTAGATTATTCATCCCTTTTTGCCACCTCAAGCTAAAATTTATTACTGAGTGAAGAATAATATAATAGTATCCAGTTGGTAAGAACTTTCCATAAACTTTCGGCCTTATAATTAAGAATTTCAAAGAAGAACTAAATTTATTGGACAACTTTTTTTAAAACAATTTCATCAAGATCAAATTTTAATATCATTATAAAAATCAATTTCAATAGAAGCAAGCTATTTACCATAGTAAGTCAAGAGTAATTTCCAAAGAACAATTTCTGTGTCTGGCCTAGATTACTAGACAATGAATCAAGTGGACTTTTTAACCTAAATTAACTTCTTTCAGAGATCCATATTGGTAAAGTTTTATTCAGCACAAATCTTAAATAATTGGTATTCATTTTCATGTATTTTATTTTATCAAATGTTCGATAATCTTTGAGCCAGCTCGATCAACCACCCCTGAGATTTAAGAGAAGCTCATAGCCGCCATTTTAATTATATTCATTTTTAACATTTTAAATTTCCCATCTGCCTGTACTTCATTGTTAGCCCCCAAAACTAGTATCATCTGTTTTTATGTAATTTTGAAGTAAATATTGTTTGTGAGACAAACACCTT
The DNA here is from genome assembly GCA_963675035.1 of Allygus modestus. Classification (NCBI taxonomy): domain Eukaryota; kingdom Metazoa; phylum Arthropoda; class Insecta; order Hemiptera; family Cicadellidae; genus Allygus; species Allygus modestus. Next base: position 198,518,187 of record OY776111.1, on the reverse strand, counting down.
AACGTCTAGTAATTAATTATTCTTTAATAATAGAAATAGAAAAAGAAAGGGTATATTACAATACGTAAATAGGAAGTAAAAAATACTAAAATATAACTTCAATAACAATAATATAAGTGATATTTACGTCAACAACAAACATATAACATTACACAACAACAAATACAGACGCAGACGACATCTGCGACAGAGATGACTAAATTAGGGTCTGCTAACAGACCAAAGGCAACGAAATTGCTATAGATCTGATAGCTGGAAGCTTCTGGATCAAAACAAAATACTTTGAAAGCCAGTACCTGGTTTTGATATGAAGTACTACGTAAAATACCGAGAGTCGCTGTCAGCGACGCTCGGCAATTTATGCGTAAACACATCGCGTCGTTGTGAGTGACGCTGTGGCACTCAAAAGGGTTAAAATATATAATTCTTAAGGAAATAAAATTAAGACATGATTGGTATGACCAAAACAAAATTGTATTTATTTATTTACATGTTATGTTAAAATGAAAAACATCTGTAATAAATATGTCATATGATATTGTCTATTTTATTCACTCTTTTGGATTAATTTGCCTGTAGTATTCACCACACGTTCATCACAAACTTGGATTGACGACATAAATAAAATAACAACTAGTTTGTCATCGTACTATTCATGGTATTTATTTATTTTTACTTTTTTTACTAGTCTTTTGGTAAATTAAATTAGTCTATTACTTTATTTGTGTATGCAATTTCTTCCTTTATTATTTATTTGTAATATTTTCTAGCTTGGCATCAAACCTTCTGGTCTGGGCCCATAACCAATGTTGGGGATGACAAAGATCAAGTAGTGGATGAATGTTTCTAATTTGTGTGACCAAATTATTATTTACATACCTCATATGTGTCAATCTAGACTCTTTAATATAAACACTATTTAATTCAATGTTAGTACAAATACTTTCCATAAGAAACATTTTTAAATACACAAGTTTGTGGAACCATTTCATAACATTATTTTATAACAACAAAATATGTAAACTAAATGTAATCATATGATTGACATTTTCTGTTAGAAACAGTCTCCAATAAGATCATCATAGGTTTTCTCAGCAGGTTTGTCAGGTGTTAAAAGGTTTCTTAACCCTCCAACTGTTCTTAATTATCACTGTGTGGTGTTTAGACTGATTTTAAAATTTTGCAGTTATACTTTTAAAATTATATAAAAAATACATTTATTATTCAATGTACCAAATATTATATATTTTCTTATTCAGAAATAAATGGAGATTATGATTATAACAAAAAATTGCATATTAAAAAAAATAAATAATAAATATAAATACAAAATGTTATATATATATATTTTTTTTTTTGTTGAAAGCCCAGTCTGCTAAAAATTGTTTAATAAAAAAATTAGATTTTTCAATATATACATTATGTGCAAAATTTATTTCCTTACATGTAAAAAAAAAATTGTAAGATAGCAAAATAAATAAAAAAGTTAGATAAAAAAAATTAAATGAATGAGGCCCCACGACCTCGCCGACCTGATCTACCTCTAACTCTAGGCCTACCTCGATTTTGCCGTCGTAATTGAGGTACTGGCAGGTCAAATGGTAATAATTGCTCAGGAATATCAATTCCTTGGTCATCTTCTCTATCAGAGCTGTCTAAATCGTTCAAATTAAGAACATAGTTAGTGTCCTCACCTCCAGAAACATCGGCCAAACTAATATTGTCAGGCCAATCAGGTGCATCAATGTCTGATCCACTATTATTTTCACTTAAATTTGCTTCTATTTCACGTCTAATATCACTAGAATCCATTTTTAATTAGTTGTAAAACATAACTACTAAAATTCGGCGAAATATAGATGTTAGTCAACAATAACATAACCAAAAACCGTGCGCAACAAGCTCGACTGACGACAACAACAGAGCCAGCTGACGCGAGCAGCAAAGACTAATAAAATAAGAAGAATAACAACCGTTCTAAACTCATAACTTATAATAATCGCATATATATAAAAAGATAGGAATGTCTGCTTTCGAAATAAACTTAGATTAAAGAAATTGGATTATAATTACGGGAGTTATAACAAAATTAGGAGACCCTTGTAAAAGGTCGCGGCGCGCGACGTTTAACATTCATAATAAGCGGCAAAACGCCGCGGTCGCGACCTATAACAGTTCGAGGGTTAAAATACCATAAGTCCTACCTCCTATCACTGTTAAAAATAGAGGGACTTTTTGATATATTTGATACTATTAGCAGTACAATAAAAATCAAATAGCTCCAAAAAACTAGAAAGATCTTCTAGATCCTCTAAAAATTCATTGAATTTGCCTGTTACTGACATCTCTTGATAATTATCAATTTAACATGATATTTCAAAATAAAAGAAAGTATTCACTTATCTGGGATACTTTGGAAATCACTTTGGATTACATTTGTTCTATTAAGTATCCCATCTTCGATCGACAATATAATGTTTTTCATTACTTATTAGAAACAACACACATTAAATTGCTAGAAATCAAAACCACATTTTATTTGTTTGTTTTCAAAATAATAATTAATACACATAAGATATTTTTCACATGTTAGCATAGAGGCAAACATCCCTGAGGCAAATTAACTAAACAAATTGATTTAAAAGTAAAATTGGGAATTAACTGGATGTGAAACAATTCAACAGAACTATAAAGTAATACAGTAATTTGGTATATATAACTTAACCCTTTGAGTGGCAGGAAAAATTTTGTCAGTGTTCTCTGAAGTGGCAGGGTCATTTTGGCGATTTTGCAGACTATTTTTTAAGAAAGTCGTATAAAATCCAATTTTGGAGTAAACATATCAATATGCATATACGTTTTGTTCGGAAAAGACAGGAAAATTTGAAAATGGTAAAATAAGTAAAATCCAGGAATTGGTTTTCGAGAAAAAATGTAAAAACTGAAAAAAATTTGAAATATTTTTTATAAATTTCAAAAGTAAAACCTTACTGTAAGCAAACTAATTTTTTTAGGTAAAAATAGTAAATGTACCAAATGTTGCTTATCTAATTCCCTACGTAGAAATGTATATAAGTCTTAGAAGAAAAATTATTATATATGAATTACATTGAATAACTTAGAAAAAGTGCAAAACGGCAATTTGTGCGCGACCAATTTGGTGTGCCAAAACAAATCTCTAGCAACATATAAATACATATAAACCTTATTTTCCTTGAAGGTTATGAAATTCTAAAGACAATTATATAAGAATAAATAGTCTAAAATTTGTTTTTCATAATATAATTATGTGTGAAATTATAAATTTTTTTGAAAACTAAATTTGTGTTATTCAAAGTCAGATATTTTTTTATATCACCTAATAATACTAAATGAGCTATGTTATATGATTTACTAGTTATTTCCCTTCAAGAAAATATATATTTATGTATCAAAATATATAAAAATAAAAAAGTTACAACGTAATTTATGATAATGAAACATTTTGCTGAGATCAAGTCCGATTGGTAGGCGTCACCCAGTTTGCTTAGCTTCTGCACGATGACGTAATGGAGGATACTTGCTACCAACCTTACATAACAAAATTCTGTGTTCTCTCCTCTTCAAAATGATATAAGAACATCCATGTAATATGAATAAATACTACATATAACATGTGTTTTGGTATGAAACTAATCTAGTCGATCGCCACTGAATCCAAACCTAAACATATGGCTATTTTCTAATTTCACCACAAGCCTGTCTGATTATATTTCCGCGTTATAACACACACCACTGAACAGACGACATTTATATCGTCACAGTGGTACCACCCGTTTCTGGTTACGAACGAAATTTACCTCACTCTGATTTTTCAAAAGTTACTCTATTCGGCCATTTCATGACTCATTCAGGGTGAAGTCTACGCACGCCAAATTTTCATTCAAATGTAACTTTTGATTACATTGATCTACTGCTGCCATAAGGTTCATTTATATAATAAAATGAAAGTTTAGAATGTTATCTTTCGATTGATATAAGATTATTAGATTCCAAGCGCTTTTTCAATGCTATTTGCGCAGTTAAAAAAAAGTGACAAACTTCGACTAATTTAGTCGATGCCACTGGAGCCACGCCTTGACCTTAGACTACGGCTAGTCTATCGCCACTCGGAGGGTTAAGAAAAAGCAGCTTATGAATTGGCATCCATATATTTAGCAAGTTTAGCAAGTTTTTTATTCAGCAAGTTTAGTGGGCATCCATATATTTGTTCATAATTTATACACTTTTTTAGATTGATGGCATATCCTCTGTCAGTAAAACCTATGCAGAACTTCTAAGGGAAGCAACAACTTTATCAAGATCTCTGCTGCAGCTAGGAGTATCAAGAGGAGATACCATTGTAATTTCTTGCGAAAACAGATTGGAATACAGTGTTGTGATGCTAGCAAGTTTATTCAATGGTTCTGTTTTTGCTCCATTAAATCCATCATACAGCGAAGGTAAAGTAGCATACAGTATTACAAAAAATTATAAATAAATTTATTTTAAACCGTAGCTGATATTATTACATCCAGCAGTGTTTCAAAAGTAACTACCATTTTTAAATTCCACTGTTGCGGCGCTGCAGTTGGCATTCCTGCATCCTGTTCTGTGTACCTGCATCTATTGGTAAGGTTGGGGACACCACTATGGCAAAAATCGACCATGTTTATATATATTTGGGAGCATTCAATGGTGCAGCTGATTGAGGACCCCGCTGACCGTGAAGTATGAGCTGTGATTCATTTCCAAGTGTTAACCGTGTGAAAGCGGCTGAAATTCATTGGCACATTAGCGAAGTGTATGGCAAAAACATGAGCGATAGAATGTCATGCAAATGGATTAGAAAATTTAAACATGACCACACAAATGTTCATGACGAGGAACATTAAAGAAGTAATGAAGTGGAGACAGTCTTCTGTTAGCCCTGAAGGGATGCTGGAGGTGTAAACACTTCGCCATACAATTCGCTAATCTGCCAATGAATTTCAGCCGTTTAACATTTAGAAAAGTATCATAGCGCGTATTTCATAAATAGCGGTATTCTCAATCGGCGGCACTATTTTGAATGATCACAACAAACATAACCATTGTAGGTTTTTGCCGTAGAGGTGTCCCAGGCTTACCAATAGATGCTGGTACATAGTACAGGATGCAGGAATGCCAACCGCAGCGCTACAACAGTGGAATTTAAGAACGGCACTTATTTTTAAAACACACCTCTTAGATACAATTTTTTCCTATTTATTTATTTTTAAACCCCGTTTGGATGTGCTTTAAGTGTTTTCTTTTAAATGGTTAGTAAAAGTTTATACCTATCAATACTTTTCAGAATGGTCAATCTTAATATGCAAAAGAAGAAAACTATGTGGTATGCTGTGTATGATTAATAATTTAATTTTTGTTCAGACTTGAAATATTATATTGTATTTTTTTCAATGTAAGATTTTTAACTTAAATTATTTTAATATTGTTAGTCTTATTTAATGTTTGTGTTGCATCATACACTCACAAACTCTTGGGCCGATGAAGCTGATATTTGGTAAGAAGATAGCCAAGTACACCCAAAGCTTTGGATATGTTTGTTTAAATGTCCTTCAGTGCACTTCCCATTGGCAATCGTTCGTTATTCACAGTAGGCCTTGTTCAAATTCAAAATATTAACCACAAAATGCAGTAAACACAACTGTTGTGATCCCCGGGCTAGGAACTACAGATAGTATCCTAGATTATTCAATTTTATCAAGAGATTTCCTTTAGAAATTTTTCTAAGATGGGGTGGTCTGAGTGTCTTTTGAAAAGATCTGAATTATTACTTCTCTAGTCTTAACAGAAAACTATTATTTGTAGGCTACTAGGCGTCAAGGACGGTTATCAGATGGTTCCTATTACATAATTTTGTAGTTAAACATACATTCCCGAGCAACAAATCAAGGAAAAGCAATATTTTATAGTATTTATTGAGTGTATGTTTGATGGTTTCTGAACACGAATTAACCCTCCAAGTGTCTTTAATAATGGTCTTAATGTTTGCCTATTTTTGGTGATTTTGCAGTGTTGTATTCAAATAAATGTAAAAGACTCAAAAACACTCCAAACTGCATTATTGTATAGTTTTTCTTGTTCAGAAAATCATGGGCTTCAATATTATATATATATATATAACATCTCAAACAAATTATAATAGACAAATTATGTGATGCTAAAATAAATAAAAATAAAAATAAATAAACAAATTTTTAAGTTTGCGCTCCATCAAATTATAAACGTATCTAGAATATACAATTTTCAAAATAGCCAATTTGTTTTAAATTTTATAAATATACCAAATATATAAACAAATAATCAGGTAAAGCAGCAAATAAAAAAGTTTTAGATAATAATCTGTTGTTGCGTGCTATAGCAAGTGAGCAAAATGGCCTTGGCAACGTTACAGTCGGAAGGATAATTTACCTCGATATCACTGCTGCCTATTTCTCCAGGAACATCAACCAACCATTCATCATCACTAAACTTTTCTTCTAAAGCCCCACGTATGTCAATACTGTCCATTTTTACAAATAAAAACAACGAAAAACATCGCAAAACAACACCATTCCCGAAGTTAGGTTAACAACGCACAACAAACCTTCATACTTCAGCTGTCTGCTGAAGTACGATTGGCACGAAGTAAAAAGCGTCTGCAGACAGACATCGGGAGAAAGCTTAGAATCTGCCGTAAACGGCGTTCGATCTGGTTCATTAAGATTCAATGCGCCCCAGAGCCTATTCCGTAAACGCTGTTTGACTGTTGACGCAGCGACAGTAAACACCCCAGCGGATGTGTTATGTGTCGCTATGGAGGGTTAAATAAAATAACAAATTACATTGTAATAAAGAGATAATAAACATACGGTTAGTTTAACTCAGTATAGAAATAATGCCAGTTTGTGCCATTTCACTTGCTAAATTCTGTAACCTTCGCTGGGGGATATCCTCCCTCTCTTTTATGGGAAAGCCCTCTCCCTCCCTGAAAACGTCCAGGTATGCTACTGTCTCTGTGCTGCAACCATCTGTAGGCGGAAGGGAAATCCCCAAAAAGACACTTAGTTTTCGAGATACCGACCACTCGAGTACTACAAGCTAATTTATGGCTTAATTTATTTATAATATCAAATTGTAAATATTCATAATTCTTTTGTTATTTAAGTGGGGGAACATTGTATTTTTTTATCAAAATTAGTGATGGTCAAAACCAGAAATTTCGAATCTCGAAACCGAAACCGAAACTTACAAAATCGAATCTCGAAACTCAAATCGCGAAACCCTATTTACTTGCCTGGGTATGGTTATGAAAAATAAATCCAGAAAAATTAATTAAAACTAATTATATATTTTGGTTAGAGTTGTTCTTTCAGAAATAAAAAATCAATAATCCAAAAAAGGTGAAGGTAGATGACCGATGACAGTAGGCTTTTGACCTTTGCATTATTGATCGAAACACGGGCGTGATTTCTGTTAAAAAAACAACAATAAAGACACAAAAAATCTCAGCAGTTTCGAGTTTTGATTCTCGAAACTCACCGATCGAATCTCGAAACCGAAACTTTTCCAAAGTTTTGGTGGTTTTGAGATTCAAGTTTTGGTTTTGACACATCACTAATCAAAATGTAATGTTTTATAAAGTTAAAAAAATTGTACAATTATTTTATAGAAATAACATTTTTCCTACCCATTATATTTTGATGGATTTTTACAGTTTGTTAACCCTAGCAGTGGCCTAATGTTAAAGTAGGAAATGGCCAAGCAAATTTGGCGAAATTGCAGACCTTTTTTAGAAAAATTCGTATAAATTCAACCGTAGAAGTAAACCTAGCCAACCTCATATTCATTTGGATCGGAAAGAACAGGAGAATCTAGAAATACTAACATAAAAAAGATCTAGGAAAATATTTCTTCGGTAAAGTAAAAAGAAATTGATTTTTTTGTAGAAATTTCAAAAACAGCCTCGGTAAAATTTTTCTTTAGATTTTTTATGGAAAATTCATTATATACATTTTGTAACCAATCTAATTCCCTACATAGAAATATATAACATGTTGTAGAAATAATTTTTTGTAAGTTTTAGGGACATAATATAATAATAAACGGAAACCCGAAATATATATAAACTGTACAGTGTTAGTTTGTATTGTAAATAAGTCATGTAATATATGTATATACTAATAATGATATGTACATATTTGTAAAGCTAATGATGTAAGGAATTTAAAAAAGTCATAAAGTTGATAGTAAAAATTTTTTATCACTTATAAATAAATGTAACTAAAAGAATGTTTTGCTATTTTTATGTATTTGGTAAGAAAAAGATTTCACAGTATTTAGTTTATAACTTTTTTGTCAAACTTTTTACCCCCAAATCAATATAAACATGTTGTAGTACATTCAGTTCCCTGCATAGAAATATATAACATGTTATACATAGAATACATAGGAATATACATATAAATATATAACTCACCACTAGCCCTACCAGATAAATAATCCAATTAGCCTACGACACCTATGACGCATCATCAGGAAAGTCGTTCACCTCAATATCACTGCCTATATCACCCTCTAAATCGTCATCAATGTCACTAATACTTTCTTCAAGAGCACCCCGAATGTCACTGCAATCCATTTTTGCGTAAATTTGGCTAAATAAATAACTAAAACACTCTTACACAACCGACAGTGGTCAAACAATAACATAGCGCGCCATTTTGGACTGGGTTGCATATTTCAGTGTCATGTCAATATTGTCAACAAAAACACAACACATCGAGACAGATATAAGACGAAAGCCTGAAATCTGCTGTTTACGTTGATACCAAATACAACACAGTTTGGAGTGAGCCAAACAAACTGACTGAGACTTTGTAAAAACAGCAAACAGCTGCGCAGTTGCCGATTAGGCAAAAATGTGACATAATGAAACAATTCCTCGGTGATTAAGCCAGAATAAAACAGTGTTGCCAACAGCAAAACTAAATTATTCTACATTTCTTTTAAAATAATCTGTTAAAAATAATAAACTATTTGTTATATAAAATATAAAAGGGCAAGTGTCTTGCTTTACAAGGACGCTGTGGCCGCGTAGCGCCAGCCGTGGGCCATACCCGCACATGCCCTGTACATACATTCAGACGACCAGCATTCTGTCAGTTTAAGAGATAGATTATTGCAAATTTGTACAAAACTGTCTCAGCCACTATCCTTTTTATGGAAACAAAAGTTTAACTTAAGTAATAACTTGATATATCTTAAAAAGGTGTATTATTGTTTCTAAATATAGATTTCACTTTTTTATAGATAAATCTTATGTCTGACATACACGTTAAGTTAAATGTCGTTAACACTATATTATTTCCACTGAAACACTGAAAAACACATATTTTGCCCAAGTGCATTCTCACATTTCATTTTGTATTGCACTTTACGGATCAAAAAAAAAAAAGTATGGAAAGTATTTTAAAACAACAAAAAAAGGCTATTAGAATTATGCTAAAGCTAAAATTTGATGATTCAACAAGGGATCACTTTAAAAGTTTGTAAATCTTTACTGTTTTCAGTCAGTATATATTTGAATCTATTCTCGCAGCAAGAAATGAAAAACTAAACGTTAATATTAAATTACCAACTCATCCCTATAATACTAGAGGAAGGAACAAAATTATCCAGCCCCACCGGCTAACATTAAAAAAACCAACATATATGGGGAACGTATTTTTAAAATACATTCCAAAAAATATAAAAGCTGATAAAGGCTTTAAATACAAATACCCCTGTCGCAGCAAACCTGCGTACTCAGCGAATTTCCAATGCATATATATGTGACGCACTACTACATACAGCTATTTACGAAGTTTCACAAAAATACATCCATAAATAAGTGATATATAGCATTTTATTTATTCTCCATAAGAATAACATTAGGGTTGAGGACGCAGGTTTGCTGCAACGAGGAAGATAAGTAATATGTTTTTTTGCAATTATCAATACAACTGAACCAGATGAAGTTAAATGCCAAGTTCTCTTAATGTAGGTTCATAATTAAGGGAGATATACAACTTTAGTTATTCTCCATATGAATAATATGGGGGCCGAGTATGCAGGTTTGCTGCTATGGGGACTATCAACTTGTTTTTTGTGCTAATATCAATATACCACAACTAGTTGAAGCCACATACCAAGTTTCATCAATATACATTCATAAATAATCGAGATATAGAATTTTATTTATTCTCCATAAGGATAACATTGGACAACGTACTGTGTTTAGCACTTTGAATATCTCTGCAACGGTTGGACGTAGAACAACGATTAAAACACCAAAATGTTTGTTTTGTTGAGCTAAACACATTAATAAACAGAAATGTGAAGTTTTTAGTAAAACTATCTGAGAAAAATCTAAAAACCTTTTTCCCATAAGATTAACAAGGGACATGTTTTTTGGATTTTCTCCGCAACCACTTAACCTAGGTTAATGATTCAAAATACTAAATTATTTGTTTTTTTAAGCTCTATAAAATGGCTATAACCAAAATTGATTGTTTGTAACATTTTGGGGTCAAATTTGCAAAAAACCGATTTTTGGAAAATTGTAAATCCCCATAAAACACCCTTCCCATAGTGCGATCTATCTGGTTTTCGAACTTTAAGTCATAAATGCTACTCTCCACATTTGTGCCAAGTTTCATCAAAATCGGGTGTTTCTTTCAATAGTTATCGCGGTAACGGACACACACACACACAAATATATATATATATATATATATATATATATTTATTGATATTTTCAGTTCATTTAATAGGGCTACTATAATTATAATTCTAAATAGATTTAAAATACCTAAACACGTGTCAGCACTCAGGTATTTTAAATCTATTTAGAAATATATAGATATATATATATATATAAATTTGAACGAATAGTGTTTTTGGCATCTGGGACCTCAAAACGAAAAGTTATCATGGTCTCGGGCTTAAGTCTTACCATGCCACCTACAGTAATAGCTTCTTCCCTATAGGGGAAATTCGCTAAAAAATTGAAAATTTATCTAATAAACAAAGCATTGTATTCTATTGAAGAGCTTTCCACCGTTCCCTAAATCTAAATAACGTTGATTGATATTTTTGTATGTTAACCCATTGGCTCACAACCCCGAGTATACTCGTGGCCACCGAAAGTAGCCCGGACGTGCAACCCCAAGTATACTCGGGATAGCACTTTTTTTTAATAAATTTTTTATTTTTTATTTTTTTTTTATTGTTTTAATTTGTTTTTCTTTTTTTGTATGTATTTTTTATGCATATGCCCATACTAGGGGAAACTTACTCAAATTTCGGAAAAATATGATTTTGGAAAATATGTTATATATAGGTCAAATATAAATGTATCACTAATATTTTTATTTTCATGTAAAAAAATAAATAACCTACAAGTACATAATAGTTGTTGGGCTGAATCTTTTTTTTTTTTGTTTTTTACATGTAATTCCTTTTAAAATTAATGTTTTTTATAAACTATAAATATAATATTTACTATACATAAATGCTGTCAAAAGTATTTTCTTCTTGTAGATAATTTATTCCTCTTGATTAGTGCAAAAATTAAGTAAATTGAGCAATAATTGTTGCTGTAGTGATAGTTTTAGTGAAAGTCTACATTTATGTAATTTTTCTTAGGAAACTGAACGGTTTGTCAGGAGGTAAATTTCAGGTAAGCCAATGGGTTAATGATAAGATTATTTTGTTTATGTAAATGAACTGTGACACTATTTATGGTACTGCATGTGCAAAAAATGAATAAAGATTTATGACTATCAAACACTTGTAGAGAACATCCTGTAAAAATTACAGCAAAAAATATTGGGTAGGAAAAAAGTTATAACGGATTAAAGGAAAAAAGTAAAGTTTTTTACAACTTTCTAAAATATTAGTTTTTGTTAAAATATGCAATGTTCTCCCACTCAGATAAAAAAATGATAGAGGAAAATGTTGTTCCTCTTGGCTATTAAAACATAAATTAGCTCGTAGTACTCGAGTGGTCAGTAGGTGATCACTGTTGGGGATTTCCCTCTCGCCTACTGTGATCTGGCAGCTGCGTGAGCGAGATACAAACTGACAGCGTTGCGCCATGGTCTCACATTTTTAACAAAATCTGATTTAAACCAGGCAACATGGCAACTCACACGCACTCTAGGCAAATTATTGTAAAACATTGGCTCCTATCTTCTCTGACCTGGTTGCAGTTAGCCTCAAACAGTGTATATATACAAGGTGTCTCAAAATAGATTACAGATCAAATTTTGTAATATAAATATGTAAAAATATTTATATCATATAAATATATAAACATATTTATAACATATAAATATATAAACATATTTATAACATATCAATGTGTAAACACATTTTTAACTTTTTTTAAATACAGGTTACGTTATTCCTCGGGGATGTTTCAACCTTGTAAGTCAAGTAGTTTGTCTGTAATCCGTTGGAGACACACTGTATATATATTTATATATATATATATATATATATATAAATATATATATATATATATATAAATATATATATATATATATATTAAATAGTAAATAGGTTAAGTGGTTGCGGAGAAAATCCAAAAAACCTACTCATAAAATCTCCCATGTTAATCTTATGGGAAAAATGTTTTTGGCTTTTCCTCAGTTTATTTTAATGTAAACTTCACATTTGCCTTTACCAATCTGTTAATTTCCACAAAACAATCATTTTGGTGTTTAAATTGTAATTCTACTCCCAACCGTTGCAGAGATATTCAAAGTGCTAAACACAGTACGTTGTCCAATGTTATCCTTATTGAGAATAAATAAAATTTGATATCTTGATTATTTATGAACTTATGTTGATGAAATTTGGTATGTGGCTTCACGTAGTACTGGTATATTGATATTTGCACAAAAAATTGATTTTTTGTTGATTATTCCTGTAGCAGCAAACCTGCGTACTCAGCCCCCATGTTATTCTTACAGAGAAAAGTAAAATGTAATGACTCCCTTAATTATGAACATAAATTAATAAAACTTGGTATGTAGCTTCACTTGGTTGAGTTATATTGATAATTATATAAAAACCCATTTTTTTGTTCCTTGTTGCAGCAAACCTGCTTTCTCAGCCCCCATGTTATTCTTATAGAGAATAACTAGAATGTTATAAAGCGCTTATTTATGATTACATATTGATGGAACTTGGTATGTGGCTTCTCCTAGTTAAATTCTATTTATATTTGCATAAAAACCAATTGTTTGTGTTCCTTGTTTCATCAAACCTACGTACTCATTACCAATGTTATTCTTATGGAGAATAATTAAAATCGCTTATATGTGAATATATTTTTATGAAACTTGGTATGCGGCTTTATGTGGTATTAAGACATATATTATGCATTGGGAATTCGCTGAGTACGCAGGTTTGCTGCGACATGGGTATTATGACATAAATTAATAAAAACAAAAAATCATAAAAACATAATTTAAAAGATAATTTTTAGAATTTTTCTCACGTTTTTAGACTTTCAGCCCACTGTGTGGTGCCCTAGGCTGCAGCCTAATGGTTAACCAGATCCTGCCTATATATACAGGGTGTCCCACAACCATTTGATCAAATTTTACCAGGTTGTTCAGCAGGTAAAAACAAGCATAAAATGCAATATAAAATATGTCCTATCTCTTTTCGTTTTCCGTCTGTCGGTCTGTTTGTGTTTTTTTTTTTATAAAAACCGTAATATCTTTGAAATGGTTCGAGATAAAACCATAAAACTGGTATAAATACTACTCTAGGTAGTTTACAAATTCCATACAATTTTTATTTTAATACATTTTTCCATTTGAAAATGGCGGCGGTTTCAAATTTTCAAAGTTAAATATATAAAAAAACTAAATGTTGATTGCGGGACAGGGGACCCTGTATATATATATATATATATATATTCATGATTTTCTTGCCTAACTTTGTTTGGTATTCAGTAATATCAAAATCCCATACCCATTTGTTTTACCTTAAGCTTTTCTATATCTAAGGTAGCCTTAGTCCTGACCATACTGAACAATATTGAGTGTATTACAATTCTACATTTGGTTATAATTCCTCATAAAATATATTTTTTCAGATGAAATCATCCACGTATCAAACATCTCCAAACCAAAAATAATGTTTTGCTCTGGATACACATTCAAGAATGTGAGTTCATCAGTGACGAGATTGGAAGGTGTGAGACACATTGTCCTATTTGACAAGATAAATGCTTGTTCCTCAGTACCTGTCATTAAGTTCAGTTCCCTATTGGAAAATAACTCGAGTTTGAACATGCAGTCCTTAAGCTTCAAACCTGAGGATAGTGATGTAGCGGCTATTCTTACATCTAGTGGCACCACTGGATTACCAAAAGGAGTGATGCTTTCTTATAGAAATTTAAAATATTTTTACAACGGTTCAGTGTAAGTTCAAAATACTTTTATTGTATTTTAATAATGTAATATGATGTTAAGTGGTTGACATCTACAGTAGTCGCCCTCTTAACCGCCCGCTTTCTAGGAAGTGACTCACGTCTGCTGCCGCAGCTGACAACCCGCTACTGTACCGTAAACGTTCAGGTCACAACAAGTCTAACATATGTTTCCATAGTTAGCAAGTATTGAATCTTGGTACCTATTTTGGTAGCTATTTTTTAACTGTCGTATAATTGATATCATGTTTATGTTTAATATGACAATACTCAGGTGTTATTTGATTTAACCCCCCTTTTAGTTATCCGACCCAGAGCTTGGTCCAATGGAGGATACTTTTTAATAAATACTAATTTCTTAGTTACTATTAAAACACTTCTCTTCAAGAGTACTTAAGCAGAAACTTATGAATTTGTATAGTTACAAATGAAATTTAAATATACTTGTAACTAATCAAATTAGTTCAAATTAGTTGCACAAGTGAAAAACCAGGCTGTCCATAAGACTAATGTTAATTTTAACATTGGGCTTATGGACAGCCTGGTTTTTCACTCGTGCAACGCACTGTACATAGTTAAAAAAATTATATAAAAACAATAATTAATGCTCAACAAATACATTAATTAAACAAATTATTTATAAGCATATTGTATAAGGTAGATATAATTTTAAAAATTGCATAACGGGTTGAAATTTGATAGGTAAAAGTGATACAACTGAGTTAATTTCAAGATGATTAGGCCATCATTGAAACTTAAAACATAAAGAAAACACAAGTCAGTAATCAGTGATTGGAATATTATCATCATTCAAACTCACAACCCATTAAAGTAATCGGCATGGTAAAACCTAGGTCCAGCATCATGGTAACTTTTTGTTTTGAGGTCCCCAGATACAAAAACAACATTCGTTCATATTTGTATAAGAATAAATATACCTATGCAAGTTTTTAAGACACAGATCAGTATATAAAAAACTAAAATGGGTTGAAGCTTAAAAAAAACTGTTAAAAGAGTATTTGGTAAATAAAGCTTTTTACTCTCTATAACTTTCCTCCTAGCTCTGAAAAACAGTATTCTTTGGTAGAGTTGATCAATGGTTGTAAATTACTTTATTTTTGTGCAGAATGAAATGATATTTTTATATAATTAATCAAATTTGTCCAGTGAATACTTATATGCAACAGACATTGTATTTCAGTTTACAGTAGTATGAAAATTTAGTTACGTACCTTTTTCATCCACAGTTCAAATTTGAACATGTAACAAATTAATTTACATGTTTCGGTTCAACGGAACCATCTTCAGAATTCCAGTAATCACCGTTGTCATAAAGTTAAAATAATACAGCACACGCATACGCATACACGATTACACGATGCTCGACATTTAACAAAAATATAGGCCTGTCAGACAAATCGGTCGGATGCATCGTCACGGTTACGGTCAGGTTGCAGACTGGAAGATCTAATCAGGTTCACTACTGTCGGTATTAAGTAGACTGACCAATGAGCGTCGACCTCTGCCTTCTATTTATTATGGTGTTGAAGATGTGGTGGGATTTGAATTTGAGCTTTTCATTTAGGACGAAGCTGGTGTTCATCTCATTTTCACTTATTTGGGCTTTATAGATCTCAAATTCCTCTAAAGTGTTTAGTCTGCTCCCTTTCTTACAAATATGGAGAATTTCCAATCCGTCATTCACGTCATGCATATTATGGTTTGCGTCAAATAACTGCTGTGCAAACGAATACTTTTGGTTACTTGCTTGAGGATCCGGACAATGTTCATTATATCTAATTTTAAATTTTCGACCTGTCTGTCCAGTGTATGTGCTGGGACAGTCAGCGCAAGATAACTTATAAACATCACATTTATCGAGTTTGTCCTTTCTTTCGACATTGTTGTTAACAATGTTTACTGTGTGATTGGATGTTTTATATGACAAGTTAACTCCCTATTTTCTCAATTCTTTAGAAAGGCCATTTTGTAAAACATGGCTATATTCGACACATACAAACTTCTTATTACTTTCCTGGTCTTTGTACCCGTTGGTTTTATGCTGTTGTTTGCAAATCAGGTTATCTATCAATCTGCTGTGATAACCGTTCACCACTGCAATGTGTTTTACTATGTTTATTTCTTTGTTGTAATTATCTGGGGATAACGGGATGTTCAGTAGTCTATATACCATACTGTAAGCTGTGAATTTTTGACACGATGGGTGGTATGAAGATGCATGTATTGTCATATCTGTGGTTGTGGGCTTCCTGTAAATGCTGTACCAAAATTTATTGTTAACCTTTTCTACTATAGGAGGAATTTGAGATCTATAAAGCCCAAATGCGTGAAAATGAGATGAACACCAGCTTCGTCCTAAATGAAAAGCTCAAATTCAAATACCACCACATCTTCAACACCATATTAAATAGAAGGCAGAGGTCGACGCTCATTGGTCAGTCTACAGATAATACCGACAGTAGTGAACCTGATTAGATCTTTCAGTCTGCAACCTGACCGTGACCGTGACGATGCGTCCAACCGATTTGTCTGATAGGCCTATATTTTTGTTAAATGTCGAGCATCGTGTAATCGTGTGTGCGTATGCGTGTGTTGTATTATTTTAACTTTATGACAACGGTGATTACTGGAATTATGAAGATGGTTCCGTTGAACCGAAACATGTAAATTAATTTGTTACATGTTCAAATTTGAACTGTGGACAAAAATGGTACGTAACCAAATTTTCATATTAAAAACAGTTCAGGGGCTAAAATGGATACAAATTATATTACAGTAGTATTTATAAGTGTTGGCGCTATTTCTTGTACCTCATGCACATACAAATAAATAAAGATTTGACCTGCGTACTTAGCGAATTTCCAATGACTATATATGTCTTAATGAAGCAATTTACCAGGATTCATAAGAAATAAGCAATATTTAAAATATTAATTATTCTCCATAAGAATAACATTGGGGATGAGTAAGCAGATTTGCTGCAACAAGGGACACAAAATAATGGGTTTTTGTGCAAATATCAATAGAACTCATCTATTATTTTTTCCAAACACTATATAGATTAATCAAGTATAGGCTCAACAATTATATATAGTTAAGATACAGGACATTTTATTTTAGTGTTTAATAAATTTATATATTTTTAAAATGTAATTGTAATACAGGCAGCCTGGGATATATTGTACGAGGGTCATCCAGAAAGTAAAGAACGTTTGCTTGCTGCGTCTAGCACAGCTCCCCCATCACCGCCATAGCGTGTGCGGCAGTCCACTCACCTCTCCACCAAAATATGAGCCGAGTCTCGTTGCTGTGCGGTCACACGTCTTATTTCTACAGCGATTCAAAATGGCGGCGGCAATCGAAAATCCCGCCAAATATGGGATAAGCAGTTTTATTCGGTTTCTGAGTTAAAAAATGTCTAGACCATCAAATTTTTTAGAAAAACACCAAATAAAATTGGTGGTGAAAGTGCAAAGTCTTCAAGTCGAGTTTTCAGGGGAAAAAATGGTGCAACAGGTTTAATGAAATAAAATCCATTATGCACGATGAGGATCGGAGTGGCAGGTCATTGCTCGCAAAAGACGATTTGAAAGAAAGACTTGAGGGAAGATTGGAGGAAAACAGCTGCTAAAATCTTAGCACATTACATCAATTTTAAGATTTTTTGTGCACTTTCATCATTAACTTTCTTTGGTGTTTTTCTAAAAATTTCTTCGGTATGGGCATTTTTTTACTCAGAGACCGATTAACACTGCTTATCTTAAATTTGGCGAGATTTTCTATTGCCGCCGCCATTTTGAATCGCTGTAGAAATAAGACGTGTGACCGCACAGCAACGAGACTCGGCCCATACTTTGGTGGAGAGGTGAGTGGACTGCCGCACACGCAATGGTGGTGATGGGGGAGCTGTGCTAGACGCAGCAAGCAAACGTTCTTTACTTTCTGGATGACCCTCGTATTTCGTAAACTATGTTTTTGAACTGTTTGGAAAAAAATAAACGATTATGATTATATTATAAGTCACATACCAAGTTTCATTCATATACATTCAGAAATAAGCGATATATACCACTTTAATTATCCTCCATAAGAATAACAAGGGTACCTAGGTTTGCTGCTACCTTCGGGAACCATACATAAAATACTACATGCAAAACTTTTTTTGTGCAAACAACAATAAGCCACAACCAGATGAAGCCATATACCAAGTTTCATCAGTTATGTTCATAAATAAGCGAGATATAAAATTTTAGCGAATTTCCCCTATTACGTAGCCGTTATGGTAAGACCTAGGCCCGGGACCATGATAACTTTTCGTTTGAGGTCTCCAGCTGCCAAAATAAAATGATTCTGATTCTTAAGACACCATTTGTTCAAATTTGTTTATATTTGTATATATTTGTAAATTTGTGTATATGTGTCCATTAGCACGATAACTCTAAAAGAAGTTACGATTTTAGTGAAATTTGGTACAAATAATGTGTAAAGTACCATTTATTTTAACGAGTTCGAAAACCAGACAGATCACACCAACCGAAGGGGGGTTTTGTACTCCAAAAATGGGTTTTAGTTACATAATTTACATAACATACATATAACATATAATATACATAATTTAAAATGAATTACTTAAAAACAAAGTGTATGTTGTCAATTATGGTTTAAATACTAGCTTCGTGTTTATAATGGCTATCCTAAAAACTTAATTACCATAGGTTCACTTAGTAAAATATATTTAATATACAGAGTACCGGTAGCCAAGTGTTTTCTGCAGGAATAGTATTATAACACATGGTATTGTGAACTTCCCCTCCAACACTGATCCCCCACTCTTCTGCTGGCATCCCCTACTCAGGCTTCACGAAGATCCGCATAAGGTCTATTTAAGTTGAGATCAAGACGAAATATATTTTCAATCTGACCTTTACAAAAAATAAACCAGTAAAAAAAGCAAAAAATACAACAAATTTTAGTCCCACCTGATATTTGATATGTATAGATAAGTTAAATTGTTTTTATAATTCAGAGTGTATGTAATTTTGCTGTTTTAGGTCCACTTTTTTGAGCTGGCAACCAGGTGAAGTCATTCTAGGGCTGGTACCTTTGTACCATGGGTATGGCTTTGGATTGTTGTTATGCTCCATCCTATTTGGAGTAAAATTTGTCTTGTTACCTAAATTCCAAGAGGAGCTGTTTTTAACAACCATTCAAAATTTCAAGGTTTGTATTCATTAGTCTTCATTATACATTGTCATATCTATAAATTATACTACATTCAGCTGTAAAGTGATTTAATATTATCAAGGCCGATTTACTAATAAAAAATTCTCCCATATGGATAACATGGAAAAATTTGAGGACTTTATACTTTATATCATTTAACAAACTTAAAGGCATAAAATCAACAAACTGACAATTTTGGGGAGCATTGGAATGTTGAAGCTTCAAATTGGTACAAATACCGGGTACGTTACCCGGTTTTCTCAAATTAAGGCTGAGTCACTTCAAAAATATTCTCCCATTTAAATAACATTGGAGTAATTTTTTAAATGTCAATATTTTAAAAACTAAATAATTATTTTTAAGTTTGACAATTTTTTGTAAATCTGCAGTGCAAAAACTTTAAAATGATACATCTATTGTCCAAATCGGTTGAGAAATAACAATATAGTAGGCCGAAAACGAAATTCCTTAGCTAAATAATGTGTAAAATTAGAATAATGAATATATTGATATTATATAGCTGCATACATACGTGGAGAGAGATCAGTTTAAAAAAGATAGAGAGACAGGAATGAAATACTTTTTGTTTTGTATCTGTAAACATTTTATATGGATATTCTCTCATCGACTAACTGGTACTTTTTACAACATTTGATAATTTGTGGATCGGAGCCCATGTTATATTTTGTAAATTTCCTATCCTTTTAGTATTTGTTCTGTTGAATCAGATAACGAACCTGAGTGTTGTTCCCCCACTGATGACATTCCTGGGACTGCATCCCCTAGTGCTACAGTTCGACCTGTCCAGTGTCCGGGAGATAGTCTGTGGAGCAGCCCCACTCAGTATTGAAACCATCCATCAGGTGTGTACTGTATGTTGTAATAAGCTTGACTTGTTCATTCTGATCTGCATTTTAGATCCTTTTTAACACATGGGTTTTAGACGAGGTATTTAAAATAATTAACTTGTTTATTTCACCACTTGCACAGGCAACCAGACTAAATATAGGGCAACTCTTTACTATACATTTATCATATTAGCGAATTTCCCCTATAGGGAAGAAGCTATTACCGTAGTCGGCATGGTAAGACCTAGGCCCGAGACTATGATAACTTTTCGTTTTGAGGTCCCCAGACCCCAAAAACACCATTCGTTCGAAACTGTATATATATATATATATATATATATGTGTGTGTCCGTGAGCACGATAACTCTCGTAAAAATTATCCGATTTTGATGAAATTTGGTATAAACGTGTAAAGCAACATTTATGACTTTAAGTTCGAAAACCAGCTAGATCGCTCTATCCGAAGGGGTATTTTGGGGGGGTTTTTGTACCCCAAAAATGGGTTTTTTGAATTTTTTACATATAATTTTGGAAATAGTCAAATTTTCTTTTTTCCCATTGGATTCAGCTTAAAAAAACACACAATTTGGTATTTTGATCATTTCTCTACGTCAATTGGTTACCGAGATATTGAAAATGCTAAACACAGTACGTTGTCTAATGTTATTCTAATGGAGGAAAATAAAAATTTTATATCTCGCTTATTTATGAACATATACTGACGAAACTTGGTATACGGCTTTATCTGGTTGTGGACCATTGATATTTCCTCAAAAAAACAATTTTTTGACAAAGGCTCCCGTAGCAGCAAACCTGCGTACTCAGCCCCATGTTATTCTTATGGAGAATAAGTAACGTGTTATCTCCCTTAATTATGAAAATAAATTAATGAAATTTGGTAAGTAACTTCACCTAGTTGAGTTATATTGATATTAGCATAAAACCCCATTTTTTCGTGTTCCTTGCTTCAGCAAACCTGCATACTCAGCCGCCATGTTATTCTTATGGAGAATAATTAAAATGTCATAAATTGTTTATTTATGAATGTATATTGATGAAAATTGGTATGTAGCTTTATGTGGCATTAAGATTAATATATATGCATTGGAAATTCGCTAAGTACGCAGGTTTGCTGCTACGGGGGTATTTGTTCTTAAGACTTTCTTATACTTTTTTGGTACATGCTTTCCTAAAACTAAATGCAGAAAATATAGAGATATAAATGACTGGATTAAATTAGAGTTAAGTATGAAGAGTGAAATTACTAATACAACGAATAATTATAGGAGATTTAAAACGTGACAGCTTAAAGCTTCTATACGAAATATGAAATGTATGGGTAGGTTTCAAAACTCTGAGGTCTTTAAAAATCAACTAAATATTTAAAATATCATATCTCCTAGGTCTGTTTAGTATAATTAAAAAGTGAGGTTTTTCATGATTCCAAGGTTCCAAGGTCTCTTAAAATCGGCTAATTATTCAAAATATCATAATTTCAAGGTCTCTATAAATCAACTAAGAATTAAAAGCATCATAGTTCCGAAACTCCAAGGTCCGTTTTTTTAAATATAAATACCCCCGTCGCAGCAGACCTGCGTACTTAGCAAATTTCCAATGAGAATACCTCGAATATATATATATATATATACATTTAAGAAATTAACACCATTTTGTTGCAATATTTCGAGGTATTCTCTTTATCAAGCACAAAAAATGAATGACAAACAAAAACAACAGATCATATTAAATTATTTGTTTTTTTAAGCTCTATAAAATGGCTATAACCAAAATTGAGTGTTTTTAACATTTTGGGGTTAAATTTGCAAAATACTGATTTTTGGAAAATTGTAAACCCCCATAAAACCCCCTTCCCATAGTCCGTTCGATCTGGTTTTCAAACTTAAAGAGTCATAAATGCTACTCTCCATATTTGTGCCAAGTTTCATCAAAATTGGGCATTTCTTTCAAAAATTGTCGCGGTATCGGACACATATATATAAATTTGAACGAATAGTGTTTTTGGCATCTGGGGACCTCAAAACGAAAAGTTATCATGGTCTCGGACTTAAGTCTTACCCTGCCACCTACGGTAATAGCTTCTTCCCTATAGGGGAAATTCGCTAAAAACTGGTATACGACTTCACCTAGTTGAGTTATATTGATATTAGCATAAAAACCCATTTTTTGTGTTCCTTGTTGCAGCAAACCTGCATACTCAGCCCCAATGTTATTCTTATGGAGAATAATTAAAATTGTATATATCGCTTATCTGTGAATATATTTTTATGAAATAATAATTATATTAGTAGCCCTTTTTACTGAAAATGACATATATATATATATATATATATATATGTGTGTCCGTAACCGCGATAACTTTTGAAAGAAGTGCCCGATTTTTATGAAATTTGGCACAAATGTGGAGAGTAACATTTATGACTTTAAGTTCGAAAACCAGATCGATCGGTTTATGGGAAGGGGGTTTTATGGGGGTTTCAAATTTTCCAAAAATCAGTTTTTTGAACTTTTTACCCTAAAATTTTAAAAACATTAGATTTTGGTTACACCCATTTTGTAGAGCTTAAAAAAAGAAACAATTTAGTGTTTTGAATCATTAAGCTAGGTTTAGTGGTTGTGGAGAAAAGTCAAAAAATGTGTCCAAAAAATTTCCCATGTAAATCTTATGGGAATAAGGTTTTTGGATTTTCCTCAGTGAATTTTACTAAAAACTCCACATTTCTTTCTACCAATCAGTTTAGCTCTACAAATCAATCATTTTAGCATTTTAATTGTTGTTTTACGTCCAACCGTTGCAGTGATATTCAAAGTGCTAAACACAGTACTTTGTCCAATGTTATCCTTATGGAGAATTAATAAAATGTTATATTTTGATTATTTATGTATGTATATTGATGAAACTTGGTATGTGGCTTCAACTAGTTGTGGTATATTGATAATAGCACAAAAAAAGTTTTTTGTTGATTTTTCCCGGTAGCAGCAAACCTGCATACTCGGCCCCCATGTTATTCATATGGAGAATAAGTAAAGTGTTATATCTCCCTTAGTTATGAACCTAAATTAATAAAACTTGGTATGTAGCTTCACCTGGTTGAGTTATATTGGTAATTGCAAAAAAACACATATCTTATCTTCCTTGTTGCAGCAAACCTGCGTACTCATTTATAATGTTATTCTTATAGAGAATAAATAATACCCCCGTAGCAGCAAACCTGAGTACTCAGCGAATTTCCAAGCATATATATGTATCTTAATACCACATAAAGCCACATACCAAGTTTCATCAATATACATTCATAAATAAACGATTTATGACATTTTAATTATCCTCCATAAGAATAACATGGCAGCTGAGTATGCAGGTTTGCTGAAGCAAGGAACACAAAAAATTGGGTTTTATACAAATATCAATATAACTCATGTAGGTAAAGCCACATACCAAATTTCATTAATTTATTTTCATAATGAAGGCAGATAACACGTTACTTATTCTCCATAAGAATAACATGGGGCTGAGTACGCAGGTTTGCTGCTACGGGAGCCTTGGGTAAAAAAGTGTCTTTTTGAGCAAATATCAATGGTCCACAACCAGATGAAGCCGTATACCAAGTTTCGTCAGTATACGTTCATAAATAAGCGAGATATAAAATTTTTATTTTTCTCCATAAGAATAACATTAGACAACGTACTGTGTTTAGCACTTTCAATATCTTGGTAACCAATTGACGTAGAGAAATGATCAAAATACCAAATTGTGTGTTTTTTTAAGCTGAATCCAATGGGAAAAAATAAAATTTGACTATTTCCAAAATTATATGTAAAAAATTCGAAAAACCCATTTTTGGGGTACAAAACCCCCCCAAAATACCCCTTCGGATAGAGCGATCTGGCTGGTTTTCGAACTTAAAGTCATAAATGTTGCTTTACACGTTTATACCAAATTTCATCAAAATCGGATAATTTTTACGAGAGTTATCGAGCTCATGGACACACATATATATATATATATACAGTTTCGAACGAATGGTGTTTTTGGGGTCTGGGGACCTCAAAACGAAAAGTTATCATGGTCCCGGGCCTGGGTCTTACCATGCCGACTACGGTAATAGCTTCTTCCCTATAGGGGAAATTCGCTAAAATGCTATATATCACTTATTAATGAATGTATTTTTGTGAAACTTGGTAAGTGGCTCTAGGTAGTAGTGATACCCACATATTTGCATTGGAAATTCGCTGAGTACGCAGGTTTGCTGCGACGGGGGTATTATTAATTTATGTTCATAATTAAGGGAGGCAGAGCATTTAATTATTCTCCATAAGAATAACATGGGGGCTGAGTACGCAGGTTTGCTGCTACGGGAGCCTTTAGTAAAAAATTTTTTTGAGCAAATATCAAAAGATCACAACGAGATGAAGCTGTATGCCAAGTTTCATCAGTATACATTCATAAATAAGCGAGATATAAGCATTTTCTTTTCCTCCGTAAGAATAACATTAGACAACGTACTATGTTTAGCACTTTCAATATCTCGGTAACCAATTGACGTACAGGAATGATCAAAATACCAAATTGTGTGTTTTTTAAGCTGAATCTAATGGTGAAAACTAAAATTTTACTATTTCAAAAATTACATGTAAAAAATTAAAAAAAAACATTTTTGTGATACAAAACCCCCCCCCAAAATACCCCTATGGATAAAGCGATGTGGCTGGTTTTCGAACTTAAAAGTCATAAATGGTGCTTTACACGTTTATACCAAGTTTCATCAAAATTGGATCATTTTTATGAGAGTTATCGTGCTCACGGACACACACACACATATATATATATATATATATATATATCATGGTCCCGGGCCTAGGTCTTTCCATGCTGACTACGGTAATAGCTTCTTCCCTATAGGGGAAATTCGCTAAAATATGTATTTTTAGCGAATTTCCTCTATAGGGAAGAAGCTATTACCGTAGGTCTCATGGTAAGCCCGAGACCATGATAACTTTTCGTTTTGAGGTCCCCAGATGCCAAAAACACTGTTAGTTCAAATTTATATATATCTATCTCTCTCTCTCTCTCTATATATATATATATATATATATATATGTGTGTGTGTGTGTGTGTGTGTGTGTGTGTGTCCGTTAACATGATAACTTGAGTAAAAAACGTCCGATTTCAATGAAATTTGGCTAAAATGTGTAAAGTGACATTCATGACTAAGCTCGAAAATCAGAAAAATCGGACTATGGGAAGGGGGGTTTATGGGGGTTTTAAATTGTACAAAAATCAGTTTTTTGCACTTTTCACCCTAAAATTTTTAAAACACTCAATTTTGGTTTTGAGAATTTTATAGAGCTTAAAAAAACAAATAATGTAGCATTTTAAATTATTAACCTAGGTTAAGTGGTTGCGGAGAAAATTCAAAAACTTGCTCATAAAATCTCCTATGTTAATGTTATGGGAAAAAGGTTTTTGACTTTTCCTCAGTTCATGTTAATATAAACTTCATATTTGCTTTTCCCAATCAATTCAGCTCTACAAAACAATAATTTTGGTGTTTAAAATGTGATTCTACGTCCAACCGTTGCAGAGATATTCAAAGTGCTAAAAACAGTACGTTGTCCAATGTTATCCTTAAAATTTGATACCTCGATTATTTATGAAAGTAGTTTGATGAAACTTGGTATGTGGCTCCACGTAGTACTGGTATATTGATATTTGCACAAACAATTGATTTTATGTTTTTTATCCCAGTAGCAGCAAACCTGCATACTCAGCCCTAATGTTATTGTTATGGAGAATAAGTAAAGTTTTATATCTCCCTTAATTATGAACATAAATTAATACAACTTAGTATGTAGCTTCAACTGGTTGAGTTATATCGATAATTGCCTAAAAACACATATTTTGTGTTCCTTGTTGCAGCAAACATGCGTACTCAGCCCTATATTATTCTTATGGAGAATAAATAAAATGCTATGGATCAATAATTAATTTATCTATTGTTATGAAAATTGCTAGGTGCCTTTATGTGGTAGTGAGGAACATATGCACGCATTGGAAATTCACTGAGTACGCAGGTTTGCTGCGACGGGGGTATTTTACTTATGATAATTAATAACGGTTAAACAAATTATTATAATCTGTAATCGTGACATGAACAAGTTTGTAGGCGAGGAATTTATTTTTTGGTTAGGAACATTTTGTCATCGGCAAAGTTTTAGATAAAGAAAGCAATTTATGTCAGCAGCCATATGTTTGTTGGTATTTAAATGACATAAAGTGAAAATAACTGTTAGGCATTTTATGACAATTTTAGTATCAAACCATTGACTATATATAATGAACGAGACATCCCATCTATATGGCCCAGCTGTCCCACTCATAGTGTTTGCCAGAATTTGAAATGGGCGTAGTTTGATTAGGTCATGCTAACAGATTGTGCTGCTGTAAACTATTTATTTTAGTTATTTACGTTAACTTTTAAAATATCTCCACACCAAAATAAACTTATGTTTGCTTTCTGACACACCAACTGTTTTATTTACTATCCCCTCTTTGAGAGGATGTAAGTAGTAGTTGACAGCAGTATACTCTGGCACACACAAAACTAAGAGACTGATTTTACAATGGCAATGAGAAGTCTACTTCACTATTTATAGTCAATGATCAAACTATTTAAGACTACAGGATTTGCTTGTAACTCTTAAACTAAGGATGAGCTTAAAACTTTATTTAAACTTAAGGACTGTGTTTAAATGGATCTTGATTGACATTTGAGTGGGTTGTTATTTATTTATGTACCTTTTGTGTTTTTGTTAACCAGGTGAAAGCAAGACTGCCGAGAGCCGACGTTCGGCAAGGCTACGGCATGACCGAGCTCTCTATCGTGGTCACCATTACCCCTCCATTCACCAACAAGCCACAGTCTGTAGGGAAACTGGCTCCCAACCTCCAGGCAAAGGTAGGTGAAGTCGTTGATGTAGTGGTCAAGGCGACATACTCTAAAACCTGATGTGTGTTTGAATCCCAGTCCTTACAAGTGAGTTTGATTTCAGTACTTTAAAATTTGTACTTGAATGGCTTGTGGCTTTGCTTGATAAGTTCCTAACTCAGGACTGAGGCCCATGTAGACAGGCAAGAAAAAAAGAAACCGCCAACCTCTTAAATTAAAATAATACCCCCGTAGCAGCAAACCTGCGTACTCAGCGAATTTCCAATGCATATATATGTATCTTAATACCATATAAAGCCACATACCAAGTTTCATCAATATACATTCATAAATAAATGATTTATGACATTTTAATTATTCTCCATAAGAATAACATGGCGGCTGAATATACAGGTTTGCTGAAGCAAGGAACACAAAAAATGGGGTTTTATACAAATATCAATATAACTCAAGTAGGTGAAGCCACATACCAAATTTTATTAATTTATGTTCATAATTAAGGGAGATAACACGTTATTTATTCTCTATAAGAATAACATGGAGCTGAGTACGCAGGTTTTCTGCTACGGGAACTATCGGCCGAAAAATGTTTTTTAGTGCTAATATCAATAGACCACAACGATATGAAGCAATATACCAAGTTTCATTAGGATAAGTTCTTAAATAAGCGAGATATACAATTTATCTTATTCTCCATAAGAATAATATTGGACAACGTACTGTGTTTAGCACTTTAAATATCTCTGTAACCATTTGACATAGAGCAATGATCAAAACATCAAATTGTGTGGTTTTTTAAGCTAAATCCAATGGAAAAAACTGAAATTTGGTTTTTTAAAAATTATATATAAAAAGCTCAAAAAACCCATTTTTGGGGTACAAAGGCCCCCAAAATACCCCTTCGGATAGGTCGATCTGTCTGGTTTTTGAACATAAAGTCATAAATGCTGCTTTACACGTTCATAACAAATTTAGTCAAAATCGGATTAGTTTTACGAGAGATATCGTGCTCACGGACACACACACACACACATATATATATATATATATATATATTGCTTGACTTGTATATTAGGGCTACTAATATTATTATTTTTAAAAACATTAACAAGTACCCTTTTTTATGTAACTGGTTTATAGTTTATATATATATATAGTTTCAAACGAGTGGTGTTTATGGGGTCTGGGGACCTCAAAACGAAAAGTTATCATGGTCCCGGGCCTAGGTCTTGCCATGCCGACTACGGTAATAGCTTCTTCCCTATAGGGGAAATTCGCTAAAACAATGTTTGAGTGAGATAAGCAGACAACTTCAATATATGTTGTTTTCAATCCCTTTGCATTAACTTTTAGAAATTTTCTTCGGAATTAAAACAAACAGAAAAGGAATAAATCCATTTTTTATCTCCAATTATAAAACAAAACAACCGAAAATATTTGCAACCTGGTTAGTTATTGTGGTCTACAATCACAACATCACAACCACATCACAACCAATTGACGCCACTAAGTTTGGCCAAAATAGTACTATAAGTAGAGAGAGGTATCAAATTTAATTTTAGATTTGCTACAATTATGGTAATTTTTGCAAATATTAATAGACATCAAACAGAAAAGCAACCATCAATTAAATACCCCCGTCGCAGCAAACCTGCGTACTCAGCGAATTTCCAATGCATAATACATGTCTTAATACCACAAAAAGCCGCACACCAAGTTCCATAAAAACATATTCACAAATAAGCGATATATAACATTTTAATTATTCTCCATAAGAATAACATGGGTGATGAATACGCAGGTTTGCTGCAACAAGGAACACAAAAATGGGTTTTTATGCAATTATCAATACAACTCAACAAGATGAAGCCACTTACCAAGTTTTAGCGAATTTCCCCTATAGGGAAGAAGCTATTACCGTAGGTCTCATGGTAAGACTTAAGCCCGAGACCATGATAACTTTTTGTTTTGAGGTCCCCAGATGCCAAAAACACTATTCGTTCAAATTTATATATATGTATATATATATATCTATATATATATCTATATATGTGTCCGTTAATACGATAACTTGAGTAAAAAACGTCCGATTTTGATGAAATTTGGCTCAAATGTGTAAAATGACATTCATGACTTTAAGTTCGAAAACCAGAAAAATCGGACCATGGGAAGGGGGTTTATGGGGGGTTTTAAATTTTCCAAAAATCAGTTTTTTGCATTTTTCACCCTACAGTTTTTAAAAAACTTAATTTTGGTTTTGACCATGTTATAGAGCTTAAAAATACAAATAATTTAGTATTTTGAATTATTAACCTAGGTTAAGTGGTTGCGGAGAAAATCCAAAAAAACCTGCTCATAAAATCTCCCATGTTAATGTTATGGGAAAAAGGTTTTTGGCTTTTCCTCAGTTTATTTTAATGTAAACTTCACATTTGCTTTTACCAATCTGCTCAGTTCCACAAAAGAATCATTTTGGTGTTTAAATTGTGATTCTACGCCTAACCGTTGCAGAGATATTCAAAGTGCTAAACACAGTACGTTGTCCAATGTTATCCTTATGGAGAATAAATAAAATTTGATATCTCGATTATTTATGAATGTATGTTGATGAAACTTGGTATGTGGCTTCACGTAGTACTGGTATATTGATATTTGCACAAAAAATTGATTTTTTGTTGATTATTCCCGTAGCAGCAAACCTGCGTACTCAGCCCCCATGTTACTCTTATGGAGAATAAGTAAAATGTAATGACTCCCTTAATTAAGAACATAAATTAATAATACCCCCGTAGCAGCAAACCTGCGTACTCAGCGAATTTCCAATGCATATATATGTATCTTAATACCACATAAAGCCACATACCAAGTTTCATCAATATACATTCATAAACAAACGATATATGACATTTTAATTATTCTCCATAAGAATAACATGGCGGCTGAGTATGCAGGTTTGCTGAAGCAAGGAACACAAAAAATGGGGTTCTATACAAATATCAATATAACTCATTTAGGTAAAGCCACATACCAAATTTCATTAATTTATTTTCATAATTAAGGGAGATAACATGTTACTTATTCTCCATAAGAATAACATGGGGCTGAGTACGCAGGTTTGCTGCTACGGGAGCCTTTGGAAAAAAATTGTTTTTTTGAGCAAATATCAATGGTCCACAACCAGATGAAGCCGTATACCAAGTTTCGTCAGTATACGTTCATAAATAAGCGAGATATAAAATTTTTCTTTTCCTCCATAAGAATAACATTAGACAACGTACTGTGTTTAGCACTTTCAATATCTCGGTAACCAATTGACGTAGAGAAATGATCAAAATACCATATTGTGTGTTTTTTTAAGCTGAATCCAATGGAAAAAATTAAAATTTGACTATTTCCAAAATTATATGTAAAAAATTCGAAAAACCCATTTTTGGGGTACAAAACCCCCCCAAAATACCCCTTTGGATGGAGCGATCTGGCTGGTTTTCGAACTTAAAGTCATAAATGTTGCTTTACACGTTTATACCAAATTTTATGAAAATCGAATAATTTTTACGAGAGTTATCGTGCTCACGGACACATATATATATATATATATATATATAGATATATATATATATATATATATATATATATATATACAGTTTCGAACGAATGGTGTTTTTGGGGTCTGGGGACCTCAAAACGAAAAGTTATCATGGTCCCGGGCCTAGGTCTTACCATGCCGACTACGGTAATAGCTTCTTCCCTATAGGGGAAATTCGCTAAAACTTGGTATGTAGCTTCACTTGGTTGAGTTATATTGATAATTATATAAAACCCCATTTTTCTGTTCCTTGTTGCAGCAAACCTGCTTTCTAAACCCCCATGTTATTCTTATGGAGAATAACTAGAATGCTATATAGCGCTTATTTATGATTGAATATTGATGAAACTTAGTATGTGGCTTCGCCTAGTTAAATTCTATTTATATTTGCATAAAAACCAATTGTTTCTGTTCCTTGTTTCAGCAAACCTACGTACTCATTACCAATGTTATTCTTATGGAGAATAATTAAAATCGCTTATATGTGAATATATTTTTATGAAACTTGGTTTGCGGCTTTATGTTGTATTAAGACATATATTATACATTGGAAATTCGCTGAGTACGCAGGTTTGCTGCGACGGGGGTATTATTAATTTATGTTCATAGTTAAGGGAGACATTACATTTTACTTATTCTCCATAAGAATACTCATGGGGGCTGAGTATGCAGGTTTGCTGCCACCGGAATCATTCGTAGAAATTGATTTGTTGTGCAAATAACAATAGACCACAACCAGATGAAGCCTAATATTAAGTTGCGTTAGTTAATAAATAAGCGAAATATAAAAATTGACTTGTTCTCCCTAAGAATGACATTGGACAACGTACTGTGTTTAGCACTTTCAATATCTCTGTAACCAATAGACGTAGAGAAATGATAAAAAAAACAAATTGGGTGTTTTTTAAAGCTGAATCAAATTCAGAAAACTAAAATTTGACTTATTAAAATATTACATGCTTAAACTTCAAAAAAAAAAACATTTTTGGGGTATAAAACCCCTCCAAAATACCACTTTGGATGGGTCGATCTGTCTGATTTTTTAACTTAGTCATAAATGTTGCTTTTACACGTTTGTACCAAATTTCATCAAAATCGGACCTTTTTTACGAGAGTTATCGCACCCTCGGACTCATATATACAGTTTCGAACGAATGGTGTTTTTGGGGTCTGGGGACCTCAAAACGAAAAGTTATCATGGTCCTGGGCCTAGATCTTACCATGCCGACGACGGTAATAGCTTCTTCCTGCAACATCTCATTTTATTTCCATGTTAATTTCCTTTTTTTTCATTTAAAATGTATTATTCTGTGTTACAAGTTATAATTAGCCTAGTAAATAATTTTAAGATGTTTCATAATGTAACAAAATTGATTCAAAACCTTGTATTCATTTATTCCAAACTATTAAGTTTTCTTTAAAATCCAAATTAAGCTCCATAACAGTAATATAGTGCAACCAGTGAAGTGAGCTATAAGAGCTGAAGAATGACTAAGTATGCCATGCCAGATGTGAATTATTGTATGCTACCTTAAACCTCATCGTTCTTTTTTAAAATATTTTAAAATTATAATTTTTATCTTAGTGATAAAAAAGTAAATATTGTTTAATAAATATATCTCAGGGTTCAAATATTATTTCTTTAGTTCAGCCGGCAGAATATGAGTACTCTTAATTTCAGGGCAGACCCATATTGAATTTTATAAATATGTAAAGTCTTGTGGATTCGTGTGAGACTTGGTGGAATAAAGTCATGACAATAAAAGAGTAGACAACTGCGAGAAATACATCTATTTATTAACAAAAAACATCTTAAACTAACAGATGTGAAAATGTTCCATCAGTCTTTAAATTCAAATACAATTAATACACCCTAATCACATCAGACAATAATTATCTTGTACCTGTAAATTTATATGTAAAATAAAATAGTGTCACTGAGAATAAATTAACTTTGTTGGGTTGTACTGTATTGATAAAAGTTCTGGAAGAATAAGTTATTATTTATTTTTACTGTTGTTTAGTTCCATTAATTATTATGCAGTTCAGATGAAATTAGTTTTTAGTTAGATTTCCACTAACTAAATTTGTATGATACTTTTTTTCTAGTAAAGATAGGCTATGCCTCTTCACGACCTAGGATAGGTTAAGCCTATTCCTAGTCTCTGATGATTTCAATAAATGTTCAAAAATCGGCTATGCCTCTTCATAACTTATGATAGGTTAAGCCTATTCTAAGTTTCAGATAATTTCAGTTAATGTGTATATAGTTAGGCTATGCCTTTTCACAACCTAGGATAGGTTAAGCCTATTCCTAGTTTTAGATGATTTCAATCAATGTTCAAGAAATATTAACGGTAAATAATTTAGACTAAGTACTCATCGTTTAGATGCTTTTTCCGTCAGGCCTAATCACTATTTGCACCGTCACTTTAGGTTATACACTTCACAAATGTTCTTTAAGAAGCTTGCACAACACTACCCTATCGCCATTTTTAATCCTAAGCGTCGCTCCTAGCATAGCTCACAATACGTCCTCACTGGACAAGTTACTGGAGAAGAAAGACAAATAAATCCGCACTACGGCTTATTTATGTGAGACGCCCATCCCACTCGCGCCAAGCGTTCCTATTGGCTCTTTGAGATCACACCACCAGACTCTGGTTACTGCTGATGATGCCATTAAAATAGCCAAACTCTTTATACAGTAGAAATCCAATTATCCGAACCCCAATTATCCGAATATCCAATTATCCGAATCGATTTCGAGTGAAATAATAGAAACATAAAAATCAAGAAAATAATTGCAGGAGCGCGTGTAGCGATAATGCGCCGTGAGCGCTAAATTAAAAGCCCGTGCTGTTACCTTCCGGACGATATTTTCGCGGGGAACAATGAGTCATACCCCCTTCCCGCCCTGCTCATCATCAGTCGCTACTGTTCTTTCACCGAGATTATCGTTCGAAATGAGTACAAAACGTAAACTTGTTGTCTTTTCGCTAAGTGATAACTCACTTTGCTCGAGATGTTCAAGTGAAATAACCAACATTGAACAGTGAAATATGTACAGTATGTTTTGAAAAGAGCAGCTGTATATACTGTATTCAATTTAACTCCTGTAATTTAATTTTTATGACGTATATTCTTGGTACAGTTCGCTCACTTTCTGTTCATTACATTTATAATAACTTTGTCGATAAAATTCTGATTTTTTATGTATGGTGATGTTTTTTACTTAATTCCCGAGGTATACCTGATTATCCGAATTTCTGCATATCCGAATCGGCTTGATCCCCAATTAATTCGGATAATTGGAGTTCTACTGTAACTTAATTTTGTAATATTCGTACATTAAGGATCGACTTTCCTATTTCCTGACCGAATTCGATAATTTTCTCAGGCAAGCTAGGGAATTTTATATGGTTTACTTCTGTGTAGTTTTTATTTCAATCGGACGTAGAGTTTTCAATATATTCCACTTTTACTCTATAGTCAATTATTGCACAACATCTTGTCTGTTAATAAATCAACTTTTTTATTTTCAGATTGAATTTTATAGTTTTTTCAGACAAGTTAGGGAATTTTATATGGTTTACTCCTATATAATTTTTATTTCAATCGGACCGATAGTTTTAAAAATATTCCATTTTTACCAACCCAAAAGTTTGTAACATTATTATTTATTATTTAAGGTGTGTTTTATTTAGCAATGAATACCTGTTACATGTAACAATGTACCAGACTCTCTCTCTGAAAATAGGTGGCCTAGTTATAGCTTCCCCTAAAATTTTATCTATTTTTAAAATGTGATTTTACCTCATAAATTAGTATTTTGGGTACCAAATACCCAAATTTTTGTTAGAAGAAGAGCCACAGGCATTACTTACACCCTTTTGATCGATTGTGCCTAGTGAAGGATAGATTTTTCTGAGACTACATTTGTTTATCAATGTCCCAATCTCAACTTTTAAAAGGGCATAAGAAAACTGTTCAACCCCTTAATCTTCTCCAAAGTACATTTAAATATTTACTGTTAATTTTAGACGCTCAGTTGTTCGCTACATAAAATATCTTTTTAGAAAGGCGTAGACTCGTCCACTCATGTCTCACGCACGACAAAGGGTCTGTGTGAAATCTCCAGAGAACAACACCGTGACTCCTCATGATGACTTCTTATTTCCTTTAAGATATAAAATTTCAGCTCTACTGGTTGAGTAGTTGGTGTGTGATGATTAACACGCTTATATTAACACGTTCGCTGCGGCGAGCGCCATGTGGCGCTCGGCAGAACAACGCCGCGCTCTGAGAGCGCCACAAGGCGCTCTGACTACATGCAAGTTCCATTTGGTCTCGTGCTGGCAGCACTGTGGTGAGGACGGGTATTTTATGTCAGCGTTTTAGCTAGGAATGCGAGCTTAATTTTGGTGTAGGTTGGTAGTAAATTTCCCCGTAAAATTCCCGTTCAAAAGGGACAAAAAACCAGGTTTTGTCCCATATTTCTGGGATATTCTCCCTGTAATTGACATTACAAGGGAAATGACTAGTACCCAGGCAGTGCTGCTACCTGTGGGTGTTTCAGCGAACTACGTCCAGTCTCGTGGAAATGCAGCACATCACCGAACCGCTGTTTTGTGATTCGTCAGACCGAAATAATTGAATTCGTCTGTGCCAATCTAGTTCGCTGCCGTGCTCGGCGTACGCCCGCCATTGGTGGGCCGCAGCGAACGTGTTAAAGGCCAGTGAGCCAGAGTCCTTGAGTATATTTGTATCTGGAGTAGGTAAATGTTTGCACTGAGCTATCAGCTACATTCCTACCAAATTCCAGATCCATCAGTCCAAGAGTATGTGCAAGATTATTAAAAGATTGTATTTTGGAATTCCGGGGGGCGAAGCCCTTAAACATTTTCGTAACTGGAATAGGCTTGCGTTTTGTTCTGATGAATTAGTTATGTTCCTACTGAAATTCAACTTACAAATGTCCAGTAAATACTAACAAGGGTCCAGTAAATACTAATACTCATCAAATTACCATAAAACTAAATTAAGGAAGAGCCCTATAGGACTTTTTTAAACGTATTCTTATTGTAAATCTGCAGCATAAGGGGAACCACCATGCAAAATTTCATCTTCATAGACACTGTTGTTTCTTAGATAAAGTGATCACTATCTCTAAGTTATCAGTGAGTGCATGAGTCTGAAAAATATAGATTTAGATCATATATCCACTCGGTATTCTTATTTTATTTATTAACAATCTTCACTCAACGTTTTAAATAAGAACTACAACATCTTTTTATAGAATAACTATTCTTAAGTCATCATCTGGTTCAATATAAATAAATGCTTTGTCCATAATAATAGCATAGGATCTTTAAAACCCCATATGGCAGTGTCCTAAGGTAGTTTCAATCAATCCAATTAGCCTAAAACCTTCTAACGCACATATAGAACATAGAAAAAAAGTTGCATCGAAATCGGTGCACCCGTTTTCCTGTGAAAAGCGAACAAAACATGACCAAAACCGCATAAAATCACATTTTTCAGCGGCCGCCATTATTTTTCCAAAAGGCTTATGCCAGTTTAAAGTGGCCTAAAACCTTCTCACACATACATAGAACAAAGAAACAAAGTTTCATCAATGTTAGTGCACCCGTTTTCCCGTGAAAAGCAAACAAAAACCAGTCCTTGAGCGCTCCCGACAGACAGACAGACAGACATAAATTGAGATAAGACTTGTTTTGGCTTCCCTAGGGTGTAAACGTGAAAATATAGAAAAATGTCATAATTCCAAGCAATGTACAGACAAAACTCTAATTTTATTTATATAGGTTTACAAGTTAATATAGTGCAACCAGTGAAGTGAGCTACAAGAGCTGAATAATGATCAAGTATGCCATGCCAGATGTGAATTATTGTAACAATGCACTAGACTCTCTCTCTGAAAATAGCCGGCCTAGTTATAGCTTCCCCTAAAATTTATCTATTTTTAAAATGTGATTTTACCCCATAAATTAGTATTTTGGGTACCAAAAACCCAAATTTTTGTTGGAAGAAGAGCCACAGGCATTATTTATACTCTTTTGTTATGGCCGTGAAGAAATATAAGCCTGTGGTGAAGATAAACTTGGCTGGTGAGACCAACCCATATTCTCCATCGCGTAGCCAGATGTGAACTTTCATTAATCACCTAATTGCATTAAAATATCAATCTACCAGGCATTGAACAATCAATAAATTAATAGATACAACCTTTTCAATCTTCTAAATTACATATTCAAGGACTATTTTCAAGATTTAAATTCATTTGAACAGTTTAAAATCAATCTACAGTAGCCTAAAAGTCACGTTGTCAAGCAGCAATGTTGGAGGACTGCATAGCATTTCGAAGTGAACATTAATTACCTTCCAACTGTTACTGAGCAAACCTTTAATATTTTACCACTTTTTAGAGAGTTTAACAAGTTATCTTATAGTATTTTATAGCATATGAGTATAATTGATTACTCCAAACGTAAGAATATATTCGACGCCAGCATGATCACCTCTTGCCTGAGAAAGAATCTTGTGACCCTGAACTTTAAAGACTATTATTAGAAATAATCAAATAACTCTAAGTAATAAAACATCTCGCCCTCTTTGTTAACATTTATTGTAAATCCCTTTTTCACATTTCAAGATGATCATTTGTATTTTAACGCAATAAAGTTAGATCTATCTTTGTACATTGTGTTTGATTCATTCAGAGGTAATGACGATACGAGTTTTAACATATTGTAGTCAATCAGCAGTTAGGTTCCCATATTGAGCAGACAGTTGCCGGAGCAAAATAATAGAAGGACAGAGATTTATTAATTTACTGTTTATTAGTTTAAGTAAGAAAGAAAGAGTATAAATAGAGACATAAAAATATATTTAGAGTGTATTTACATTCCCTATAGGGGAAATTTGCTAAAATGTATTTAAATGAGGGAGATATTAATTTTATTTTTATCTGTAAAAACACTTTGGACAAGACCACTGTCTTTACAACTTTCAATATATCTGCGACCAATTTATCTAAGCCAATTAATAAGTTTATTTATAACTCAAAATTTTGGTTTTCTTGAGCCTGTTCCAGCAGTGGTATATACAGGGTGTACCAGGACTCTACCAACTTTTTCAGGTTTTATTCCTGGACCGTAAACAAGTCAAAATGTCATATTCAAAGTTTCAAAAACTTAAAAGTTACTCTTATAGCCCTAATTTGACTTTTTTCACAAAAGGACTTTGTATTCGAGAACGGCTTGTTGTAACAAAATGAAATTTGGTATATAGCCTTATCACCTGAGGACCTAATTACAGAAATAATTTAATAATAATTGTGGCTGTTTAAAAATTGTAAGTGTAAATATCTCAAAAACTGCAAATTAAAAAACATGTCAGCTATCAGGTTTTTTGTAGAGAATTTAATTACAAATCCAACGATAACAAAATTAAGGAAATCAATTCATAAATAAGGGAGAAAACTCATTTTTAAGAAAATGTGTGTCAATATCAACTGTTATTATGTAAAACCATTGCTAGTGAATGATCACATTTTCTTAAAAATCTGTTTTCTCCCTTACTGTATTTATCGACCGATTTACGTAATTTTGGTTTCGTTGGGTATGTAATTAAATTCTCTATAACATACTTTTAATGGCTGAATTTTTTTCATTCACAGTTTTTGAGATATTTACGTTTAACATTTTTGAGCAGCCGCCATTTTGAAAATAAACTCTCTAAAAAAATCCTTCTTTTTCTGTAATTTGTAGAGATGTGCGAGTATTCGAAATTTCGAATTCTAGCCGAGTTCGGCACTGAAACTCGAAAGTTTTGAGCGAGTTTAGTGTCAAAATTGCAACAACTCATAAATATTTTTAAATTGTTGTACTAGTATTTTAATTTGCTTTACAAACTTAAATGTTCTGCATTAAACTGGTAGTGTTGCATTAATATGAGGAAGGAAGTTGTCCTAACTATTTTACAGCCTCTAAATCGTGTCCACAGAGTAACAATAAGCGACTCCGTGATTCGTTATGACAATGATGACTAGGCATCCAAGAAGAAATCCAGTTCATCCCAGAGTAAAATGTTTGACACAAATCATGTTTTATTAATGAATCCCTCACCATGTCATTGTTATTGCCTAATAAATTCATGTATTTATTGTAAAAGTTAATGTTTAGTTTTGCATCTAATGATAATTTTTCCACCTTTTAAGATGCCATAAGTCCAATTAAGTATTTAAGTGTTTTGAAATATTGAGTTAATACTTATAATGTTGTGCTTATTTTTTTATTAAAATTATTGTAATTAAACAATTTATCTTGTAACTTTATAATTCTTAAACATCAGCTTCAAATGTCTCACGTTCTAATGGCATAGATCATATGAGAAGTATTTCTGAATGATTATTTTTCATGATCAATGGTTCTAGTTAGAACAGACGATTGAAATACTGTATTAAGTGTTTATCAGAATCGAGAATTATAAAATAATTGGTGTTTTACGTAGATTTTTAAAACCTTGTGAGGATTACATGATCAATTTAAATGAATGAAAGTGTGAAGATAAAACCAAAAACATGATTCAAAAAATATTAATAAATTTAACAATCTGTAGCTTACTCTATGGTCAAACACTGGTTTGCTGTCCGCTGTCGTGTCATCTGTAAATTCAAATTGAGTGTGAATGCATTTGAAGTGTAAGTTGTGATGTCGATTTCAGTGTTTTATTTAATTAATAAGTAAGTTGTGGCTTATAAATTTGTGTTACTCTTTATACCAAAATGGAGGATTTACCGGGACCTTCAGATTGTGTTGTATGAACACTGTCTGTATAGTCCAATTTTTGTTCAACCTAACCTAGTAATTTAAAAAAAATAAAATATCAAAAACATGTCTGTAATGAAAACTAAGACAAGCCTAAGAGGTTTGTGTTTTTTTTTTGTTCCATAATAATTGAAATTAAGTCAATCCATTAATTTTAGGCTCAACTGTCGTTTGGCATTGAGCTGTTTTTAAATAAAAGTGTTTTGTTTTGGCGTTCAAGTTTCATTAATGATTTTAGCGAATTTCCCCTATAGGGAAGAAGCTATTACCGTAGTCGGCATGGTAAGACCTAGGCCCGGGACCATGATAACTTTTCGTTTTGAGGTCCCCAGACCCCAAAAACACCATTCGTTTGAAACTGTATATATATATATGTATCTATTATATATATATATATGTATCTATTATATATATATATATATATATATATATATATATATATATATATAATATATGTGTGTCCACGAGCACGATAACTCTCATAAAAATTATCCGATTTTGATGAAATTTTGTATAAACGTGTAAAGCAACATTTATGACTTTAAGTTCGAAAAACAGCCCGATCGCTCTATCCAAAGGGGTATTTTGGGGGGGTTTTGTACCCCAAAAATGGGTTTTTCGAATTTTTTACATATAATTTTGGAAAAAGTCAAATTTTAGTTTTTCCCATTGGATTCAGCTTAAAAAACACACAATTTGGTATTTTGATCAATTCTCTACGTCAATTGGTTACCGAGATATTGAAAGTGCTAAACACAGTACGTTGTCTAGTGTTATTCTTATGGAGGAAAATACAAATTTTATATCTCGCTTATTTATGAAAGTATACTGACGAAACTTGGTATACGGCTTCATCTGGTTTTGGACCATTGATATTTGCTCAATAAACAATTTTTTACCAAAGGCTCCCATAGCAGCCAACCTGCGTACTCAGCCCCATGTTATTCTTATGGAGAATAAGTAACCGTGTTATCTGCCTTCATTATGAAAATAAATTAGTGAAATTTGGTATGTGGCTTTACCTACATGAGTTATATTGATATTTGTATAAAACCCCATTTTTTGTGTTCCTTGCTTCAGCAAACCTGCATACTCAGCCGCCATGTTATTCTTATGGATTCTTATGGGACGGAAGGTTATGGTCCCCTGTTGCTGTTAGAACTGCTAAACTTGTGCTCCTCAGTTTTTGACAAAATTCTGTGAAATCTCTGTATTTTTTAACAAGTGTTTTACATGTAGTGATTCAGTTTGTTTTTCTGTGCTTAAGTATGAAACCAGTTTTTTTCGTTCAAGTAACCAGTTGCAGTTTATTTATGATTTATTAAATAATATTTCAAGTGAACTCAGGTTTGTTCAGAAATTAGAGATAAGATGGCTCA
This sequence comes from Allygus modestus, assembly GCA_963675035.1. NCBI lineage: Eukaryota > Metazoa > Arthropoda > Insecta > Hemiptera > Cicadellidae > Allygus > Allygus modestus. Next base: position 198,476,777 of record OY776111.1, on the reverse strand, counting down.
AGAGATAAGTGTCCAGTGGGTTAAAGTGCAAGGAGTTGACCTTTGAGCCAGTAGACTCTGCCAGCCGCAGTTCTGTGCTACAGCTCAAGTGTTGTTTGTTTACATTTCATCTGAAGTCTGACCCACAACTGATAATAAGCACTCTGATTTTAGTGACTGCCAAATGTCACTTTGAGGCTGCACGATTTTTTCCTTGTTTTGTTTAATACCTCACTGTTGGGAATTTAGTCAAATAAGCTGTTTATGTTTATTTCCTGAGAGAATATTTTGAAAATAGAAATAGAATATATGAACCAGTCAATACCATAAAACTGGCTTTGTAGTTTATTTTACAATATAATTTTTTTACTTACTACCGACCTGAACTAAAAATATTTAAATTAATTAAATCTTGAACAAAATGAATTCTTCTCAAAAGGACTCCTTTACCAAGAATGCCAACCCACCTCGAGGTTGGATAAGAGAAGAAAAACTGCGAAAGAATGGTCTGAGTAAAGGCAAAGTTGATATTTACATAAAATCACCTGGAGGTAAATTATTCCGATCAAAAAAAGAGCTTGAGCAATATATTCAAGATAAACAACTTCCACTTAAAATAGAGGACTTCAATTTTACTCAAAGAAAGCACAACCATAGTAATTCATCCTTCAGTAGTACAAGTGATTCTTTAAGTTTGGAGTTAATTAACTCGTCTGTTTCAACGAAATCAAGTTTCAAAAATCACCCCGATAGATATCACTCCTAACACATCAGTAATTATGTCTGCTAATACCCCTGTTTCTTCTAATTTTAATTCAAATGACAGTGAAAACCACACCACTAAAAATGCAGCAGTGACCCAAACCAGCAATAATGCATCACTATCTCTGGATCTTATGACTAAAGAATGGGTAACAGATGATAGTATTGAAAAATATTTTGACATATTGAGCAATGATTTTGTTAAAGACAACACATGTCTAATTAAACCAGTAATTAGACATGCAATTAGATGTCTGGATGATTTTGAGATGATTTTGAGTATATTTTGGAATCTTTGAAACTGCATGAAAAATCATTCATAATAATACCCGTAAATGATGCTGTGGCTGCAGATAAAGTTAGTGGCTCACATTGGAGTTTACTGTTTTACTCAAAACCTGAAAATTTATTTTTGACTCCCTTGGAAACTACAATCTGAATTCAGCTAATGAAATTTTATCTAGAATTTCGAAACATATTTATTTACAGAGTACTCCAAAAATACATCCACTAAAAATTGTAAAGTGCCCACAGCAGGGAATGAATAAAGTAGACTGTGGGGTCTACACATGATGCTGTTTGTTGATCTTCTCATACAGGCAATCTCAAGTAAAGTCACTCATAACATAGAAACTAGTTTCCAACAACAGAGGATTGAAGAGTCAGATATTGTGATGAAACGCTCCACTATTGCTTACCTGGTGTATAATAATAACTATATTTTCTTAACCTCTGAAACGTTGAAGAAAGTAATATTTCAGCAAGTCCTAACTGCCTCACAGAACACTACAGCTCACATGAATTCAATTGTTAGCTCAAGTCCCCTTAAAACAAAGCAGCTCAAAGGTAAAACAAACCTATCTGACATTAGTGGCAGTGTAAATGAATGGATTGAGGTGAAGCGCTCAAAAGCCTCTGAATTAATAACTATTAATCCTAAGTTAAGTGTTGAAGCTGTGGTAGGTGAGCAGGGAAACATACCATTAAGTAACATGTTTGGCGCTTTGGAAGTAGTAGAGGATTCTACCTCAGATGAGCAGGCAAGCTGTGAAACTTTAACAGTTAAAAGTGGAAATAAATTAATTCAATCAAACCTAGTGAAGTTGAACAATGAAAAAACACCAACTATCTTCTCAGATAATACCCAGCTTGGTCAACCTAAATTGAATGTCACAGTTTTTTCGGACAGTCAGGGAAGATATAAAGGTACTAAATTGAAACAAAAGTATCCGGATAAACTTCAAACAGTGGGATCAGTGATGCCAAATGCTTGCCTCCTTCAAGTTGCTGAGACTGCATTGCATTTAACGGATGACATCAAAATACTTATGGGTGGAACCAATGACACGCTACGTAAAGATCTATCCCCCATTTACTCATGTTTAGAAAAAAGCTACGAGATATCAGTGCTAATAAGCCTTCGATTATAACCACAATACCCAGGAGATATGATCTGCATCAAAATGACTCATTTCATGATGAAATTGACCTTGCAAATAACTATCTAAAAGAATTAGTGGCTCGAACAGACAATGTACATATTATCAATGTTGATGAACTGAAGAGGTTTCATTTCACAAAGCATGGTCTTCATATCAATAATAGAGGTAAAAATAGACTGGTTCATCTTATATTTAACACAATTAAAAGAATTAATACAAACTCTTATAGGAAAAAAGAAGTTAATACAAATATAACTGTCACGGATACGCACATGTCGGAGGTCATCAATAAGTATAAAGACTGCAAAACTGTAGGCTTTGCACACAGCATCTCGGCTGACTTTCACGACCCCCACCATATGTCTGCTGGTGTGGCTGTGGTATTCAAAAAACATTTTGGTAAACCTAGTCCCGTCCAACGTCTATCTGAACACCTAGCTTTTCAGAACAATCAAGATGGTGTTTTTATATACAGTCTGATCACTAAAGGCAAGTACCACAACAAACCTGAAATTTATGACTATGATAAAGCTTTTCAAAATTTGACCCAGGATTTTAAAAGAAGAGGTCTCAATCACCTAATATGTTCGCCTATTGGCTGTGTGTGAGACAAAATTTAACTATATCACTTCATTACCAATCTAAAAAACTTTCAGCAGGAAACTGGCGCAACTGTTACTATTGTGTCATACTACCAAAAATCTTTCCGACAGCTAAGAAACGGTTTGTCACATGAAGAATTTCAGCATCGTCTTAAACAATTAATTCTATTGACAAGACCTACAAACATGCCAACATCCAAGTTAAATGGCGGTCGTCCAATTGAGTCAACAATAGACACTGATGCAGCAAAATCTACAACAGCGAGAAACCGATACAGTTGACACCAATTTCCAGCATAGTGACAGTCAACCATCTCTACAGTCCAGTCTTCTAGCCTCTCCACTACCTGATTACATATGCAGCAGCCCCGGTACTCCCGACGACAGTAATGGACCAAAACCATGCTCAACATCTTTCAGGTCTCAAGCAGTGAGTGAAGTAGTGAGTGATGTGAGGGGGAATAAGGTCAATCTGGGGAATGGTGCAGTGGTCGGTGCTGTTAAATCTTCAGAAGACTCCAGAACTACCACAGAAAAAAGGACCCTTTTTTAGTATTAGATCAACCCAACCTAAATGTAATATAAAGAAATTTAATTTAAGTATTTTCCACCAAAATATTAGAGGGATAATGTCATCTTTAGAACCACTAGATGTAACTTTAACTGAGCTAAATCCTTGTATAGCTGTCTTGATGTTAAGTTCAACATTTGCAAGACTAAATGTTGATGGCTATAACCTCATTGCCAGTTTTGGCCGGAAAAAATCTAGAGGGGGTGGAGTTGTTATACTATCAAAGCCATTTATTAATTGCAAAGAAATTGTTTTGCCAGAAATTCAAGACCTTATCTCTGAAAAGATTTTTGAATTTTGTATGGTAGAGATTGATAAGGTAATAAAAGGCAGTAAATTGCTCTTAATTGGCTGTTACAGGAATCCTATTAGACAAAGTGAAGCAGAATATATTCATAGACTAAATATAATGCTTGATGTAGTTAACTTTTAATACAAATATGTGGTTTTCATGGGGGACATAAATATTGACATAATAAATTTTAATTACGGCAGTAGCAAAAAATTATTAAATATTCTAGCAGCAAACGGATTTAAGTCATTGGTTGATTTTCCAACAAGAATTACACAATCAACTGAAACAGCCATAGATAACATCTTCACAAATCTAGACAGTCAATTTTATAAAGTTGAGGGCATCAACTCACAACTTTCAGACCACGATGGTCGAATGCTAGAAATTAAAAATCATAAAAAACACGAAAACTTAAATCATTTTTCTGAATTTTATTTTGAATACAAAAGGAGATTTACTGACTCAAATACTGAGCAATTTATTAATATTTTGCAAAATGAAACTTGGTTAGACCTTTTCTTATCACCGGTTGAAGAAAAGTATGACACGTTCTATAAAACGTTCATGGATCATTTCAATACGTGCTTCCCTAAAACTCTTTCAAGACAGCATACTAAAAAGAAATGGGTTCCAAATGAACTTAAATCAGAAAGACAAAAAATTATTGATCTTAGTCAAACAGCTAGAGATTTAAATTGTAAAGTTTTGCTAAACAAAGTTAAAGAAATGAACAAACAATATAAAGGAAAGTTGAAGTCCTCAAAAAATCAATATTACAAAAAGAAAATTAGTAATTCAAATAATGTCAATAAAACTTCTTGGATGATCATCAATTCTGAAGTGGGAACTGGCCCAGGAAAAATTAAAAACATAAACTTAAAGATAAATGATATTGTATGTTCTGATCCTTCATTAATCTGTAATCAGTTCATTGATTATTTTACAAACATTGTAGATGATAATGCACTATCGAATCTAGGACCAGTCAGTGATGATCCTAATAGTACGGGAAGGGTACTTTCATGTGACAAGAAATTTAGTTTTAGCTTTGTTGATGAGAAGGACATTGATAATATTATTCGTAGTCTAAAAAATTCGTTCAATGTAGGGTGTGATGATGTTTCTGTGGTACTCCTGAAAAAAGCTAAATCAGTTTTATTAAAACCAATTACTCACCTAATAAATTCTTCATTAATATCCGGTATTTTTCCAAGCAAACTAAAGATTACAAAATTAAAACCACTCTTCAAAAAAGGAGACAAGCAAATGGTATCAAACTACCGACCTATTGCTTTGTTACCATCTATTTCAAAAATTTATGAAAAGGTAGTTAATAATCAACTGGTACATTTCTTCGAAAGCTATGGATGATCGGTCATTACAGCTGCCACAGACTTTATTGAATCTGTTATAGATAATCTAGACAACAAGCGGGTCTATTCATGGACCTAAGTAAGGCCTTTGATTCAGTATCACATGATTTATTACTTTCCAAACTGAATCAATTAGGAATTAGAAATAATGCATTAAACTGGCTCAAATCTTATCTTTATGACAGAAAGCAGTTTGTCGAAATTGTTCATCACAATAACAACAACTATAAAATTCCTTACCGTTCTTCCATTACAGCAGTTAAATATGGGGTGCCACAGGGATCCATCTTAGGCCCCCTTTTATTTGTTTGCTATTTAAGAGACTTCCCCCAGCTTAGTGATTCGAGTAAACTGTGCCTATATGCTGATGATACCAATTTGAAAATCACAGCTTCAACTATTGATGAATTAGAAATTAAAATTAATTCTGACCTAACAATTTTAAATAGGTTTTTTAATTCTAATAATTTGCTTTTAAATCTTGAAAAAACCAACATTATTAATTTCCAAACTCGATCAGCTCAAAATATAATTCAACCTAATATTACCGTCCTTAACAAGAAAATTGAAGTCATGGACAGCATTAAATTTTTAGGATTAGAAATAGTAAACACACTCAACTGGAACCGTCATGTTGAAAAATTACTAACGAAAATTTCTTCTGGCCTCTACGCATTGATTAGGTTAAAAAATTATTGTGAAAAAGAAACTCTGAAAGTAATTTATTTTTCTTACATCCTTTCAGTGATATCTTTTGGGATATCACTGTATGGTGCAACAACTAAAAATAATTTAAATGCTATTTTGATAATGCAAAAAAAATCTATAAGAATAATTTGTAACTTAAAACCCAGAACTTCAGTTAAGGAAAATTTCAAATCAGAAAACATCATGACAGTTTATGGAATGTATGTTTTTGAAACAGTTTTATCCGTAAGAAATAGATTTCAGGAAATGGAGCTGGTTGGTAATAATCATGAACATAACACCAGAAATCGGGGACGCCTCGCAATAAGCTCTCACACTCTGCAACTTTTCAAAAAAAAAACCTATATATGCTGGTTCAAAATTTTACAATAAAATCCCAAAAGATATCACAGATGAGGTCTCAAATAAAAGATTCAAAATTAAGTTAAAGCAGTATCTCATCAACAAAGCTATGTATTCTTTCGAAGAGCTGTAGTTTTCATTCCTATATTAAATTCTAAGACCTACGCACTTGTTTAAACTTGTTTAATATTATTCAATACTGAAATAAGACACTATTCATGTATGTATTACTACAAACGAATAAAGATATTTTGAATTGAATTGAATTGAATCTTTCCTCAAAAAACCGCCTCGAGAGCGCTCGGTGCTTGGTCCGAAGTCTTGTTCGATGTAAGTCCGCCAGCAAACCTTACGTCGAACCGAACTCCGACGCGAACCGTCGCACGAACGTTCGCTAGTGTAAGGTGGACTCCGAACTCCGACGCAAACTTTTGGGCGAACATAAATTGGTTCGGGCGAAGCACCTGGAGTCGGTTTTCTTGCGACACATCAAAGAAATGTTAGCGATGATGTTCGTGTCAGGGTTCGGTAGTGTATGGCGACTCGAACATTCCCGCAAACACCAGCCGCTGCGGCCCAACGCTTGCCTGCGTCAGTTCCTTCGTTGGCTCCAAAGACAGTGGTTTTTGTTACCCGGCAGTGATGTCTTGTCCAGATAATAGTGTTTATTGAGTGAAGTGAGTGCCTATTGGGAGTCTAACGTAGAATGGTCTGAAGATGACTACCTTTTTCTCATAGAGTGCTACAAGAAGATGCCAATATTGTAGGATTTGATACATTACTGCATTACCGGTACCAGTTTCGTGCCTCCTCGAGCGCACTCACTTCCTATAAGATTGATCTAGAACTAAAAATCTGTAGGGGACATTCTCGTGAAGTTCTTATAGTGTCCACTCACTTGCTGAAACTTCAGTTTTCCCAACAAATTTACTCCTCCATCTCTTCTCTTTGTTGGACAAGCTTGGTTTCCTACCAGCGACGGTCTTACCTCTCTTCCGAAGAACATGGCTGATGTAGATGTAAGCCGCAGCAGCTAGTTATTCATCAATTGAACGCCTGACCGAGAAAGAAAGTTGTGGTTCGTGCGAAAATGATCACGTCGAGGTTAGGTTCGGGGCTAGTTTCTTTCATAAGGCACCGCGAACTTCACCACGAACTTCGCCATGAACAAATCAGTGTTCGCGTTGGGGCTCGGTTCGCTAGCGTTAGGGCTCGGTTCGCTAGTGTATGGTTCGGAGGCCCCACTAACTACTGAATTTTTTCCCTTTGACCCCAAATCCTGCTCGGTCCGATGTCTTGTTCGGGAAAAAGTCCGGTAGTGTGTGGCCGTCTTTAGGTATTGGTATTGTACTTACATCCGGCACTTGGTTTCCAAGGAATATGTCGATCGTCACGCGAAAAGTCAGATGTCAGTTCATGAATTGGACGTTGATTGTAATTGATTTGTAAATACTACCTAACTGTTTTACAATAAAAGTCCCAAACCCAGTATTACTTACTATTTAAGCAAAAACCTACATATTATTTTGTACTTATTTCTTATATTAAACATCATTTTTGTAACATACCAACATCTAAATATTTATTTAATCGTCTATTTTGGCGCCTCCCTCAAGCCCTGTTTGTGGCTACCGTGGGTGCCGAGGCACCCACGGCACCCACCGTGTGCACGCCTATGTCTTCATGTTGTTACTAACTGATTGTCCTTCATGATACCCTTAGTTAAGGCTACTAGTGTTAAAAGTATTCAATCTGCATGGCTAAATGTTATGCAATAACTTTGGTATGATTTATTTTCAAACAAATTTAGGCCTACTTACCTAACCTTACTTAATGAAGCAGAAATCCATTTATTTTACTTACTATTATTTTTAGGTCACATTAACTAGAAAAGCATATTTTAATAACAAAATTTTTAAATGGAACCTTATACACATTTTGATCCAATCCAACTCGACCTACGTGTTTTTAGTGAATTTCCTTTGGAAAGTGAACTATTAGCGTGACCCACACGGTGAAACTTAAGCCCGGGACCACCATAGAAGTACCTAACGTGACCCCCTGAACACATTTTGGGGGGTCGTTCAAAATTGTATATATATATATATGTGTTTGCACTCTAGCGGTCACATTTTTTGTCCGATTTACTTCAAATTTGGTAGGGACGTTCCTTTCTGTAATCAGATGGACAAGTTCGTTGGGCAAAACAATCGGAAAACTCTAAACCCCTTTTTTGGGGATTAATCTTTCAAATTTCGAGTTTTTTGGCCCAAAAAGGGTCAGAAAGCCCCGGACGTAAAATGAATGAATTTAAAAAGATGGGAATTATTAAGGCCAAAGTTTTAAGCCCTCTCTCGTCATTCTAGCATAAATATTTACCGAGTTTTTAAAGAAAATGTATATCGGCTAAAGACAGTACGTTGTCTTATGGGTTTTTTACATTAGAAAAGCATGTTATTCATTTGTTGGGGTATTTGTTTCATCCCCAGCAACCTCGCGCCTACTTTTAAGCCTGAATGGACCTTTCGCCTAACCTTATAATGCGCAAAATTGTATTCCTAACATTGCAGGTAAATTAAACCAGGAGCATTAGAACAGCCAAAAAATCAATGTTTTCAGATTTCAATAAAATTGGCATAAATGTATATTTTTACACTGGGTTTGAGTTTTAAAAGTTTTGTATGTGGAAATTCACTTCCCTCACGTCAGCGTGCTGCGTGCGAACTCGTTTTAAATTTGTATGAGTTACTCGATTCGAACTCGAGATTAACACGTTCGCTGCGGCCCACCAATGGCGGGCGTACGCCGAGCACGGCAGCGAACTAGATTGGCACAGACGAATTAAATTATTTCGGTCTGATGAATCACAAAACAGCGGTGCGGTGATGTGCTGCATTTCCACGAGACTGGACGTAGTTCGCTGAAACACCCACAGGTAGCAGCACTGCCTGGGTACTAGCCATTTCCCTTGTAATGTCAATTACAGGGAGAATATCCCAGAAATATGGGGCAAAAACTGGTTTTTTGTCCCTTATGAACGGGAATTTTACGGGGAAATTTACTACCAACCTACACCAAAATAAAGCTCGCATTCCTAGCTAAAACGCTGACATAAAATACCCGTCCTCACCAAAGTGCTGCCAGCACGAGACCAAATGGAACTTGCATGTAGACAGAGCGCCTTGTGGCGCTCTCAGAGCGCGACGTTGTTCTGCCGAGCGCCACATGGCGCTCGCCGCAGCGAACGTGTTAAAATCTTTTGCCATTTACTCGACTCAACCAAAAAAACCTGTACTAGCACATCTTTAGTAATTTGGTCTTTAGATGATAAGACTATATACCAAATTTGATTTTGTTACAACAAGCCGTTCTTGAGTAAAAATTATTTTGTGAAAAAACCAAAATGGCGGCTATACGAGTAACTTTTGAGTTTTTGACATTTTGAATATGATATTTTGACTTGTTTATGGTCCAGGAATAATAGCTGAAAAAGTTGTTAGAGAGTTCTGGGACACCCTGTATATGTGCACCTTCAATGGGTTTTGGTGAACTGATTTGCTGTGTTATCAGGTGTTGGATGTGGATACTGGCAAGCCTGTGGCAAGAGGGCAGCCAGGGGAGATCGTGGTGAGAGGTCCAGCTGTCATGGTCGGATACTGCAGTGATCCTGAGGCCACCAGAAATACTATTGACTCCGAAGGTTGGCTGCACACCGGTGATGTTGGATATGTGGATGATGAGGGCTTCTTTTACATCATCGATAGAATCAAAGAACTTATCAAATACAAAGGATATCAGGTAATATTCTTTACTGAGTAGGACTGTTCGTTAGCTCAGTTAAGATTCATAAAGTAACTCTGTTGGTTAGAAGTGGGGGTGTGCGATTACTCGAAACTTTGAGTGTTTGGCCAGGTATTGCAATACTCAAACTCGACTCGGAAGTTTGAAAAATACTCAAAAGTTCTAGCGAGTATTTCCCGCCGATTTCCAGACGATCACTAACAAGTGCGACCGGCCAAATCGTGTACTAATGGCTGCAAAAGGCGATTGCATCACGTAAAATGGGCTGAAAATGACGACCGGACTGCGTAATTTCGGCTGTAAATGACGACGGAAATCATAATATCAGCCAAAAATGATGACTGGCTCACATAATAAAGGGCTGAAATGGCGACGGTATACATAATATCGACAAAAGTGGTGACCGGGCCACTTAATATTGGCCGTTACCAACGATTTTGTCATCTAATATTGATTTTAAGCGATGTCCGGACCAGGTAATATTGGAAAAATTACAACTAAATCATGTTTTATCGGCCGGAAACGAATGTCAAAACGTGTTTTGTTTGTCAATATGTATGCCAGTTTGATTGTTCTGGCCAAAAATTTGTATTGCCACGTTCATGTATTAGTTAGAAACCATGTTTAGATTATCAAATCTCGAGTGATACCCAAATCCCATTACACTATTTGAAACTACCAACTGATAGCAAATACTCGCTCAAAAATACTCTAAACGTGAAAATAATTGGCACTAGTCGATTCGACTCAATTAAAAAAATCACTACTCGTACTGTCAGTGAGAGTAAAGAAGACCCCTGGAATTTTTCCTACACAAAAATTACAGGCACTACCATATGGTCACTACTCTAGTGCTTTATGCGGCATTCATTGTTACTATTAGGTAAGTTCCTCCTGAAACCATGATACTGTGAAAAAACTTACTTACATTGCGTTTTGAGACATAAGAACCATAGAACTATAAACATGTAACACCGACAAGGGGTCTTCTTTACTCTCGCTGACAGTACACCCCTAGTTAGAAGAAAATTAAATTAAATTGTAATCTTTATTCGATACTGGAATGGTATAAATCTTTGATAGTGTCATAGTTTACAGCAAAGTCAAATAAATATATTTTTAAATAACAGGAATTCTTGACAACATAACAAAAGTACAAATAAAATAAAATGCTAGGCCCAAAATGTAGACCAGAAACCAATATTTATTCTAATGCAATAAAACTGCAGTAAACAAAATAAAAATTAAACATTAATATTTTGTGTTAAGAAAATCCTTTAAACAATAGAAGGGATTCTATAAAAGCCATGAATACAATTTGATTTTAAATGTTTTGAAAGGACACAATTGTTTTTCTAAGAAGTTATACGTTTAAAAAAAAATTCAGTATGGAATAACAGCATTGAATTTGTTGTGAGTAGTGTAACCATGAAAAGAATATTAAAAATTTACGGTATGCTCCTCATTACACAAGATCATTGGAATCTTGGGCACCTCAGATAGCAAAAAGCTCTGATAATATGGAGTTAGCTTGTTTTTTGAGGTTATTTAGTAAATAAATAGACTTTTAATATATTATTAAAAAACATCTTTATAATCAATAAATCGAGAGTTTAGGTCATGATAAGGAAATTTTCAAAGAACAAATGTGATTATGGTACCTTAATTTACTTCCAAACATCACTTCAATACTTTTGATTAACCCTTTGAGTGCCGCGGCATTGCACACAGCGACGCGATGCATTAGGCTTAAAGTGCCGGTGTCACTGACAGCGACTCTCGGTATTTTACGTAGTACTTCATATCAAAACAAGGTACTGGCTTCCAAAGTATATTGTTTTGATCCAGAAGCTTCCTGCTATCAGTTCTATAGAAATTTTGTTGCCTTTGGTCTCTTAGTAGACCCTAATTTAGTCATCTTCGTTGCAGATGGCGTCTGTATTTTTGTTGTTGTTTAAGGTTACACCGGAAAACAACGTAAATATCACTGATATTCTTGATATTGAAGTTGTGTTTTAGTGTTTTTTACTTCCTATTTACATATGAAACAAAATTGAGTACCGGTAGCAGAATAGATGGAAACAACTTGAGTAACCTTCAGGAATTAGTTTACAATGAACTTGGAAACAGTGTCATTGTTGTAGATACGCAAGTTTTTATGAAAGTAAAAAGTACACATACGTCTTTTGTTTTCTAGTTTATTGTGCATTCCATTTACTTTGGTAGGCCTAATGCTTATATACTAGTAATAATAAACATGTGTACTGACAACAAACTAAAAAATAATATTTATTTATGTTACAAAATTTTACTTCAACGTAACCACATAGCCTAGGGCCTTTTTAGAATTGTAACATAATATTTTTATTTCACTTTTTTTGCATACTTTTTTAACTCATATTGATGATTTATACATCAGTTTTGATCAGCATTTTCTGCTCTTTCTGACTATTGGGTTGAATCAAATCAAATCAAATTGTTTAGCATAATTTCTATAAGTCAAAGTTGGGAAAAAAACTAATTTTAAATTTTTTTTGTATAAAAAAGGATATTTTTAGTCCCAGTTTATTTTTTAACTGTAGTTACCTTATACTATTTCTTAGAGAATTTATTCATGCACAAAATAAATAAAAAAGTATATGGATATCTCTAAAATTGTATTTTAAATGACATTTTATATAAACTACTACATTCTCCATTGAAATTAGCCCGGCAATTTATGCATAAGAAATGGCCATGATACCACAGCACTCGAAGGGTTAAAGCAAATAAATCTTTAATTCAGCTTTGAATTTTACCACCTAATGCTTTTTTTACCTTATTTTCATATACCTGTAGGTAATAAATTAAATGTCTAATTTAGTCAGTGAGAAAAATTTGTTTACTTATGTAGGCCTACTGTGTTTTATACCCCTAGAGAATGCTCGGGAAATGATATAATGCAGAAGGATCAAAAAGAATTAGAATCCAATGCAGGTCAATCAACTTAAATTACTGCCTAATCCCTGCGGTATTGTATTTTCACAGACCTGTAGCTAATTAATATAATTTCTATACCAATCGGCCAGTGATGGAGAGAACACAGGCAGTGCCCAGTCGGCCGTGCCGCACCGCGAAAACTGATAAGCCATTGCTACAGTATGAGAGCAAGTGAAATTCTGAAATTGAGATTCTTTATTTCCATATTTTCATTACACTGAAATTGTAAACATTAGCAAATTTAAATTTACAACATTATTAAACAATAGGTAGTATATACATGAGACGTTTTTATATTTGTCTTATGTATATACTACCTATTGTTTAATAATGTCGTAAATTTGCTTATTTCTACAATTTCAGTGTAATGGAAATATGGAAATAATAAATAACATATTACATATAAATAAACATCCCATACATACAATATAATTAAGGGAAATATAGACAGGATACGTAGCCTCTGAGCACAAAAGCTGTATTGAGGCTAAGTTTAATGTACATTAAATAAAGATAAGACTACTTGCAGACGCTCCTGTTATTATAAATTTAAAATTACATGTTTTTGACAATTGCATAATATAAACCAATAAGTAAAATTTATAAGAATATTCATGTTTGCACCCTGCTTATTAATGCAATTAGTACGAAGATCAGTATTGAACTACATAAAAGTACACTGATGCGCACATTAAATACACTTTCATGTGTAATGCCTATATCATTTTGCTTATCGGTAGTTGTTAATTAAAAACAACTTCAACTTCATTGTTTTCAAATAACCATATCTTCAATAATTTAAGAAAGGTTTTAATCTGCTCATAAGAAGCAACAGGCAACATTTAAAATAATTTAGGAGCATAAAACAGAACAAATTGTCTAAAGGCCTCATTGTTTGGCTGAAGAACAGCAATGCGCTTCCTCAATTGAAAGGTAGTAGAAAGAATACTGCCTTGTTCACCAACTTTTACAATTTGTAATTTCAAATATCGACAGAAATTATTAGTTTGCATTAAGGTGGACTTATGATTTATTTCTACATTAACGTTTATTTGTTATGTGGTACAGTGCTAGTTTTTGTAGTAACTCAAAATATTTATATTGTTAATAGTTCCAATTAGTATTAATAATTTGTAGAATCTCTTAACAAATGGAAATCAAATTTGTAAAATCTCCAAAATTTAGAGTTATTTAGTGTGTAGTACAAATTTGCTGGCATCTCGTTGTAAACCATCTACAGTGATGAACCATTGTTGTGCTGCAGTTTACACAACTGCAGCATTGGTCCGGGAAATCTGTATTACTAGGAGGCTCATTAACACGTTCGCTGCGCAGTACGGGTATACCCGAGTAGAGGCAATATGGGGAGTCTGGGACAGCTGAAAAATAATTGTTTTTTAATCAGAAGTGACGTTTGAGTGACGTAGTGATGACGTATGTGTGACGAGAGGGTGTGATGACGTCACGGCGATGACGTATTGGTGTGACGATACACATACGTCATTGGATGTGAGGTAATGTGAAAGCGGGTGGATTTATATTAAGAAACGGTTTAGTTACGTCGGTTTGCGACTTGAAATGGCCAACCGTCCATTTAAGTCGGTTTGGTCGGTTTGCGACTTGAAATGGCCAACCATCCATTTACGTCGGTTTGTGTTATCTTATCTTATCTTAGATCTAGATCTTAGATAAGATAAAAATTTTTTCTGGGGGCGGAGCCCCCAGACCCCCCCCCTTGCTTCGCTCCCCATCCCACGCCATAGAGTCCCCCTCCACTATTAACCCCCGCCACATTTACAGCTTAGCACAGGATCGCGCGTTACGATCCATTCACACTCCTGATCTTAGCCGCAACGCAACCATGGCTCGCAACTTACAACCGATCAAACGCCCTGCTGACTCTTCTGACGACGACTATTCGGACGAAGAGGGTCACAGACGTCGCAGGAAACAGTTCAAGTTCTGCCAAACTAGACCGACGGCTGCAACTACTCCTGTGGGGAGAGCGACGATTCAAATTAAGCGAGACATATTCACTTACCGACAGATCATCCAACTCATGGACATCTTGGACCGCTACCGACACCTTGCCGATCAGATGATTATCGAAGTTAGTAGCGGAGATCACTTCCACCTCATCCTCCAACATCAACACTTGGACACAGTCGACGCTAGCCTACGCCAACAACTACAACTACGACAAATTCTTCGGGTCGTCGCTTCCATCCCCCCACACTAAATCCAGGACTTCCACTCCTTCTACAAACGGCCTTTATCAAGGCCACCACTTATATCATTCGTTGTGAATCAGCCTAGCAACCATACATCATACTAAACCTACATTGCGTACATTTCAATCCAGATTCTCAGGACTTAGTCATTTAACATCAATCATTTTGGTGGCCTTTACAAAGGCCATTTTTACAAGTCTCAATTATTTTTACTTTCACAGTCTTAGACGATTCCTTTACAAGTCTCAGCCTCACATCTTGTTACTTCTTTTACAGGAGGAGTATTCAACATTTTATGGACTTTGTCATTTATCCAACTTCAGTTTAGTGGCCTTTATAAAGGCCGTTTTAATAAGTCTCAATTTTACAACTTTCGCGGTAACAAAGAATAGTTATTCAGTTGTAGCTATGAATGTTTTAGGGGACTTCAAATAATTATAATTTATATTCTCCAAACATGTTCAAACGTGTTCAAGGTCATTTTAATACTTTAAAAAAAAGGATCTTGACTGTGGCGGATTGCCCTGCCGACCAGTCAAGAAGGGTCAGTTCATTCATGGCGGTTTGCCCATGCCGACCGATTGAACTGCTTAGGGTATGGGTGGACCGCAGAACTCCACACTGCGTGAACCACCCGGGTTTGTTTTTGGGGTTGTGATGGGAATAGGGTAAGGGACAGAGTTTAACTTGTACAAATCAACAAATTGTGTTAGTGTTAGTGGGAAACCAGCGAAGCCATGCAAGACAGAAAAGGATTGTACAGAGAAGAATAAGAGATCGGCGCTGAGTTTAACGATCCAGATCCATTGCCCACCGCACTGTTCACCCAACGCCTGGAGCAGTGCTGACCACACAGGGGGACTTGTCTCAGGCCTTGTGCGACGCAGAAGGTGTTGACTCCGCCTCGGGACCCGGCGGAGATCAGCGTAGAGATGCCGGCCGATAGCAAGTGAGACCTACATATGTGGTGCTCGCTATATCACAGAAGTTCCAAGCCCGGGGTACCACTGCAGGGATTGCGGTACTAGGAGACCTCCGTGGATTTCAGCTTCTCTCCGATGATCTCCGCTGTGTCCCGCTTCTCTGGAGCTGCTCTGGACTGGTCCCGTGTCTGCATGCCGAATGATTCGAGTGGAACGAGCGTCCCGGTTTTATGAACTTTTCCGCTGAGTCAGCAGGAAATAACCTCACCTCATTGGTTGAACTGTTTGACCAATGAGAAGCCGGCTTGTGCTAGTGAGTATACCGCTGTTCTTAAGCGAATCACTTTTGCTCACCCTTTCGTTACGGACGCAACTGCATCATGTTCAGGAAGCAGACCCGGCCTAAGATGGTTGACATGCTTCGTCGGGAACCATCGTTCCAGCTTTCCAGCTCCAGGCCCCACAGTGTCACACCTCGGTCATCACTCCGGCAGCCTCGTCAACGTCCAGCTCCAAAGAGCGAGTCCGTGACAGGGCAGCCTCGTCAACGCCCGGCTCCGACACCAGCGTCAAAGAGTAGACCCGTCGATGTAATGCCTCGACGGGTAAACATATCGACTTGTGCCCGGGAACCGTTCTCTTTACTTAGAGAAATTCTCTCGGATAAGACGAGGGATCTGGAACCTGAGAAGAACTATACGGCCCAGATCCCTGTTATCGATGAGCCGAGGGAGATTCGTCGGCCGAGCTTCGAACCGGCATTCCCTGGGTTCAAGCTCCACCGCCTGTGGAAACTGCAGCCGGGACTTTATTGTCTGCTCGGATGGGACAAGCCTTCGCGGGAGCTTTTGTTGCGCCACCGCAACTTTGTCTTTAGAAGTTACCTGCCGAATGGAGTGATTGAGCCACCGTACGAGACATTAAAGACCTACTTGGAGGTCGGGAAGCCGGAAGATGGGCAACGACGTCGGCGTGTCACCGTCCAATGGGTGTCCATGTAAACAATGACACTGATAAAAACGGCCTTTTTAAAGGCCACCAAAAATTTCAATCGTTTGACACTCAGTAGCGTAAAACATATATTTTGTTTTACCCCCATTCTTACTCCTGCTGTAGCGAAGTTTTATTATAAGTCCCATGAGGTTTCAATAAAGTTTGTTGGTATTTTGTACGGTACGGTACTTAGTTACCGACTTCAACAAATATGGTTTGACCGAGAATTTTAATCGTTCCTCTGTCAACATAGTTTGTTCAAAGGGGTAAGCGCTTGGACTGGGATATTAAATAATTAAAATGGCCTTTCTCAAGGCCACTAAATAAAACGCTGAGTCAGTGTTATTAGTGCGCACCAACAGGAGACCTGCAGCGGATCCTATACGGTACGTAGCGTCGCACCTTAGAGACCAATGATTAGTGGAGCTCAGGACATCCTGCTTGCGCTGAGGAGAGAAGATGGAAACTACGGTGGAAGAAATCTTCGCTGAGATGATTGAGCGACGGGCTCCACTAGCACCAATATCCTCACTCCGGCCGCCTCGTCAACGTCCAGGAGCCTCGAAGAGGCGTGTTCGCTTCGCGTTGGACTGTCCAGCTCCGAGACCAGTGCCAAGGAGCAATCCTGTCACTGTAATGGATTGTGTTGCGGCTACTCCACGGCGAAAGCTTCAGAGGCTGGAGCGGCGCTTCTACACTCCACTTGGGCAACTACGCCATGGCGAGCAGAATCGACGGTTGTGGCGGATGAAACCCGGCCTGTACGAATTGCTATTTTTCGTACGCCAGGATGGTGAGGCTACTCTGCGGGAGGTTGGTTCCTTGGAGCTGACGAGAGTTCGCCTGCCAAGGAGAATGGAGTGGCCGTGGAAGTCGACGCATCTGAAGATTCATGGGCCGGGGGAGGACCTTTCGTATCCCAGAGGGAAGGCCGAATGGGTCCGTCGCTAGATCATCTCAAAAAACGGCCTTTTTAAAGGCCACCACATTTTTCAATCGTTTTTGAACTCATGCATTTGCAAAGTTTTATTATAAGTCCCATGACATACTGGGTATTGGTAATCTGTACGGTACGTAGTTTCCGACTCTAAATAATATATTTTGACCGAGAACTTTGTTCATTATTCGGTCAACACAGTTTATTTAATGCGCTTAAAATAAATGTTATGGGGCTTAACAACCATAGCTTGGAGTAAAGAATAAAATGAGTTGTGTTTGCAAACACAAACAATTCCACGTTTCTAACTTAGAGTTACAGTCGGGCTAAGATTGGAGATACGTAGTTGCCGACTCTAAATAATATATTTTGACCGAGCATTTTGTTCGTTATTCAGTCAACACAGTTTGTTTAATGTACCTAAAAACAAATGTTATGGTGCTTGAGTAAAACATAAAATTGCTTTCAAACACAAACATTTGCAAGTTTCTAACATAGAGGCACAGTCGGTCCAAGATTGGAACATAAAAACGGCCTTTATCAAGGCCACCATTTTTAGTACTTAAATTCAACTGACCAATAGGAGAAGAGTGCTGTGTCAGCAACGCCTATATAATGAGAGAGTAGTGCGATGTTTCCTCATTCCTCCACTGAGCTGATTGCTGATCTGATCACCAAGACATGGACTCTTCTGAGACTTCTGCAGCTGTAGAATCCATCCTGGCTGAGAACAAGGTGAAGTCTATCTTCGATCCGCCGGACGCACCTTCTACATCCACAAGCGTGGTTTCGCCGCCAAGTCCCCTGCACTTTGGAGCACCGACAGCAGAGTCATCGGATGAAGATAATAGGAAATTCATCTCAAAACATGACCCCTTCGTACCGAAGGCAACTTCATCCTCCAGCACACCAAGAATATCATTGAAGAAGACACCACGGGTAAGAAATGCGCCCAAGTGTACCCACCAATTTAAGAGAGGGCCGAAGAAGGGTGAAGTGTGTGCAGTCTTCTGCAAAATAGGAGAAAAGTTCTGCGCTAAACACAAACCTGCAGAGAAAAAGCCGCCAGCATCTAGTTTTGACTTTGAAACTATAGCTCAGGAGGGAAAATTCCGAAGATTGAAAGTTTCCAAAAAATATAAACTCCTACAAATTAAAGAGCGCAAAGTAATTTTGGAAAACAGCGGAAGAATCCTAAAGGTAAGACTGCCTGGATATTTGCAACCAATACCCAAGACTGGGTCATACTTAATATTTCAAAGGGCGGGCAAAGGCGAACTGGCAAAGGCGATGTGGGAGTGCATCTAGATTGGATCAGCAGCTCAGAAACGGCCTTTTTCAAGGCCACCAATTGTTTCACTCGTTATAGTACTCACAGTGTGCTAACTCTGTTGTCTTTCACAAACAAAGTATATTATGTAAAATCCTACAACATAATTAACCTACATTGCGTAGCTTTCCTTCCAGTCAACAATGGTCGAGACCAGTCGTAAACCTTGGTGGAGAATTCAAAAACGGCCTTTTTAAAGGCCAAAAATTGATTCACTCGTTATAGTACTCACAGTGTGCTAACTCTGTTGTATTTCACAAACATAGTATATTATGCACAATCCTACAACATAATTAACCTACATTGCGTAGCTTTCCTTACAGTCAACAACGGTCTAGACCAGTCGTAAACCTTGGTGGAGAATTCAAAAACGGCCTTTTTAAAGGCCAGCAATTGATTAACTCGTTATAGTACTCACAGTGTGCTAACTCTGTTGTATTTCACAAACAAAGTATATTATGCACAATCCTACAGCATAATTAACCTACATTGCGTAGCTTTTCTTACAGTCAACAACGGTCGAGACCAGTCGTAAACCTTGGCGGAGAATTCAAATACGGCCTTGTTAAAGGCCAGCAATTGATTCACTCGTTATAGTACTCACAGTGTGCTAACTCTGTTGTTTTTCACAAACAAAGTATATTATGAGATGAAATAAACTGATAATGCAAGCTGCAGACTGAATTAATATTTACATCTCTCGTTTTAGTACTCAAATTGAGCTGACTGTGTTGCCTTTACAAACGAATTATATTATAAGATGAAATGAACCGATAATACAAGCTGCAGCCTGAATTAATATTTACAACTCTAGTGTCATCGATTCTTTGCATTCAAAAAAAGATTTTGTTTGTTAGGTTGACCTTGAAAAAAATAAAAGCATTGTCAGCAGTTAAGATAAGAGACTGCTGAAAAGCATTGTCAGCAGTTAAGATAAGAGACTGCTGAAAAGCATTGTCAGCAGTTAAGATAAGAGACTGCTGAAAAGCATTGTCAGCAGTTAAGATAAGATACTGCTGAATATGCAGTAGTTATTACTATAAATAGAGGCGTTCTGTAGAGTTGATCACATCCATCTGCGACGTTTACCTGACAACATGGTCTACGAGATTGTTCACCACCAAACAGCGAGAAGGGTTAAACGCTCTCCTCTGTGGCTGAAAACATTCTACCTCCGTGTTCCGATTTATTGGACGACGGAGATAACTCAAGAATGCGACTTGTGGAGAGTTTCTGAGGCTCTAGACAGTATCAGGGCCGACTGCCGAGCGACTACAATTAAATTGACAACGTCCGACGTAGGGTTCTGGATGGCGCCTACTCCTCTGGAAGATGACTTACCCTTCAAGACCAACGTCATCAAAGACCTGAAGCGTTTGCTGCGGCTTGGCCAAAGGGTGACTCTCACCGTCATCGTTTCTTGAGGACGTATCCTGCAGACCCACAACGCCATCTCAAACTCCACCTTCTGAGGGCAACTACAAACGGCCTTTTTCAAGGCCACCATGAATTTCACTCGTTTTAACTAAGCTAAGCGTCTTATTTGAACCATACCAATTATTTATCTTTTCGATTATTAATGTTTCTACTAATAATGAAATTAATAATTACCAACACATGGTTTTTAAAATTTTTAGTTGTACAAAACACATCGTGGTTTCTTAATTTTACCTCAACTAACAATTGAAATTTATGATATTAAGTATGCACAAGTGTATCTCTTTCTCTCTCTCTCTCTCTCTCTCTCTCTCTCTCTCTCTCTCTATATATATATATATATATATATATATATATATATATATACATTTTTTGAGATCAAAACCTATGTTTACGGTTTTTCTACCATAACTTAGCAATTTTTTTACTGACTAAAACTTAATGCTCTTATTCGTTGTTTATTTTTGCTTGCTCATCACAAAATTCCCCTATAAATAAAGGTAAATAGTAGTCACCGGTCATTCATATCCTATCTACCACCATGGCACCACTAGACATCCCTCACCACTGGAAGCAAATTGGAGAAATAATTGAAAATGTCTTACAGGAAGATGTGGAGGAGATTGAAGATACTAGCGACTCCGAAGACCTGACCAACTCCGATGACAACACATCATCACTAGATGTCTCTGACATAGAAGATGCAATAGCATTTGTTCTTCACGAGGATTATCCGGAGTCAGTCGCCGACAGTATTGAATTTTATCTCCTGTCCGAAGATGAGGATGACAACAGGACTCCTGTCCTACGTGATGTTCCCGATGCAAGGCGGAGACTATTCGATAGTTCCAGTGGTGAGGAAGACGATGATGGCGTTGCATACCTGAGCGACTAATTAGAGAAGTCTGTTTCAAACGGCCTTTTTCAAGGCCACCAATTGTTTCAATCGTTTTAAAACTCAGCCGAATTCGCAATGCTTTTTTTCCTTAAACTAAAAAAGCCACAAGCAGAGTATAATAAACGAATGAAAAAATGGTAGCCGTTAAAACGGCTGTTTGGATGTGTTTTTCAACTGTATAAAGGGTTTATTGTTCAACAATGATGTCATCATCTGATAGATAATCTGCCCCTACTAATCTTTCTAATGCAGCCATTACTTCTCTGGATTGGATAGTTGTTCTGCTTGATACAACGTTAACCTGTACTGGTTGATCATCACTTTCTTGTCTTTCCGTGGGTGTAAATGATAATTGAAAAGGTGGTGTTGTGGAGGATATATCTGGGACCTGTATAGGCTGCTCCATAATTATGTTGTGGTTAGTAAGCTTATAGCAATACTAATTTATAATTTCATTTATGTTTACTTTTTAAATGAATGAACCAATGGCAATGAAAGTGATGATCTTAGCAAAAATATAAACCAATAGTAATTCAATGCTGAGGTCAGCATTTGCTATAAAACTAGAACATGTGAAAAATGGCTCTCAATACTACTTTTGGAGCAGTCTATAACACACTGAGAAATTTATTCAATCACAATGTACTATTGTCAACGTTGTAATGAAGATTTCATAAATGAGGATTTATATATATATCACTGTGAAATTTACCATAATGCTACTAATAATGCATTATCCGATTGTGAAGACCATCCCGATTTCTTACACTTCCTTGCTGACACTGAACACTCTACACGGCAGAGCAGACCAAGCGTAATTGCATATGCACCTCCTAGCAAACAAAACTCAGTGGATCCTGAAGATGAATCCTCACCCTCTACTTCTAGAGGGACTGCGAACGAAGATGCAACGTTGGGAGTCAACATTTTAGTGGAGGCGTTTGACAGATCTGTCGTTCGACATTACAGAATAAATAACATCAATACACTTGAACTACAAATATTTCTGACCCTCGTTAAAGATGTTATAATTGCAAAATTAAATTATGAACTTAACCGTTTGAATTTCATTAAATTTGGATTACTATTGGACACAACATTTAATAATGTAGAAGGAGAAATATCCAACAGAGGGTTTCTTTCTAGAAACCGAACTATCATGGAGACGTCAAATTTAGATGAAATAGTTGATGAATGTTTACAAGAATTGGTGCTTAAAATAACTGAACATGAAGCTCGTGGATCCGGATGGTCCTTGCTCAATGTAAACAACCTGGATTTACGAGTTCATAAACGTGGATACGGTGATCGTGGCAGCAGTTTTATTCCATTGCCAGCAAAGATTAAATATAATAAATCATGTATTAATGTTCAAAACAATGACAATGAATGTTTCAGATATTCCATGTTGGCGAAATTTCTTGTTCATGAAGGTGTCCAACATCCTGAACGACCGAATAGAAGATATCAAGAACTAAATGGTAGATATAAATTTAATGGATTAAACTACCCAGTGTCATTGTCTGATATAGGAAGTTTTGAAAAACGTAATGCAGGTGTATCTGTTAACGTGTTTGGACTGGACAGAAGAAACAATGTGTACCCGTTAAAAGTGGTACCACGTGAATTGACTGACCATACTGATTTACTGTTACTAAAAGATGAAACTGTTTCACATTATGTGTACATAAAAGATTTCACTAAGCTCATTCACTATCAGCTCACCAAAAGAAAGTCACCAATAACAGTGTGTAAAAGATGTTTCTGTTTTAAAAATATCTCTATAAATAGAGGAGGTCGTAGTTGGCTGACGGAACACTCTAAACTTTGTGGAGATCATGCAGCAGCAAAAGTTATCCTTCCAACTCTGAATAGATCTATTCTAAAGTTTAGGAATATCCATCACCAGTATCGCATACCAATTGTAATTTACGCAGATTTTGAATCGTCATTGATACCAGTGGAAAATGTGGATCCTGACGCAGCAGACAGTAAGAAATACCAAAAACACGAGCCAAACAGCTATTGTCTTTTGGTAAAATCAACACTTTCATACGAGCATCTTCGGCACTACGATATTCCAACGGAGCCAAAGCTTTACCGTGGGGAGCAAGCTGCAACACGATTTGTTGATGATCTATATGATATTGCTGAAAAAGTATCTACCCTCTACAGTTACATTGTTCCTATGGAAAATCTCACTGACCTTCAAGAACTATGTCATCAAATGGAGGACATTTGTTACTTGTGTAAACAGGAGTTTTCTGAGGACAACATCAAAGTGCGTGACCATGATCATTTGACAGGAGCCTATAGAGGAGCAGCTTGTAACGCCTGCAATATCAACTTTAAGCTACCTAACTTTATACCGGTTGTATTACACAATTTAAGTGGATACGACGCACACTTTATTATTCCAGAACTTGGACGAGACAAAGGACAAATTGACGTATTGGCTCAAACGACAGAAAAATTTATTAGTTTTTCAAAGAAAGTAAAAAATATAAAATTAAGGTTTATAGATTCCTTAAGGTTTATGCCATTCAGTTTGATGACACTCTCTAAGAATCTGGAAAGAGATGACTTAATTGAAACGAGGAAGCTGGTTCCAGAAGATAAGATGGAGCTCGTATTAAGAAAAGGAGTGTTCCCGTACGACTACATAGATTCCCTTGCTCGATTTGACGAGACTGCGTTACCTCCACCAGAAATGTTTTACAGTAAACTCAATGAATCTCCAGTAGATCCAGAAGATTATGAGCATGCTGTCAAGGTATGGAAGGAACTTAATATGTCGACGCTCGGAGATTATAATGATTTTTATGTGAAACTTGATGTAACTCTCCTTTGTGATGTAATGGAGGAATTTAGAAATTCCTGTTTGTTATCTTACGGACTGGATTGTTTCTATTACTTCACATCTCCGGGGCTGGCTTGGCAAGCTATGATGAAGGAAACTAAATGCGAACTCCAACTTTTAACTGATATTGACATGGTTCTTATGGTTGAAGCTGGTGTTAGAGGAGGGCTCACACAATCGGTCACACGATATGTCAAAGCCAATAACAAACATCTTCAAAATTATAACTCCACTAAAGAATCAGTCTACCTAGGCTACTTCGCCGCCAATAACCTTTATGGATACGCCATGTCAATGCCATTACCTTTTGGCGGATTTTGCTGGGTTGATTCTAATGTTTTAGGAGACATTATGAGCATCCCGAAGTTCAGCGATATTGGATACATATTGGACTTTGACTTCGAGTATCCTCAGCACCTTCACGACCATCATTATGACCTTCCTCTATTACCAAGGTCCGAGGTTCCTCCAGGAGGCAAATATTCAAAGTTGATGACAACACTTGAAAATAAATCTAATTACATTGCACATTATTGGATTGTACAGCAAGCAATTGAACTAGGAATCAAAATTGTTAAAATCAACCGAGTGCTTCAATTGACACAAAAGACCTGGCTAAAACCGTATATAGAATCGAATACTTCAAGAAGAGCAGCTTCCACATCAAGTTTTCACAAAGAATTTTACAAACTGATGAATAACGCCGTCTATGGGAAATGTCTTGAAAACAAAAGGAATCACATGAATTTGAAACTTGTTTCTGATGAAAAGAAAATGTTAAAATTAGTTCAAAAGCCTAACTTCAAAACATCTATCATAATAAACGAAAATCTTGTAGCTGTATGCATGAACAAAACAAATGTTGTCATGGATCGACCTCTTTATGTAGGAATGTGTATACTTGATATTTCAAAGACCCATATGTACGACTTCCACTACAACAAGATGGTTGCCTTTTATGGACGAGATCGAATTGGAATTAGCTACATGGACACTGACGGGATCATATATTGGATCAAGACACTTGACATGTATGATGACCTTAGAGTGTTTCCTCACAGGAATGATTTTGACTTCTCCGACTACCCAGTCAACCATCCGACATACGACAACTCTGTTAACAAGAAGATTTTAGGAAAGTTCAAGGATGAAACTTGCGGAGTACCACTTGAAGAAATTGTCGCCCTCATGTCGAAGATGTACGCGTTAAAATTAATGACAGATAGAACAGCGAATGTCACATCAACAGTCGCAGCGGATGAGGATGAAGCAGGGATTATCAAGAAGGCAAAAGGAATAAAAAAGATGTACATAATGAAAAAAATGAAATTTGAACATTACTACAACTGTTTATTCAGAAGAGTTGGGTACAGTGCATCTTTTAACACAATCCGGAGCTTCAATCATAATTTATATAGTATAACTGTGAAAAAGAAGTCATTGGCAGACAAAGACGACAAACGTGTGATCCTTCAAAACAACATCCACACACTTCCTTATGGACATTATTCATTAACATAAATTGATTAAGTGCATCATCATCCTGAGAAGTAAACTGGTGGAAGATCTATAAAATGCTAATTAATTAAGTATATGTTAAATAAAGTTTTTAAAAAGCCACTTCAGTGGCCTTGACCCAGTTTTCGTGTGTTCAGAATAAGCAATTTTTTAAATTAGCAAAAACTACATTACTTATTTAACATTTAGCCTTTTTTAATAAATGAAACAGTTTTATAGTTCAGTTACTAAACGATTGGAGGATAAAGCGAACCGATGGACGAGAGAAAATCCATCGTTGAAGAACTTCACAAACCAGTTCGAAGAAATTTTCCTAGAAGATCAACGGTCGTGAAAGGCATTCATGACCTATATCAAGCGGACCTTGTAGAAATGAAACCGTACAGTAGGATTAATAAAGGTTTTAGGTACATTTTAACGGTTATTGATTGTTTTACAAAAGTAGCCAGTGCAATTCCACTGAAAAACAAAAGTGGATCGTCTATTACAGAAGCAATGAAAGAAGTACTTCAGGCGATAGGGAAACGTATAAAAAATCTGCAGACAGACGATGGTACAGAATTTTTTAACAAAGATTTTTCTGATCTAATGAGGAAAAATAAAATAAATCATTATTCAACTTATAGTGAAAAGAAAGCCGCTATTGTAGAACGTTTCAATCGCACTTTGAAAACTTTAATGTACAAGAAATTTTCAGAAAGAGGCACCTATGTATGGTATGATATTCTTCCTACTTTAATAAAAGATTACAATGATAAAAAACATCGTACAATAGGTATGAAACCAAATCAGGTGAATAAAGCAAATTAATCTAAAGTTTTGAAACGCATAAAGAAAAGTACCAAACCAATATTAGATAAGAAACCACCCAAAAAATTTGCAATAGGAGACAATGTGAGGATATGTAAATATAAACAGATCTTTACCAAAGGTTACCTTCCGAATTGGACAAACGAGGTTTTCACAGTGCATCGAGTACAGCCTACTATTCCTGAAACTTATATTTTAAAGGATGTTAAAGGAGAGATACTGCAGGGAGGGTTTTACGGACATGAGTTGTTAAAATCCAAGACTGGCAATGTTTATTTGGTTGAAAAGATATTAAGAAAAAGAGGTAATAAACTTTTAGTGAGATGGTTGGGATTTGACAAGAGCGAAGATACTTGGATAGACAAAAAGGACCTACTTTGAAATAAAAAATCAGTAACGGGACAGCATTTGAGAAGACTGTTTATGCAGTAAATAAATTATGGAAATTATCTGCCAGAATGAAAGACTTGATATTAACAATATTGATTGTTTGACACCGGATATTTTTGATAATGAGGTAAGTAAACATGGCTGTTTATTGCCTAACACAATGAGGTGTATTATTAGTGGGCCTTCAAACTGTGGAAAAACCTATGTTGTTTTTAATTTAATAACAAAACCAAACGGCTTAAGCTTCAATAATGTTTATATTTTTTCCAAATCTCTGAATCAACCAAAATATTTATTATTGGAAAAGATTTTACATGATGTACCCGATGTTTCATTGCATAAATTTGACGCAAGTAGTGAGATTATAGAGCCTAACAATGCTGAACCGTATTCAGTTTTTATTTTTGACGATGTTTCCTCTGAAAATCATGATAGGATAAGAACATACTTCTCTATGGGTAGACATAATCATATTGACTCTATTTACATAGGTCAAACATATAGTAAAATCCCGAAACAATTAATTAGAGACAACGTAAACTTTTTAATTGTTTTCAAGCAGGATGAAAAAAATCTCAAACATATATACAACGATCATGTTGGTGCAGATATGTCATTTGAAAAATTTCGAGATGTGTGTGGGAAAGCTTGGAAAGAAAAATATGGGTTTTTAGTTATAGATAAAGAAAGATCTATGACAAATGGTCGTTACAGAATAGGGTTCGATGGATTTGTTTTATTACATTGACTTCTGCCTATAACAAATTCAGTATTTGTGGTGAAGGCGTTGAGAACAGTCGGAACTAATAATGTCGAACCAGGAGGAGTTGCTTAGTGAAATAAAAGTCCTAAGTGACTCAATACGGAAGAAAAACCTGCTACTAAAAGAAGGATTGATGGCTAGAAATAAATATTTGGAGGAAACCTTCAAGCCCATTGTCGAACCCCTGAATAAAATAAATGATAAAATGACCAAATCGACTCTACTAGATCAAGAAGTAAAAGAACGAGATAAAAAGATCGTTAAACAAGATGAAACTTCAGGAACATACGGATCAGAATCTGGGTCAGAATCATTTAGCAGAACGAGTCGTTCAGGAGAAGAAGAAGAAGAAGAAGAAGAATATAAAGAAGATGAAGAAGAAAGTAAATCCGACATTGAAGGTGAAACAGATCCTTTAGAACCAACAGAATCCCCCACAAATATTAGTATTTTAAGTAAAGAAATTGGCAAAAAGGACCTCTTTCACGAAATTATATACTAAAAATGCTACATGGTGCACATAAATCGAGTAAATACCACGTGTATGGAGCACGCTTGGAAAAAGACGGTCTTCGTATGGGGGATAGTATGCTAGAGATAGATGACAAAGATAATATAACAGTTAAAGACCAAACTTTTAAGGGTACCGCTGGACTGTTTGAATTGATCTTTAAACCCTCTCCAAAAAAATATACTAAGAAGGATTTGAATGATTTTAAAAACATATGTATTTTAACCAACTCCCATAGAAAAGGTTATTCACATAATACACCTATTCATAGAAATAGATCGGAGAAGTATAGAGAAGTTATTTCAAAGCTGTTTTCTAGTATTAGAGGAAAACGTCCGAAGGCTAAGGGTAAAGGAATGTCGATGAAATCGGTGTATGATACAAATATTATATACTATAATAATGTGAATAAGCTGGTTGACAGAATGTGATTAATATATGAATCTATACAGGCTGAGCATAACGGATTGGATAACGAAATGATTGCTTTAACGGAAGAGTTAAAAGGTCGGGGATACATAGCTTAAGTATTCAGTCTAAAGATGAGTGTTGATAAGTTCGGTCGTCATGAGAGCTCTTTGGTTCGAGAGGTTTTGAGAGGTCCACCTCGAGAAGGTTTTCAGTTGACTCGAGACGGAAACTATGATCTAAGAAGGAAACGTTTGTGCAATATTGCAGATCCTATTAACAAAGATGAAGCAGTAAACCTTGGAACAATTCGTACATTTACATTAAATTGCGAGACAAATGACACCATGTTTGATGCTAAATATAAAAGAATTATACATGTGGCAATTGCAGAAAAAGATACAGATGCTGTGAATAGGCGATTTGTTTCGGAAGAAATAAAGCAATTAAAACAAGATATTTACCAAAAAATCGACAAATTACAGTCTATGGTGATTCTTTTCACCTCTTCGAAGAAGGAAAGTCGGGGAACACCTTCAAACAGTGTAAACGCAATATATGATACAAACAGTGATGCAGAAGAGTCATTATCACTGCCAGACGTTAGAGTAATCTAATGAAGTAAGGTGTTAAAACAAAAATAAATTATCATACATGGAAGGAAGACGTTCAGTAGTGAACTATCACTCATGAAAAGAGGACGAGGACTCACTAGTAGCGCAGTGTCTCTTTTTAAAAAAGCATTTTCCACTTTACCTACAGGTGCATTAATAAACACAGCTGTTGACGCACTTCCAATTGAGCTACATTTGCCTGGAGGTTATCAATATTGTGGTCCAGGTACGAAATTGCGAAAGCGTTTGGTACGAGGAGATCCTGGAATAAACAAATTGGACGAAGCTTGCAGAGCACACGATATTGCATATTCAAATTACTCAGATTCGGAAAGAAGATCAATTGCAGATAGAGCTCTTGCTGAAAAAGCTTGGCAGAGAGTAAAATCAAGTGACGCAAGTGTTGGTGAACGAGCAGCTGCATTAGCAGTAACTGCAGCCATGAAAGCCAAAACAGCAGTTGGAGGAGGATCGAGGAGAAGAAAAACAAACACACGTCGCAGAAGAAATATTTCCGGTGGGGGCACTAGTAAAAGAAGGAATACTAATAAGAGAGTTAATCGTAAGCGAAAAAAGTGTTCAAAATGTTCAAAAAAAAAGGTAAACGGAAGAGGATTATACCTAAGACCATACCGTGCATATTAAATAAAAACAAATTAATTTTGCCGAATAAACCTTTGAACGAGGAACTTGAACGGTATGCATCATGTTTAAAAATCCCTTTTTTCAGAGGGGTGTTCATGCGAAACGGATTGCCAAGAAAAATCTGGAAAAATGAAGCCGCAATTGTAAATCTTGATTATGCTAATGGTGCTGGGACACATTGGGTTTGTTATAAGAAAATATTTGATTCTGTTTTTTATTTCGACAGTTTTGGGAATCTTCCACCTCCTAAAGAGTTACAAGTGTATTTCGGTGCAGTACCTAACGTAGTTTTCAATTATGATAGAAAACAAAGAGAAGACACGTCAGTATGCGGACATTTATGTTTGGAATTTCTAGCCACAAGTGTCAGTCAACTGTAAGATGTCGTCTTGTACTGTAACAGTTAGTGGTTCAACATCAACTTTACGAAGTACATTATTTCCACCATTACACCTGAGAGATGATAGACAGTGGGAAATTGCACTTTTGGATTTTACTACTTACAACTCAATCCCAAACATAATAGAAGGTGTTAATAATAAATTTCACTACGTGAGAAAGAAAAATACTGAAGGTCTGGCTGATGTACGTGAATTTGTTGAGATTAAAACTGGTGCTTATGAAATAGCTGACGTAAACAGAGAACTTCAAAATAAGTTAGGAAAGGATGTAATTGAACTAAGAGCGAATAATAACAATTTAAGAAGTGAAATAAAATGCAAGTTTTATATGGATTTCACTCTACCAGCATCGATTGGTCCTTTACTTGGTTTCCCATTATACAAGTCGGTTCTTGAACCAAATATCTACCATACAAGTCCAAAAACTGTGAACATAATTAAAGTTAATACTATAAATATCACGTGTAACATAGTTCAAGGGGCTTATAAAGATGGATCGAACCAACATATTTTACATTCATTTTATCCAACCGTTCCACCTGGATTTAAGATAATTGAAAAACCTCATAATCTGATATATCTTCCATTAAACTCCACTCATATTTCAGACATCGTATTGAACGTACTAGATCAAGACGGTGACATCGTGGATTTCAGAGGAGAAATTATTACTGTACGTTTACACATTAGACAGGCACCGTAAAAGAACGATGGGACTTGAATTTACATATAACACTAAACAAACATCAGACAATTCTAGTATATCTCCTAACGTAGAGAGGTTAACTAGAGAGAACATTAAATTTTTAGAAGGACTTGGTTTCAGCGTCAATGATAATGGACATACTGGATATAAAACATGGACCGGTTTTCGACGAAACGTTGTGGGAGAAGGAGCTTCACACTCACAACCCTTACGCTTCATCGAAATTAGGAAATAATGATGAGATCCGAATTCCAATACAACATCAAGATGCATATACTTTACCGTCTGAAAGCTATATTTATATTGAAGGAAGGGTTTTGGAAAAAGATGAAAATACAACATCAAAAGTACCATTCATAAATAATCCAATGGCCTTTTTGTTTGAAGAAATCCGGTACGAAATATCTGGCATTGTAGTAGATTCGACTAAAAAAGTCGGTATAAGCAGTACGCTTAAAGGGTTGGTTTCTTTATCACCTAATGAAACGAACGCTTTAAAAACAGCCGGATGGATATTACCAACTACGACCAAAATAGTACCTAATTCAAGTGGTTATTTCGACTTTTGCGTTCCGTTGCGGCTCTTACTAGGATTCGCTGAAGACTACAGAAGAATAATAATTAATGTCAAACAAGAATTGGTTTTACTGCGATCATCCTCTGATGTGGATATTATACAAGCTGATAGCGGAACAACTCCCACAACACTTGAATGGAAATTGAAGTTAGATAAAATAGTTTGGAGAGTACCTCATGTACGGTTGGCCGATGAACGACGAGTAAGTCTATTACGGATTCTGGACTCTGATAGGGATATTGTGGTTCCTTTTAGAAGCTGGGAAATGCATGAATGGCCTGTCTTGCCTAAAACTCAACGTCAAACGTGGGCTGTGAAGACTTCGAGTAATTTAGAAAAGCCTAGATATGTTATTTTTGCTCTGCAAACAAATAAAAGATCTAATATTACAGCTAATGCCAGTAGCTTTGATCATTGTAAACTTTCAAATATTAAGTTGTTTTTAAACTCACAATTCTTTCCCTATGACAGTCTTAATATAATGTTTTCTAAGGACAGATATGGTATTTTATACGATATGTATGCTAGGTTTCAATCGTCATACTATGGAAGGACGAACTCGCCTCTCCTCAACCCTGAAACATTCAAGAGTCTCGCACCAATTGCAGTCATAGACTGTTCAAAACAAAACGAATCAATTAAATCATCAACAGTAGATATTCGCATCGAGTTTGAGTTGGAAGAGAATATTCCAGACCAAACAACAGCGTATTGTTTGATACTACATGATACAATCGTAACGTACACCCCTCTAACAGGCGTGGTTAGAAGAATAATATAGATGTTTTTACCACATTATTCAGCACCTACATATATTTACCCCCGCCACAAGTTTATAAAAGGGAGATTCTTCTGCGAGAGGACATCAGTATACCACCTGCAGACAGCAAGACAACATTGATAGTTAAAATGGACAGTATGCCATCTAATTTTCTTGAAGATGTAACGCTCGAGTCTGCATCAACAGAGGTGACAGCTGCATCTAAAACGTTGAATCAAGACTTACCTGAAAACACAAAACCTAGTGAGGACTCTGCAAAAACAACGGAAACTACTTCTTTTCCAATTGACAAAGACACAATTCCACCTGGTAATCCTAGTGAGGACTCTGAAAAAACTACGGAAACCACTTCTTTTCCAATTGTCAAAGACACAATTACACCTTATAATAATAATAATGATGATGTTAAAACTAATACAACACCAGCTGAAAATGTAGAAGAGTCCGCAGAAAAGGACACAACAACTACTGAGGAGATTAAGGCTGGACTCTCAGGATTTCTAACTTTCGAAGGAAATGATCAGAGGAAAAGGAAAAGATGTGAAAATGAATATGATGAACAAAATATGGATGTGATATTTGATGTATTTTTACGCGCAATGTATCCATTGAATTTAAACATGGATAAAACTGTTACTGTTGGTGTTTTCAAATCTTTGAACTTTAATCCTGCTGTGCTAATTAACCATTGCGGGAAAGCCTCATTGCTGCTTACGATAGACATGTGGGATAAATTTACTAAACACGTATCTATCATTGAAGCCTACTTATACAACAACTTGACAGGACGAAAAACTGCAATTGGATTTAACGAATCCGATTTAGAAATCGACAACATCAGACTTCGAGGTACTCAATTTGTGAGATTTAGAGATCTTTCTAAACACAATAAGAAAATCCTTTTAACTTTGGAAGAATTTCAAGTCCTGTCGAATCTAACACCAGTAATAATCAGATACATTCAGCAACTCGTCACATATGCTCCACTTATTTTTGATTACCTCAACAGTTCGGTGAACACACATCCAGTTTTACCACTGATCTATGGCCCGATAGATCATTCTATATACAACAGATTGCCTCAAGAGGTGTCGTTCTACAGAAGGACCGGATTCTTTTTTAATAAACTTCGAAGTGAAGGAACCAAAATTAAAGTTTCTCCAACAAAGGAATTGCCGGAGAATATTTCAAATAAACAAAAAGTGTAAAATTATTTGAATGATTGCGTCAAGCAAGTGCTCATGTTGGGAGCACTAAAACTTTTTAAAAAAAGATTTACATGACCTTGAAACAGTTCAGGTTTGCATATGTTATTCTTCTTTTCGCTGACTATATACATATGAAAATACTCACGCTGTGTGAGTGCAGTTGATTCCAAGCTTCCAAACAGTACCTATCCTACTCAGTCTTGTTTATTACATGCTTAAGTAAACTTCATAAAATGGAAAGATACTGTTGTGAAAACAAGTGTTTTGTGCGACCGAAACTAGAGGTAGACGGATTAGCCTGTGAAATATGTGAAAGTTATGGTATTTGTAAATGTCGATGTAAAACATATAAACTTCCAACTCCAACACGAGAAACGTTCAAATTGTACAAATCCCAACACTGTTATACATGTTGTCCTAAAATGTGTGTAAAATTTGGACTGTATAGCGATATAATAAAATATTGTAACAAATGTCGCAAAGGTCTTTGTGAATGTCTACTACAATATTGTGCAAACAGGAAGAGTTGGGATGTGGATATAGAAGTAGAGTCAAAAGTAATAACAAGACGGAATAGCATGTAGAATATGTGAATGCTATGGTTACTGCAATAGAGTGTTAATTTTTAGGAAATGAAGGTTTGCATTAGTATAAATAGCTGTCACACCACCCACCCCATCTCAGAACAACTCCAGCTCTTGCCCAGTGAAAACCAACTTCATGCGCTCTCGTAGATTCAACAAAAAATGGAGGAGTATAACCTGTGGAAACAAGCGTTACTCAAAGAATATCAGGATACGAATGATTTACAAAAAATTGTAAGCCAACTACCAAAAAGTATAGCTGAAGAAATTATGAATGAACATTATAAAAATTGTGCGACGGCTTTAATATGTTTCTATGAAAAAGATAGTCTTAGGATTTGTCGAAAGTGTTACGAGGATAACAAAAATGAATTTGCGGACTACGAACAAAAAGTTCTACATGAATCTTTTCAAGTCAACACGTCAACGCTACAATTGAAATATCAATGTATGAAATGTAACGGTACATGTGTAGAAGAGAGATACACTAAATGCGAATGAATGTTAGCAAACTCTGACTGTTTATACGGTAGATTGCATCAACAAAGTGCTCATGCTGGGAGCACTTAAACATTTTTAAAAACTAATTTACGTGACCTTGAAACAATTCAGGTTTCCACATGTTATTCTTATTTTCACCGTATATATATATATATATGACAATATTGGGGCTATATGAGTGCAGTTGATTGCAAGCTTCCCATCAGTTAACAGTTGCAAAAATAAATACATACTGCTGCAGTGAGAAATGTTTCATAGAACCAAAATTACATTGATACGGAATGGACAAACCAATTTGTTTTAATTATAATATTAGAATGTCCAAAAAGTGCGTAGTAGAATTTCAAGCTTTCAGGAACAACCAAGACAAATATATCATAAAAGAACTAGCTTTTTTTGACATATCTACTAATGTCATTAACTATTTTCTTTTTAAGCCGCCTTTTCCTTTTAAGAAGTTAAATAGCAAAAGCTCTAGAACTAATAAATGGTTAATGAAGTATCTTCATCACATCACCTGGGACGAAGGATTTACACAATACAAAGAGCTGGATAGCATAATGTACCATTATTGTCAACAGTATGACGAAATCTACACTACTGGGGATGAAAAATCAAAGTGGATCAGAATGTACAGTACTTCAAATGTGACGGATATTGTGTTGGATAAGGAATTTGCAACGGAATTAAATGGTCTTTGCATCGGAGTAAAAAGCCCTCAGCATAAAACTGCAAATTGTGCATTGTCACGAGCATACAGAGTAGGCCGATTTATATCCGGTGGAGGGGGAAATCCACATATACCCCATGCACGTACCTCCGTAATATCAGTTGGACACAAGATCTCTTACAGAATACAACACCTAGCAAAAGAATCATATCAGCTTCTCCACAATGGCATCACCTTCTCCACTACAATCTCTTGCAGAAAAATTCAACCAACATTCAAAATCCGATCT
Organism: Allygus modestus; assembly: GCA_963675035.1. NCBI lineage: Eukaryota > Metazoa > Arthropoda > Insecta > Hemiptera > Cicadellidae > Allygus > Allygus modestus. The sequence goes on along the minus strand of OY776111.1, from coordinate 198,440,938 downwards.
CCTAGCAACAAAAAGATGTAGCGAACTTCAAGAGAAAAAACATTATGCTGTGCATTCGATGAAAAAGTTGGATACATCAGTTGGTGAAGCAGTTATAGTTGTTCTTGGAGATTCACCCTACAAAGAAGAAGATAAACCTAAATTCCAAGTTTACCTCCCGAAAAGATTTGTTAATGTTCTTATGAACGAAGATTTGGATTCTGTCAAGCCCGGCGTATTGTATTTAGTTTCCCATGGACCTTCTGGAAACAACTCTACAGAAATAACAATCCATGTTAACAATACTTTGTAAAATAGTTTTGTACATAGCGTAAAATTCCATTGTAATCTCTGATTATTTTACCTTTTTAATTATTTATTATTTTTACTTAGGTATTATGTAATTATATTTTAAAAAAACTCATCACTGTGACCTTGACATAGTTTTGAAAGTGTCGGACTTACCCCCACCATTTTATTCTGGCATAAATAGAACCCGTACTAGTGATCAGCTATCATTTCTCCATCAGCTCTCGTACCGTCAAGAACGAACTTAACCCATCAACATAATGAAGTTTCATCTGGTGATGCAAGACGAAGTGGATTTGGGAATACTTCACGAAACACTCCTGCATTTGATGACGGAACATCCTCCGATGGTAATGAAGATTACTGTTGAATTCGACAGCACAACCTTCTGCGATTCGGAGACGACTGAATCACCCACTGAATGGTCTCCGAATGCCACATCCGAAAATACAGAAGAAACCAAACCACAAGAACCTCCAAAGTACGAAGAAGAAAGCCAACCACAAGAACCTCCAAAGTACAAAGAAGGAAATAATGTTTAATAAAATATACCTAGTTTGCTGTAAAGATAAGTTATGTAAACCTTGATTAAATCTTTGTAATTTTTGACAAATAAATTATCAAATCTTTTTTTAAAAACCACTTTCGATGACCTTGAACTTGTTTCTACATGTCCGTAACCACCCACCCACTTGGGAGTAACAATGACTCTAGGTTTTTTTCTATAAAATGGTTACATTTAATTGGATAATTTTTAGCCAATTACTTGTCAGTGTTTCGTGGTGACTAAGCATAAACAAGTAATAAAATCATGTCTGTCTGATCCTCACTACCATCCTCTCGTCTGACACCGATCCGCCAACATGTCTGCATCTACTCTGTGGTCCAAAGACATCGGCGACGAAGAGTTGGTGGAGATCACCCTGATTGCGGAGCATGGGGAGAGAATGAGAGCAATTTCAACTATGTCTGAGGACGAACTACAAGAAAATCACTTCAATGAGATAAAGGCGATCATGTCATACATTGCCCAACCGACGATGCTTCCAGAGCAGTGGCCGGCGATATCTCGGCGGATGGAATATCTCGCTGCGCTGAAGGCTGAGATCAACAGAAGAGGTCTATCAACTGAGATTTATGCAATATTTGTGTAAATTACAGATTTTAAGGACATGTGACAAACGGCCTTTTTCAAGGCCACCAGATGGTTTCATTCGTTTGACACTCAGCAACCGCCAAATTCATTTTCAAACCACTCCCACGACTTCTATCAGTTTCGGAACAAATATTAATCCATCCGTTTTCACTTTACCCCACATCCAATAACGTATGTCGTTCGTCACACCAAAAGATTTTAAATACATGTAACAAACGGCCTTTTTAAAGGCCACCAGTTTGTTCAATCGTTTGACACTCAGCAACCATCGAATTCATTTTCAAACCTCTCTCTCGACTTTAAACAGTTTCTTAACGAATATAAATCCACCCGCTTTCACATTACCTCACATCCAATGACGTATGTGTATCGTCACACCAATACGTCATCGCCGTGACGTCATCACACCCTCTCGTCACACATACGTCATCACCACGTCACTTCTGATTAAAAAACAATTATTTTTCAGCTGTCCCAGACTCCCCATATTGCCTCTACTTACCCGTAGTTGCGGGTTCCCCCCGGAGCGCGCTACGGGTATGCCCGTACAGTTGCCATGCAAACTTTACAGGCTTCAGTGTGCACCAGTGTGGCGCGAGGGGTAAACTATTTGTTGCCAGCGTGTAGCTTAGAATGCGAGCTTTATTTTGGTGTAGGTTGGTAGTAAATTTCCCGTTCATAAGGGACAAAAAACCAGTTTTTGCCCCATATTTCTGGGATATTCTCCCTGTAATTGACATTACAAGGGAAATGGCTAGTACCCAGGCAGTGCTGCTACCTGTGGGTGTTTCAGCGAACTACGTCCAGTCTCGTGGAAATGCAGCACATCACCGAACCGCTGTTTTGTGATTCGTCAGACCGAAATAATTGAATTCGTCTGTGCCAATCTGGTTCGCTGCAGTGCTCGGCGTACGCCCGCCATTGGTGGGCCGCAGCGAACGTGTTAATTGTAATCTAGCAATTATTAACTGCTCTCTCCTTGTAGGTGGCACCAGCTGAGTTGGAGTCTCTGTTGATGGGAATACCTGGAATTAGAGATGCCGCAGTGATCGGACTTCCAGATGCTACTTGTGGAGAACTTCCACTTGCTTTTGTTGTGCTACAGCCCAATGCTACTCTAACCGAGTCCAATATCATTGATTACATAAAAGGTATTTGTATTCTCAAATAGAGTGGTTTTACGTAGCCCTCTCCCCTTTACTTCCATGGCAAGAACCAGCAAAATAAAAATGATGAAATTTATTTGCCTTGTAGTCACAGTGTCCATAGAACAGGTTTACAGCACCTGCTGTTATGTGAACCTTTGTTACAATGAACACAGCATCTGGCCACTAGAAATGAGTGAGAACTTAAGTCATCGGGCTTTTTACTATTCCGTTTCACTCAAGATTACGCAAAAATGCTAAAAATATCAAGTTGAACCTTATGCTAACTAAACAAAAATACCCCTGCAGCAGCGACCCTGCGCACTCAGCGAATTTCCAACGCATATATATGTATGTTAATAGCACATAAAGCCACATGCCAAGTTTCATCAATATACATTCATAAATAAATGATTTATGACATTTTATTATTCTCCATAAGAATAACATGGCGCTGAGTAAGCAGGTTTGCTGAAACAAGGAACACAAAAAATGGATTTTTATACAAATATCAATTTAACTCAACTAGGTAAAGCCATACACCAAGTTTTATTAATTTATATTATGTTTATAATTAACGGAGATAAAAATGAATATGAGGTTGGCTATGTTTACTTCTACGGTTGAATTTATATGAATTTTCAAAAAAGGTCTGCAAATTCGCCAAATTTGCTTGGCCATTTCCCACTTACACCACTGGCCACTGCTAGGGTTAAGCTCGGTTTATCCAGACTCTAATCATCCAGATTAGTTGGCTGCTGAGGTATAAAGTATTAAGAAGTAGCGAAAAACTCGGTTTTGTACTAGTGTAGCACCTGCAAAATCTCAGCTATATTATTGATACTGTTATGACCTTAAAGCGAATTTCCCCTATAGGGAAGAAGCTATTACCGTAGTCGGCATGGTAAGACCTAGGCCCGGGACCATGATAACTTTTCGTTTTGAGGTCCCCAGATACCAAAAACACCATTCGTTCGAAACTGGATATAATGTATGTATGTATATATACATACACAAAAAAAAAAGCCCACCATAGAAAAAAACCAATATCGGCCAATTAAGTGTAATTGGAAACATTTAATTTTACGTGTGTGTGTGTGTGTGTGTGTGTGTGTGTGTGTGTGTGTGTGTGTGTGTGTGTGTGTGTGTGCGCGTGTGTGTGCGCGTGTGCGTGCGTGCGTGCGTCTGTGTGCGCGTGTGCCCGTGGGTGCGATAACACTCGTGAAAAAGGTTCGATTTTGATGAAATTTGGTGCAAACGTGTAAAGCAGCATTCATGACTAAGTTCAAAACCAGACAGATCGCCTCATCCGAAGTGGTATTTTGGGGGGTTTTGTACCCCAAAAATGGTTTTTTCAGTTTTTATATTTAATATTTAAAAAAGTCAAATTTTAGTTTTCACCATTGTACAGTAGACGCTCTTTTATCCGGCATTCTATGAACCGGCACATTCTATTAACCGGCACCAGGCGACTCGGGTTTTTCCATGTATTTTCGGTCGTTTCCGTTTCGTACTGCGACTGCGCTGGACTGTTCCCGCCTTTTTCTTAGTCACCTGTTGTTTGTTTACGTCTCAAGCAGTAACGTTCAGTGATGTTCGTAAACTTTGCTCAGTACACTACTGTATTCAACCTATTTTTAGACGCCAACTTCCGCCCGGCTGTCTGTCCGCCCGTCTGTCTGTCTGTCTGTCTATCCGTCCACAAATGCAGGTGTTCCGGAGCAGTGCCAAGGTCAACCAATGCACGCGACCACAGCTCATTACTGTAGCGAGATGACAGACTCTCAGATTACTGTATTCCCATTAATAACTAAAAAGTTCTATTATCCGGAAAAATCGATTTACCGGCATGGGCGTGGTCCCAAACATGCCGGATAAAAGAGCGTCTACTGTATTTAGCTTTAAAATGTGGAGCTTTGTTAATTTGTTCTACGACAATTTGTTTCAGAGATATTGAAGGTGCTAAACACAGTACGTTGTCCAATGTTATTCTTATGGAGAATAAGATAAATTTTATATGTTGCTTATTTATGAACGTATAGTAATGAAACTTGGTATACGGCTTCATCTGGTTGTGATGTATTGTTATTTGCACAAAAAAGCAATTTTGACAGATTCTTCCCGTAGCAGCAAACCTGCGAACTCAGCCCCCATGTTATTCTAATTGAGAGTAAGTCAAATGTAATGTCTGTCTTAGTTATGAACATGAGTTATAGTCCAGTCAATCCGTGTAAAAAATTGCCCATATGTGGACAACAATGGCGTCCAAGGAATTTTGTCCGAATTTATGTTTTATAAGTCGCTGAATCCGAATCTGAAGTTGTCCTACAAATATTTCCTTAGCGTCCCGAAATATTCGCAAAAAATAGCAAAATTTTTGCACAATTTTCAGCTTTCACTTTATAACTCGAAAACGATGCATTTTAGCGACTTTTACCTTGGAAACAAAATAAAAGTAGACAAAATTTACTTAAAAATGCACTGTTCACATTAGAAATTTGAACAAAAAATACTGCCGTTAGAGCGCGTTGAAAATTAGTGATTTTTCCAACTTTCCTAGAATTCAAGTTTTTGGTCTGGATTTAGGATATTACTCAACAAATACCCACCCCATCACTATCCCACTCCCACCCATCACTATCACACCCCCCCCCCCCTTCAACTTACCCTAACCCTCCCTCCCCCTCAAATCCCACGCCGTTCTTACTACTTTTTCTTGTGCGGAGTGAAATAATATCAGAGAGGTAGGTTTCCATGGTTATAATTAATATTTACTCAAAATAATTTACATTTACATAATTTATATTTACAAATTGTACTCATATAATTAAGTGTTCAAGATGAAGAGCTATCACGATAAAATCTTAATCATGGGAGTAATGGTACCGGGTTAGCTTATGCCAAAATTATAGCCGTTGACGAGAAATTTACCCACATGGTCATAATCCCACCTAAGACTTGAGCATGATCGAATAAACCCACTCTCTGTGATGCACTCTGGAATCAAATGTATTTCTCTTCAAGCCTGGTAGAGGGAAAGCCAAACCACTCTGGTACCACCCTCAGAGCACGGTGAGTGAAAGGATCGCCCAGATCATCCTTTTTGTTCATGCAGTGACCGGCTGTGACACCACTTCCATGCTGTATGGCCAAGAGAAGGCTAAGGGTTTGAATGGGCTAGTTAAACACCCCCAGCTGTCTCCCCAGCTAGTCCTTTTCAGGACACCTTCTCACGAGTCTACCTTCAACCAAGACTCCATGTTAGAGGCAGGGGAGTCTTCTTAGCAGCCTTATACGGGGAAACCACTAGCACACCCCTGGACGACCTGAGGAACAATAAGGTGTACAAGACGGCACTTTTCAGAAGCTCCGTAAAAATGGAATCCCTGCCTCCAACAACTAACGCAGCGCATATGCACCTCCTGAGGTTCTGCCTTCAAGTCCAGATATGGCTTGGCCTTCAGCCTCAGCTAGAACGGTTTGGCTGAAGAACAACTGCCGATGGATTTCAGTCCATCCGGTCCACCCAGCTAGCAGCCCCCAAAAGCTTATTGTCAATTATGGCATGTAAAAGCATAAAACTGCTGCAACACTAAAGCCTATAGCTGAAAAAAGGCTGGGTTGTTTTGCTCCAGGCTGTGTGCCCATTGTGAGGCCACTAAATGTAGTAGCGTAAAGCAGGAAACCCGTTTGCCGTCACTGTCTGCCACCGATATCTTTGTGGAGAAAACCCACTTGGGTCCTGGCACCGGCAAAATTGCAGCAGTTGCGATGGGGAGTTTGAGTGATTCGACTGAGAAATGGCGGAACGACTGATCCGATGTCCGTCAAGAATGCCCTCAAGAACAATGGTGACTGACGGTGACGGGCGGACATGGAACGGGCTTATGACGGATGGGTCGAGTAGGTTGCTGTTCAATTAAAACAATGCTTAGCAATATTGCCGGTACACCATGGTGACAGGGCGGTGCCGGTTGGTGACGGACAAATGTGTTTCCTGCTTAACCCATAGAAACCCTTATGACAACCACGAGGAACTCGACCATGATAGCCTGGAAGTGGATGATCCAGAAGGATTGCCAAAGCCACAGGAGCTACAGCCAGGACCATCTCACGCAGAGCACAATCGCCCACGCCTGAGCACTTAATTATGAGTGTACAATTTGTAAATGTAAATTATTTTGAGTAAATGTTAATTATAACCATGGAAACCTACCTCTGACATTATTTACCACATTCCGCACAAGAAAAAGAAGTAAGAACGGTGTGGGATTTGAGGAGGAGAGAAGGGTTAGGGTAAGATGAAGGGGGGGGTGATTAGTGATGGGTGGAAGGGGCCGGGATAGTGAAGAGGCAGAACGGGGTGGGTATTTGTTGAGTGATATCCGAAATTCAGACCAAAAACTTGAATTCTAGGAGAGTTGGAAAAAAACTCTAATTTTCTACGCGCTCTAGCAGCGGTATTTTTTTTAGAATTTCAAATGTGAATAGTGTGTTTTTAAGTAAATTTTGTCTACTTTCATTGTGAATACAAGGTAAAAGTCGCTAAAATGTATCGATTTAGAGTAATAAAGTGAAAACTGAAAATAGTGCAAAAATTTCGCTATTTATTGCGAATATTTCGGAATGCTCAGGAAATATTTGTTGGACAACTTCAGATTCGGATACAGCGACTCAAAAAACATAAATTTCGGATAAAATTCCTCGCACGCCATTTTTGTCCACGCTGGATACGGATTGACTGTCCTATTAATAAAACTTGGTATGTGGCTTCACCTTGTTGAGTTATATTGATATTTGCATAAAAACCCATTTTATTTGTTCCTTGTTGCAGAAAACCCGCGTACTTTTCCCCCATGTTATTCTTATGGAGAAAAATCAAAATGGTATATATATCGCTTATTTATGAATGTATATTGATGAAACTTGGTCTGTGGCTTCACCTAGTTGAATTCTATATTTGCATAAACACCAATTGTTTGTGTTCCTTGTTTCAGCAAACCGACGTACTCCCCAATGTTATTTTTATGGAGAATAATTAAAATTGTATATATCGCTTATTTGTGAATATATTTTGATGAAACTTGCTATGCGGCTGTATGTGGTAATAAGACATACATTATGCATTGGAAATTTGCTGAGTAGAAAAATTGGTGTTTCTTGATGAGTGACAGGCAAGTGTTGTAGCATTTTAGGTTAGTTAGAGACCCATTTTCTGAGCTCAAAACCACCGAGACGAAGCAATTAAATTAACTGATTTGGCAACTCCAATGCATCATCTTCATTAGGATCTCCGGCGATGAGATCATCCACATAACTGTGATGTTTGAGAATTTCCGCAGCACGCGGGAAACGAGCACCTTCATCTTCAGCTAATTGCTTCAGAGTCTTTATAGCAAGATAAGGGGAGCAATTCATACCAGATGTGACAGTAGTCAGTTGATAGACTGACACTGGGAGATTGGGCGCATCACGCCAAAGTATCAATTGGAACTTTTGGTCATCTGGATGTACTTTAATTTGTCTGTACGTTTGGCGAATGTCGCAAGAAAAGACGACATTTTGCAAGCGAAAATGAAGAAGAATGTCTCAAATATTATTTTAGGTTTGCAAAGAAAAGCACTTGGCTTGGGAGTTTCATTAAGAAAAGGTGGGATACACAGCTAACTCACCTGAAGAAACTGGTTTAGATGAGCACAGCAACAAAGAAAGTATTTTTACACACATATTACATAATATTTCGTCTCCATTTGAGACTTCTTCAGATGTAGAGAGAGACTCAGTCTCAGTCTCTCTCTACATCTGAAGAAGTCTCAAATGGAGACGAAATATTATGTAATATGTGTGTAAAAATACTTTCTTTGTTGCTGTGCTCATCTGAACCAGTTTCTTCAGGTGAGTTAGCTGTGTATCCCACCTTTTCTTAATGAAACTCAAATATTATTTTGAAATTTAGGGCCAGATAGAAGAATATAATTTAAAGAGAGACCGGAGCTGGTCTTGGAACTAGCGTCAAAGATGACACGTAGTTTAGTGCTACTGCTTTGATTTTTGAGAATGCCATGATGCGGCAGGAAATAGAGCGGAGCGTTCATGTTGAGATCAGAGTATTTTTCTATATGCTCGAGAGTTTGATATTCTGTCATAAAATCAGTATACAGATTGCAAAATTCCACCTAATTTCTGTGTTAGAGCTTTCTTTCAAGGGAGTGAAAGCGTTGCTCAGCGGTTGGTTTAGAAACTCCCGAGATCAGAGGGGTCAATGGCAAAAAGGAAACGAACCATGTAACGGCCATACTGATCTCGACTATGAGTTGTGTCAAACAATTGATCACACTTGAGTTCTTCTGCAGTTTTTCTATTGCAGGGTGGAAGTTCCTCTAGCGTCCAGAATCGTTGCAGTGAGGAATGCAAATCTATGTCCACAGTGGACAAGAGCGAGATAGCAGTATTGGATACTCCTGGAGAGGAGGGGGAACATGGAGCAGTTCCAGCAATTACATAGGCAAAGAGTGTTCCAAGAGCATAAGGCATGTTTAGGCCTAGAGAATGACGTTCATTTGTTAAAACATGAGGAAATGATGTATTTCTTAGCAGGATGTCAATTGGACCAGGCTTGTCGAATGTAGGATCATCCAAGACTAAAGGTTTTACACGCTCGAGTACTTGCTGACTGAGTTCTTTCGGGGGCAAATCAATGGAAATGTTGTCCAGAATGTGGAACAAGTGTTGTGAGACAACTGAGTGGCTATAAAGTGATGCTACATTAAGGTTCATAGAGCCCCTTGTATGTGCAAAAGTTTGCGAGAGGCCCTGATGGGCAGCGACGAGTTCCCAATAACTGAGTGGCGCTTTCAGAAATAAAATTTGTCATACTGCCTGAGTCTAGCAAAGTTCGAAATACATAGAAACGGCCATTAGCGGCGGTGAGTTTAACTAATGCAGTACTAAGGAGCACTGTCCGATTATGGCTGACAGGTTTTCCTTCAGCGCTAGTGTGGCTGGAGCGCTTTGAGTAGTCATAGGTGCACGAGGTTGCGGGGAAACTTCTAGACTTTTATTATTATTGAAGTGCAAGAGGGAATGGTGTTTTTTGTGGCAAGTCCCACATGATGCTTTAGATCTACAATCTTTTATATTATGTGTCCCTAAACATGAGACACATCCGCGGTTATCTTTAACGATATGATAGCGGTCGTTAGGAGATTTATCTTTGAACAATGGGCAACCATATATTTTATGACCAGGCTTGCGGCAACAAAAACAAGATGAATCAGAGAGTGGGCCTGAGTCGAGTTACGAGCTGTAGATAGCACGGTTAACTCTTTAGGAGAGAAATTTGTCCTTTTGTAGGTATCACCTTTAGAATTGGATGGGTATGATTCGCCTTTAATGTTACTCGAGTTAGAGGTGTGTAAACTTGCATCTTCAATTTGAGAGCACTAGAGATTCAAGAACTTTATTATTTCCATTACTTTAGGAAGAGAGTGAGGCTCGGTTTCATCATCTTTGTTGTTACGATACTGTTCTAATCTCTGTACGGTTTTGTTATCCAATTTACGGAGCAAATGAGCTGATAGCAGGGGATTATCTAACGTCACTTCATAATTCAATGCTTTAAGAGACTCAGTATGTTCATAAAAGTTAGTTATGAATGACCTCAATTGTTTAGAATTGCCATGTGAGATTGAAGGTAAATCCAATAAATAGTTGAGATGGAGTGTGGTTAAGCGTCTAATGTTATGGTAGCGCTCGCATAACAATTTGTAGGCTATGAGATAGTTAGCTGCTGTTAGGTTGAAAGATTTGACCAAATTAAGAGGATCGCCAGACAATACACTCAATAAATATTGAAATTTAGCAATGCTGGAAATACTCGAGTTCTGATGTACAGTAGTGTCAAATAGATTGATGAAAGAAATCCATTTCAATGGTGAACCATCGAAAGTTTGCAAGTTGAGTTTAGGCAATTTTACGCTGAGCCTGAGTCGTTCACTGGTTCTACAGACCGATGTAACTGGATCAGGGCTAATAAATATTTCATTACACTTGAGATACAAACATATAAGTCATTGATGGCGTCAACATCTTCAGACAATACGGCTTGATTTGCTTCTTCAGACTCAGTTTCAATGATACGATTAACATTTAATTCAAAATCCGCAGAAGTAATTCTTGTAACAGATTCTTCAAGTTTAACAAAGCGAAATTGAATTAAATCTGTAGATTTGCGGTAGGTTTCATACTGAAATTCTTTTGGAGCCATGATAACACTTAAAAGACATACAGTAGGGCAAATCACAATACAATAAGAATAAATTACATCAATCAGATAGGCTAGCCTACAGAGCAATTGCGCAAAGAAATTAATTACATTAAATAAAGTACAATACGTTACACTAAAACAATGAAATATTTGTTCAAATTTAAATTAAACGAGATAAATTGCATCTCACCAAAACTAAAACTAAATCTACTATGCAATAGTAACTTAAAAATTTATACTTATTGACATAGGGAGATAACAAAGCCTAAATCAGCTATGCTATTAATATAATGCAAGTTAACTAGCTATCAACATTAAACAATGGACCGCTAAACGCTAAATAACTTAAACTTACTACAAGAGAGAACAAATAACAAGAATTAAATAAATGAAAATGAGATTACAATATAAGTTAGGCTAATTTGACTATTAATGAAACTTGAGTAGAATCTAATAACAAATAAAAATGATAGGCTAGGCCTAGCGATTAAAAACCAATTTATAGGCTATTTATAATGCACAAGTATTTATATGACACAAAAGCAGTAGTAATTTAATTTAATCAATGAGCTAGGAATTAAGATTAATTTAAAAGGGTGATTGATTCAAAATGATTGCTTGAGTTATTAAAACAAATAAGGCCTACCCTACCTAGGCAAATTATCCAATAAAGTTAATAAAAGAAATTAACAGTTACCTTATTAAAACTAAACAACAATCGCTTAATCACAAATAATTGTTGTAATAAGTCAACAGTAGAGAGGTTATGTAAACAAAAACAAGTTTACAACTGCAACAGGGCTGACCTGATCGCTAATGACAGAGGCACTGACCTGGCTAAGTTGGGAAAGGGGGGGGGGGAGAGAGAGAAAGAGTAAACAAAAGCCAAAATAGCTAAATCCAACCCCAAACTAAATTGTTTACAACACAGTGACAAAAAACTAAAATGAACTGTATTTTCAAAGGACTGAGTTCATATATCCGGCTCCGACAGGACCATGTTGTGTATGGGGAAAATGTTAGAAAAATGGTTCAAAAATAATAATTGTCTGATAGACCAATTATAGGCCTAAGCTAATTGAAGGACCAGGTACTTTTAACGGTACCAATTTAAAGTGACTTAATTCATATAAATTAGAGTTAGGTCTATGAAAAAACAATGTTAATGGTAATGGAAAACTCACTAAGTTAACCCGTGTCCATTCTGATGAGGGATGTAGAGCCCTAGTTGTCCCAAAATATAAAGTGGCAGGTTCAGCACAAGCACACAAGTGATGGCATTATAGATGTGGCTAGATGATGAGTAGCGGAGATAACACTGTTGTCACTGGCTTGAGGTTTCTTGATGTCGCACTTATCCGCACGCAATCCAAATGTTTATGTTCATTTATGAGCGTTTACCTAACTGCGAACGCGAAAGCCGGTAAAAAATAGTTCACAAGATAGCAACACTGAGTTATTTCACATTTTGATTAGTTTCCTTTTCAAAATTAAAGGTTAAAATCACTGAGAATACGAGATTAAATAAGGGGTTAAGTAAGCTACAGCCCAAATCGGCTGGGAAAAAAGAGTTAAAATGCCTAAAGCGGCTTACAAAGAGAGAGAAAATTAATTCATATTAATGGCCGCCATCACAGACAAGCAGTGGACAAAGAGTGCTGGAAGAAAGCGGCCTGTGGTGTCGTTTTCACGAAGCGAAGATGGGAACACACGAAAACGGAATATTTCTGTTTTTGAGTCTAAAAACGTGTGGTCAATTCACTTTTCTGAGCTAAGCCCCGCAATCGCCCCTCTCTCTCTATCTTCCGGATCGATATATTGACACAGAGTAAAACATTGATTTATAAAGACATATTTGAATATCCAATATTATTATTTATAGTAAAATCAAATGGGCGAGACTTAATACTACTTTTAATGATATTAAATTAATGAAATGACAAAGCTTAACTAATGCTACTTAACATCTCTCTTCACCCCGCAGAAAAATCATCTCCCCTTGCTTTACAATATAATATCTAGTTATTTATGCCAATTTTCACTATATTTCTTATACAAATCGATAATTAACCATTTTCCACAGTTTATTCATAATGTGATACATTAATTGATTTTAGAATAATTTAACTAAAGCCTACTTTAGATATATAATATTTGTAAGAAAATTGCAGTATAATAATATTTTACATAGTACTACTTTTCAAAATTAATCCTTAGAAAATCAAAATTACTGTGTCAAGTGCTTTCACACCATGTGATTTCTCCACCTGTACTACTCAACAATGGAACTATGATCTTCAAGACCTCAAACCCTCTCCTCTGCTTGTTGCTGCCTATTCCCCAATGTGTTAACTTCATTCCTTTAATAGGACAAAGTTCCTATTAATATATTCCCAAGTATGGCCAAGAATTGCCTTGCTTAGTGCCTAAAAGTAGGGACTTCTATTGCCCAATGTAGTACCAAATTAAATTCAACCCCATTTGCATAAACTCCCTTTATTTCTGGTTCTCAGGGTGAAGAATTTTGATTCCTGTGTGGTAACCATAATCCATTTTTGATATACTCATTGGGGACATTTTAAGAGCTATCATAAACATTTCTGAACAAGCCTGATGTTAATTTAATTTGAGTTAAAGCAAATCAAGAATCAGTTAATTGAAATTGAACTATTGTTCTAAATGTAATATTGAAAACCATTTAATAATTCATAAAGTCAGTGAAAACTATTTGGCATCCTTCTTTGGACTTTTCAGATTGCATTATTGGGTTAGTAAACAAACTATCAAAATAAATGAACTTATCTCTTTTAAAATAATATATCATTATTTTTCATCAACTAGTTAAAAAGGTAAAAGGTATATATATATATATATATATAAAACTTAAAACTAAGACTTACCTTGAAGGTAGCATTCCAGATCCAGGTGATACATTTATTTAATGCAAAACAACATACAAATTAGGAAGGAAACAGGTGAAAAAGTTATTTATTCATTCAGTAATTGTCAATTGTGGGCTAAGATTTTAGCCAAGGTAATTTTATCGGTATTATGTTCACCCTTTTCACCAAGAGGCTTCATCTGTGTGTGTGGAAGCCATGTTGTCTGATATTCATAAATAATGGAGATATCAAATTTTATTTATTCTCCATAAGGATAACATAGGACAATATACTGTGTTTAGCACTTTGAATATCTCTGCAATGCTTGGACGTAGAATCACAATTTAAACACCAAAATGATTGTTTTGTGGAGCTAAAGTGATTGGTAAAAGCTAATGTGAAGTTTAAAGTAAAATTAACTGAGGAAAAGCCAAAAACCTTTTTCCCATAAGATTAACATGGGAGATTTTATGAGCATGTTTTTTGGATTTTTTCCGCAACCACTTAACCTAGGTTAAAAATTCAAAATACCATATTATTTGTTTTTTTAAGCTCTATAACATGCTCAAAACCAAAATTAAGTGTTTTAAAAATTTTAGGGTGAAAAATGCAAAAAACTGATTTTTGGAAAATTTAAAACCCCCATTAACCCCCCTTCCCATGGTCCGATTTTTCTGGTTTTCGAACTTAAAGTCATAAATGTCAGTTTACACATTTGAGCCAAATTTCATCGAAATCGGACATTTTTTACTCAAGTTATCGCATTCACGGACACACACATTATATAAATTTTAACAAATAGTGTTTTCGACTTCTGGGGACCTCAAAACAAAAAGTTATCATGGTCTCGGGCTTAAGTCTTACCATGAGACCTACTGTAATAGCTTCTTCCCTATAGGGGAAATTCGCTAAAACCCAACCGCATTCATTCATACTGTATTCTTCTTCAGTTGTACTCATATTTTGGTATTGTTCTTATTTATATTGGATGGTATATTGGTGTCAGAAGTAACACCTGCGAAAGTTATACGACTATGCAGTTGTACACTCCTGTTGAGTGTACATTGTGTACACAAATATATGTGTAGTTTTGTGAGTGTATATTGTGAGTTTTGTCATGTATGCGCTCATTGGTCAATCGTTACTAGTGGGATACCGTTCTTATTTATTGCTGTCCCAGTTTAAACTGATTTTTAGCTACCCAGATTTGGATAATGCCACAGATAAACCACACTTTACTGTATTTCACTCAGAAATAATTTTATTAGCAATTAATTTTCCAAAAACTAGAATCAAATTAACTAATCATTAATTAGTTCTTTATTTTGCTGTTGCTCAATAAGCTTTAGTGTATATCACATTAAATCCACTGAAGATGAAGCTGTCTAAAATTATTTGCACCCTATTGGGTCTACTTTCACTTCCCAACAATTAATCAATTCACAATAATTAAAACATGACAGAAATCAGTTATTTCATTGAAGATAATTATTAGGTTATCTATGGATATTGATTGCAGGGTTGCTAATATATTGAAATACACCATCATACTTAATAATGTTTTTGATTATTTATAAGCCCTTATAAAAACCTTTGTTGCAGGTAAAGTTTCTCCTCAAAAACGTCTGCGAGCTGTAAGGTTTCTACAGTCAATACCAAGAAGCCCAAGTGGAAAGATTCTCAGAAGAATTTTAAAAAAGTCATTAACTGCTAAATTGTAAATTTAAAAACATCTGCGAGCTGTAAGGTTTCTACAGTCAATACCAAGAAGCCAAAGTATGGAAAGATTATCAGAAGAAATTTAAATCAGCCATTAACTCCTAAATTGTAAATGTTACCATTGACGATTTTAAACTAGTTTTATAAACTTGAACTATACATTCTGTTCATAGTTTAGGATATCTATATTGTACCTGTATTTTAAAATGGTTTCTTTACATGTTTGTTATTATATGTTAACAAAGACCTAACTTATTAGGAAATAAGGCACTTTTATATCAGTTATATTCAAACTTCCCTTGAGAAATGTAAGCTTTGATTTAACAGAATGTTACTGTGGCTCTTATCAGTTTACAATGGCATTTCAGCTTTTACTTTTGTTTACTTTACCAGCATTTATTTTTGTATATTTATTCCCGAAAATATAAAAGGGCTCTCAGTTTTGCTAATTTATTCCTGTAACTACTTTACCTGATTTTATGACTATTTTTCCATAATTTGATTATGTACGTCTTCTCTTCAAAATAATGGAAAAGACATCCAGATATCTAAGCATGAAGTCTTTAGGACATAATGTAAATAAATTGTCTAAAAAAAGCACATACCTTCTTTTTTTTAATCCATAACCAATTTATTCTTTTCAATTTATTATGTATATAATGTTTTGGTAAGTTGTATACATCCTTAAACTATTCAATCTACGTCTTCCATTAAACTTATTTCAGAAATGTTCACCCAAATCCTAATTCAAGGTATTGTTAAAAGGTTCCACCAATTTGGAGGCATTACAAAGCCATTACTTCATAGGGGGGAGTACCTTCTCTCCTCCCCCCAATTCGTTGTTACTTTAATAATATTCTCTTTCTTATTAGTAGATAAGTTACTTTAATAATATTCTCTTTCTTATTAGTAGATAAAGAGATGGTAATTAGTGATTCCCCATTAGAACATTAGACAACAACTACGTTTACCGCTAGTTGAAAATTTAAATTTTTTCCGCAACTGTTCTTCAAAGTATTATTTTGCATACTAATTAATTTATATTTTTTAATTCTTTAAAATAATGATACTAAGTATGTTTGAAATTAATGTTTTTGGGATGACAAAAATTACCTGGTGCCTCTGTTATTACTGCAACTATGCAGACCTATTTAAAACACTTGCAATAATGAGCAGAAAAAATATTCTGTTTTTGCCTCTTCAAAATGACAATTTTAAATGTATTATAAAGTCTACAACATATCACGTATTTCACCAGGGTGTTTGCCACCATTGATGCCACACTGCTAAAACGTAAAAATGGATTGATATATTGATTTTCTATTTCTCTCTCTCTAAATGGAATAGAATCAAAATACTCCATGCTTCAAGGACATGTCAATATCTTTACATTGGTCTCACCCATTTCCGGGTGGATGAAAATTTACCTTGCTATGATTTTTTTAACTTATAAAAAATATAATTAACAGTGGAATGGCACACAAATGACACAAACGGCTTAGAACATTTGAAGACGGTCACACAAATGTTCATGACGAGGATGAAGTGGGTAACCTCATTACTGATGATTTGGTGCATAGGTTGATAAAATGTGAGAGAGAAAAGAAGGTTTATGATTTCGTCTGTATGTTATGAGTTTTCTACTGCCTTCAAGAAGTGTTTTTGATTTAATTGTGACTAAATGACTAAATTATCGAAAGATGTGGCAACGCTGGAAAATTTTTGACTAGGGTGCACAAAAGCAAGCGTTTGGGGAGTGCGTTGACTTTTTTGAGCAGTGCCGAGGTGGAAGATAGTGATTTTTTAAGCCAATTTGTCACAGATAACGAAACACTTTTGGACGCTAGAGGTGTCAAACATTTCGCCATACACTTCACTGGTCTGCCGATGAACTTCAGCCACTTTCACATCATCATCACTTAGAAATGAACCGCAGCGCGTGCTTCTCAATCAGCAGTGCCATTTTGAATGCTCACAAACATTAGCGTGCGCAGGGTGGGTGTCGTGGCACCCACGGTATCTCCAGAGAAGGTTGGGGGGCGCCACAAGTTTCATAGTTTCATAGCGCGATCATAGTTTCTAAGACTTTTGGAGTTTTAATTTCACCTTTCGTGACTTAAAACTGAAACGCCCTTGAAGAAATGCTATTAAATGAAGAACTGGTCTCTTTTGGGAATATTTAAAATTTTGAGAACCCGTAAAAATGGGGGATTTTGGGGGCAACTCAAAATGTTCTAATGTAAACCCGTTTTGAAGGGGTTATATTTACTTTTAACTGTCACCCTTTGCCTATGTTTAAAAATCTCTTTAAAATGAGGGGTCACTCAAAAGGGCTTTACATCAGAAAATTTTGAGTTTCCCCCAAAATTCCCCATTTTTGCGGGACACTTAAAATTATCACCAAAAGAGACAACTTCTTCATTTAATAGCATTTCTTCAAGAGTCGTTCCAGTTTTAAGTCACCAAAGGTGAAATTAAAACTCCAGAAGTCTTAGACGCCAGGTTTCAACAATGCGTTGTATTCAAAACTTTGACAAGCTGCCATTTTGGATAGAAAAACGTTATAGACCTCCAACCTCCACCATTCACCTATTTTTTTAAAGTTCTTTAAAATGAGGGGTCTCTCAAAAGGGGTTTACATTTGAAAATTTTGGTTGCCCCCAAAATTCCCCATTTTTGGGGGACACTCAAAATTTCCGATAACGTCAAAAGGTACTTTGGGTTAAGTTAGTATCGTTACCAAAGGTGATTTGTTTGTTTCAACAAACAAAAAAATTAAAGGGGGGGACGGACTTTTTTTACACACTATATATATATATGTTTGTGTGTGTGTCCGTTAACACGATAACTTGAGTAAAAATCGTCTGATTTTGATGAAATTTGGCTCAAATGTGTAAAGTGACATTCATGACTAAGTTCGAAAACCAGAAAAATCGGACCATGGGAAGGGGTGTTTATGGGGGTTTTAACCCATTGGCTTACCTGAAATTTGCCACCTGACAAACCGTTCAGTTTCCTAGGAAAAATTACATAAATGTAGACTTTTACTAAAACTGTCACTATAGCAACAATTATTGCTCAATTTACTTAATTTTTGCACTAATATTTAGAGAAATAAATTATCTACAAGAAGAAAATAATTTTGACAGCATTTATGTATGGTAAATATTATATATATATATATATATATATATATATATATATATCATAAATAAATTTATAGTTTATAAAAAACATTAATTTTAAAAGGAGTTACATTTAAAAAAAAAAGTTTCAGCCCAACAACTATTATGTACTACTCGTAGACTATATATTTTTTACATGAAAATAAAAAATGTTAGTGATACATTTATATTTGACCTAAATATAACATATTTTCCAAAATCATATTTTTCAAAAATTTGACCAAGTTTCTTCAAGTATGGGCATATGCATAAAAAATACTTACAAACAAATAATGAAAACAAATTAAAACAATAAATAAATAAAAAAATTTAAAAACTTTTTTTTAAAGTGCAATACCGAGTATACTTGGGGTTGCACGTCCGGGCTACTTTCGGCGGCCACGAGTATACTCGGGGTTGTGAGCCAATGGGTTAAATTTTCCAAAATTCGGCTTTTTGCATTTTTCACGCTAAAATTTTTAAAACAATTTGGTTTCAACCATTTTATAGAGCTTAAAAAAACAAATAATGTAATATTTTTAATCATTAACCTAGGTTAAGTGGTTGTGGAGAAAATCCAAAAAACGTGCTCATAAAATCTCCCATGTTAATCTTATGGGAAAAAGGTTTTTTGCTTTTCCTCAGTTAATTTTAATGTAAACCTCACATTTTCTTTTACCAATCAGTTCAGCTCTACAAAACAATCATTTTGGTGTTTAAATTGTGATTCTACGTCCTACCGTTGCAGAGATATTCAAAGTGCTAAACAAAGTACGTCCTTATGGAGAATAATCCAAATTTGATAACTCGATTATTTATGATTTTATATTGATGAAACTTGGCATGTGGCTTTACCTATAGCACTGGTATGTTAATATTTGCACAAACAATTTTTTTTGCCAATTTTTCCCGCAACAGCGACCCTGCATACTCAGCCCCCATGTTATTCTTATGGAGAATAAGAAAATGTAATGTCTCCCTTAATTATGAACACAAATTGATAAAACTCGGTATGCATCTTCGACTTGTTAAGTTATATTGATAATTGCATAAAAACAAATATTTTGTGTTTTTTGTTGCAGAAAACCTGCGTACTCTATGTTATTCTTATGGAGAATAAATCAATTGCTTTATATCACTTATTTAATCGTGTATTTTTATGAAACTGAGTGGCTTTATGTGGTAGTGAGAAACATACACATGCATTGGAAATTCGATAAGTAAGCAGGTTTGCTTAAGGTATTTAAAGTATAATGTAGGTTGTGGCCGAACTCAATTGAAACAAATGTACTATCTGGTTTACCTTCCTGTTTTTTTAATTTTATTTTTCTGCTTATTTATATTTTCATCAATGATAGTGATCCTGTAACCGTTAGTTATAGCAATGTATTTTAAAATTTGATAATGTAGACAAAACTAGTCCCGAAACTAGTGGATTGATGACGACAAAGTATATAACCTTATTTTTTAAGTCTTCTGGCATTTTAGCTTTTTAAAAAGTGCTTGGAACCCTACTTCAGTTGATATAATACTACTACTTTAATTGCTAATTGTTAAATTGTTTTAAAAACATTAAGATATACACTTTTACCGAGAAATTAGTTTGACGTGCAAACGCCCGGCCCGGGCGTATCTAGATTTTTTATAAGTTAATACAAAACAAGTACCATTATGATATTTTGTAAAATAACTTATGCAGACACAATATTTATTGCACTGATTAACATTAGCACATATTTGTGTAGGCCGCGGTCGGGGAAATTAAATAATAGGCCTAACACATTTTACATCTCAAGTCCACACTGAATATTTGAGACCTGGTCAAGAGGACAGGAAGTATCCAATGTGACAGCTTTATTTGCATCAAGCATTGTGAGATAAAATTATACATTAGTCATATTATGATTCAGCAGGATTACCTTCAACCTGATGATACCAACATAATTACATTATAAATAAAATACAAAATGTTTTGAGTAATAAAATTACTAAATAGGTTTTATTTTCGAGTGTTAAAATTTATGACCCCTAGTTTTCTTGAATACCAGTATGCAGGTAATATCATTAACGCCTTAAAGCACTATAAACCATTAAATTTTAATCAAAACTGTTAAAAGGATTAAAAGTGATTCTCATAAATTTGAATCTTTTAGTGGGTCTTTGGGGGATAACAACTTTAACCAATTAAAAAGGGTCTGGAGATGCTGTGGAATTGTACTTGCATAGGTACCAAATTGGGCCATTGGTATGGTCTGTAGGACTGTACACATCCAGTCAGACATCACGGAGAAAACCACTTTTTTAGGTTCAGGCATAGGGTTTTGGACATCAAAACAAATATTTCCACTGATAATTAACATTTTGTAATATTGTCGAAGACAATACTTTCTCTAAATACTCTTTATAGGAGGAGGCAAAAATATGTGTTGGTTGGGTACCAAAGTAAAATCATTGCTATGTTGTAAGTTTTTTATTCTCAGTTTTTATAACCAGTCATGTACAAAGTCTTTATTATTAGACGTATATACTTCGTTTTCACATTTTATTAAAATAAATAATAAGTTAACTCTCGTAGTTTATGTAATTTTTCAAATTATTTTTATCAACGTTTCCTCTTACACCATTGACAGAAAAAATAACAATTTTTTATTAATAAGAGAGCCAGTATCAGCAGTTATTTAATTAAGATTCTACAACTACATACACTTTAAATTCGAATCCTGAATAATTTATTACAATAATCCCTGCACGAAACATTTAAAACACAAACTGTTAAAATTAACTCCAGTATAAAACATAAATCCCTGCACGAAACATTTAAAACACAAACTGTTAAAATTAACTCCAGTATAAAACATAACTAATAGTTATCTTGATCGTTACAAAAATAGTAAAGTACGATCATTACACAGTAAAGTAAATGCTGTGTTGCCTTAGAAAATATTAGTGCAAAGTAAATATTACTTTGCTATCACATCATATGAAAGCTTGTTGGGTAGCTAACACATCAGCAAAAGGTTGCACGATTTCTCGAGTAGCGAAGTAAAATATCAATCCAAATGTGATGGAAATAGGAAGAGCAGGCAATGCTTTCTTGAATATAGCCAGGAGTAAGAGTGTCAGACACAGGCCCTAAAACAAAATGTTGTATTAGTGTGATATAATTACAATACCAATTTACTAAGTCGTACATCACTAGAATTAAAAAAAAATACAGTAGACTTTCAGAAATCCAGATCACACTTATCCAGATATCCGGACCGATGATCTTGAATACAAAATTATAAATTGTTACAAATAAAAACAAACAAACGGAACTTCACGGATTAGCGCCTTCAGTTTTCACGCTATTATCCCGTATTACAGAAATGTAGGGGTGTTCGAGTATTCAAGCTTTTTCGAGCCGAATATTGCAGTATTCGGCTCGGCTCGAGACTTGCAAAAAATCTTGAAGTTCGAGCCAAATATTTAAAACGCTGACAAGTGAAAAGAGCCATTTACAAAAGTAAGATGTAAGCAAAAACTTTTCAGAATCAATGTTAGAATTCTCATAGTTTGCATCGGTAGAGCTCAATAACAGATTTAATTCAGCAATGCTAATGCTTTCTGTCCTTCATTTAAAAAATAGCGAATTATAAAAGTACTAATATTTTAATCTGTCGACCTGATCAACCAATGAAATGGATCTACTTTCTCTAAGCTCATGAATCACATCAAGTGGACATTTACACAAGTCTGTTTGCCGTTGCCCAGTTGAGTTGTGCAATATTTCATGGTTAATAATAATTAATACAATAATCGTAGGCCTACTGCTCCAGAAAAAGTACCTCAGCAAAAAACTAAAATCCAAGAAAACACATTTTCTAACTGTTAGAAATTGTTAGCGGTTACTGCAACTTACAATTTCGTACACTACACAATAATAATTTCCTGGTGTCTGAAATCAAGTCTGGCAACACTGTTGGCGTGCCCACTTTGCGAACTGTCGTTGGACGTTGAGTGAAGATGGTTATAGTGTAATAATGATTTAGCGTGACCAATAGCTTGGGACCAGGGACAAGGTTGTTGGGGATGAACACCAAATCATGACGGCGTTTTAGTGTGCAGCCGAAATAGTACCCTCCAAACATTGTATTGTTAAACAATTGTCAATTAATTGACAGTTGAATCTAAATTTCTTAGAGAGATAAAGCGAATAGAAATGCAACTGTGATTATACTGTAGTTGTTTAAGTTAACAATTATTGTCACATCGCTGTTGTAATACTTAACAATTCCAAATCACTAATTGAAAAATTAACAAGATCTAAGGATTTTATAAAAATTCTAAACGGTTATGTCACGCATGTTACAGTAAAGGTGGTCATATTATTTCCAAGGTTATACTTGATTATATTCTATGTACGCTTAACCAAGAGCAAGATACGATCAAGATGGCACAGTGTTTTGTTTCGCTATGGCTGTGCCATTAAAATCATATGTAAATGCCGCAGGATTGTTTGAATTTTTGAATAAACGTCAGTACAAAGCATTTTATTTTTCAATTGTGGGATTGACATAGACCATGATTGTAGGCTATCAAATTGTTAATTCAGTGATGGAAGTGTATTGACGATCCTCTTCCACCAGGAACTTCTGCTTCTGAAACCTTCAGTTTCTGAAGCAGATATAATAGGTTAGGTCTATTAGGTAATATGTTAGATACAACATACGCTAGGCCTACGATTATTGGATAGCTTATTTTGGGATTACAATAACATGTCATGATAGTTTATTATAATACAGTTATTATATTTACAATATGGGTAGCTGCTGAGTGTCCTGGTTTAACTAACTTATATTAAACCAGTGGACCTGTTGCTCTAAATCGAGCAAAACAAACTTTTATTGTTCATATCAGTTATCAGCTGTTCTTACTGTTTACCTGTATTTTACTGTATCATCGCCTGTTTTAGAATGCAACTGAATTCAAACTACTCTCCATGTTATATTTATGGAGGGTGTCCTGTGCCCTTCAGCTAAACAGTATTGGAAATTGAAAACCACTTTGCACAACTACGAATCTGGGCCATTTTTTTGACACCTTAATCATCGAAATTGGTTCAAAAATAACGGAGGAGTTCTGTTCACAAAAATCGGCTTAGCGTATTATAGATATAGAAGGATAACCTAAAATTTACTACTTAGAAACAGTTTAATGAGAGATAGGTTTACTGGGTTTTGGCAATTCCCTAAGCTAGGGCCTAAATGTTTGATTACATGGAGAGTACATCTTGACATATAGTCTGTTTGTTATGGCTGTTAATAAAAACGGTAATAACTGCATTAGTTAACCTGTGTCTTATCAGTCTAGTTTAAAATTTGTAGTTCTCTTCCTTTATGTTATTTTTTCCTATATATCTATTTTATATTGAAAGAAAACTGTCCACCACTATCAACAATTGGTCTCAATAAATTTTTCTTTTCAGTACTTATTTTGTTAGTTTTGAATTGTACGCCTTTATTTATTGAAAGCAGGCCTAATGAAAATAGAAGTGAATGATGAAAGATGACC